>JAJIBD010021312.1:0-587699 GCA_021461705.1 Cryptotis parvus | reverse complement strand
CCTTGTACTATGGCTGAGCCACAAGATTATCTCCAATTTTCTATCTAGTAAAGCACTGGAGGAACCAGAGAGACAGTAAAGGGTTTAAGGCACTTGTCTTGCACACAGCTGACCCAGTTCAAATCCACAGTGTCCCATTTGGTCTTCTGCCTGAGCATTGCCAAAAGTTATTCTTCTGCATAGAGCCAGGGTATGCCCTGAACTCAGCTGGTATGTCCATTCTCTCCCAAAAAGAAAAATAAAAACACTTGAGAATAAAAAGAAAACACTTGAGAATATAAAGACAGTAACAGTACAAGGCAATTGATAAATTCAGTCAAAGAACCTAGAGTGTTGATTCTTCCCATGCTGAATAATCGCTAGGTTTAATAATAAAAGAAAAGAGATGGTTTATTTTTACATTATTGCCAAGTTTCCTTTGATAAATAAGCATCCAAAAAATCTCCATCAAACCCACATTACCCACAATCATTATCTTTACTCTATACATATATAAGAATTTCAGGAGAATTTGCTTTTACCTATTAGATTTGTTTCCCCCACATATGTAAAGATAATTTTATATACTGACTCATTCTGCCATTAATTTTTGTTGTGATTTAGAAATATGGTCTCTAAAAACACAAGTTTAATCTTAATAATGTACAAAATTTATGTTCAAAACTCTAAGATTCATAAAATGAATGTATTCATTTTCCCATAAGGGGAAAAGCCATGACTAAAAATCTAAATGTACAATATATGACTATGCTTGCTATGAAATAAATCATCCGATTATGGCTTCCCTTGGCCATGCATATTGATCTAGATCAGTGTTGTTCAACCGTTTTACACACGCGGACCAGGGCTTGAACTGCCTATCTGTCCACACACCAGTGGTCTGACCAAGGCGGTAGACCAGGAGTGGTTTCAACCTTCCCACACCTGCAGACAGGCGTTGGTCTATGATTCCGTGGTTGAAGACCACTGATCTAAATGTTCTTCCAAGAACTTGGTAAAACTCGTATGTTCTAAGGAGTCAGTCACCCATCCTTAGTGTTAGCAGGTTGGACAAATATTTAGTAACAGGTTACTCAGAACTTGTTGCCTAATTTATGAGGAAAATTCATGGAAAACATGTAGCTTTGTTTAGCCATTTAAGGAAGCCCAAGCATTTGGATACATTCTGTAGGAGAGCTTGCCAGGTTGGTAATCAAAACTAACTTCTTTTGTATTTTTCTCTCCCTTCTCTCTCCCTATTTTACAATATAACTGATCCCAGACTCACTTTAGCACATTTGAAGTCAACTCTGCAAATCTCAATTCCTTTAAGTGTGGGTATTCACTTGTAAACTTAGAATTGGCATAAAGACTGTTTTCAGCTAAGGACAAGAGAGTGTGCTTTGGAAAATAGCCATTGAGAGCCTCACTGTCTGACACCAGAGATAAGAGAGCCCATTTCTTCAGGAAACTTCTACTCCAAGGAGAGAAACCAAGAGTAACTTACTCTCAGCCCCCTCTAGGGGAGTTTCCTTTACCTGAAGAGAAAGAAAAGAACCCTTAAATCCAGAGAGACAATGATTTTCATTAGCTTTCTGGTTTTCCGCTAGTTCTCCTCAAACCCATCTTTCCTAAACAAGTCAATTTATTGTTCCCAAAGAAGCTATTTCTCTGGGCTGGGGTGATAGTACAGTGGGTAGGGCATTTGCCTTGCATGAAGCTGACCCAATTTTGATTCCCAGCATTCCATATGGTCCCCTGAACACTGCCCAGGAGTGATCCCTGAGTGCAGAGCTCAGCAGGGTATGGCACAGACAAACCAAGCAACCAAGGAAGCAATTTCTGCAACTTCATCCTGCTGCAGCGGGTGAACTGTGGAAGCAGTCAACTATAGCTTTCCTTGGCTCTTAGGTACATGCAGAGAAGTCTTTCTTGCTCACCATTTGCCATTTTGCAGGTTTAAAGCATCAAGAGAGAAAGGAAAATGTTTATCCTCTCCAGGGAAGGTTTCCTCATAGGGTAAAGCAGTATAGAATTTCTGAAATGTGTTGTTTTGGAAATGGGAAGGGAGGGATGAAATGGAGAAGACCTAGTTCTAACATACTAGATTTCAACTCCTCTATAAAACAGTCGGGAACTCTCATCCTCAGAAACCAGCTTGAGAGGGAGCCAGGCTCCAGTTCTCATGGTAGAACGGCTGTTCACATTTCATTTTAATTCCTTTTATTTTCCTTTGGTTGATGATATTGATCCAAAAGCATGCCACTAAAAACATCCTGATTTTGAACTATGAAAGTGTTTTCCCCCTTAGGTACTTATCTTGCAGACGTAGATTCTGTACAATGAATACTCCTATGCTCAATTTTTTTTAAAGTCATTTCCTCATCTTCTTGTCTCCTTTCTACACTGACTTTATCTGGTATTTAAAGTGCAGCTAACAATGTTTCACTCTCTTGGAATTTTCAGTGGCATCTGCATGAAAATTAAAAAATACTTTAGGAAAGTAATTTAATTTTGCGATTGCAAAGCTAATCTCTGCTCATCACCCAGGCTATAAAAGATAAGGGATTTCTATAAGGGGAACCACAATTTTAAAAACCTTCCAGAAGTAAATTATTATGAAGTAAACAATCTTGAAAGCAAACCCTCAGTGGCGAAACAGCCAAAGACGCATCATACGACCAGAATTTACAGCCCAAGGCCACAGGTACTTTTGTCAGCTGACATGTCTATTTGCAGTAACCACTGGATTTTCTAAGCTCCCCAAACCTCTTCCAAAACTTCTGGCTCCTGGCAGAAGACAAAAATCTTCAAGGGGAGAAAATCAAATTGGAAAGAGAGAAAACATTTAGCTTTGGAAGGAATGTGTGTGGCATTTACCCAATTTCATCCTTCAGACATGGTTCTCTCCCCCAGCCTTCCCAAATGCATTCTGCACCATCTGGCTTCTACAACCCTGCCTCACACACCGCCTATTCTCCAGTGGGGAAAGGTCCTGCTCTCCCAGATTCAGCCAACAAACCGATGGCAGCACAGTGAGCTAGCTGAAGCAGCTTTGCTGTGCAATTTGCCCATTTTTCTTGGTGACTAAAAGCCTGAACGGAGTGAGCAGTCAGAGGATCCGTGCATACACTTTGCATCTCGAAGGTTCGAACCGTATCTCCAGCATCCCTCTGGTCTCCCTTTCTTTTGCCCCAGCAATGCCTGAAAAGGTCCTCCAAGGACCACTGAGAGTATCCCCAGGGCTGGCCTAGTATAGCACCAAAAGAGGGGGAAAGTCATGAAAAAATCAGTATTTTCAAACACTGTTCTCAATCGAACACAGAGATCAGATCACAAAAAGAATTTTCAACCATTCTAAAGTGACATTATAAAGACTAAATTATTAAATCACAGAGTAGTTACATTTTAGATCAGTGCTAAAGCTTAGTTTTAAAAATCCCATTTATCGTGAGAAATAAAAGGGTATTGTTTTTTAATCTATTGCTAACTCGGAAAATTTTTATAAATGGGTAATGGTCTTGGTTTAAAAAATGAACGTCCAAAGAGCCAGAGAGGTAATAAAGGGGAGTGAGGCAACTGTATTGCACACAGCTGACTCTATCCCAGCATTGCATAAGGTCCCCCAACAACTGCCAGGCGTGACCCCTGAACATAGATCTAGAATACCCCGAAGCATTGCAGGGTTTGGTCCAAACACCCCCATTCCCCAAAAGTGAACATTCTAAATTGACCTAAGTGTAAAATGTACCAAATCATGAAGAATCAAACTACTGATGAATATCCTACCCCAAAACCACACAAGGTAACCCTACAGATTAATTTTAACAAGACTTACAAAGTCCACATAATGCTACAAAATCTCTCCTGATTGCTTCTTAGTGATGCTCCTCCAGAATCATAGTTTGACAATTTACATTTGGGTCTAGAGTTAAAAAGAAATGAAGATACATTTTGAAGCTCTTTTTTTTCCTTAGGAGGCCAGATTTTATATTTTTAGGAAGGCAGAAAACCAACATGGACAATCAGCATGCAAATCTTTCCATGATAAAGAAGAGATTTCATTGGAGCCACATCCTCATGAGAGCCAAGACATTCAAAGTGAGAGAATGCATCCTAAAACATCAGCAGCAAGAATAGCTGACAAAAAATGTAATAAAAAAGAATCACAGTGGCAGGATTCATTTTAAAATATTGAGAAAACCAACATCATGTGAAATATTTATGAAGTACAATCTGAAATTTTATTAAAAGACATAAAAGAAACTTTAATAAATGCAAAGATATTTCATGTGTGCGTAGAAAAGACTCCGAGCTATAAAGATAATGTGTGGATTAATTGAGAGAATCCAGTTAATCTAAAATTGAATGTAATTCCAAACAAAATCCAATCGAGTTTGGGGGGGTGTTTGAAGTACTCGTACAATTTGCACTGGAGAACAATTGTGCTTCAGAAGTCTGAAAATAGCTTAAAATATCTAAATCAAATGAACCAGGGAACTCACAAAGTCTGGTAATTAAATAGTGTATATTTGGCACCATAACAAAAAAGCTATAGATCAGTGGAACTGAATAGAGAGCCAAGTTAGAACAATTTAGTAAATGACAAAGAACGCAGAGAAATAGTTCTTAATTTGGGGGAAGCATAAGCCTCTTTTCATACGATATGCAAAAAATATATTTCAAATAGATTAAACATATTAGTCTAACAAATGAAACTTCAGCATAAAAAATGTATGACATGAAGGTAATAAGAGATTTCTTAAATAAGACAAAAAGTATAAAGTATAGGAGGAGAGACACATAGGTTTGTCTGTGTCAAAATCAGCAACACTTTGATGAAGGAATGCCATTAACACCAAGTGAAGCAGTGGAATGAGAGGAATATGTGGGGGACAAGTGGTAAGAATTAGGCCGGAGGGAAGGACAGTGGCTCCAGGTAGAGTCCCTGCCTTGCAGGAAGGAGGCCAAAGTTCAATCCCTGGCACTGCCCACTTGCCCAGTACTATCTCCTTCATCCACTGTTTAGGGTGCTCTGGACTACATGCTACAGCTCCAAGAGAACCAGGACTAAGTGTGTGACCCCTGAGCATCTCAATAGGACAATAGCCAAAGGGAAGGGAAGTGGGAGGAAAAGAGAGAATTAGATCATCTAAAAATGCAGTGCTCAAATTGACAAAGCACCTACAGGTGGATAAGGAGAACATACATAAGTGAAGGTCTCACAGAGAAAACAATCGAGAGGCAGATAAATATAGAAAGGTGTGTCAAAACCCAAGTGGTGATAGGTGAAATCTAAGTACTGAAATATTCCATTTCTTACAATATTGTATTAATGGACACCATTGTACTGACACTTGGTGTTGGAGGACAGGTTTAGCTAACGTGGGAGCTTTGTTGTTTTGCCACTCCCAGCTTAATCTATTTAAGCCAAGGTTCATTCTAATGAGACCTCTCTTCTATGTAAACACTGCTAGAGGGTGTGGCAGTTACAGAAGTCACCTTGATTGAATAACTTCTGACTTATACATCTACTAAGACTTCTATTTTTTCTAGATTGGGCACAGCTCCTCTTTATACCCACTGCACCCAGCGTGGGACAGTTAGAATTTACCAGGATACTACCACCCTGGCTACGCTGAGACTATAGGAAGACTATAGGAAGGATCATACTAGTTTGCTCTAAGCAGGCGAGTGTGACCCTTTCAGTACACGAGAACAATATACTCAGAATCACCCTTGTGCAGATAATAATAAGAAGGACCTTGTAGGTACCATCTAGATTACATGAATCTCATGAAGTTAAGATGTATTACTTTATATCAGCCCTCTCTCTCTCTCAGTGTTTTACATAAGAGATAATCTTGGTTGAAAGGATTAGACCTTACTGAAGGCAGGTGGGTCACACACATACTGAAGGCAGGTGGGTCACACACATACTGAAGGCAGATGGGTCACACACATACTGAAGGCAGGTGGGTCACACACATACTGAAGGCAGGTGGGTCACACTCATACTGAAGGCAGATGGGTCACACACACATACTGAAGGCAGGTGGGTCAAACACATACTGAAGGCAGGTGGGTTACACACATACTGAAGGCAGATGGGTCACACACACATGCTGAAGGCAGGTGGGTTACACACATACTGAAGGAAGATGGGTCACACACATACTGAAGGCAGGTGGGTTACACACATACTGAAGGAAGGTGGGTTACACACATACTGAAGGCAGGTGGGTCACACTCATACTGAAGGCAGATGGGTCACACACATACTGAAGGCAGGTGGGTTACACACATACTGGAGGCAGGTGGGTCACACACATACTGAAGGCAGGTGGGTCACACACATACTGAAGGCAGATGGGTCACACACATACTGAAGGCAGGTGGGTTACACACATACTGAAGGCAGGTGGGTTACACACATACTGAAGGCAGGGGGTCACACACATACTGAAGGCAGGTGGGTCACACACATACTGAAGGCAGGTGGGTCACACACATACTGAAGGCAGGTGGGTCACACACATACTGAAGGCAGGTGGGTCACACACATACTGAAGGCAGATGGGTCACACACATACTGAAGGCAGGTGGGTTACACTCATACTGAAGGCAGATGGGTCACACACATACTGAAGGCAGGTGGGTCACACACATACTGAAGGCAGATGGGTCACACACATACTGAAAGCAGGTGGGTCACACACATACTGAAGGCAGGTGGGTCACACACATACTGAAGGCAGATGGGTCACACACACATACTGAAGGCAGGTGGGTCACACTCATACTGAAGGCAGATGGGTTACACACATACTGAAGGCAGGTGGGTCACACACATACTGAAGGCAGATGGGTCACACACATACTGAAGGCAGGTGGGTTACACACATACTGAAGGCAGGTGGGTCACACACATACTGAAGGCAGATGGGTCACACACATACTGAAGGCAGGTGGGTCACACACATACTGAAGGCAGGTGGGTCACACACATACTGAAGCATCCAGCAGCATTTAATAAATGTCAAAGCTGTGCATGTACTAAAGCTCTTCCGGGGTCAAGGACATCAAACAAAAGAAATCTTATGTCTGATTTTTGACAGCCCCTCCCCCACAAACTTGACTCCTACTAGCTCACTGTGTATAAGAAGCCTTGCTCATGTCATAAACTAAAGGTCCATCAGAGAGAAATGAGCAGGGGAATTTGGCAGATTCATCAAGGCAAAATTATACCTTTTTAGCTACAAAAGCAATAAAATAACTCTACATTTATGATACAGCTAGATCTCAGACACAAAATCTTGAACAAAACCAGATTGATAATGGACCCTAAATTGTGATGCAATTTTGTGTATTTTTAAAGCAATACAACATCCTAAATGCATATTAACAATGTTATTTATGCATATTAGAAGTCTATTAAACCATTTGGGAGAAGGGAAGCAAGGAGGAAAAGAATCTGTCAATGAGTGAAGACTCTTATCCAAAATAAAAAAATTAAGAACAAAATGTCTTTGACCAAAAATTATACTGTTCCTCTAATGAAGGAGCTGTATGTACTGATACAAAGAAAATCAAGAATTCAATCGAATGAATCACAAAGGTTGAATAGGAAACATTCAGTTCAGGGAAATGCAAAAGAGTAATCCATTGTGCAGAGTGAGTGAAAAGCTTCCAGGCAGAAAGGCAAGTCAACAAAAGGCGCCACTTCCCTGAATTCCAAAGAAGAAATTAAAAATAGTAATAAAAACTTCACATGCCTGCAGAGAACAGCAGGCTGTAGACGAGAGAGGTGTGTAATTGATATAAATCATTTGCCTATTTGAGTTAATTTTCTATGCTGCTGTAACAAATGACCAAAAACTCAGTGAATTAAAACAACACAAACATATTATCTTAGACTTCTCTAGGTCAGAACTGTAAAATGAGCTTCACTGGGCTGAGTCAACATGGGGCAGACCTGCTGTGTTCCTTTCCTGGAGTTCACAGGAAGAGCCCAGGGCTTTGCTTTTCTGGCTTCTACAGCTGGACACAATCCCTTGACTTGTTAATACTTTTCCTCCGTCTTCAAACACACTCACATGGCATCTTTCTATCCATCTTTCCCAAGTTGTGTCTCCCTCTCTCCTCTCTCTTCCAGCCTTCACGGTTACTCCCCATTAAATGAAGCTCACACAGTCACCTCCCTCCCTTCAAGGATTAGTCATCCCTAAATTTCCTTTAAAATTTCATTTCCCTTTGGCCGCATAGGCAATGACTATATTCACAGGTACTGGGGCTAGCATGAGGGCCTCTTCGGAGAGCCATTTTTCTGCAGACCATACTACCAGGGAAGAAAATCAATAGTTCTGATATGAGCTTGATAAATCAAGAAACAGCATAGAAAATATATTATTTAATGACCTGAAGGCAACCACCAAAACTTAGACTAAACAAAGCAGAAGAAATAAAGTTTAAAAATTATTTGCCTCTGGGGAACTGGTCCATGAGCAGCAAAAGTGCTGAACCAGCCCAGAAGCCAAACTCTTCCCACCAATCAAAAAGGGTTCTGGTTCAAAGAGCACTGCAGCCATTGTCCTTGCAGGGAAGTCTCAGCCTGTTGCAGGCCAGACTTCCCAGGCACTACCCTGGACCCCAGGAGATTTGCCATGTGGTCCAAGAAGGATGAGGAATTTAAGCACAGGAGCCGTGTTACCTGGGTGATCATAAATTCTTAAAATCCTTAATGTTCTCCCGGGTGACTCTCAATGACAGAACACACCAACCCCAACCCCCAAATCTATACCTGTTGCCTCGTGAATTACTTGAAAACCTGCATTATTGGGATAAGAGGGAAATGAAGACAAAAATAAAATTAAGACACCAATAAAATATTCAGTTTACGTGGGAATAAGCGATAGAAAATAGTAGGCCCTGGGATTCTGGCATTTTTAGTTAACACTTCTCTTACCCATGTTTTCATATTGCACTGATGTCCATGTATTGTAATATCTGGACTTTCTTTTCATTCAAATCCACCAACCCCCAACCTCAATTTGGTCCTTTTACTTTCTCCCAAGGCCCCACCACTCCGGCTTGAGTGAGGGGGAGCAAGCGTCCTGCCTTCCACTCTGTGCCTTCCCTCTGCTGAGAACATGCATCCCTGCTGTCTGACTTGTTCCAGCTTTGAGATGTGAGTCTGAACACTGCCTCATCATGGGACCTCACTTTGTCCTTTCCAGTCTCTAATGTCTTTCCTTCACAGCAGAAATCACTGTATACATGCCCTTATTATCCCTCCTCATCTTCTCCATGGACATTTAAAATATCCCTGTTCAGTTTCTTACGTGCCTCTTTTCACCATGAACAGAGAGAGTAGCACAGTGGCAGGTGCCTAGCAGGTGCTAACAGCAGATTTGATGGAGAAGAAAATGAAAAGAGAGCTGAATTGCTGAATTGCTTCAGCACCACTGCAGTCGCATTCCACGTGGTCACCACTGGGAATGGGGAGCTCAGCCACTCCAAGAGGTCTCTGTCTCCTTCTGACACCCGTTTCTAGGAGAATAAAAAGATCAGAAGGGCTAAACATTCACCTTTCCTTTCAATTATTTTGTTATTTCCCTATAGCTAATACAGAAGTGGACATCATCAATAATTAATTTCAGTTTCCAATATTTATAAGGATTAAAAGAGATGAAAAGCCAAGGAGAAAACAGAGTAAATGAGCTTATAAGATTTCAGGGAACCACACATTCTTCCCTTGCCAATCTATTCCCACTGTTCATTAGCACATAATGCAAATTTAAGAGTCATCCTCTTCTGACTGTCACTCAATATTCTCCAGTAAGAATCCATTACAATTTTGCCCAATTTATTTATTAATTTAGCAAATAAACCAGGATGCCACAAATGCCTATTTTATGGAGAAAAAAAACACATTTTCTTTTATGTAGAAGGAAGGTTTTATAAACACCATTCTGCTTCTAAGCAACTTACAAAATCAAACCATTAATGGTCCACTACTACAACTATTCTCCATGTAAAGGTGAGCGAAACTGAGTTGGAGATTATACTGATGTGTGGATGAAACTCTTCAATTCTACAGCAATTATAGCCTGTGTCCAAACACAAAAAAATAAATGAAGTCATGGTACAGTCAGGCAACTTATATAAATCAGACTCAATTATCATTCAGTCCTAATCATGAGTTTCTAGAACTGCGCCCTTGATATAATGGGAAATGGCATCTTCATCAAAGTCCCCATGGAGAAACAGGCGATATTCGTGTAGCTGCTGGAAAAGAGGTTCATTTTTTTTTCCCAAGGGAGGAAAATAGGCTTTATTTACAAGTCATAGAATCTAGAATAATCCATTCCTGGCCCTTAAAAACTTTCTCATCACTCCACACCTCACTCCAATGCAAGTCTGGAGCAAGGTGGGAGTGAGCAGCCCCCCATAAGACACAAGGCCTGGAAAATAAGCCCTCCAGGCAGCTTGGGAGGACATGAGCTCCTGGGGTGGGGTGCTCCTACATCAATGCCCAGTCCTGACTTCAAGGGCCCTGCATGGTCCAACTGCCAGGAGCATCAGGGCCTGGCCCTCCAGTGGTCCCTTCTAGATTCAGGGGCTGAAAACGGGCCCAGCCTGAGACCCAGCCCTCCATGGCTGCCTCTAATCTGGCTGTGAAGGAAGTAACTGCTCTAGGAGGACACGGGGTGGTGCGTGAGGGTGGTTCAGCATTTCTCATCCAGAAGCATCTAGAAGGATCCAGAAGCATCCGGAAGCCTGCATCTAGATGCTGCGGAACAATCAATGAGACGTTGCTGACTGGTCTCTATCCACTTGATACAGTCCACATTACTCTGAAAGTCTTGGCCACTGGTCTCTGGATCCTCTTTTAGCGATTCATCAAGCTAGAAGACAGAGACAACAGGGGGAGATTGTTGTGGAGGAGACAAGAGGAGAGGCTAGGAGAGAATCACCACCAGTGGAGGAGACAAGAGGAGAAGCCAGGCGAGATTCACCACCAGGTACTGGGTGTCTAGATGGCCACAGGCAGAACTGGGCCAAGGGTCAGCAGTAAATTCATAGAAAGATACTTTATTAGCAGTCTCGCATTTGATGCCTTATTTGGTATCTGCAGTCATCTAACCCTAGCTAAGGGTTCTTGAGTCATGTTCTGCCCATGGAGTGCACATGCACACCCAGTCTCTCATTTGATGCCTTATTTGGTATCTGCAGTCATCTAACCCTAGCTAAGGGTTCTTGAGTCATGTTCTGCCCATGGAGTGCACATGCACACCAACTGTGTCTATTATGCTGCCCTCGTCCCATTCTGAAATATGCATTTCCCTGGCTGAAGCAGGAATGTCCCGTAGGGTCGGAGGCGCAGAGAGGAGACTCCAGGCACAAGACGTATTTCCATTAATATTTTTAATAATCACCAGCCGGAGGGGCATCAGCTCTCATCTTGGTGGCTAACTGGCCGCAGCTGACTGACTGCAGCTAACTGACCAGAGCTCACTCACCACAGCTCACTGAGGAGAGCTGACTGACTAGAGTTGACTTAGGAGAGCTGACTGACCCCTAAACAAAGACCCCAACTTCCTTATAAGCCAACACAACAAAGGGCAGTAAAACTTAGAGTTCACTTCACTTGATCACTTGAATCCCGTTATTCATCGATTTGCTCGAGCGGCGCCAGTAACATTTCCACTTAAAACTTAGAGTTAAGTTTACATAATTGACACTGCAAGGACATTTTACATTTCTACCATAGGATTTATGGTGATAGGGAGGAGACACTCAGGAGTCAGAAACCCTGCAGGTGCTATCTCAGTGAGGTGAGATAAGCAAAGAATGCAACAGTTTGTTAACTTAGCCTTCCTAAATTGCCCCAGAAGATGAGGTCTTGTTCATAAGACTCCATCTAGGGTTAATTAGAGCCAACAAGGGAATGTGCAGAAAAATGATCTAGGATAGCCTTTGTCTGTGTAAGTGCAGCTTGATTAACAGTCTTACTAGGGTTTTCTACATACTAACTCTATTGGGAGACAGTCTGCCAGAAGACCCCATGTATCTGTTAACAGGCAGTATACATCAGACCTTCCTTTGCATATTCTTGGATCTACTTACTGCTACACCTGGCATTTAATAAGCTTTGCTTAAGGAAAATTTATTTAAAAAAAATTTTTTTAAATCTTTTTTTTTTTGCTTTTTTGGGTCACACCCGCGATGCTCAGGGGTTTCTCCTGGCTCTGCACTCAGGAATTACTCCTGGCGGTGCTCAGGGGACCATATGGGATGCCGGGGATCGAACCCAGGCCGGCACAGGCCGGCTGCGTGCAAGGCAAACGCCCTACCTGCTGGGCTATCGCTCCAGTCCCAATTTAAAAGATCTTGAAAAATCCAAGCAATGAGCAGAAACAAACATGAATAGATGATGCTACAACTTTGGGGGAGATCCTTTGGTAAATAAGGCCTTGTCTGAGTGATGGAGGTAAACAGAATTTGTGATTATTTGTGTCATATGTGACCCCCTGATGCAAAGTGGTAAGAATGTGACTTCACCACGGAATATTTTTTCCCTCAAAACCTGTAACACTAAATAAAAGTTGAGGGAACATTAAATGTTTCCAAATTATGTGACATTCTGCAAAGTACCTTGAAAATTCTGTAAAAATAGCAATATTGTGAAAAATACAAAATCAATGAGCAACATCATCAACCAGAAAGGGGGTGGGGGAGATACCACAATTAAACACAAAAGCACTAGTTAAAATGTTGGCACAGGAAAAGGAAATTAGTAGAAAATCATCAAACTTTTTGAAGAGTTGAAATTTAGCTAATGTTATAAACTAAAAAGCTGAGAATGTAGCTATTAGTAGTGTGCCAGAGTTACTTCTTTTGCTAAGACAAATATAACGGGGTTTTGACTTTAAGAGTACCTCTAAACTCACTTAGAGGACCACCTATCTCCTTTGACTTTAAGAGGTGTATATGAAAACTTCCCCTACTTCCAACTTTTTCATAAATCTAACTTTTTCATAAATCTAAAATCCAAAACTTTTTCATAAATCTAAAATCAAAAAAGTAAAAAACTTTTGAAGAATAAAGGAAATGAGACAGAACAAATGGACTTGGCCAATATTGGTAAGAAAGGATTCTGGGCTCTGAAGACTTGAAAAAGAAAGAGAAATACAGTCAAAATCCTCCTACAAAATTGTTGCAGGACTCCTAAGGGCCGCTGCATCTGCTCTGGATTGCCTCCCCGCAGATCACTCCGTAGATAAGGGGGTAGTCTAAATGTGGCAGTTTATCCGACCATGTATGCTGTACTAGCTGGTATAAATATTCTCCCATGCTATCACAATCATCGTGGGACTAGCTAGATCTTACCAGCATATTAGCCTGGCCACGTAAGGACACCTAAGTAATTAGACCAGAGAGAAATGCTGTTTGCTTCCAAACAAACAAGCATGGCTCCCTGATAAAATATAAAACTACAATGAAGTAGAGGAGACTTGTGAAGGCTTGGAGAAATATTAAACTGGCATTGGTGTTGATCTTTGGTACAGTGACATGCCATCTCAGAAACCCCCTTCTCTACATTTCAAAGGCCTTCCCTTCCCGGCTCAAAACATTAGCACAGTAAAGGCCCTAGGTGAGATGCAGGGAGGGGTTACCTGAGGGCATTGGACCCTCCCTGCTTTCCATAACAATGGGAGGAAGGTCTGAGTTGCAGGGGGGGTATAAACTTGCCTGTTCCGCTCTCCCGGGCTTCTTCTTCCCGGTGGAATCCCGCCTTGTAAGCGTTTTCCCCTTGGAAGTTATACACGTGGTGGTCGCCATCTTGGCCTACACGTGGCTGGGGTTCTAGCCTGGAATCCTAAGCATCGGGTTTTTCCTTTTGCTGATTTGTATGCCTGAACCTGTGATAAGTAAAGTCTTTTAAAACCTCATCGGATCCCTGAGTGTTCATCCATTCCTCGCTGGCTCCGGAGGTAGAAGGGAACTTCGCTTCCCGGCACTGTCGGGACCCCGCGACCCCGGCGGGCGCCCGACACAAAATCACACTCCCACGTCTGCTGGTGGGATTATTATACTAAACGCTTCACAGATATTATTGATTCATCACTCAGCACATACCGATGACAGCTATTTCCAGTAACTCAAAGCAACAGTGGCTAGGAGGTTCACTACGTGGCTGGAACTCAGCCTGTTTGGAAGAAATGTGACCCAAATCCGAAAGGTCTGTCTGTCCATAAAGCTTACCATCCAGAGTGCTAACCCCAAGTTTTCTATGACCTCTGCCACTGTTTGCCATCACTTTACACAAAATCACATTCTGGCAAATTGAGTAAAGGCTCAACCACACCTCCCCAAGCATGGACTCTTCAGGGTAACTGGACAGAGAGGTTTAGTGTGCATTGTTCTCTATTTCTATGTCTGTATTGTTCTTTATTTCTTTTCTTTTCTTTCTTTTTTTTTTTTTTTTTTTTTGCTTTTTGGGTCACACCCAGCAATGCTAGGGGTTACTCTTGGCTCTGCACTCAGGAATTACTCTTGGCGGTGCTCAGGGAACCATATGGGGTGCCGGAGATTGAACCCGGGCGGGCCGGCAGAGGCAGGCCCAGCAGAGGCCGGCCCTGTGTAAGGCAAACACCCTACCCGCTGGGCTATCATTCCGGCCCCACATGTATTGTTCTTTATTTCTATGGGACAGGAAGCAAGAGCACGGAGATGGAAGGCTCCTAGACACACCAATTTTCAGCCTGCAGGGACAGTGCCCCTAAACTCACTTAGAGGACCACCTATCTCCTTACTCAGCCAATCTGGCCATGAGACAATGGGGTTAAATACCTACCCTGTGGTGCAACTGTAATTTTAATCTTTATTTTCTCTCCATCCATATACCATCATGTCTAGCATTAGTTTTGTGATTTTTCTTCTGTTCACTGGACTTTTTGCCAAATGCTTAAAAGAGAACCTAGTACTTAATATATAGCAAATAAATGTTTCTAAAATGCAGGAAGAAGTAGGGAGGGAAGAAGGGAGGTGGGGAGGATTTCAGAAAACATAACATATTCTGATTTCAGCTAAGATATTGTTACCACAGAGAGAAAGAAGTTGGGAAGAAGTGTGTATTATTCATTTTACTAGCTTCCAGGCTATGAGAAGGAAAGGAATTGGTTTTAAGGAAATATGTAAGCAAAGAAACATGTAAAACTTCCCTAGCAGGTTTCACTTTTAAGATATAAATTAAGTGGCACCCATTCTGAGGACAAGCTACAATTTAATCAACTTCCTTCCAAGTTTACAACACCATACTTATCTTTTTATTTCATACACAGAAATGCTGATACCAATTTTCTAAATACTAAGGAAATCCAGGAGCTAAAACAATGAAAGACAGAAGCTTCCCTTGTGCGCATCTCTCTTACTGAACTTGTAAAGAATTTCATGACCCAAATCAACTAGTATTCTTCCAGAAAGGGAGAAGATATTCAAAAGCATTTTCTTTTGAGTTGGTTGATGATAAGTAGGTCTGTTCTGCAGAATTTCTACTTCCCTCTGTAAACCTCGTTGGTGCATAAAAAAGTTGATTCATCACTCAGGAAAACTTTTTTGAGGATTTTATCTTTTATATGGTCATGAAAATACTGTAATTAGTTCTGCATATCTGATTAAAGTTAAAGACCTTTCATGAATTCCATTTATTGTGAATGTGGAAAATATCAAAAGAAGCCAATTTTTAATAAAAAGCCTCCCTCCAAAAAGATATTAGAAGCTTTCTCCTTCTCCAGTGATAAATACTTCCAGGTGGTATTTGATGGACAGTAAGAGCCCTGTGCATCTGCCATTCATAGGAGCATTTAGAATTAAAATTTTAGATCATGCTGGCAAACCTGCGTAATTCTTTAATCCTTCAAATGGAACACAATTTGTTCAGTCTTAACAATTAGAATGCTATTGGAATCTTTTAATTAAACGATACCGTACAATATGGGAATATTACATGGACTTGCAAATCCCTTCTAGATGGAGGCTGGGGATGGGGTCAAGGGCAGGTAGCAAACACCACAATTTATTTCCTTGCATGACACTTTGTCAAAAGAAATTACAGCCAACGGGGACTCCATAGTCCCACAACACATGCAGGCACTAAACATCCCAAAAGACCACAAAGCAGCCGTGTGCTTTCTTCATTTTTGTGAAAACTTTTCTAACAAATGCAGGAGTCTACGTCTCAACTGCTGGAATTTCCACCCAACTTTCTTCTAGTTAAATGCCATAAATGCTACTGTCAGGAAAAGCAAGTCAGGGAGAGTTATATCTAATTTCAGAGAGTCTCTGTTTCAAGTTAATGACTGAATTTCAAGCTTAGTAGCAAAAACCAAACCAAAGCAAAATAAATAAAGCCAGGTGTGCCGTGCACAGTTCATTGGAAGCCTCTGCAATCTTTGCTATGTATCAGCGACTGTTTCATCTAATTAAAGACAAAAGTCTAGTCTCACTGCAGGCACTATATGAAGTCCCTCTTGTACTTTTGAAGGAGAAAATTAGATTGCAAAAGTCCTTACTTCCTGGACTACAGAAATCTGTGAGCTCCTGGAACGCGGAAATGGTGCTCAGTACTGCTAGATAAATTTCAGTATTGGATTTTTAAATGCTCCCAAGCAATTTTATTCAGGTTTCAAATAAGAATGGCCTTGTGGGCTTCTGGATCAGAAAAGGGAAAAAGTGTATATTTTGAGCTCTCAGACAAGTGTAAGAAATTCTTCTCGGTTGAGTCTATAAAAATATATTAAAGACACGCATATCTCTATTAGGAGAATTTTACCAAGTGACAGGAACATCTCAAACTGGAGCTTTCGTGGGCTTTGCACTTGTCTGAATTCATGAATGAATTACAGCCTGGAAAACCAGTCAGATTCCACACATCTTCAAGACAACTGCCCCGGAAGTGAGACTATGCCAACAGATACCTCTTGGTTTTACCATAGCATGGTACAATATTTTCTTTTGGACTTTGCACCAGACTTCAATAAACTCTGTACCCTTTGAGTGCTACTACAATCTACATACATTCTATGTTTTATACATAACCCAAGCTCCACTGAGGGTAGATATAGGAATAATTGCAATGGATAGCATTATTGTTCTTAATTTGTTGCTCGCTTTATCATCCTTGACCATTGCTGTGTAATGTGCAATGCTGCCTAGTGGGAGGAATACGTCTCTTTGTCCCTAATACAGGCATACTAATGTGATCCGTATTAACAATGGGACAAATTGGAAGTCATGTACACCACATCCAATTAGGAGGCCTTCCAGTTGCTGCTCCTTTGTCCACTGAGACTTTCTCCCTGTACACGAGTCTGTGCCCCAATTAGTGACAGCTCCTCTGGCCTGGTTCCTGTCTAGATAAAGACATAAAGAGCGGAGGTCCAGCTAAGCCACAGACACCGCAGCTACAAAGCAACATGAGCACATAACAGAAATTGGTGTTGTTCAGAATTACTAATATTTTCTTTACTATCAGTCCAAATCCTAACAGAGCTGACCAATACAAGACCGTTTTTCTTCATTATCGATTGGTGGTGAGTTGCTCATTTGTTTTCTCCACCTTGCATCCAGAGTGTTGGAAATTTAATTTGATGAGCATCATTTGCATTATTCAGAATTTGAATCCTGAGATGGCACCCCTCAGGAACAATCCATCAAGAGCCCTTGATTTTCACATTTATAAAATGACAGTGCAGTGCCCTTCTGCAGGTTAACGCGGTTCATTCTTCAGTTGCAAAGTCTCACATGATTCTCTGAAGCCACTCGGATCTTTCAAGCCTCTTGAGAGTTACCTGGTGTTCACAAGTCCCCTGGCTCATGGAGAAGGTCACCTGCCCACCCGGCAGAGTCCCATGTCCTAGGTCCTGATGCAGTCTTTCTCGCCCTACAGCACCTCTGCTGGGGATGTGAACACAAAAAGTGGCTCATTCCTAAATGGGAAAATAAAAGCCAACTGGAGCCGGGGCCGTGATCAGACTATTAGTTTGAGAACTGCTTTTGTAAAGGCTTTCGTGGCCGGCCCACCCTCATCCTCCTGCCGGTTCCTGGGGCTTATCCCCTCCTGCCCAGAACGCAGATTTGGAACGGTATCCAAAGACCAAAGATCATCTGTCAACCAGCAATAGACGCATCTAGTAAATCAAAGACATAAGTATTTGTTGCTAAATTTTTCCAACTTTATTAGCACAGTCACCCACACAGTCCTCTTTAAATCCTTATTATTTGGCTGCATCTATAACCATCACAATATTCCCTAGGCTGTGCTTCATTATCTGGCTCTTTAGGACTAGATTTCGGCCCTGAATCACCAGGGAAAAGTCATGCCACATTACTCTGGCATACGTGGATGCTGTGTCTGAGACAGCAGAAACCTGAGCTGATGAGAAAATAACTAAAGTGCATTTTCCAGTCATGAGGGTCTGCACAGACCTTTCTCATGAGTCTATGAGGGCAACAGATTCAGAGGGTCAGGCCCCAGCAGATATGACCACAGCCAACACAGAGACACAACTGACACCATGCATTTCTTCTCTGCTTCCCGTGACACAGTGAACCACTTCCTCTTCTGGCTTACATTCCCTCTGGGGTCCATTTCCATTTGACTCACTAAGTCAACAAGTGGTCAGGGTGTGTATGTGTGTGTGTGTGTGTGTGTGTGTGTGTGTGTGTGTGTGTTCTGTGATGTCCTGCAGGTGAAATCCAGAGTAAAGAAGTTTGGGTGTATAAACTGACGAGCATTTTCAAGGACAATACTTAATCAGAAGATACATGAAATCTGTTTTAAATTTATGTGAAGGGCAGATTTCTGAGCTGTCCCTTGGAAAAACAGATGCAGCCCTTCGCCGCCCCACACTTCCTGTGCTTGTAGGGCAGCCTCAGCTGGAACGCAGAGGGGCTGTTTCCCCTCCAGAAGCGGCAGATGTTCTTATCTCCTGCCTTGCCGAGCTCCTCCTGTTGTCTGACATCAGATATGTGTGCGATCAACATGACATGCTAATACATGTGTTGGTAGAACAGCCATTAATCAGGTGCCCGGTGCTGTGTGCAGGGGCTTCGCGTGTTTCCGGTCCATCTCTGTCTACAGCACAGTTTCTCCACACACTCTACCCTGCATCACCCTGACTGGTCTTTCCTCCCTTCAGCCTATTTTCACAATAAAGAGTCAGTTGACTTATCGGTACCATGATATTATAACGCTCACGCACAATGTGGCAAATCTTAGGGATTTCTGCCTGAATCAAGGCAGCGGCACTAAAAAATGGTAACAATCTACAATGCCATACTCTCAAAGTAAAAGAAATTAAGCTTAGCCTAAGAGTAATGAAGCAGGCGATATTTCTTAGTAAACCTCTGCTTCATTAAATCTTGACCCTTGCATATACAACTCTAAAAAATTCCATGATGGTTGGAAATAGTAATGTTAGCCTAACACTGAGTATTCAAAGTAGGTCAAGGGATATACATGATAACCCTACTCTTAGTGTCTGTATTGTAAACAAAATGTGCAGAAGGAGGGAGGGATAGAGAGGGAGAGAGAGAGAAAGAAGCAGAGAGAAAGTGACAGAGAGAGAGAGAGAAAGAGAGGGAGAATGCCTGCCATAGAGGCAGGTTGTGGGGGATGGATGGGAGGGAAACAGGACACGTCAGTGTTGGAAAATTTTCACTGGTAGAAGGATGAGTGTTGGAACATTGCATTTCTGAAACCCAATCATGAACCATTTTGTAATTGTCCATTGCATGGCAATCCAATACTAATTAATTAATTAATTTAAAAAATTCCAAGACGGAGACCAGAGAGACAGCAGAGTTTAATGTATTTGCTTTGCAAATGGTCAGCCCTCGTTCAATCTCTGACTCCACCAGGAGTGACCCCTGAGTAAAGAGACAAGAAAAAGCCCTGAGTACTGCCAGATGTGACCCAAAAGTCTCCCCCCAACAAAAATAAAACAAAACTGCTCTGTGATAAGATGGGAATGGTATATAATGTGCTTCTGCTCAAGTGGGACCTCACTTCGGGAATACATTTGTGTGATTGTATCATGAGATAAAGAAGCTTCATTTGTCATGAACAACACCTCTCATCTTTCTGAAAGGATCGCAGATCAATTAAATACCAAATAGAAGGAATTTCTGGTAATGAAAAGAGCTCTCACTTTAAGGAAAACAAGCTAATATCTGCTTTCAGGAAGGAGAGAGATTTGAGCTCTCTAGCAAAATTACTTTTTTTTAACTCCAAAAATATGCATCTGTTGCCACAAGCTTGTCAGCTTTCTAGAAACCAGATTGTAATGAAAATGGTGGTAAGATTAACAAATGGAACTATTTTATATTTCATGAAATAGGCCCAAATAAAGTATAGTGAACCAGTATTACCCACCTATCTGGTTTTATTAATCTGTGCATGGGTGAGAGAAGCTACTTTGCAACACAGAGCAGTTAGTTTTAACAAATCAAGGTATAAAATGTCAACTGATGTTTTCAGATTCTACTTTACAACCAACCAACCCTGAAAAAAATCCATGATCAAGTTTGGCAAAGTATTAAAGGAGACTGTTCACTCTGGAAACAACCCAAATGTCCAACTACAGATGAATGGATAAAGAAGCTGCAGCATGTATACACAATGGAATACTATACAGCTCTAAGAAAGAACAAATTCATGCATCTGTAGCAATGTGAATGGAACTAAAGGGCATTATGCTGAGTGAAGTCAGTCCAAAACAAGGAATTGATATAGAATCATCTCTCCCATGTGTAGGACTTACAGACACAGCAAGGGAACAACAGAGGGACAAACCAAGTGGGCGTTGGGATCTTGAAAGAGAGAGGCATTGTAGTCCTGGGAGGAAGGAATCAGGTATACTGGCTATGGGTGCTTTGTTGGAATTCACTGTATCACTGTATCACTGTCTTCCCGTTCATCATCGATTTTCTAGAGCGGGCACCAGTAACATCTCCATATGTCCTGTCTCATGCAAGTAGAGCCCAAGGGCACCTGCTTGCTCCAGGAACATAAAGAGCCTCAAACCATTCCATCAGGTCATGGGAATGAGGTTTACAATTGTTACTGGCATGAAAAACTTTCATTATCAGTATTGTAAATCACAGAATTTTACTTAAAAAAAACAGACAAAAATTCAAAGAAAAAAGAAACCCAGGCTATTAAAAATGACCAATCCAGTCAAGATCTTTTTCCCTCTCTGTTTCCCTCATATGCTTCAACTAAAATATTGCATAGCATATTTCAAATTGAATATAGGACTCAGAGTTATTTTCTATTAAGCTGATCATTAAAGAAATCTGCAAAAATATTAAACCAACTCCATTCTCACAACTTTATTTTCAAATGATAGTTTAATTAATTCTACCACATATGCTACCAAAATAAAGTGCTATTCTATTGTTTTAAGTAAAAGACCAAATATATTTTATCAATACATCCATTTAAATTTCTGATGCAATAAATAACTGTATATAACCCCCTTAGCAAAGATTCTTTGGAGATCCAAGAATCTTTAAGATACTAAAGTTGCCTTGAGATAAAAAGTTTGAGTTCGCACTTCAGCATAATATCAATAATCTCATTTATCTCAATGAAATACACATTATAACAGTTGCTTATTTTATTGTCATTTCTGAAAAGGAAAGAAGAAAAATCTATATTTTCTGAATAAGAATCAATATTATTCAAAGTTTAATCTTTTAAGGCCACTTATAATAACCAGGTGGGTGTACTATATGACTCGCATGATATTGATAAATATTCAAAATTACCATTTTTCCAGTACATGCTATTCATATATGAGGGAACTAACTCAATTTAACTCTTGTATAATCACTAATGATAGTAAATGCTATCGCGATAGCAATGCAGCAGAAATATTTTATTTAGTCATTAGGTATAATTTCAAACGTTTATGTAGGTGTTTAGTTGTGTCTATACATACATCTATAGCACGTGTATACTGTATATGCATAAGCTATACAAATAAAATAAGCATACATATATTCTCCCTGGGCTGAACAGTAATTCTTTGTGGTTCTGCCACTCCATTCCCTACACCTACAGTTCGCATTCGTTTCCTCTGGCTGTTGCCACAAATTAAAGCACCTAAGTCCACCCTCTTTCTTTTAAGGGATCTGGGTCTTAAGGGTGCTCAGGGGCCATTCCCGGTGCAATACTCAAAGGCTCACTCTCAGAAGTACTCAGCGTCCATTTGGTGCCTCTAAGTAGCTTAGAGGACAAAGCACACATTCCAGCCCTTTGAGCTAACTCCTTGACCCAGATGTCACCTTAAAATTAAAAGTCACAAAGCCAACACAGATTCCATTGATTTAAATCAACGTGTCGTCAGGGTTTCACCTCCTTCCTGGAGGTTCTGAAAGAGAATCTGCTGCTTAACTTTATCGAGCTTCTAGTAACCTCTTTCTTTTCAAAATCTGCACAGTCCCAATGGCTTTCTCCTATGGTCACAAAGTCCTTTGAACACAGCAGGAAATGGCTTAAAAGACCCTTGAGATTACACCGAGGAACCCAGGATAATTTCCCTTTCTCAGATTATTCGTGTTTCCCAAAGCCTTTCTACATTATGAAATAACATATTGACAGTCTCCAGAGATTTGCCTGTGGTTTGCGTATTGTGGTTAGCACACAATCAAAGAAATATAAATGTTTTGCTTCTTCACGACTCCATTTGTACATGAGCATATGGATGAGAGAAGTCCCATTGAATAGCAGCAAATTGTAGTTTGTAGCAAATGACTGTTCTCACTATTTGCAAACTCTACTGGGGCTTAACCTCAAAGAAAAGCACAATGACTCTGAAAATCAAGTAGATATCATAAAAAGGCCAAATCACCTGATGATTAAAATAACTTGTCACATATATGGAAAATTATTTCATAAAACCACATTCCCTTAACCTCTCTGACCTTTAATAACTACTGAGAAAATTCATCTTCCATTGCCATGCGTTTAGCTTTTTATTCCTTCCTTGACCTCAATATCTAATAAAAAAGAAATAGAAATATGAAAAAGGAAATACATACATTAGAGCACACCACCGCACCCTCAAAATACTCACTCACTTGAAGATAAGCAAACTCTTTTCTGAGTTTTCAATAAAATTTAACTCGACAAAAATGCCAACATTTTTTATTACAGTGGAAGAGGCACTTAACATATGATGAATGATTTAAGGAAAGTCGTTAATTATGGCTAATCATATTCCAAGAACCAATGGCAGCCCATGCCTCTCCTAGATGGGGCCCTGGCCTGAGGGGTCCGAGAAGTGACAGAATCATTCATTTCCATCTAATCAGGTCCTGGCCTAGTCTCCTCTTGTTTCACTCACTTTGGAACGGACCAGTCATAATTGAACCACAGGAAAATAACACCTGGTTGTGTAGATGAAAGTGCAGACAGGCTTTCAAAGAAAAGACAAGGAGCTCTGGTGCCAGCTCCACACGCTGGGCTCGTCTCCCACGGCCAACTGCTCCATATGTAGCATTACAGAGGTAAGCTGCAAGTCTTAATTAACGACCCCCTTCCCCTCTCAATAGTGTTTGGCCTCCTGGCTGAGAGAGAAGGAACCAGAGCCAAGAGTTCTGACTGTCAAAATGATGTGATTTTTCATCATCAAACACCGACGGACACATGGAAGTTAATTTTGTACAATGTGTTCCTTCCCTCTCCTTCTGCATGACAATTCGGAGAAGCCAAAACTTCATTCCCTAAAGAATATCATGGGGCCACACTGTTCTGACGAAGGCGCTCTTACCAATTTCAGGTGGTTTATGTAAAATGGTCATCCTATGTGGGGCATGCTTCCAACGGTCCCATATTGGGCGTATTCAACATGAAGGTGGTAAGAAACAACAGTTTTCCGAAATTCCAAAGGAGAATGTATAGATGATAAGACCTTCCTAGGCAAACCATTTTTTAAGGATAACTACAGTATGCAAGAAAGTCTTAACAACAATGACAATAATTAATATTAGGTTGAATCCAATTAAGTAGAAAAGTCAATTTTAAGAAAGTAGCAGTAAATCAAGTTAAGCAGTGACAAAGTAATGTGAATATATTCTAAGCCAAAATGCAAAATCCAAACTGTAAAATGTAAAGAAAATACAGGAGATCTTTATGACCCTGAATTAGGCAAATATTTTTAAAATAAGGCCTAACAAAATTAATGAATAAGTTCCAAATTGAATATAATACTATTTAAGAGCTTTACTCTTCAAAAGATACTGTTTCAAATATCGAAATATAAGGCATAACATGGAAAAATATTTGCAACAAATATATAGAAAATTCTTTGTGTCTAGATCATATGAAGAACTCATAACTGAATAAAAAGACAATAAAAATTGTCACTATACTAATAGGATCTTCACTAAGATGATGAAAGAATAGCTTCTGCACACATTAGAGATTCCTATTAACACATTAATGTGTTTCAAACGTTAAAGCTTCCCTATTCATCTGGGCCATATGAATTAAAAACACAATGTGATACCATAAAGCCCACCATCCATGTTGTTGAATGGAACATGAATGTGGTTAGAATTATTGTGGTTAGTGATTAATTTCAGGGCTGGAGAGAAATTTCGTGATTATCTTTTTTTTTTTTTTTCGGTCACACCCAGCAATGCTCAGGGTTTATCCTGGCTCTTCCCTCAGGAATTACTCCTGGTGGTGCTTATGGGACCATATGGGGATGCTGGGGATCAAAAACCGGTTGGCTGCGTGCAAGGCAAATGCCCTACCCACTGTGGTATAGCTCTGGCCCCCGTGAGGATTATCTTCAATGCTGCAAACCCACGTTTGATCTCCAGCGTCCCGTATGGTCCTCCCAAGCACCACCAGGAGTCTTTCCTGAGTACAGAGTCAGGACTCACCCCTGAGCATAGCCAGGCGTAGTCCAAAACCTCCCCTCAAATAAAACTAATAGTGATTGATTTTATTTGAAAGATTTTAAAATATAACACTGTATCACTGTCTTCCCGTTCATCATCGATTTGCTCGGGCACCAGTAATATCTCCATATGTCCTGTCTCATGCTAGTAGAGCCCAAAGGCATCTGCTTCCTCCAGGAACATAAATAGCCTCAAACCATTCCATCACGTCATGGGAATGAGGTCTATAATTGTTACTGGTATTTGGCATATCAAATATGACACGGATAGCTTGCCAGGTTCTGCCGTGTGGGTGGCATACTCTTGTAGTCACCTCTGATCTCCAGACTTAACAGACATATGATTTTAATAAGGGGCTGGAAGAGAGAATACAACTAAAGATGAATAAATGTCTTTGCTACACAAATAAATTGTAAGCTAGTGGTTTTC
The DNA here is from genome assembly GCA_021461705.1 of Cryptotis parvus. Taxonomy (NCBI): domain Eukaryota; kingdom Metazoa; phylum Chordata; class Mammalia; order Eulipotyphla; family Soricidae; genus Cryptotis; species Cryptotis parvus. Next base: position 562,310 of record JAJIBD010021312.1, on the reverse strand, counting down.
CCATCACTAGTGTCACTGAGAGTGTAAATTCCACAAACATCACAGAAAAAGCCCCAAGTGTGGCCATGTACACAGAAATGCTCAATAATATTCTTTATGTATCTACAAACTTCTGTCAATGAGCAAATAAAATTATTTAAATTGTAATTAAATTCAGAGCATCTCTTGGGTATCAGCATTTTCTCAAATAGTAAAGGTCAAATTCTCTTTGTAAGAATAACAGAGATGGAGGAGGGATGCCGACACTGGTGATGGGTTTGGCGTTGGAATAATGAATGCTTGGATCTCTTGCTACTAAAAGCATTGTAAAGCATGATTTCCACCTCCCCAATTAAAAAATAATCACAGAATTGGCTTTCATGCATCTCCTTACTTACAGTAGGATTTTGGGTTTGGTTTGGTTTGCTTTGGTTTGCTTTGGTTTGGTTTGGTTTGGTTTGCTTTGCTTTGCTTTGCTTTGCTTTGTTTTGCTTTGCTTTGCTTTGCTTTGCTTTGCATGGTTTGATTTGGTTTGGTCTGGTTTGGTTTGGGGGCCACAAGTGGGTGTGCTCAGGGCTTACTCCTGGCTCTAAGCTCAGGGATCACTCCTAGTGGGTTGGGAGGACTATATAAAATATAACACATGAGGAGAAAAATGCAGAAGATATATTCTAAAGGTTACAAACCAGATGGGCTTTCTTAACCAGATACATAACTTTTGGATTTAAAAAAGAAACAAATAAGAAGCATTGGGATCAGGAGATAGCACAGTCGCCATGTGCACACATGACCTGATATCCATCCCCAGCACCACATGGTCCAGTTCCTCTATCCTGGCATTACCAGTGTGCCCGGGGTAACCCTCAGCACTGCAGGGTCCTAGCAGCACTGGCTCTTTAGGCATTGAAGCTGCATTGGCCTAGAATTGTCAAAGGGGCCTGGGGCCTCCTAAGTACCACGTGGGAGGCCCCAGGGGAGCAAAAAGAAAGAAAGAGCATTCTTGTTCCATTTGTGGGCTGAACCTTTTTAAAATATATCCAATAAAAGCCACATATTCTTTCCTCTATGATGTAAAAAGTGCACAAATGTTCTACCCTCCCTTTGCTCAAATTCCTTCATTTATTTAAATTCTGAATTTTTATAAAACGTTGGCAGTCTTTATATAAATAATGTTTCTAGAATGAAGTTGGAAGATATAAATATATAAATAAGTATATTTAACACACTGCCAGCTAGCGCATCCGCCATAATTTCCACAGATGAATATGAATTTAACTAGGTTGAGAAGTCAACTTTAAAATAGTATACTGAGAAATTCCACTTCCAAATATTTACCAAACAGAAATGAAAACATATGTCCTTTAAAGTGTTTGTATAATACTTACTGTTCATGAAACCATTGTACACAAACATCAAACAATTCAAATAACTCTAGGTTAGCTAATAAACATATGTGACACATCCACGCAATAGAATACTGCTCAGCTCAGCACTAAAATGGAAGCTACTGATAACAGAAGAGAAACAGGCAGAAAAACCTCTGGGAAAAACCCCCACAGAGTCCAGAAGCTATGGATGGCATCCCAGGCACATCTCAGATGTGTCCACCTTGGGAAAGAAAACTTAACAAGGAAAAGATGTCCCAGAATTGGATTCAGACCAGTCACAATTTGAAAATTTTTCACCCGTGAGAACTGCACCACCAGCAAACTCTTATTCCCATATTCAGAACTCAAATGGGGCTGACCCCACACTTTCCCCATTCTCTGCCCTTCCACTTTAGGGTGCTTCCTGGATCTGGGGCAGTTAAAACAGGAGTTTTGAGATCCTAAAAGGAAACATCCACAAGAGATGGGCTGTGTATGCTAAGCCCCTATCAGATGCCCCTATTGTCAGCATACACAATGCCAAACAGGTACATCTCAAAAACATCCCGCTGAGGTTAAGAAGCCAGAAATGCAGTAGCACCCTCTGGTTCCATTTATATGAAATTTTAGAACAAGCAAAATCAACCTAAGACAGAATGTAGACCCCAGGGGACCAAGATCAGAAGGAAATTTTCAGGGTGGTGGAGTTGTTCTGTATCTTGCTACTGGAGTTCTTTATTGTAAAGGAATATCCTTCATCCCCCCCACCCCAGAAAATTCATAGAACCATATGCCATTGGTTATTTCTACTGTGCCTCCCAGGTGCCTCATGAGCAGCTGGGCACAGGGAGAGCAAGGAGCAGCTCTGCCCCATGTCTGAGAGTCTCTGGTTCAGCATACCTGGGCCGGATTGAAAAAAACTGCTGCAGGGTGGGTGTGGATGATCCGGGCTGTGATAGTCTGGTCTGCTGGGTGGAATTGTTATGAGAGGGAAGTCGGATGTGGAAGATGGCGGCCCCCATGGAGTTGGGGGGGTTGTCTGGCTTGTTGTGGGGCTCTGCTGGGGTGGCAGGCCAGGGCTAGAACCCGCCATGCCTCCCGGGCGCCTCATGAGCAGCTGGGCACAGGGAGAGCAAGGAGCAGCTCTGCCCCATGTCTGAGAGTCTCTGGTTCAGCATACCTGGGCCGGATTGAAAAAAAAAAAAACTGCTGCAGGGTGGGCGTGGATGATCCGGGCTGTGATAGTCTGGTCTGCTGGGTGGAGTTGTGACGAGAGGGAAGTCTGGATGTGGAAGATGGCGGCCCCCATGGAGTCGGGGGGTTGTCTGGCTTGTTGTGGGGCTCTGCTGGGGTGGCAGGCCAGGGCTAGGAACCCGCCATGCCTCCCGGGCGCCTCATGAGCAGCTGGGCACAGGGAGAGCAAGAAGCAGCTCTGCCCCATGTCTGAGAGTCTCTGGTTCAGCATACCTGGGCCGGATTGAAAAATAACTGCTGCAGGGTGGGTGTGGATGATCCGGGCTGTGATAGTCTCTCTCACATGTAACAGGTATCTTTTAACCTCTTCCTTTTATTGAATAACATCCAATTAGATGGGGTAGCAAACTTAAGATTCCCACAATATCTTTTGCAAATCTTTGGTTTGAAAACTGCAAATGAGTCGGAGTGTGCACATACAACCCAAATGGCCTGGGTCGCTGTTTTCTTTTGGGTTTTGAAACACACCTGGGAATATGCAAAGCTTCTGACTCAGAGCTCAGAGTTATTAGAGTGTGTGCCCAGGAATCATTCCAGATGGGGTTTGGGTAACCACAGAAGGGGCCAGGGATTGTACTAAGATAGGCTGCATTCAAGAAAATGTTCTTAACCCTTGTACCATCTCTGCAGCAGAGATGCCAGCAGAAGGCTGGCAGACAGACACTGTTCCACTCATTAAGTCATAATTGATAAAATGTAAAATGTAGCAGTTTTCAAACATAAGTTACTTAGTAGAAGAATCATTAAAACAGCGGGTATTATGTATTACTTGCACACGGCTGACCTGCTATATCCCCGGCATCCCATATTGTCCCCCAAGCACCGCCAGCAGTGATTCCTGAGTACAGAAGAAGGATTAACTCCTGAGCAATGCTGGTGTGACCCAAAAAGCAAAAAACAAAAAAAAACCCTTAATATTATCAGGTCAAGTACAGGAAAACCTTAAAAAGTCAAATTTTAAGCCATTATTTCTGCAATTCACATTATATGAATCAGAGAATGTTATCATATTCTTCTTATGTCTGACAAAAAAATTAACCAAAATTTCAAATTAGACACTTAACTCTATTTACTACTTAATTCATGAGTAGTGAAAATATTTTAAATGAAAGTATTGGCCAGAGCAATAGTCCAGCGTGTACTGTCTTGAACACGACCGACCTGGGTTCGATGCCCCAGCAGTGCCTCACAACAAGCCAGACGACCCCCGACTCCATGGGGGCCGCCATCTTCCACATCCAGACTTCCCTCTCGTAACAATTCCACCCAGCAAACCAGACTATCACAGCCCGGATCATCCACACCCACCCTGCAGCAGTTTTTTTTTTTCAATCCGGCCCAGGTATGCTGAACCAGAGACTCTCAGACATGGGACAGAGCTGCTCCTTGCTCTCCCTATGCCCAGCTGCTCATGAGGCGCCCGGGAGGGATGGCAGGTTCTAGCCCTGGCCTGCCACCCCAGCAGAGTCTCACAACAACCAGACAAAACCCCGACTCCATGGGGGCCGCCATCTTCCACATCCGGACTTCCCTCTCGTAACAATTCCACCCTGCAGATCAGACTATTACACCCCGGCTCGTGGTCGCGCAGTTCATCAATAAATGCTTTATTCAGAGGTGACTACAAGAGTATGCCACCTGCATGGCAAGCCTGGCAAGCTGCTCGTGTCATATTTGATATGCCAAATACCAGTAACATTTATATTAGGTCATTTCCATGGCCTAATATAATGGTTTGAGGCTCTTTATGTTCCTGGAGCAAGCGGATGCCTTTGGGTTCTACTAGCATGAGACAGGACATATGGAGATATTACTGGTGCCCGCTCTAGCAAATAGATGATGAACAGGAAGATAGTGATAGTGAGTGATTTCTACTGTGTGAAACTTTTATCCTAACTATACTTTTAAAAATTTCTTTTAAGTGACTCTGTCTCTAGTCATGAGTACAAGGTCAATTTATCTGATGTTTCTGCAATATGACGCGCTCACGCTGGCTCTCATAAACACAGCATACATGCAGGGTCTTATAAATGACGAAAGGATGTAGTCTGGTCTGTAATGACATATGAGTCCCCAAGGCACATGAGCCATTATCATCTTCATCACAGCATTTCATCTGGCTGTGCTGGAGCATCTTCTAGGGTCCATCTCTCTATTGCTCCGGAATTATGCTGTGTCTATAGAATAAAACCAGCTCATGTTTAAGGGGTTGGGGGGAGATGTTCCCTTAATCTTCTCAACAAAGTCAACGGAGAATAGTGGGAAATTCGTAATCTCTAGCTTGCATCTGGAGGAACTGCATATAACATTAATTTAGTAGTAGCCCTTAGGATGGATGCTAATGAGTCAGCTATGGAGTCAGAAAGTTTAATTTCCACACTGCTGATTTTCACACCCTTACATCTAATTTCCAAAGACTTACTGAAATATCAACAAAGCCACTTGTAGGTAATAACATCTCTTCCATACTTCTAAAGTAGTTTCCTCTAGGGATAAACAAGCATGTCTATATCTATTTAAAAATAATTCTAAATTGTGCAGAAGCAATAGCTCTGCTATCACTAGGTTTAGGCACAAGGAATGGGCTGACATTTATTTCACATTTAGCATTTGTGTTCAGGTCGATCCTATCAATACAAATATTGGTACCAAACTGGGACTTAAATTAATATCCCATTCTATATTCTTATTAATAACTAGACAACTGTGAAGCATCAGTGGTCTTATTAGCAGTCATATTTACATTTTTTTTCTTGTGAATGTAAGCGAGTTGGGAAGAATTATCCCATAAAGATGAACACTGCCAGTTACAGGGACTGGCCGTACTTCCATTCGCTGTTATCACCATCTACCACGAGCTGGATGACTTAAAACACAGAAACGGATTTGCTCGGATCTACAGCTAGACATCGAGATCAAAGTGTCCCAGAGGCCAATGCTTTTGATTTGTTTTGGGGCCATACCCAGCAGTATTCAAGAGTGTCTCCTGGTTTGGTGTTGGGTGAGGTGGGGGAAGGGGCATTGCTCCCAATACTGATCAGGGGACCATATGATGCCTGAAATTGAATTCTACCACCGGCTCCCATCCCTGGCCCCAGGCTGGTGCTTTGGGAGGGTGGTGAGGAAGGTCTTGACCCAGATCTCTTTCCCAGATCGGCTCTCAGGCAATCTGCAATTCCTTCACCTGTGGAGACATCGCCAGTTCTCATGGGTGCTCTCCCCATGTGCCTATCGGGTGCAAACTCTCCTTTTGCATAGGACACACTGGGTACAGGGTCCCTCACTTCAGCATCACAGTTCCATCTGGCACTCCTGGATACAGCAACCATATTCCTAATAAAGTGCCTCCATAGGTCCTCATGACAGTTCTGACAGCAACACAGGGTTGGTGGGGTGGAGCACGGGACTGAACCCCGCTCCTAATCCTGTTCACAACTCCCTCACACAGTCATTGGCACACATCACAGGCTCTCATCTATTACAGGGCTTCCTTTGAAACCTAAGACAGAGGAAGGAAGCTGGGAACTTACAGTGCTGCCTGTCACCTGCCTTCTCCCTGGACCCCTCCTAGATTCCTAACCTTGGGTAGAACCGTGACTGGAAATCCCAGGGGAATAAAAACCTGGAGGTTTCTCTCACAGCCACCTAGGTCATTCCAGGCAGCTCACCTCGACCTCTGGCACCCCTTCCTCACTTCCGGCTCATCCCAGCAAGAAGCAGGAATCCCTTGTCTCATGATGAGGGAGGAGAGACCAACATAGACCTAGAGTCCTTGTCTTCCAAATCCCAGGGATCTGCCCTGCGTTTCCTTCCCTTTCTGCCCTCAGGTCTCACATTTCCCTCCCTGGCTCCTGTCTTCCTCAGATAATCCTGTGGCTTATACCCCAGAATAACCTGGGGTGAGGTCACCCCGCAATTCCTCCTCTCAGTTCTTTTGGTCCTCCCTAACTTCACAGCACCTGGACCCCAAAACATCTGCTCACCCACCGCTGCAGAAATCTGAGTGCCTTTCCTGGCCACACTTGCTCGGTGCCCAGCATAGGTCACTCCTGTGGATGGGCCCCCTAATCTACTGGGCACTGAATATTGGAGCCTGTTTGGAGCTCCCAGACTCCCTCTTGCCCTGGTAAGATTTGTGGGTGAAAGTTAAACAGGCTGGTGTATCATTCAGCCAACGGGATGGAATGGAAGACCAGGGTCGACTGGGAACCCGAAGTGTCCATCCCACAGTGTGTGGTCTGCAGGCACCTCCTACTGACCACACACTGATGACTCAGAAGACAGCCAAGGCTCAGACCAATCCCCTGCCTGATCTTCTTGGGGATTTTCTCCCTTTCCTTTCCGTAGACCAGCAACAGTCTGCACACAGAGTAAAAGGTGAAAATGACCATCTTGTCCTCCTGAATTCTGACACCAACCCATTGGTCATGGCCATTGGCCATGCATAGGAATCAGGGCTCCCCCTTCTGGTTCCACGACTCTCAAATCTTTCTCATCACACCAAACAAATGCTTGTGTTGGTCGGTGGCTTTGGCCATGTGGATTAAGTGCTCTTAGAGATTTTTTTTTAACTTAATGCAATGTTCTATCTTCCCACAAGTTCAGGCTTAAATTCCAGTTTAAACACTTTTTTTCCAGGAGCCAGAGAGAGTACAACCAACAGTAAGGCATTTGACTCAGGTTTGAACCCTGACATCCCATAGGATCCCCCGAGTTCACCAGAAGTGATTCCTGAGTACAAAGCCGAGACAAAGTCCTGTGCACAGCTGGGTATGCCCTCAAAAAAACAAACAAAAAACTCTGCAAAGTATTTCCTCACAGGTCAATGTCAGCCAGTCACTTGTCCCAGCTGATCAGAATCGGTAGCTGCTTTCTAAACCATGTGGTGATAGCTCCTGTTTCAGTTGAGGGATACAGGACAGAGAGGTGGTGGCCTGTCCTGTCCCCTCCAAGCCCTACCCCTCGCCCCAGGCTTGGTAAACAGCATCCGTACTCAATCTCAGGACCGCCACTCAGGCCTGTTGCTCCCCTGACTTGCTGGCTAACTATCTCGGGCCCCAGGGAAATCATGTTGCTTCTCTGGCCATCTGATGCTCCGGGAGGCCCAGGCCTGAGCCCTGCCATGGGCATCTGCTGATTTACCTTGTATCCCCCAGGCTCTGCTTCCTTCAAATAAATGACTCAAAAGGGCACCCCAGACACAGACTTCTAATAACATTCAAATAATGCAATTCAGGCTGTTTTCCCAACCCTCAATCCTTCTGCCTTGACTGCCCGAGGCTCCCTTTAAATGCATCTATTTTTCTGCGATTCCAACAGGAATTTCTCCATCTCTGGACTGCAGAACTGGCCCCATGTGCGCGTTTATATCAATGTGCAATCAATCATAGTTTGTTCGTTTTAAAATAGTTGTTCTTTTTAAAGACCCAAAGCCATTTTTGCACATTTTTCCCCCAGACTAACATTTTGAATGGCTGGTTCAAATCAATTGGTCACTTAGGAGGGAAATTAACAATATTTCTGATTGCAGATCAAGATTTTCTTCTTTTTTCACTATAATGACTATTATTTTATCCTGAACACAAAAGTGTCCTAGAACTATGGAATTATAAAACAAAAACTGCTCCATAATGGTTTTTGCATGAACTGCAGATCTAGAGGCTAGAGAAGGAACATCTGAGGAAATGGCGCTGTGGAAAAGCAAACATTGAATGGAACCGTACCATAAATTAGAGCCATGGCCAGAAATACATTGTGCTTATGCAAGTAAGAATATTCTGCACCTTTGTGCAATATAGGCTAATATTCACCGCCACTATAAATCAATAGAAACATTACTCTTTACCCTGCAAAGGCACGTGCACAATGGCAACCCCTAAAACATGAATTTTAGAATTTTTCTGAATTTACAATGGCATTTCTGTGGTTTATCATCTTGACTTAAAGTTGTCTGTATTTAAGTATTTGTATATTTAAGCCCTTGCTGTCCCTAGAGCGGCATAAAGGATGTCCAGTTGCCTAATAATCAGAGGATAGACCCAGTGAATAGCGGATGACAAGACTAATATGGAACAAACCTAGTAACTAACATGAAGCCCTACATGAAACTGGCATCAACGAGAGGGAAAACAGCTGCTAGTTGACTCATTCTTTTCCTACTACACTTGTGTAGGTTTATTTAAACAGAGCCACTTTTTTCCTAACCATGGGACTTTGGGGTTTTCTATTTGTCTTCTCAATGCCGCAGAATCAATAACAGAAGCTCTCATAACCTCAACACTGTCACTCACAGTATCGATAGACATTTATAGTATTCACTTTGAGCCTATCACAAACTATGCACCTAGGAACGTGTTTCCTTTGTCTCTAAGTGAAGATGCTAATATGTATCTGTGGACTTGAAGTACTGGGTCACGGTGCAATTATTTAACTTCAGCAGGTACTGCGAAGTGGGTCTCCATAGATAGAGCCCCCAACCCTACCCTAGAGAGATAGTGAAGCCATTTATTTATCAACAAATGAATCTTTTTAGTATTCTCATTGTAATCATTCTGTTGGGCAAATGGAATTATCATATTATAGCTACAGTAAGTGATTGTCAACTAAATAAAAAATACTGAACACAATTCACATGTATATTGGCCATTCAGATAACCAATAAAAAAACATTGACATTTCTTACACACTTGCAAGGATACTCCCTTTTCTTATTGTTTTGCATAAATTCCTTATATAGTTTTGATACAGGCCCTTTGGCAGATAAATATATTGCAAATACCTTCCCCTGGTCTGTAGCTTCCTTTTTATTTTCTCAGTGATGTTTCTGAATAAACAGAAGTTCTTAATGTTGTTCAATTTATCAACTTTTCTCTTTAAAGTTAGTGTTTTTGTCCTATTATTATAGAAGATTTTTGCCTACCCCAAGGTCATGAAAATACTTTTACTGTGCTTTCTTCTATAAGCTTTATTGTTGGCTCTTTCAAAAGGGCCATTTTATCTTTAGGTTTAGTTGTGCAGAAGACGTTTTAATAATAATAAGCACTAATAAATGTTAGAACTTCAGTTTGGGTATGAAAAGTCATGAGCAGAAACAAAAGCAGATTTTCTTTCTCTTGCTTTTCTTTATGCAAAAATTAGAAGAAAAGTAGCCTGTGCAAAAGAAAGAAAAAGAAGCTTCATCATGAATGTATTCAAACAGAATGATTCCAAATACCTTAACACTATGTCTTTCCCATAAAAGCCTTCTGGAACAGGGGCTGGACTGTGCACAGTGGGAAGGGCACTTGCCTTTCAGGCGGTCAACCAACGTTCAATCTCTGGTACCCCATATAGTCCCTGAGCCCACCAGGAGTGATCCCTAGTATAGAGCTAAGAGTAAGCCCTGAGCACTGTTGGATTCAACATCCCCCTAAAAAAGCCTTTTAGAACATTCTACCCATTTTAAGAAAACTCATAGTTCTTAAGTTCAGAGATGTATCTAGGATGTTTCTAAAACATGTATCTAGGGTTCTTCCGCTACATTAGGAACAAAAAGCAAGAAAAGCTGAAGAGAAGGTGGCCAACCAGGGTTCCAACCCCAGCATCCCATATGGTCCCCTGAACATTGATCACTTGATCACTTGACTTCCCATAGATCATCAATTACTGGAGCAGGCCCCAGTAACATCTCAATATGTCCTGTCACATGCGAGATAGCGAAGGGCATCTGCCCGCTCCAGGAACATAAAGAGCCTCAAACTATTCCATCAAGTCATGGGAATGAAATCTGTAATTGTTACTGGTATTTGGCATGTCAAATACGACATGGGTAGCTTGCCAGGCTCTGCCGTGCAGGTGGGAAAATCTTGTAGTCACCTCAAAACTCGAGCATTTATTGATGAACTGTGCGGCTGCAAGCAGTGTAATTCCTGGGTACAGAGCCAGGAGTAACTCCTGAGCATTTCTGGGTATGACAGGGAAGGGAAGGGAAGGGAAGGGAAGGGAAGGGAAAGGAAGGGAAGGGAAGGGAAGGAAGGGAAGGGAAGGGAGGGGAGGGTGGGAGATGAGGGGAGGGAGGGGAGGGGAGGGAAGGGAAAGGAAGGGAAGGGAAGGGAAGGGAAGGGAAGGGAAGGGAAGGGAAGGGAAGGAGGGGAGGGCAGGGGAGGGAAGGGGAGGGAGGAGGGGAGGGAAGTATAGGAGGGAGGGGAGGGAGGGGAAGGGAGGGCAGGGGAGGGGAGGGAAGGGAAGGGAAGGGAAGGGAAGGGAAGGGAAGGGAAGGGAAGGGAGGGGAGGAGGGCAGGGGAGGGAAGGGGAGGGTAGGGGAGGGGAAGGGAGGGGAAGGGAAAGGAAGGGAGATCAGGGGAGGGCAGGGGAGGGAAGGGGAGGGGAGGGGAAGGGAGGGAAGGGAAGGGAGGGAAGGGAGGGAGGGAAGTAAAGGAGGGGAGAGGAGGGATGGGAAGGGAGGGAGGGCAGGGAGGAGAGGGCAGGGAGGGGGCAGGGAGGGAGGGCAGGGGAGGGCAGGGAGGGGAGGGGAAGGGAGGGAGGGAACTAAAGGAGGGGAGGGGAGGGAAAGGGAGGGGAGGGAAGTAAAGGAGGGAGGGAGGGCAGGGAAGGGAGGGCATGGTAGGGCAGGGGATGGGAGGGGAAGGGAGGGAGGGAAGCAAAAGGAGGGTAGGGGATGGGAGGGAAGGGAGGGAGGGAAGGGAAGGGAAGGAGAGGGAGGGCAGGGGTGGGGAGGGCAGGGAGGGGAGGGCAGGGGAGGGAGGGAAGTATAAGAGGGGAGGGGAGGGAAGTATAGGAGGGGAAGGAGGAGGGAGGAGGGAGAGGGGAGGGAAGGGGGAGGGAAGGAAGGGGAAGGGGAAGGAAGGGAAGGGAAGGGAAGGGAGGGGGAGGAGGGGAGGGGAGGGAAGGGAGGGAAGGGAAGGGAAGGGAAGGGAAGGGAAGGGAAGGGAAGGGAGGGAGGGGAGGGGAGGGGAGGGGGGAGGGGAGGGGAGGAGGGAGGGAAGGGAAGGGGAGGGAAGGGAAGGGAAGGGAAGGGAAGGGAAGGGAAGGGAAGGGTAGGGGAGAGGACAGGAGGGGAGGGAAGGAATGACTGTGACATCCAGATCTTCACTGGGGAAAAAAATTAAGTGCTCTCTGGCTAGCTGAGCAATATGATCTCCTACCAACTGCCAAGAAATGCCCTTGTCTGTCTGTTGACTGTTTTTGATCTAACCGCAGCTGTGATCAGAGCTTACTTCTGGCTCTGTCTTCAGGGATCACCCATCTGGGGGCTCAGGGTACCATATGTAATGCAGATAAATGCCTTGCCTACTATAATATCTCTCCTACCTTTCCCTTGTCTCTTTTAAGAAACTACAATGATTTTTACAGGGGAAGCGGCTATGGTATACCCAAAACACCCAGCCACCTTTGTCTATTTTTGGCAAGCTAGACATTTTAAATAAATACAGGAAAATTAAATGGTCCCTTGAGATACTTGGATTCCTGAAAACAGTCCCTGAAACAGAAGATAATTTTTTTTAAAATGAGAGCAGAAACTAACAACAAGAGTTCTTGGAATGTCTTCGACTGTGTTAGAACACTTTATTTGAGGAGACATTGATTTTCCCCTACAAATGTGACTTGCCATGATTTTGCAGTTGGCTTCTTTCAGATAAGCATGCTCCTTAGAAATTTCTTTCATGCAATCACGTTTCAAAAAATGTTTATTTCCATGCTCTGTGAGCTGGTAATGGGGCTGAACTCGCCATCTATTTGTGTTTGCAAGAAATGGTGTGAGACTATTATGAAGTGTGGAAAGGGAATTATTTGCCAGCAATAATACGAATGCATTTAGTCAGTGTTTGATTGATGACAAGGTCCTGCCTGGTGAGGAAGTCACAGGGAAGTGCAGGTAGCTGAACCCGGCATGCTGGGTGCTGTGCCCCGGACATCTAGCTGGTGGAGGGAAATGGGAATTGTCAAACTATACTAATAAACAATGACCTTGGTGATGAGCAGGAGGAATGGGAGATGAGCCCTGAACAGAAGAAAAGTGATTCGTACACAATCAAGTAAACTGTGAGTGAAAGGTCCCTGGATACCAGCTCTCTAAACACTGTGCCTTTAACCAGAGGCTAAATGACCTGAACTCAGTCATGAAAACCTGCCCAGACCTTCATCGTTTGGTCTTTTGTTCTGCATGTTCTCAGCTCCTCTGTTCAACACTGTCCCCACGGGGCAGTGAACTCAGAGCAAGACCCACCTCGGTCTGGGTTCCTGCCTAGAAGTAACGTACTCTCCGGCCCCAACCAACAAAGGCAGCCCGGCCAGGTCTATGGACTAAAGCTGATAATGGTCATCAAAGGGGCAGTCCTCAGAAGCCAGGATCATGGGGAAATGCCCACCTGCTTTTTTCTGCCCACAGTCCAACGTTTTAGTTTAAAATCCACACAATAGGACTCGGTGGGAGCCTCAGACTATTGTGAGCTGAGTGCCAGGCAGGCTGACACTCCCTGCTGGACATCTGGAATAAAACTGTTCACCTACTGGCTAATTTACAGTGCTGACTTGAACCTAACAAGAAACACCCAGAGGCAAAACTCTGTGATTTGATCCCCTTCTTTTCCAGCTAATTTTTTTTCTCTGCTGAGAAATCTTTAGTGAAAGCAAGAGGCAATCAACGTGGCCAACATCCTTGCTATCTTAATTGAAGAAATTTCCAGGTTCCCTGAACCTCCGCATCCACCCCATAGCCTGGTGACACCCTCATCATCAAGGCAAGCCCCTGCACCAGCAAAAGATTACAAGGTGTTAAATACTGGAGAGAGAGAGTATAGGCGGCAAGTACTTGTGTTGCATGTGGTCAACCCTGGTTCAATCCCCTGCATCACGCAGATTCCTGGAGCACCGCCCAAGTAACTCCTGAGAACAGAGCCAGGAATAACCCCAAACTCTTACAGTGTTATTGAAAACCAAATGGGCTCCAGAGACACAGCAGGGAGTCGAGTGCTTGCCTTGCACATAGCTATCCTGGCTTCATCCCTGGACCCCATGTGATGCCCCCGTTCGTGCAGGGCATGATCCCTGAGTACAACTGGTTGTGTCCCAGAAACCAAGTAAAAATTACCATTCAACAATGATGCCTAAACTCTTTTCAGTACTAACACTTGGGGGAAAAATAATGTGCTGCTTTTATAAAACATAATTCTAATGCTTCCTTGATAACCCAAAATATAAACATTAACTTTTATAGGTACTGGGAGCCCCCAAATTTATGTGACTTGTGAATATACTTACTTTATTATGTCCAATCTTTGCCTCATGTAAATGATCTATAAATTCTATAGTGTAACATCAGACAAGTGTTACAATTACAATTATGAAACAATTGGCAATAAAACTCTTTCTGTTATTTCATATTAAATCTCTCCAGTTCCCCACTCTCGGTTCGCACTGAAGCTCCTTTTGGTGAACCAGTCACGAACTGACACCCGCCACCCACTGCCCAGCCTGCCTCTGCCTGCACGCAGCAAGGCAGCCCGTCAGCTGCACTCAGGCCTCGTCCTCTGGGTGCCATCCTCACCACACCACTCTCACCACTTGCCTCCTAAATTCCTCTCAAGACTTTGTTTTATGCATGAATAAATGAATAAATGAATGACTTGAAAGAGAGAGAGTCATGTCATTCTATGTCTGTGTCTCTCCTTCTGACTCATTTCACTCAGCATGATACTCTCATGTCCATCCACTATAAGCAAATTCATGATTCATTTTTCCTAATGGCTAGGTAGTATTACATTGTGTGGTTTGTACCATAGTTTGTACCCATTCATCTGTTCTTGGGCACTGCTTCCAGACTCTGGCTATTGTGAGTAGCGCTGCAATGACTGTAGAAATGCAGACGACAGTTTTGCAGTATGAGCCCAGGGTATATTTCCAGAAGTGGTATTGTGGGTCAAATAGGAGCTCACTGTATCACTGTCTCACTGTCTTCCCATTCATCATCGATTGGCTCAAGCGGGCACCAAAACATCTCCGTATGTCCTGTCTCATGCAAGTAGAACCCAAGGGCATCTGCTTGCTCCAAGAACATAAAGAGCCTCAAAACCATTCCATCATGTCATGGGAATGAGGTCTATAATTGTTACTGGTATTTGTCATATCAAATACAACATGGGTAGCTTGCCAGGCTCTGCCGTGCAGGTAGCATAGGAGCTCAATTTCTAGTTTTGGGAGGAATGTCCATATTGTTTTCTAAAAAAGTGGACTAGTAGGCATCCCACCAACAATGAAGGAGAGTTCTTTTCTCCCTGTATCCGTGCCAGACTGGTTGCTCTTATATTGTCGGATGTGTGCCAAGGACTTTCTTTTGGTTATAAACCTTCCCAGTACAGTGTGTAGGACACTTGCCTTGCATGCAGCCAACCCAGGTTTGATCCCCAGTATCTCATATAGTCCCCCTAATCTTTCCTGGGTGCAGAGACTCTCACACATGGGGCAGAGCTGTTCCTTGCTCTCCCTGTGCACAGCCGTTCATGAGGCAGTCGGGAGGCATGGCGGGTTCTAGCCCTGGCCCACCACCTCGGCAGAGCCTCACAACAAGCCAGACCACCCCTCCTCACTCCGCGGGAGCCGCCATTTTCCACTTCTGGACTTCCCTCTCGTCAGAACTCCACCCAGCAGACCCACCCATCACAGCCTGGATCACCGACACCCACCCTGCCGCAGCTTTTTCCTCAATCCGGCCCAGGTATGCTGGTCCAGAGACTCTCACATGGGGCAGAGCTGTTCCTTGCTCTCCCTGTGCCCAGTCGTTCATGAGGCAGTCGGGAGGCATGGCGGGTTCTAGCCCTGGCCCACCACCTCGGCAGAGCCTCACAACAAGCCAGACCACCACTCCCTCACTCCACGGGCGCCGCCATTTTCCACTTCTGGACTTCCCTCTCGTCAGAACTCCACCCAGCAGACCAGCCCATCACAGCCCAGATCACCGACACCCACCCTGCCGCAGCTTTTTCCTCAATCCGCCCAGGTATGCTGGTCCAGAGACTCTCACACATGGGGCAGAGCTGTTCCTTGCTCTCCCTGTGCAAAGCAGTTCATGAGGCAGTCGGGAGGCATGGCGGGTTCTAGCCCTGGCCCACCACCTCCGCAGAGCCTCACAACAAGCCAGACCACCACTCCTCACTCCGCTGGCGCCGCCATTTTCCACTTCTGGACTTCCCTCTCGTCAGAACTCCACCCAGCAGACCAGCCCATCACAGCCTCGCGCGCAGCAAGCGGCCACGCGGTTCATCAATAAATGCTTTATTTGGAGGTGTTTAAAAGAGTTTGCCTCCCGCTCGACAAGCCTGGCAAGCTTCTCGTGTTGTATATGATATGCCAAATTCCAGTAACAATTATATTTGGTCATTCCCATGACCTAATATAGTGGTTTGAGGCTCTTTATTTTCCTGTAGCAAGCCGATGCCCCTGGCTCTACTGGCATGAGACAGGACATATGGAGATATTACTGGTGCCCGCTCTAGCAAATAGATGATCAACGGGAAGATCGTGATCGTGAATCTTTCCTGAGTGCAGAACCAGGAGTAATTCCTAAATACTACTGAGCATGACCCAAAACACAAAACAAAACAAAATGAATAACTTCATTATTCTGCCTCTCCCTCTCTGCCCATGCTCTTGGCAAACCCCACAGCGGGAAGACCTTAAGAATGTTATCTCAACATTCCATCCAGGAACCTAGCACATTACTGACCAGAGTTGAATTTTTGTTCCCAAAGGGATGAATGAATGAAAGAAAAACAAATGAGGTTCAAAACGACCAACTTAATCACTAGCCACGGTAAAACTAGACATAATCACAGTGTGGTGTCTGAAGGAAAGCACATTCTCTGGTGTGCTGCAACCACATTGTTCCAGGTGACGCTGTTGTTAGCATGCTCGGAAACACTGCACCTTCTCACCCAGTTCCAACAACTCTCGTTCATCACGGCTATGGGAATCTTCATCAAACAATTAAAAGTATAAATTAGATCTGCCATTCCATATAAGTTCATATAAGTATATCAACTCCATTTTTCCCCAAGGACCAGAAAATGTTTCTTTATGACTGCTTCCTAATGTAATTAAAGTCCCCATTTAATTAAAATATTTTTCTCCAAATACTCCACTCTCTGGAAAAGCTGCGCAGCACAACCACTACTATATTTGTTTCTAGCTGATTGGTTTCTTTCTTCTCTGGCTTCTATTCCAAATAAGTTAAAGGAAGATTTAAACCTCAAAATAAACACTCTAATTGGCTTCTGGGCCCTGGACTAGTGGATCACAAACGAATGGAACATTGACTTGGAGAAGAAAGTAGATGCTTCCTGACACCAGCTCTGCTCGGGCCAGCGCCTGGCACCCTCAGCTTGTGGCTGGCCTGACAGAGACTCCACTGGTGGGGGCACATACATGGGCTTGTGTCTGTGTGTATGTGCACGTGAGTGTGTGTGCATGCACGTGTTGATTCCCTCAGAGCCTCACACACAGAGACTAATAAGGAATTGATGATGGTTCCACTCATTAGAACAATTGCTTCTGCGGGTCTCAGAACAGGTCAATAGAACAATTGGTGTGGAACCTGGATACTTCCATGTTCTCTGCAACCAGCAGTGAATTATCACACCCAGAGGTATCAGTCACACAGGGTAATGCTCAGGGGTTACTCCTTGTTCAGTATTCAAGAATCACACCTGGTGGCACTCGGGGGACCATATGGGATGGCAGGGATCGAACACAGTTTGGCCGTGTACAAGGCAAACACTTTACCCAGTATGCTATTGCTACAACCCCTGTAACGCAATTCTTGACAAGGGCAGAGTGCAGCTGGAAATCAGAGCATCCCAAAAACTTCTCCCTGACCTGCACCAAAAGCAATGGACATCCTGCCATCTGACCTGATGTCTACTTAAAACCCAAGCTTCTGGATCATTCCTTCTTGACATAAAGGACATCCTCAGATAAGAAAATGAAGTAGCCACAGACTAGTGGGCATGAACAGCATAATATCCCCTTGATAGTATTTTAAGATGGAACCAACTAAGGACATCAAGATCTCTGTGACTATCCTTCTCCTACACCGTCTCAGATCTTGGGAGCTGCCCATGGCAGTGGTGGAGGCTGACAAACCCAGTTCTCTGACCCTCTGATAATGGTCACCAGTGATAGTTGTCTGGGACCCAGAACTGGGAGAGACCCATGAGAGCAACGTCAACAACCTACAGCCATCTAATTACAAAGCAAACGGCTCTGGCATGGGAGATTTGGTGGAGGATGGTGGGACAAACCCGGGTTGCCCAGGATGGATGGTTAATGGACGGCAGATCCTAAACATCAGTCTGGAAAAGGCCCAGAGCCTCATAGCATCCCTGCTTGGGAAACACAGTAGCAATGCTTTGAAAGGTAGCTGGGCCCAGCTTCTAAAACCATAAGGAAAAACACAAGAGATTTCTTTCAAATGAAAAGCATTTGCAGTATAATGAACCAGTTAACAGTTAGTACAAAAGGGACAACCAGAGGCAGAAAGGCTAGGAAATTTTTCACAAGGATGAATTAATTTGAGTTTACACATAAAGGCATGCTTACAGCCAAACCTCGAAACACCTTGTAAGCAGAGTTCAAAGAAACCATGATTATTTTTCAGTTTTGTTTGAAATCAAAGAGTCTTTATAAACATAGAGATGTAGTTATATCAACCCATCTTGAATAGTTTCTAAACATGATTTAATCTGTCAACTCTCAAAAAAATATGTATTCATTGTTTCCTCCTGCTTGCAAAAAAACTCAAGACATTGAGTTTACCCTGCACACATGGAATTTTTGAAAGTCATGGTTCTCAAAGATAAAATTTGCAATCACGAAAAAAAAGCATTGGCGTCTTTCACTGCTCTAATCACACGAAGCATCATGTCTTATTAGACTAAAAATGAGCATCCTTCACGCTAGCGACTCCACGACTTCTCTACTGGGAACATCCTCGCGTTTATGTTATCACTGTGTCACTGGGAGTTGAGCAGACGTCAGTTCCCCTGACTGCTTTTGTTTCTCTGCCTTGTCTTTTACTTTTAACTTTGGCAATAATCTTCTTTGACAATGAAGTATAAAAAGGCAGTCAAATATATTGAGATGTTTCTTTTTGGCTTTCGCCTTTAATAACATGTTTAGAAACGTCTTTCCCACCCCCGCAAACGTGGCGCCAACTCTATTTAAGTTCAGAATGCTTCCAGTTCCGGCTCTTTCCTTCATTTCACGCTGCATTCTGTGCAGACTCCCTTTGAGACAGTATATTACGGTGGTGGTAGAAATCCACAAACACAGTGGTTCTAGAAGAGACAGCTAACTCCCTCTCTCCCTCTGGTGGAAGCAGACCGGAAGGGTCAGCATGGGAAGAATCATCTAGCCGATCCATTCCTGCTTACTGAGCAACTGCTTTCTAGAAAATACTGTGTGTGTTGGGGTGGGTGGGAGAGTGGGAAGTAGGGGAGGATGGGAGTGAAGAGTAAAAAGCGGCAAGGAAAAGCAAGTGTCTGAGAACTGCACCCCACCACACTAACAGCATAAATAGAGATTTATCCTTTCAAAGAGTTCCATTTGTTTCTGACAGCCAATTATGTCATGGCTTCTCCTGAGAACTCAATAAACAAATGAGCTTGAAGACAATTCTGCAGGTTGGTTTCCTCGGCCTAATAAGGCGGCTGTGTCACCCACACCCCTGATTTCCTGTGTGCCTCTCAGAACATCTTGGGCATACTCAAATAAATGAATTTCCAAACGCAGGCTCTGTCACCAGCTAATTTGATTCCTTGGGATTAATGACGCCAGGTCTAAAAAACTTGAGGACTAGATTAGATGTTCTTTCGCATCTCTTTTAGCACTGTAATTTTTATCATTCTGTTTCATGGTGATATTGAAAATATTCTAAAGTTCCAGTCTTCTTGTGTATGATTTATAAGACTGTGGATTAAAAAAGAAGGACATAGCAGAATTCTCAAAAATAAACTGCAATTAAAATAAGGGATTATTAATGTCCTCACCATATCAGACAATATATCCTCAGGAAGACAGAAGTGCACAGTCTAGATTGTTAGAAATGATTGAATACTCCATATTCACAAGAATTTTTCAAAAACTGCAGAAATATAGTCTGAGCTCTATATTATAACCTACATAAAGAAATAGGAAAGCCAGTATTCGTTTGGGTTAAGTTTTAAATATTGCTCCATTGTTTCTCCTTAATCAATATATATTGAAAACAGATTCATCTAATTCACTTCAAGAAACTAGTAATGATTTTGAAAGGCTACTTCCAGGTCTCCTGGGCATCAAGCAAAAACATAAAGCAAAAATAGTTTTCTGTCATTGAAATGAAGAATAAAGCATTATGGTGGCACACTAAAATGTTGAAAGCATGCCCAATGGGGATTGAATCCAGACTGGTTCAAAGGGTAGGAACTTTAGAGAACACGTGTGGCCAGGCACACAAGCACACAGGGGGAAATCAGGAAAACAACCCCAGAATCTCAGTAAGGAGTAAAGACAAAGACACAACAGAGAACAAGACTGGCTAGTGTTGGCAAGTGGACTGCTGTCTTAAATACTGGTTAAAACATGTATATGGACTGTCTTATAGCTAGTATTAAAACCATATGGCTTTATGTCAACTCCTCTGATTACTGAATTAACAATTCCTAGTTAGGGTCCAGAGTGATAGAACAGCAGGTTGGGTACTTGCCTTGCATGAGGCCAACCCAGGTTCGATCCCCAGCATCCCATCTGGTCCCAGAGCACTGCTAGGAGTAATTCCTGAGTGCAGAGCCAGGAGTAACTTTTGAGCATCACTGGGTGTGACCCAAAAGCCAAAACTAAATCCCAATTATTGGTTATTATAGAGCCAATCACCCAAAAGACTGACCTTAAATAATAGTAACAATTTATGATACTAATAAAGCTGATATTAACTTTATCATCTAGAAGGTTCTTTCCCAGGTTGTTTCACTGGCTGTTGGCAAAGGGTCATGAGCACAAGTTCTCCTGAAGGCCTCTCCTCTCATGTGACTGGGGCCTGGGCTGGGGAGCTTGAATAGCTGGTAACTGAAGAGTCTGAAACTCTGGAAGCAGCCCTCTCTAACCTCATGTGGTGGCTCTAGGTGATCTTCCGCATGGCAGGCACATCTTACATGGTGGTCAAAGGATATGTATTGCACAGGGGGAAAGCAGTAGAATCACCATGGACCTGTCCAACTTTGTACTGAAAGTCCTGCAGAGTCACTCTGGCAAATTCTGTCCACGAAGGCAGTGACAAAGCTTCCACCCATGCCGAAGGCAATAGAAATAACAGCCTTCTCTTGGGAGCTTGCAGAAAGTTGTGGAGAATGTGCAGAATAAGAAAGATCAGTCGTGGGGGCAGAACGGGATAGAACCAATCTGGATTCAATCCCCAGCATCTCATATGGTTGAGCACCATCAAGAGTAGTTCTTGAGTGCAGAGTGAAGAGTAACCCCTGAGCATTGCCAGTGTGACCCAGAAAGCAAAAAAAAAGAAGCAAAAAGAAAGAAGAAAGGAAGGAAGGAAGGAAGGAAGGAAGGAAGGAAGGAAGGAAGGAAGGAAGGGAAGGAAGGAAGGAAGGAAGGAAGGAAGGAAGGAAGGAAGGAAGGAAGGAAGGAAGGAAGGAAGGAAGGAAGGAAGGAAGGAAAGGAAGGAAAGAAAGAAAGAAAGAAAGAAAGAAAGAAAGAAAGAAAGAAAGAAAGAAAGAAAGAAAGAAAGAAAGAAAGAAAGAAAGAAAGAAAGAAAGAAAGAAAGAAAGAAAGAAAGAAAGAAAGAAAGAAAGAAAGAAAGAAAGAAAGAAAGAAAGAAAGAAAGAAAGAAAGAAAGAAAGAAAGAAAGAAAGAAAGAAAGAAAGAAAGAAAGAAAGAAAGAAAGAAAGAAAGAAAGAAAGAAAGAAAGAAAGAAAGAAAGAAAGAAAGAAAGAAAGAAAGAAAGAAAGAAAAGACCTAAAATCTACCTAAAATTAGTTGAGATGAACAGACCCCAATGATTTTAACAAGTCATTTCCAATGTGAGGGATAAAAATAAACTACATGGGCCTTGGATCCCTGTACTTTTGCTGCCCTCATGGACACATGCCTCGGTGGGGAGGCACAGCTCAGAGCTACAATTCTACAGCTGTTTCTGAGAACTCCAGGTTGGGGCTCCCCAGGCTAACAAAGTGTCAGCAAAGCCCAGGGCCAAGTCAGTGCTCATCCTGCAGCATCTTGGGCTCGCTGCTCAGTGCTCTGCAGCTGTAGGCGTGATCTCTGTTTCCCCGCTGGCTGCCACGTCAGTGCTGCCATGACTCCAGAGGCCACCTGTGCCTCTTGGTTCAGACCTCGGAGTCTTCAAAGCCAGACCCACTCTGGAAAGTTGTTCACACTTCACCCCCCTCTATGTCTTCTACAGCATCCCTGACAGACGCACCATGGAGAAAATTCTCTGTTTATTGGCAGGCATGGGGATTGGGGATCTGGAAGTGCTCAGGGCTTACTCCTAGATATAATCTTAAGACCACACCTAGCGGTAATTGGGATCATTCCATATGTTGTGCCAGGGATCAAATTGGTGTCTGCAGCATCAAGGCAAATGCCTTAACCCCAAATACTCTACTTTAATGTGTTCATGTGTTTCGCCAACTGTCCCTTAAAAATTTGGGGGGTGATCTCTAACTATGTCATTTGAATCCTGTTTTATATTTTGTCTGCTATGAAAGGTAACATTCTGCAGAGGCCATAAATGGAGAGATTTAGGACCCCTGATTACACCTACTGAGACACAATGTTTTTAGTTACACTGAAATCACAGCCATGAAATGCAAGGACCTGACATTAAAATGTTAGTGACTCTGGGTCTCTCTGAACTGATGCCACGTACTACCATTAAGCATTTACCTGACCAAGTGAATTTCCGATCTCAGCAACACCTGGTCAGACATATAAGCTGGAAAATACCTGCCTTAGGTCCATGAATTGTTCTCAGTGGAGAGAAAAGCCCCCTGGCTCAATGCAATAACATCTTTTACATGCAAATTTAATAAGTGACTTAGTTTCTAAGACCAAACACATCAGCAGTGACAGAGGAAAAGAGGCAAATACCAATCAATAACACTAAGCAACATCGGGAAGAAAGAAGAAATGGAGAAAAGAGAGGGGGAAAAAAACAGCCACTTATTTATACACTCTCAGCCGCATGCACACATACACAGAGAGTCACCTAATGTCATTTATTATGAGAGCAGACTGTGCTCTCCAGGGAAATAAATCCATATGTCACTGAGAAATGACTAAGTCAGTGTCAAAATATTCTTTCGAGGGAGCAGTGGAGGTTCATGGAAATAGTCTTACCCTATTATAAAAAGGCCCTATATTTTCTGACGGTGAGGCTGGAGGCACTCACCATGTGGTGGACCTGTGGAAGGATATGGTAGCTTCCTGCCACATGTCCTCCCGTGCTGAGAAGGAAATGGACCATGTGGTCACTCTCTCTCTGGACACATGTTTCATTACAAGCCGTGCATCTCTCGAACGAAATACCCCTTTTGGAGAAGCCAGGCTTGGATATGGAGCTCACATCCCCCCCAAACTCCCTTCCAGAATCTGGGGAGCATATTTTGCCCATCAACTCCTACTGTTTTTCCAATCATTTCAATTATTTATTTAACCTGGTCCCAGGAAATTTCTATTCCTCATGCCCAAACAATTCATCACTGAGACAAATAGGCAAAATCTCAGTCATCTGAAAATCAGCCCAGCCACCAAGCAGGACTGACCCGCTGAAGGCTGTGATTGTCAAGTTTCATGTCCTGGATGGTTTTCCAGAGAGTTTTTGGTTTGCCGCTCATCAGCGTCAGTCAACTATCCCAGCCTCGATGGGAAGAATATGGTTTCCTACCTCAGTAACTAGCTTTTCACAAAATGGATGCCTGCAATTTTATTTCAGATCTGACCCAATAATGGAATTTGACCTGAGTGTGCTGAAAGGCACTGTTTTTCAAATAACAAGCTTATAATTGGCTTTAAGGTATCTCCACAAACACCTTTTACAAGAAATGAAATCATCATAGAAATTACAGGCTCTAATGAAAGCCCCTATTATTATTTTTATCAAGAAATCTACAATTTTAGAGAAAAACAAATAACATTAGCATGAAAGACCCCAGGATTTATTCCTGGGCAAAGACATTCATTAGTCAGGTTTGAATGTCACAATTCTAAAGTTCAATGAGTTTTATCAGCCAGGGTCAAGGCAGGAATACAGAACCTACCCGGGCAATTCAATAGAGGGAATTTAATAGCAGGCACCAATAACACTCATGTTGGAGATTTGAAAAGGCAAACAGAGAAGAGAGGCCAGCTAGAGATTAGCACAGCAGCTACAGACCCAGGGCTAAGGAGACCAGGCAGGAAGCCAAACCAGCCATGAGGGAATCACGGAAGCTTGAGCCCCTATTTGTGGGGAGAGGAAAGGGAAACAGCCACCGGGATGGAGCCTTGCAAACCAAGCAGATCAGAGAGGAGCTGGAAGAGTACTGCAGATAAACATGCAAACTGACCAGCACAATGCTTCTGATGATTTTTCACCATTTAAAAAATACATTCTCAATTTGCCTATAAATGGATGGACATGGAAAGGATCATGTTGAGTGAAATTAGTCCGAAGGAAAGAGAGAGATATAGAATGACTGCATTTATTTGCATGACATAAATATATCAGATGGTCTTACCAAAGGTGGAAATTACCGCAAACGTGTGGGAGTCGGAGGTTGGGTAGGACAGAGAAGGGAACATGTATGAATAAATGTCGAAGGGGCTGGTGCCAGCCTAGAGCTGAGCATTAAATACAGGCCAAAAAATGCACATGATGGCCTCTAAGTGTGTGTAGTGCAACCCACAATGTGTAAGAGAAGGAAAAGAGAGAGAGAGGAGAGAGAGAGAAAAGAGATAAGGAACCTGCCATTTAGACGGGCTATGGGAGGCGGGGAGGGAATTGGGGACATTGGTGGTGGGAAATGGGCACTGGTGGAGGTCGGGTGCTGGAACACTGTGTGACCAAAACCTCTAAACGTGAGCAATGTTGTAATTGTGTGTCTCACGGTGGTATAATAAAATATTTAATAAAAAAATACATTCTCATATGGAAGGGACAGAGGCAATTAATTCTAACACAGAACAGCATTCCAGCAAAACCCTATAATATCTGCAGTGAGAATGCTTTTTATGAATACACAGAAACCCCCCAATACACATGATGAGCCTGAAGTCAAATAGAAAAATCAGCTAAGTTTGTCTACTACCATGGTCTGACATCCAGGAACAAAGCTAGAGCTAGTGAGTTTACTCAGATAGCAGGTAAAGTCATATTTACTGGCATCCATAATCATTATGTATCATAGCTTTTTTGGTGAAACTATAGTAATCATGATGGTTGCCTTCCAAGAAAGCCCCTCTACCTCTTGAATATTACTTTGCAGCCTATTTGAGGGGCGGGGGACAAGACCCTGGTCCTATCTGGATAAGTGGAAATTCAGAATAACTTAAAGGATAAGAGTAAGCCAACTGAAATACCATCAATATGATAGCCAGGTCTTGGCGACAATCAGCAAACCAAGCCCAAGCAAATCAGCATGGGCTAAGTGCAGGGCTGAAAAGCTTATAGGGATTGTCTGTTAGGAATTTTATTCCAGGGAGGTGAAAGTAAAGCTCTAGCTACTTTCTCTTAGAGGTGAATGAGCCAGTACAATGTCTTACTTCCATGCTGAAGCTAGCCTCTGAGCATAAAAAAACTCAGCCTGGGCAGGGGAGATGGTTGGAATGGCTTGAGTGAAGTCTGAGACGTGGGTGCTTGACACAGGTTAGTAAAAGAATTAGCAGAGTCACAAGCAGGTGTTAGGCTTTATTAGGACACTCTCACATGTATGCACTGATCCTGGGCTGTGTAGACAGCAGGGACCCTGCTTTTGAAAGGTAGTGATTCTGCTTCTTGGTGTAGCCAGATCAGATAGTACAATGTCTAAACAATAGGCACAATGGGAATCAGATCCTCTTTGCACATAGGAGACCCAACATCTCTGGCACCATGTGGTCCCCCTAAGCATCACCAGCTCTGTCTCCCTCCCCCTCGTCCCCATGCCACAACACACACATATAAATATTTTAGCATGGAAATAAAATTGATGTCCTTAGTGTACAGACAATGTCAAACTAAGGTGATCAAAGAAAAATGAAGTCAAAACCCTGATCAAGCCTTACCTAAATTCCATTTTCTTTTTTTTATTTTTATTACAATTCTTTTATTCTACATTTCATTATTTTTTTTTACAATTAAAAAGTTCATGTTTGGGTTTTGGTCATACAGTGTTCCAGCACCCGTCCCTCCACCAGTGCCCATCTCCCACCACCAACATCCCCGGTTCCCTCCCCCTTCCCCAGCCCACCTCCATGGCAGGTTCTTTATTTCTTTCCCTTTCTCTCTCTTTCTCTTTTCCTTCCCCTCCAGACTATGGATTACAGAACATACATTAAAAGATTGTCACGTGTATCCCCTGCCTCTATTTAATGCTCAGTTCCAGGTTGGCACTAGTACCCTCGACAATTATTAGCACCCTGTTCCATTTTCTGTCTTACCTAACCTCTGACTCCCACACGTTTGGGATAATTTCCACCTTTGACAAGACCTCCTGATATATGTTTCACTTGACCTTGGATATTGGTATCATAATATGTACATATATATTTATGCCATGCAAATAAATGCAGTCATTCTGTATCTGTATCTCTCCTGGCTAATTTCGCTCAACATAATCTTCTCCATGTCCATCCATTTATAGGCAAATTTTATAACTTCATTTTTCCTAACAGCTGCATAGTATTCCATTGTGTAGATGTACCAGAGCTTCTTTATCCAGTCATCGATTATCCTAAATTCCATTTTCTTCTGAATATTTCATCTATGTCACAAACCTAGTTAAAAGAGTTAGAATTTGCTGTTACTGTTTCTATGATTAGTGCCCAGAAACAAATTCCTACAGATAAATAAATACGGCAATGCTAGTTCAGTTAATTCTGCCTACATTCAGGGATGTAAGTTAGGTTAATGATTCTATTTTATATTTGAGAAAATAAAAAAAATGCCACATCCTGACATTATAGCCAGATTAGGGAGCAGGGAAATTGTGAACCTGGTCCATCTATCTTGAAGTCCATGTGTTCACCTGCAGCTCCTTACATATCCCACACCTGCCTTGCTGCTCCAAGAACTTCCTTTAATGGATTGATTTGTTGGCCTTCAACTTCGAGCGGCGTTTTAAAATAAATGACTCTACAGTCCAAAACAGAAAACCTGGGGACAGATTAAAGAATGTTCCAATATGAACAATCAAACCAAGTTAAACTAAAGATATAATCAAATGTGACAGCTTTGACCTAAACAAATTGTTATGAGTGATTAGCTCAATGGGTGCCATGGAAGAGAGAAAGAAAGGAGAGAGAGAGAGAGAGAGAGAGAAGAGAGAGAATGGAAAATAACAACAGTAAAAATACCACCAGGGCTCCTGATCAATAAGACGCTGGTGTAGACAATGAGGTCCTGTGGTCAAAAATTCTTCGCTCAGCAGTCTCGCTGTGGCCACATATGCACCAGAGACTGTGAGATTCGGGTTCGACCGTGGTTGGCTGCTCTATAAACTTCCACTGGAGAAGTCAGATACCCAGTGGGAGTCTCTGGAAGACTGGTTCCAAACTCAGCTGTGTGACATTAAAAATCCACTGCATTTGGTTGTTTTGTTTTTATTTGGTGGGGGGAGGCTGACAGGGGGGCTGCCAGTGGTGCTCAGGGCTTACTCCTGGATAGCACTCAGGAATCATTCCTGATGGGACTCAAAAGGACCATATGGAATGCCGAGGATTGAACCCAGGTTGGGTGTGCAGAAGGTAAATGTCGTACATGCTGTACTATGGTTCCAACCTCTCAATTCACTGCATTTTTCATAAGGCTTTTGCCTGTTCCAGTTTTCAAATCAGACTTCAGGATCTGAGAGATAGCACAGCTGGTAGGGTTCTTATTTTGCACATGGCCAACCCAGTTAGATATTGGGCATCTGACATGGTCCCCCAAGGCCTGCAGGAGTGATTCCTGAGGGCAGAACCATGAGTCACCTCTGAAAACTGCCAAGAATGGCCCAAAAATAAAACAAAAATTAAAATGAAAAATTAAAAGCAGAACTCAAGGGGTCACAGGAACAAAATAATGAGTGAATGTAAAACCCCTGGTTTTGCTAAAGTCACTTGGCCCTATACATGCCACACCCTGATCCCTGGGTCCAATGACCCTGAATAATATCTTTCTTATTAGAATAGTGACCCTAGGGTGCTACTCAACCCAGCACTATCTTAAAAAGGGAGAGTCCCTGGGGTCCCTACAGAAACATAGCCCTAGCCATAGACAAGAGCTCAGCCACAAGGTGAGTTTGTCTGAATGGGAGGTATGGAGTAGCATGACTGTAGAGAACAGAACACTGGTTCTGTGGTTAAACAATCACTGTATCACTGTCTTCCCATTCATCATCGATTTGCTCGAGCGGGCACCTCCATATGACCTGTCTCATACAAGTAGAGCCCAAGGGCACCTGCTTGCTCCAGGAACATAAAGAGCCTCAAACCATTCCATCAGGTCATGGGGGTGAAGTCTATAATGTTACTGGTATTTGGCATATCAAATACGACATGGGTAGCTTGCCAGGCTCTGCTGTGCGGGTAGCATACTCTTGTAGTCATCTCAAAATCCAGCATTTATTGATGAACTGCGTGGCCGCTGGTCTGCTGTGTGGAGTGCTGATGAGGGGGAAGTCCGAATGTGGAAAATGGAGGCCCTCATGGAGTGGGGGGGTCGTCTGGCCTGTTGCGAGGTCATTTAAAAATTAAACCCCCACGATAGCTAAAAGGAATCCTGAGAAAAAAAGAGGATGGAAAGCATCACCCTTCCCAACATCAAACTGTAATACAAAGCAGTAGATATTAAAACAGCGTGGTATCGGAATAAAAACAGATTTGTGGACCTATGGAATAGAATTGAGTATCCTGACACTCATCCTCAAACACATGATCATTTAATCTTTGATAAAAGGTGCAAAGTGGGGACTGGAGCGATAGCCCAGTGGGTAGGGCATTTGCCTTGCATGCGACCGGCCCATGCCGGCCGGGTTCGATCCCCAGCATCCCATATGGTCCCCGAACACCGCCTGGAGTAATTCCTGAGTGCAGAGCCAGGAAAAACCCCTGAGCATTGCCGGGTATGACCCAAAAAGCAATAAATAAATAAATAAATAAATAAATAAATAAATAAATAAATAAATAAAGGTGTAAAGTGTTCGAAATAGAGCAAGGAAAGCCTCTTCAACAAGTGGTGCTGGAAAAACTGGGCAGCAACATGTAAAAAATGATTTTGGACCTCTGTCTAACACTGTGCACAAAAATATGATCAAAATGAATTAAAAATCTCAATATCAGATCTGAATCCATAAAGTACACTGAAGAAAACATAGGAAAAACCCTCCATGACATTGAAACTAAAGGCATCTTCAAAGATGAAACACCACTAACAAAGCAACTAGAAGAAAAGATAAACATATGGGACTACTTGTTCACTTGATCACTTGAATCCCGTTATTCATTGATTTGCTTCAGCGGGCACCAGTGACGCTTCTATTTGACTCTATCATATGCCAGTGTACCCAATGGCATCTGCTTGCTTCAGGAATATGAAGAGCCTCAAACCGTTCATTCAGGATCTTGACGAAGAAGTCTGACCATCTTGTAGGTGGGCGGCCATGAGATCTTTTGACATCTCGTGAGATCCAGTTGGTAATGGCTCTAGTCCAGCGGTAGTCTCCAAGTCACATTTACATGTCCAGCACATCTGATTTTCGACGATTGGCAAACAAGACAACGTCCCTGACTCTGAGTTGTTGATGGAGGTCAGAATTCTGGATTCCTTCTCTCACTTGAGTGAGGCGTGATATTCCAAGCAAAGCTCTTTTGATTCCTCTTTGGGAGACCAGAATAGCATTCTCATCCTGCTTTCATAAGGCCCAGGTCTCTGAGGCATATGTTAATGCAGGGAGAATGGTGGAGTCGAAGAGATGTGCCCGGAGCCGGAGTTTCTTCATCCTTTTAGCTATTTCTTTAATGCTCTTGAAGGCGTTCCATGCCGCTCTCTTCCTCCTGCGCAGCTCAGGTTTTGGGTCATTCATCATGTTGACTTCTCGACCTAGGCACACATAACTGCTGCATTCAGAGATGTCTGTTCCATTGAGAGTGAATGGGGCCTCTGGAACAAGTTCATTTTCCATGAACATTGTTTTGTTGAGATTCAGCTGTAGACATATCTTTCCACATTCTCAGTCGAAGTCAGTCAGCATTTGTGCTGCTTGGCTAATGTTTAGTGTTATTAGAATAATGTCATAAGTGAAGTGGAGATGCCGGCCATCTACCTTCACTCCCATTCCTTCCCATTCTAATTGCCGCATGATGTTCTCGAGGGTGGCACTGAAGAGTTTTGGTGAAATGATATCACCCTGCTGAACCCCTCTTTTGACATCAATGATCACTTCCTTGTAGAATGGTGAGATCCTGGTGGTGAATCTGTAATACAGCTCATGAAGGATCTTGATGTATTGGGTTTGAACACCCTGTTTGGCTAGGCCTTCAATGACCACTTCAGTTTCAAAAGAAACAAAGGCTTTCTTTAAATCAATGAACATGAGACAGACCGGCTTCTTGAACTCCCTACAAACTTCAATGAGCCTGGTTACCATGTGGATATGGTCGATTGTGCTAAATCCTTTTCAGAAGCCAGCTTGCTTGCATGGTTGCCCTTCATCTAATGTTCTGCCAATCCTGTTCAGGATGATTCGAATGAACAGCTTAGAGATGACAGACAAAAGGCAGATGTGATGATGGAGAAAGGCAATAGAGAAGATTATCCATGACTTCTACTTGGATCTCTTTGATATCACATCCACTTGTCCACATAACAAATTCTGCAGGATGGATATGTTGTTCCTAACATTCTCCCTTCTGAAATCCGACATGCCATTTCATTGGTAAAGAAACAAACAGCCCCTGCCCCAGACAAAGTCAGACCCGAACACCTGAAGAATTTACCATAAGCACTCATCAATACATTGGCTCGGCTCTTCACACACTACCTGTCTGAATTCAAGGTGCCCTCCCAGTGAAAAACCAGCAGGACAGTTCTACTGTTCAAGAAGGGAGACATCCATGACATTGGCAACTATGGGACTGCTTGATCACTTGACCATTTGAATCCGTTATTCATCGATTTGCTCAAGCGGGCGCCAGTAACATTTCCATTGAACCCTATCACGTGCCAATGTAGCCCAATGGCACCTGATTGATTCAGGAATATGAAGAGCCTCAAACCATTCCTTCAGGCTCTTGACAAGGAAGTCTGACCATCTTGTAGGTGGGCGGCCACGTGATCTTTTGACATCCCATGGGATCCAGTCAGTAACGGCTCTAGAACAGTGGTCATCTCCAAATCACATTACATGTCCAGCCCATCTGATTTTCGATGCCTTGGCAAACGAGACAGCATCCCTGATTCTGGAATAGCGACGGAGGTCAGAACTCCGGATTCCTTCTCTCACTTGAGTGAGGCGTTATATTCCAAGCATAGCTCTCTCGATTCCTTTCTGGGAGACCCGAATAGCATTCTCATCCTGCTTTCATAGGGCCCAGGTCTCTGAGGCATATGTTAATGCAGGGATAACGGTGGAGTCAAAGAGATATGCCCAGAGCCAGAGGTTCTTTGTCCTTTTCGCTATTTCTTCGATGCCTTTGAAGGCATTCCATGCCGCTCTCTTCCTCCTGCGCAGCTCAGGTTTTAGGTCGTTCATCATGTTGATTTCTTGACCTAGGTACACATAACTGTTGCATTCAGAGATGTTTGTTCCATTGAGAGTGAATGGGGCCTCTGGAACGAGTTCATTTTCCATGAACATTTTTTTTGTTAAGATTCAGCTGTAGACCTATCTTTCCACATTCTTGGTCGAAGTCATCCAGCATTTGTGCTGCTTGGCTAATGTTTGGTGTTATTAGAATGATGTCATCAGCGAAGCGGAGGGGACTACATGAAACTAAAAAGCTTCTGCACCTCAAAAGGAACAGTGACCAAGATACAAAGACAGTCCACAGAATGGGAAAGAATATTCACTGAATACCCATCCAATAAGGGGTTAATATCCAGGATATATCAGGCACTGGTAGAACTTTACAAGAAAAAAACAGCCAACGCCATCAAAAAATGGAAAGAAGAAATGAACAGAAACTTCGACAGGGAAGAAATTCAAATGGCCAATAGTCATATTAAAATTGCTCATCATCACTAATAATCAGAGAGATGCAAATCAAAACAACAATGAGATATCTCACACCACAGAGACTGGCACATATCCAAAAGAGCAATAACAACACATTCTAGCATGGATGTAGGGAGAAAGGGACTCTCACCCATTATTAGTGGGAATGTTGACTGGTATAGCCTTTTGGAAAACAGTATGGACGTTCCTCTAAAGACTAGAAATCGAGCTCCCATTTGACCCAGCCATACCACTCCTGGGAATATACCCTGGGGAAGCCAAAAACACACAGCATAAACATTATCAGCACTTTTATTTTCATAACAGTACTATTCACAATAGCCAGAATCTGGAAACAACCAGAGTGCCTGAGAACTGATGATTAGATAAAGAAACTTTAGTACAGCTACATAATGGAATACTATGCAGCTGTTAGGAAAAATGAAGTTATGAGATTTGCCTATAAATGGATGAAAATGGAAATCATGTTGAATAAAATTAGTCAGAAGGAAAAATAATTACTGCATTTATTTGCATGATATAAATATATATGTATATATACAAATATATTATGATACCAATATTCAAGGTCAGGCAAAAGATGGATCAGGAGGTCTTGTCAATAGATGGAATCTACCACAAACGTATGGGAGTCAGAGGTTAGATAAGACAGAGAAGGGAACAGTGTGCTAATAATTGTCAAAAATGATAATACAGCCTAGACCTGAGCATTGAATATAGGCAAAAAGATACACATGATAACCTCTAAATGTCTGTATTGCAATCCACAATGTGTAAGAGAAGGAAAAGAGAAAGAGAGAGAGAAAGAAAAAAAGAGATAAAGAACCTACCATACAGGCAGGCTAGGGGGGGGGAGGGAATTGGGGACTTTGGTGGTAAGAAATGGGCACTGGTGGAGGGATGGTGCTGGAACACTGTATGACCGAAACCCCAACATGAACATCTTTGTAATTGTATATCTCACTAGTCACTTGTCACTTGTCTTGTCGCTTGTCTTCCCATTGTTCATCAATTTGCTCGAGTAGGCACCAATAATATCTCTATTCATTGGGAATGAGGTCCATTATTGTAATGTTTTTGGCAAATAGAATACACCACAGGTAGCTTGCCAGGCTCTGCTGTGGCTCTGGGTTCATCCCAGGGGACCCAGTCTCATGGTGATAAAATAAAATATTTTAAAAAAGAATTATTGGTGTGATTCTTTGGCAGCATTAGTGCTCCTCCTCTGTGCTTTGCCATGTTTATTTAAATCTAATGCTTTGGTAACACCATATAAAAGTGATACAGACTGGCTGGACAATACAATGTATTTTGTTTATCTAAAAAGATGAAAAAGAATTTAAAAAAACAGAAACTAGATGACTGGATTCAGAGGTCACATTTCGGACATTGTATATGATCTCTGTAGGGCGCCTATTTGTAACTGAGCACAGGGAGAATCATCAATGCTGCCCCTTGTCCCGTGACTGCGGAGACATGTTCCAAAGCTCTACGGGCAATGAGCTGAACTCCGCATTTCTGAAGCCCTGGGCCTCACTCTTCTCCAGGGAGTGTGTTTCAGAAAAAGAAGCCAACTCCTAGGGCACATCATTGCTGTTGTTCTGCGGCTTGACGGGGCCATCAATCTTGGCACTAACTGGAAAGTATGCTCATGTTGCAAAGTGATGAATTTTCCTGTTAAATTCGGCATCTGTTCAATAAATTTGGTAAAGATGGCATTCAAGAACAAGCTGTTGTATCTAAATTCACAGAAGAATTGATCATTAATGCTCTTAAAGCCGATGTGAATTAGCCGCAACATGACCAACCTCTGGCGGTGCGGCGCGGGAGGCCTGTGTGTGGTCTGTGAGGCGCAGTGTTTCCCCTTCCCCATAATCCGTCACCCTCATTCCACCAAGCTGCTCTATATGACTCTGATCATCTGTTACTTTAAGACTGCCACGACTGCTTGGCACCATAGACACCACAATCAGGATGAAAATTCACATGGAAGATGGAAACAGGAGGACTAGTCAGGAGAACACAAACTTTCAAACCAAACTGTCAACCAGTTATTTCATTTCTCATGAAAAAAAATTGTCTTTACAGTCAATTAGCTATGGAGTGGAAATGCCGACAGCAAAGAATTCCTGTGAGTGCTCCGGACAGATCTGAAGATGGAGAAGGTCACAGCTGAGAAATGAGAGAAGGGCCCTGCCAGCAGGAGGGCAGATGGCCTGAGTCTGCCACTGTCTGCAGAGGCTGTGCCCACAGCATAGGAACCTACGCTCTGGACGATAGAGGGCACCCACCAGCACGTGATTCCCTTCTGCAGAGAAGCGTCTATGTCTTCTGACCTGCTGAATGATGAAATAAGGCAACCAAGTGGTTTGCCTCATTCTGCATTTTGGAAAATCTATTACCTGGCCATGGGCAACTGTTTGACCTCAAGGGGTAAAGAGAAAAAAGAGTCAACAGATGAAACAAAATCAGTAATTAATTAGGATAGTAGCAAGAAAAGTGTCCAACAGATGTATTTGTTTTCTTCTTGCATTGCTTTTGTCCATCTGACATTACAGCCCACAGAACAAAGGTGAAGAAAAATTAGGGTTCAGGGTAAAAGACATCAAATCACTGCTGGCAGATCCTGTAAATTCCCCAAGTCCAGGACCCTTGCTGGGGACCACCATGGACCCTAATGGAAACACAAACATTCAGTGATGCTGAGATTACAATTTTTGGTCAATTTCATACAGGGTCAAAAGAAACATTTATACCTTGGCATTAGCACATTAAAGGAAAAAGAAGGAAAGGCGGCCAGAATATAGTGCAGCAGTCAGGCATGCGGTAGTTTGATCACCAGCATCTCAGCCCCCTGTCCCCCAACTATTGCTGGGTGTGGCTTTGGAGGCCATGAGCTCAGGGAGGGGCTCTGGGGCCTCCATCATCACAGGGTCTGAGCATCACCACACTAAAATCCCCCAACTACCTGGCCCAGTATCACCGAGTGGCCCCAAGTCACCCTGAGAACCTACCCTACTTGCTTAAAAAAGAAAATATGACAATAACCTAGTTACAAGAGGTGTCATGAATCCAAAGAGACAGGAGACAGTACTGTACTAACATGGAGTGTCAGTGTATAGGCAATCCGTGGCCAGCCGCCCACTAACACAGACGCCAGTGTATGGGCAATGCATGGCTTCTAAATCACATGATACAAAGACACATAAGAAGTCTATGTCTATTGATTTCTCTGCTTCACACTTACCAGGAAGGACATTTCAGAGGGTCTAGAAATAAATCCAAGCATTGTTCAAGTTATATTTTCCAATACCTTCCCTATCCATTTCCTGTATGTCCTGTCAATTCACTCAGTTCTGCATTTTTCATTTAGCTTCTTGGATTAACTTTCATCCCCACACCGTCTGTCAATAGTACCCTAAGATATTCTGACATTGATTACCAGCCTCCATTCCCGTCTGATGCCATCTGTTAGGCACTGTGGGATTTCAGCTTGCCTTCTCCTTTCTTTCTTGCCTTCCCCATACCCCCTCAAATGCTCATTGAAATTCCTGTATCTCCTCACACAGAGGAACATTATGAAACTACAAAGCTTTTTCAAAAAAGAAAATTAGCCCCTTATTTGAATTCCCTTGTTCTTCTGTCCACAGAAAACTAGTCTCTCTGCTTCTAATAACTCAGTGGCAGTTGAGGACTACTAAAAGCTGGGCTTCCCGGTCTCATGTGGCAGCCAGCCCTGAAAAGCCAAGGCTCTTTGGGAACCCCAGCCTGTCTGCCAGGGAGCACTTCATTTCTGAGACTGCTTCCCAGGGGGTCTCTGCAGCCTCTAATTTCCACTCATTGTGCTTTGACCCTTCCTGCCCACCTGGGTTAAAGCTATTCTCTCTCGGATGACTGCGCTCTAATGATTGGAGACATCCTCTCCTTCCAGCCGGCGCCTCTCTTTTCCTTTTTGGGGGGGAGATGTGCAGTGTCATCGGGCTCACCTGTGAGTGTCCCACACTGGAGCAGCCACCTCCACAGGTGCTTTATTGCATGAGCCTCATATGACGGACAGCCGGCACAACCTCCCTCCAGCATTCCATACATTCGTGACCCAAAATAGAGTGAGATGTGGAGAGAAAGAGAGATAGACAGACAGACAGACAGACATATAGACAGACAGATATATATATGTATATTTGTATATAACATGTATAATATAATATATACAAGCACACTCATAATACAAAATAGAATCAACTTCGTGTATAGCATGTAATAGAAGCTATTGGTGCACATCAAACCCCCAGAAAAGGAACAAAGACATCAACTTGCCAAATTATGGTTGATCCTTCCTTTATTTGACCTTCTTTAAGAAAATCTCTTTAGGCCAGAGAAATTGTACAGAGAGTAAAGCACTTGCCTTTCACCTGGATAACTTGGGTTCAATTCTCAGCACCCCCATACAGTCTCCTGAGCTCTGTCTGAATAAAGAATTAGGAGTAAACCCTGAGCACAGCTAGGTACAGTCAAAAATTCAAACAAATAAATTATTTCCCTCTTTTTATTTTATGTGTTTGGGGATGAAGTGTGTCTCTCTTCCAGGGTTGCTGGCTGTGGTGGTTGGGAGCTCGCAGCCACGCCTTCCAACATGGAGGTGGAGGAATGGAGGAGGAGCCCAAATCCCTGCTCCAAGTCCAGCCAGCGTGGCCCTCCCCCGCCCAACCACCACAGCCAGGACCCCAGAAGAGAGACACTCCAGACCCACAGCTGTGCCGGCAAAACCGGAAGAGAGACACTCCAGACCCAACCACTCCAGACCCACAGCTGCGCCACTCGGCGCACGTGGAGCAACCCATGGAGCTCCAGAGGGCGGTAAATGGCTCGGCCATCCCCTGGCTGAGTCCAACATAGCTCCAAGGGTTTGCTCACTCATGCAGGAGAGGCCATGCTGGCCGGACTTGGAGTGGGGATTTGGGCTCCTCCTCCCATTTCTCCACCTCCATGTTGGAAGTTATGGATGTGAGTTCCCAACCACCACAGCCAGCAACCCCAGAAGAGAGACATACCATACTCACGACCACATGACAGTCTTAGATAATACTGGATGTTAGGATCAGGTCCTTCCCAGGATCTTTCATATTTATACACTATATATAGTTCTAGGCAGGTTCTAGCCATGGCCAGTCATCCAAGTGAGCCTAGCAAGAAGCCAGAGGAACCCCCACACCATGAGGTCACTCATTCTCAACATCCGGACTCCACAGCTCCTCAGAGCTCCACCTAAGAGCAAAGCAGATCTCTCCCTGTTGAGGTTCATCAGTAAAGCTCGAGATGAGAGCCTACTACTGAGAGTGTATCACCTACACAGCAGAGCCTGGCAAGCTACCTGTATTGTATTTGATATGCCCAATCACTATCACTATCTTCCCGTTAATCATCTATTTGCTAGAGCGGGCACCAGTAATATCTCCATATGTCCTGTCTCATGTTAGTAGAACCCAAAGGCATCCACTTGCTCCAGGAACATAAAGAGCCTCAAACCATTATATTAGGTCATGAAAATGACCTAATATAAATGTTACTGGTATTTGGCATATCAAATACTACACGAGGAGCTTGTAAGGCTTTCTGTGCGGGTGGCATACTGTTGTAGTCACCTCTAAATAAAGCATTTAATGATGAACTGTGGTCTGTAATAGTCTGGTCTGCTGGGTGGAGTTGTGACAAGAGAGAAGTCTGGATGTGGAAAATGGTGGGCCCCATAGAGTCAGGGAGGGTCGTCTGAATTGTTGTGAGGCTCTGCTGGGGTAGCGGGCCAGGGCTAGAACCCGCCATGCCTCCCGGGCGCCTCATGAGCGGCTGGGCACAGGGAGAGCAAGTAGTAGCTCTGCTCATGTCTGAGAGTCTCTGGATCAGCATACCTGGGCCGGATTGGAAAAAAAAAGACTGCTGCAGGGTGGGTGTCAATGATCTGGGCTGTGATAGTCTGGTCTGCTGGGTGGAGTTGTGACGAGAGGGAAGTCCGGATGTGGAAGATGGTGGGCCCCATGGAGTCGGGGGTCGTCTGAATTGTTGTGAGGCTCTGCTGGGGTGGCAGGCCAAAACCAGTAATTATTTTAGACCTCATTCCCATGACCTGAAATGCTCTTTGTGTTCCTGGAGTGAGCAGATGCCCTTGGGCTACACTTGCTTGCAACAAGACATATGGAGATGTTACTGGTGCCTGCTCTAGCAAATCGATGAACAATGGGAAGACAACTGATATAAGTGATACAAGTGGGGGGTGGGGGGTTGAGCCACAGCAGTAGCCCTAGGGGACTGGCTCTATGCTCAGGAGACCATGGGGCATGTTAGAGATTACTGGGGCTGGCCTCATGCAAGAGAGTACCTTCATGGACCAGGAGGACTTGCCAATGGTTAGAGTATCCCATAGTGTGTGGGGATCAGAGGTTAGGAAAGATAGAAAAGGGACCATTGTGCTAGTAATTGTTGGAAATGGTAACGCCAGACTAGAACTAAGCTTTTAACATAGGCAAGTTGATATACATGATAACCCCTAAATGTATGAATTGCAAGTCATAATATGTAAAAGAAGGAAGAAAGAGACAGGAGGAGGAGGAGGAGGAAAGAAGGAGAAGAAGAAGATGAAGGAGGAGGAAGAGAAGAAGAGGAGGAGGAAGTGGAAGAGGAAGAGGAGGAGGAAAAGGAGGAGGAAGAGGAGGAGTAAGAGGAAGAAGAGGAGGAGGAAGAAGAATGCTGCTATAGAGGCAGGCTAGTAGAGGGGGAGGGAATCTGGGAACACTGGTGTTGAAAAATATGGTGGAGCGATGGGTGCTAGAATACTGTAGACTGAAACCCAATCATGAAGATCTTTTTTATTGTGACAGACAGACAGACAGACAGATAGACAGATAGATAGACAGATAGACAGATAGACAGATAGACAGACAGATAGACAGATAGATAGAGAGAGAGAGAGAGATAGATAGATAGATAGATAGATAGATAGATAGATAGATAGATAGATAGATAGATAGATAGATAGATAGATAGATAGATAGATAGATAGATAGATAGATAGATAGATAGATAGATAGATAGATAGATAGATAGATAGATAGATAGATAGATAGATAGATAATAAAACATAAAAAAGAAAGCACCTTCAATCCTTGTCCTAATCTTGACCCTTAAGTGACTTTCCATGTTTTCTAACTTGACACAAGTCAGCCAAGCACACACCTGAGACTCTCAGTAATGTTATGAGGCTTTGAGGAGAATTTTTTACAGGGAGTAGTTTATATTTCAATCATGATAGTAGTCCATCTATATAAATCTCTATAAACATTCAAACACCAATAGTAAAGAATCAAAAGTTGGACTCAACACAAGTAACAGATCCCCTGTCATCACTAATTTCAGAGTTGATAAGGTTTTCCAGCCTTTATCCAAAACCACCGTTTCATGGTATCAAAGACACACACATGCCTTCTATTCCAGTCATGTTAGTTCATTCACAGCAGGTTGCAAGAGCACTTGTCCTTACTTTTGAAGAAACCACCTTTTAAAAATGGGCATATTCGAAACTCGATGACTGGATAAAGAAGCTTTGGTACATCTACACAATGAAATACTATGCAGCTGTTAGGAAAAATGAAGTCATAAAATTTGCCTATAAATGGATGGATATGGAGAAGATTATGTTGAGCGAAATTAGCCAGAAGGAGAGAGACAGATACAGAATGACTGCATTTATTTGCATGGCATAAATATATATATACATATTATGATACCAATATCCAAGGTCAAGTGAAACATATATCAGGAGGTCTTGTCAAAAGTGGAAATTATCACAAACATGTGGGAGTCAGAGATTATGTAAGACAGAAAATGGAACAGTGTGC
Organism: Cryptotis parvus; assembly: GCA_021461705.1. Taxonomy (NCBI): domain Eukaryota; kingdom Metazoa; phylum Chordata; class Mammalia; order Eulipotyphla; family Soricidae; genus Cryptotis; species Cryptotis parvus. The sequence continues at coordinate 522,389 of JAJIBD010021312.1, read as the reverse complement.
TAATAATTGTCGAGGGTACTAATGCCAACCTAAAACTGAGCATTAAATAGAGGCAAAAGGATACACATGCCAACCTCTTAATGTATGTTCTGTAATCCATAGTCTGGAAGGGAAGGAAAAGAGAAAGAGAGAGAAAGGGAAAGAAATAAAGAACCTGCCATGGAGGGGGACTGGGGAAGGGGGAGGGAACCGGGGCGTTGGTGGTGGGAGATGGGCACTGGTGGAGGGACGGGTGCTGGAACACTGTATGACCAAAACCCAAATATGAACTTTTTAATTGTATATCTTTTTATTTGTATATCTCACGGTGGTATAATAAAATACTTTAAAAAATGGGCATATTATTTCTCAAAGACTAGATATTTAGAGGCACAGTGATCAGAGGCCAAATAACATGGTAAGTTAGAGGAAGTGAAAATGGAGCCATATTCTGGGACAATTAGAAGGTTCAAGTGTAGCTGCTCAAGTGTGGACCTGAGCCAGCGCCTGAAGAAATTTAGTCTGTATATTTCAGCAGGTGGAGCAGTCTCCTGGGCTAATGTTTCTCAACTCTTTTTGGGGGTGCGGGAAGAATGCTGATGCTCAGAGGTTGCACCTGGCTCTGCACTCAGGAATTACCCTTGGCAGTGCTTGGAGGACCATATGAGATCCCAGAGACTGAACCTGTGTCAGCCGTGTGCAAGGCAAGGGCCACTGTACTCTTGCTCAGCCCCTCTTCACCCTCTTAACCAGAGGATCGGCAACCCAGCTGCACACAGATCCACCGACCACAGTCATAACCAAGGCAATAGATAAATGGTTCTCAACCTTGCTGAGGTCCAATGCCAGTGGTTGAAGACCACTGCTCTAAGCTTTCAAATCCCAGAATATCATAAGACTCTGATAATTTCCTTTGATCCAACTAAGGAAAACTTAGAAAGAAAGAGGGGACAATACCACTCCAAAGTCACCTGATTGAGTGAACGGAATGGTGCCATTTTTTGTGTTACGCATTCCATACATACCTTTCTTTATGTGAAACATTTTCCAAGTTAAACATTCAGCATGTACCTCATGTGCTTTTGAATTGTGTTAAACTGTTTTCTTGAACCTTTAATCCTTTTCTATTTAAAAAAGTGTATTAAAGATACATCTCATATGTGTCCCCAAAACTTTTCTAGTTTTAATTGCCTTCAGCAGGAAGAGCTATGGTTCCAGTTACATGTGAGTAAAAGGCAGCCGCCAAGTTCATGGAACAAAACTGGAACTTTGAATTTTGTGTGTTGCTTTTACATTCTGGAAAAATGAAGAATTTTGTCCAAATTCTGGAAGGATGGGAGATACTATTGCCCACCCTACCTTTGTAAATAAGAATGTTGAAACTTTGCAAAATGAGACCTAGTATTTTCTTGAATTTATCAAAAACTACCATGAAACATAAAAATAAGTGCCTACCAAATAGAAAGATTTTACTATGAAATTAAATGCACTATTCCTGCTAGTTCTGCCTACCAACTCCATTTTCAGAGGCTTCTGTTTTCTTCTCAACCTCTCTCTGGAGTTGTGACCAGCTGTTCTTGTTATTTAAATGTTTGATGGGAAAACACCTGGAAATAAATAACTTCCATGGGGAAATACATTGCTCCATTTGCCAAAAAGGAATAGGGCTCTGAACGGCTAGCAGCAAATAGCTTTTCTCCTCTACTTAAAAACATATAGCAAAATACAGGTTTTGTAGGTGTCAGAACTCTTGAGTTTCAATTTGGACTCTTGAATACGAATGCATGTTGTTAGCTGCACCTGGTTTTTATTTTAATTCACTAGGAATGGATTTTGTTTTGTAAATCACAGTTTTTTCATTAAAAAAAGATTAACAATAAAATCATTAGAAAGGAACAATAGATTGTGTGGTCATCTAGGAATGTTTAACCTTAGCTCAAACTACCCCTCATATCTTAGACTATTTGTGGCTAATTAATAAGTTATTTATTTTAGATAAGGAGGTAAATAGCAAGGAGTCAAACCCGTGTCTTCCATAACCTCTAAATCTTGCTTCTAAAGCAAAATAATAAACATTTCTGCAAGCATTGCATTTTAAAATGCTCAATGAACAATGGAAATGGAGTGGAAAGGAAAATGAAGTCAAAGTGTGTTTCAAAATTCTTTTTGGAGAAGCACCATTGTCAAATAGAATAAGCCAAGATAACTGTTTCTAAAGTCTAATACCGACCAGGCAAATTCTATAACCTCAGTATATTTAGAAAAGGCAGTCAGAGCTGATAACTTCAGGTCTTTCGTAAGCTCCAGTGCTTACTGTTACTATTATTTGCTACTTGTCTTTTTTTTTTCAGAGAAGTGACTCATTTTTTGAGCTTATGCCTTCTGTTCTAGGCATCCCTGGCTTTGCCCTTCGATATTCTGTCAGGTTTTCAATCATGCAAAGATTCATTATGTCTTCACCGTGTAATTATTCACAGCACAATTTGTGTTGTCTGTGACTATTCTGAAATATTCATAGTTCATTAATTGTTCTACCTGGATAACAGAGCTTAGCAACAACATATTCTGATTAGGGTGTCACTCAAGTTTATTATACACCAAATAGCTCTTGAGCTTCAACCAGATTCTGTGTGATGCCATGAGTAGAAAATGTTCTAAGGTCTCTGCCTTTGGAGAAACAAAAACTGCAGAAATCAAGAGTTTACTTATTTAAAAAGCACTAATGGGGTAGGTACCCAAGCATACACATATAATGTGATGATTATATCTCAATGATTTCCTCTTTTGACACTTTGTCAGACACACAAGCATAAAAATAAGTTCTGTGGGTGGGTGCTAGTGCCAGGCACTGGACACAAGAGCATGAGAGATAAGCAGTGAAACGTCACTGAGACTGGAGAGAGAGTGCAGAGAATAGGGCTCTTGCCTTGCATGAAGCTGATTCAAGTTTTATCCCCAGCATCCCATAAGGTCCCCATACCATAGTATTGGAGGTATAATGAATATATAATATGTGGATATTTATAATATAAATATTAGCATCTTTATATGTACAGCTATAACCAGGAGTAATTTCTGAGCATTGCCAGGTGTGGCCCCAAAATAAATGAACAAAAATAGCATTGAAAGACATGTATATCAATATGTATACCAATGAAACATCATCCCTCTCTCACTTCAAAGAGTGTATGGTCACACTGAACCAAAGACGCAAAGGGCACATTTCAAGAAAGCCAGGGCATGGTGTCGATGACTTTGAGATGATGAAAGACTGTTCAGGTGTGAACAGGCCTTAACTGAAGGAGGAAGAGCCGCTTGAGAGGAAACTGTAAGGGTGGAGTGAGGTGAGAGCAACTGCAGCGGTAAGTGGAAGTCACTTCACAAGGAAACAAAGTTCTCTAGAAGATTCTAGGCATGTTGGCCTTTGATATTGAGAATACTGACTGCCTCAAAAATTGCACGCACGTGCGCACAACACACACACACACACACACACACATACCTAAATAGGGGTACGTTTGGAGAACTCAAGTTGACAGATGGAAATCTTATTTCATTGGGGTTCTTAATTACAGAACATTTAGCTTAGCGATTGGGTAACAGGAGAAGTGAGAAAAACTAAGGTTGTCATCACAAGAAACACAGATAAGGCCACTTCGCATGCTGGAAGGCAGCAAAGGAACAAGAGGTCTTAAATCCAACATTTCACACAGTCTGGGGCACGGAGGCACCTAGCAATAACTAGCAAATCTGACACAGAGCAATACCTAACATAGGGAAGATATTAGTAAGTTTGAGTTCATAAATGTACATCTTACACATCAGAACATTTTAAACTTTCAGGCTGAAAGTTTTATTTATGTTAATATGTAGAATATGCCATGTATCAATACATGCACTTGTACATAGAAAGATGTCAGTATTTGTATTATAAATATACATATATTATATATTAATTTACTACCAATACTATGTGTTAATGTCCACAAGCAAGGTGCTTAATGTATCTATGCTATTTGAAGAACTAGATTTCCACAAAGCACATTCAATGATACTAGACTGTCAGTTTCCTAATCACGGAATGATAAGCCCCATTTCAGAATAGAGGATTTGAATATTACTTACTCACCTGATTATCGCTTTAATCTTTCTGGAATTCTTTTGTCATGTTACATTAATTAAAAATGCAAACCTTATCAGTATAATCAATTTAGCCTTAACTAAATTAATTATCACTAGATTAATACTTGTTGATTACTAAAAACACTTATTTGCTCCTTTTGAAAGTTCCTAGCTCCACTCTAATGTTACAAAAACTAATATTACAAAGTTGATAGCTAATAAGAAAAATTTGGTGCATTGCAAAGACTTCATGTGAAAACAGTGGCAAAAGATTAACTGCTTTTTAAAAACATCTTTGAAGATGAGTCCTCATGGCGGCGGCGGTGGCTGCGGCGACTGGGGCGCGGCTTGGTGCAGACTGAGCTGCGAGACTGGTGGCTGAGCGCTGAACCCCTAGCCGGCCTCCGCCTGTCCCGCACTCCGGCCCGCACTCCGGCCCGCACCCGGCCCGGGACAATGGTGAAATATTTCCTGGGCCAGAGTGTGCTCCGGAGTTCCTGGGACCAAGTGTTCACCGCCTTCTGGCAGCGCTACCCGAACCCCTACAGCAAACATGTCCTGACCGAGGACACCGTGCACCGGGAGGTGACCCCGGACCAGAAGCTCCTTCCCGGAGACTCCTGACCAATAGCGTGCCGCGCTGGGCCGAGCGCTGTTCCCCGCCAACGGCACCCACTTAGTGTACATCCTGGAGGATTCCATGGTGGACCCGCAGAACCAGACCATGACCACCTTCGCCTGGAACATCAACCACGTCACTGTATCACTGTCCTCCCGTTCATCATGGAATTGCTCGAGCGGGCCCCAGCAAGTCCTTTCTCATGCTAGTAGAGCCCAAGGGCATCTGCTTGCTCCAGGAACATAAAGAGCCTCAATCCACTCCATCAGATCATGGGAATGAGGTCCATAATTGTTACTGGTATTTGGCATATCAAATACAACATGGGTAGCTTGCCAGGCTCTGCCTTGGGGGTGGCATACTCTTGTAGTCATCTCAAAATCCAGCATTTATTGATGAACCGGGTGGCCACTTGTGGCGCGCAGCCAGGCTGTGATAGGCTGGTCTGCTGGGTGGAGTTCTGATGAGAGGGAAGTCCGGATGTGGAAAATGGAGGCCCTCATGGAGTGGTGGGGCCGTCTGGCTTATTGCAAGGCTCTGCTGGGGTGGCAGGCCAGAGCTAGAACCCGCCATCCCTCCTGGGTGCCTCGTGAGTGGCTGGGCACAGGGAGAGCCAGTAGCAGCTCTGCCCCATGTCTGTGAGTCTCAGAATACTACCTCCTATTTCACCCCCAAGAAAAAAGCAGCCCCCAATGTACACGGAGAGAGGGGTGCCCATGTTTCCCCATCTCTTGCTTGGGCGTGGGTGGTCCCCTAGAGGGGTACTGGAGGGAGGGGGCGTGGTTTGCAGACGGCCCTTGAAGGATTGGCCAGTCCGCAGCCAACCAGCCCCCATCCCACCGGAAGTTCACTTTTGTCATTGGTTTTTAATGAGTAGTTCTAGAATTTCCCATTGACTTCTTCGTTTTGAGAACTCTGCATGGAGGGATGGCCCAAGGCTGCCCCTAGGCGCTCTGGGAACTGCTCTGACATTTAGGCCCTCCCAGAAGAGGTAGTGGAGAGCAAGGGCCTCTGTGCAGCTGTGGCCCACCCTCTGTCACTGGGAAGCCTGCTCCAATTTTTTTGGATCCCCTCATCCAGTCTGTCTTGGAAAAATCAGTGCACCTCCCGGTGTCCCTTTTGGAGTTTTTGGCGGGGAGTGGGGTTGGTTAGGAACCACACCTTGTGGTGCTCCAGGCTTACTCCTGGCTCCGCAGTTGGGATTCATGGCTGGCGGGCTCTGGGGACCATGTTGGATGCTGGTCAGGTACCGGTCAGATGCTCCCACTGTAGGTGCCCTCCCAGCTGTACTAGTGCTTTGTTTTGTGTCGCATCCGGCAGTGCTCAGGATTATTCCTGGCCACTGGTGCTTGGGGACCATACAGGATGGTGGGGACTGAACCCAGATCACCCGTGTGCAAGGCAAGTGCCCTTCCTGCCTTACTTTCTCCAGCCTCTCAGGTTTCCCTTTGCTGCGGCCTGCGAGGGTGTGGACAGGGTGAGGCCAAAGCGAGACCCGTGAGCCAGAAGCCCGCACACTTCTCCCCAGGATTGGGTCTGTGATCTGGACCAGCAAAGCTAACACCACCCTCACTCCATGCGGCCCCAGGTGGTGGAGGAGCAGTGTGTTTACTGCGTGAACCCCGATAACAGTGGCTGGACTGAAATCCGCCGTGAGGCCTGGGTGTCCTCCAGCCTCTTCGGGTCTCCAGGGCTGTCCAGGAATTCGGTCTTGCCCGCTCCAAAAGTAACGTGACCAAGACAATGAAGGGTTTTGAGTACATCCTGGCCAAGTTGCAAGCTGAAGCGCCCTCCAAAACCCTGGTGGAGACGGCCAAAAGACAGCACTGGCAGCCACCGAGAAGGCCAAGGGCCTGGCCAGCAAGGCCACCACCAAGCAGCTGGTGTAGCCACAGGCTACCCCCTCCCCATGTATTTGATTATGAAAAGTCAACTTCAGCCCTATCTCCTGTCTGCAGCTGGGCTGGGGCCCCCACCCCACCTCTGAGGTAGCCAGACCAGCCAGCCTGCACGCCCAGAGGGCAGGGGTCAGTCCCTGCACCTGCACCGTGTCCCCATCCCTGGCACATGACAGGCACTCAATAAATATCTGTTGAATTAAAAAAAAAATCTTTGAGATAATAGCTGAATGGTAAAAATAAAAGATCAAATGCAAGATATTGGAAGAAAGCATATATAAAATATTTTATAGGCTAGGAAACTTTAAAAAGCTTTCTCTAAATATGAATGAAAATCAAAAATATTTAAGATCAATAAACTCAATCCTGCTTTTAAAATTATCACTGTTTCACTGTCTTCCTGTTCATCATCGATTTGTTCAAGCAGGCACCAGTAACATCTCCATATGTCCTGTCTCATGCTAGTAGAACCCAAGGGCATCTGCTTGCTCCAGGAACATAAAGAGCCTCAAACCATTCCATCAGGTCACTGGAATGAGGGCTATAATTGTTACTGGTATTTGGCATATCAATTATGACACAGGTAGCTTGCCAGGCTTGCCGTGCGGGTGGCATACTCTTGTTGTCGCCTCTGATCTCCAGCATTTATTGATGAACCGCCCGGCCGCAAGCTGTGATCAGCTCTTCTGCTGTGTGGAGTTCTGATGAGAGGGGAGTCGGATGTGGAAAATGGTGTCCCTCATGGAGTGGGAGGTCGTCTGGCTTGTTGCAAGGCTCTGCTGGGGTGGCGGGCCAGGGCTAGAACCCGCCATCTCTCCCAGGCACCTCATGATCAGCTGGGCACAGGGAGGCCGGTAGCAGCTCTGCTCCATGTCTGTGAGTCTCTGGATCAGCATACCTGGGCCAGACTTGAAAAGACTGCTGCAGGGTGGGTCTCAATGGGTTTCTTCTAGTTTTTAAAATTATGTGATTAAAAAATAGAAGAAAAAAATGTTGGTGATTTATATCAGGCCAAAAAGTTGATCTCCACTATATAAAGAGTATCAAAAATTAAGAGCATCCTAAGAGTGGAGGAACCATACACAGGGAGCCAACAGAATATTCTCTTTTTTCTTTTTTACTTTTTTGGGTCACAGAATGTTCTTTATATATTCAAATGTAAGTGACTCTTCTTTTAAATCTGCTCAATCTTATTCATAACAAGAGAAATACAAATTCCAAATGCCCAAAATATAGTTTCTGACATTGCATAGAGAAGGAGGAGATCAATAAGGTGACAAGATTTGAAGACAGAGACTCCAGGGCATCTTCAATAGAACAGGAAACAAGTGATACAACCCTCTGGAAGAGAATACACTATTAAAAAGATAAACCCACATGTATTGGAGTAAAGCATGGATGAAGATCTTTGCAATTATGTTTAATTTGGGGAATCGACTTCAGTAGTATGACAAAATTAGGTCTAAATTAAGAATTGCTATAATCCCGTTTAAGAAAGTTTACATGCAAATCTAAGGGGATCAAACTGTTTCCAAGTAACTTAATCCTTAGAAGTCAAAAGCAAAGTGAAACAAATAAAGCTAACTACCAGAGTGATTGCTTAACAACCCAGAAAATATTTACTTCAAGTGAATTTAAAACACAGCAATTTGACTAGTGGGAGACATCCCTCAGGATAAAGGCAAAGTTAAGAAACCTTGAATTGTGTTGAGTCACAATATTGCTTGAATAAATTTATACTGTTAATCTAACATATTATAGACACACACAAACATGTACAGACAGGAGAATAAAGAAAATGGGGAAGTATTTGTCACTGTTTTATTAATGCACCTACAAATATTAAACCTGCCCCTCAAAGTATTGCAGGTGTGGCTGTGGTGCCCAGCTGTGTCAGCAGGTGGCAGACAGCAGACAGGCTTGTCTATACCCAAGGCTCTGCCCAGTGGACCCTGGATGGTTGATGGTCTGACATAGAAAAAGACTGGTCCCCTCCAATGAACCCAGACCTACGGCACAGCCTGCAAGCTACCCGTGGTGTATTCAATATGCCAAAGACAGTAACAATAATGTATTTCATTCCCAAAGAATGGAGACGTTACTGGTGCCCATTCAAGCAAATCGATGAACAACAGGAAGACAAGTGACAAATATTAAATCCAAGAATAAAACCATATCATTTAATTTGAGATAGAAATGTCAGATTATATATATATATATATATATATATATATATATAATTTATTTTCTTTCAAAAATATATATGAGACCAGAAAGACTATACAGTGGACTGGGGTAGCTTTGCAAATGGTGCTTTGCAAATGGCCTACCCCAGTTCAATCCCTGGTACAACATATGATCCCCTGAGCACTGTCATGAGAGTGATCCCTAAGCACAGAGCTAGTAGCAAGCCCTGAGCACCACAAACAAAATATTATTTATATGTATTTTTATTTATATACAAATACATATATAATACATACATATATGTACATATACCTATAAATGTATACATAAATGTGTCCTTAATGGACACAGTTTGGAATATTCCAAACTGTGTCCATTAAGAAAAATTGGAAATAATTACCCAGATCAAAAACAATCAACATAAGATATTTTAAATCTAAATATCATTTCTTAATAAACAAGACAGAAGAAATAGGATTAAAAAATTTTAATGACTATTTTTTTACCCTTGGCCAAAATAGTGGTTCTAGGCATTGCTCAGCAGCAACCAATAAAACAAAAAGTCAAAGTGATAGAGAACTTTATAGCAGATAGATTAGAGCCTCACCATATCTCATTCCATGTAACATCATAAATGAAAAACAACCAGACATTAGTTGTCCCTTGAGGTAATGTGACTAGAGGGGCTATGAATACACAAATGAGATATTCTTGTCAAAACTCTGACCTGAATCCCATCAAGCTTTTCGACCTAAATGTATTTATACAACCACCCAGAGGATCACTATACAAAACCATAAGCACATCACTCATATTCAAAGTGCTAAAATCTACAGGACCAAATTTCAGTATACCTTAACAAATGATTGATAAGGGAAAATAAATATGGAATTCTTTTTGATGAACACATAATGGAAAGGCAATCAAATGCAATGGATTGATCGTACTTGATTCTGATTTAAGGCCTATTCATACCTGTAAAACCATACTGCGGATGCCACAACAGCTGGCCCTGGAACTCTGGGTTTCTGCTAGCTCAAAGCCATTTGCATTGCCCTGAGGGCCAGGCACTCATGCTAAACAGATCCCTCTCATGAAAATTACAATAGGAGATGGGGGCAGGATTGGAAAAGGCAGTTTGATTTTAAAACTCTTTGAATAGCAGTATATTCTTATCATGAATCCAATGCCAGCTGGTAGAAATATTTCTCTTATAACTCCCTTGGGCCTCCACGAAGGACACATTTATTATTTTCATGGAGTTGACTTGCATTGGCTCCACCATTAAATTTAGCTCTGCTAAGATCAAGGAGGGACACATGCTAAGTTTGCCCCCAGGCAAGCATAGATGACTCTCAGTCACACAGAGGGCAGAGCACAGTAAAATTATCCTGGAATAGAGAAAAGGACCTTGTGAGCATTTGGAGAAATACAACAAGCTGTATGATGTTCATGGTCAAAAAATTATAACGTTATTTATCCATGTATTAAATCCTGAGATACTTTTGTTCTCAGGTACATTTCCCCATCTCCACTAGTGCCTTGCACAGGAGCCTGAGAGGTAGGGTCTCAGCCCTGGCAATCAGCATTTGTTTAGACCTGGGTTAGGTGTGTTTACCTGGAGATTTGCGTGCCATACTGGTTTTTGTCTTTGCAAAAACCTTTCCTTTGTGTGCCTGGCTTGGAATTTTTTAGTGCCTTTGTAGTAAGAAAACTTGACTTTTTGGAGAAGAGGGCTCCATCTTGGTTTTAGATCCTGACCTGACCACATGGTCTGGGTCCTGCCAGGAATTGGAGGCTTGGGGCTCTCCTGACCTTGGGTTGTATTAGAAGAGTTTAATTATTAGTGACAAGTAAATTCTTTTGGAATTGTGCTGGACTTGTGGATTTTGTCCATCCACCACCAGCTTTCAAGGTAAAAGGGAACTTGCTACCTTGGTTATTGCCGAGGAATCTCAGGCGTCCCCCCAGCATCTAGCCAGATGGTGATAGTATCGTGATAGTCATAGCTGTAAGGCAACTTCATACAAATTACTGTAGACCATGCACAGAAAAAGATACAGTATCCAATCCAAGGACCTGAAGTTTGAATGGCAGTGGAAACGCTGGGGCTTTCCTAACAATGGACCTTCCATTCCCTCCGCCACCACAGTCCTTGCCAAACACTCTCTGCCATGCTCTGATATGATGTTAACTGTTAGTCACAGATACGGATCCCATGACAAGTGCCTACTTTGAAGATATATATTTCTATTTTCATTAATTTAAATTTTAAGCCAATCCTCTTAGCTTTTGGAGGTATTTTAAGTATAACTGGACATGATGAATATGTAAATCTACTTTCCAACTATAAATTCTCACTGTAACTCCTCATGAAGATCAAGCACTTCAGTGAAAATACTATATTAAGTATTTAATACAGTGTCTATATTAAGATGTACTGTAATTGTGGAGTAGACCCTTCATTTGGAAGACTTAACTACGGAAATAAAACCATGCAAAATTGTTCACCAGTTATTTTTATATTGACTGCAGCACACTGAAATTATAATGTTTGTATATGAAATAAAATGTATTAAATTCAACCAATTTTACCTTTCTCCTCCCCTACTCTATTGGGTGAAAAAATAGTGAGGTGCCCTCAGTATCTACATTAAGGCCTTCACACTGATATGCCCAAGTGCCACTTGGAGTCAGAAGTTCAATACCCCTGAACACCGGAAGAGAACATAGAGTAGTTGGCATAAGGTGAATAAGAGCAGATCAGAACCCTGGATGTCCCAGCATGAACTCCGGTTGCAATCCTCAGAGACAGAATGTAGTGCAAATTAGGACATGCTTTCTGGTGGGTGTATCCATGGACTGAATCTACCTGGGGCGAGGCAGAAAAGCAAGGCAAGAGGTCAGGTCAAGAGAGAAATGTGTAGACTAGTTCATCCAACAGTAGAGTGGATTCCTCAAGGATTAAAGAGTAAGGCTTGAGGGGTTAAGATGGAGAGGAATGCCATGTTTCTGCTTGGCTCCTGGGTTCATGGAATTACCATCCACTGGGCTGGGCCTTTTTCACTAGATGTTTGACCTTACATCTGGGACTGGAAAGACTGAGAGAGAATTATCCACTTGGAAATGAAAAGATGACTCCAAGTTGAAAAGAATACGCCCCTAAACATGTTCCAACTGATGGGGAAAATGGTTCTTTACTGCTGGGTGTGACGGGCAGATTTGGAAACCCCAAAAGCTGTATTGTTCATCTCCTTAAGAGAAGACACTTACATATTCTAACACGCACGATGCTTCAGTCAGTGGCAAGAGAAGAGACAAGCTACTCTCAGGTCCCAGCCATGTTCACCCCAGAGAAGAGACAAGCTACTCCCAGCCATGTTCACCCCATACGCTGCTTCCCTGTGGTCCTAAATCCTTTCTCAAAGGAAGGTCAGAATCAGCAGCCTGTCGAGACGAGAACAAATCCCATCCAAGCCACTTGAGAGCCACCTTGATGTGTACAGAACAGGAGAAAGTGTGCTTGGACATCAGAAAAATATATGGTTCCTCAAAACTACCAAGATAGAAGTTTTTCAGATTAACACAATCTCCTGTGAAGAAGTGCTCTTACAATTAGTCATGTTAAATTGCCAAGTTCATTATCAGCAGGGAGCCCACAGCTGCCCGTCTTAGCGCCAGGGAATGTTATTTTTACTCTTACAGTTACAGCAAGACTCTAATTACCGAAACTGCCGATGTCACCTTAATTGCAGTTTAATTTAATGATCACATTGGGCACTGTGTATGAGGTGGAATTTTTTTTAAGTAAAATATGGCAGAGAAGTGGAGAAGGAGAGCTTCTCTTGCAATGTGTTGTCTTTCAGCCCCTTGGTGGGGGGCGGGGTGGGGTGGGTGTGAGACATAAACTTAAGAGAAGTTGGCAAAGCATTCATGCACAGAGAATGCTGAGGAGATTTACCTGAGAATTTGGTGTTTAAAAGTTGGAATGATAGCACCTTTATTTACATGCAATTTCCATACTTTTCCAACTAGGCATGGCTGGAAATGATCATCTATCATTGTATTTCTGAATTCACAAACCTGTGCAAAAATAACACCAGGTTGAGTGGGAAAAGTCCTGGGCAGGTTGAGCATTTTCACTTTTCTTATATGCCCACACAATTGCCACTGTGTGGCAAATCCCGGGCTGTCATCATGGGGTATAAGTGACAAGGACATACGGTAACTGCATACAACCAGCTAAACACAAAACTACCTCTGAGGCGGTGTGAATGGCGAGCAGTGAGAGGCAGGTGAGTTTATCAGAAACACATTTCTTACTGTCATACAAATTGTAGATGGTTCGCCATGGAGTCCATCCTAGGAAAGCTCTCATCTCCCTGATTCTATGTGGGCAAGGAGTGTGAGATTCAGGGTGAAGGGTGGCAGAGAGTTCGCCCAGTAAAGTAGTGACCAAGTGGACACTATAATCCAGGGAGCTGTGAGTGGTGCAAATCTTCAGCAGCCTTGGAAAGTACATGTGTGAGTGCTGGTGTGTGAAGAGGCGGTTATTCAAAAGGACATCCATGTGTAAGTGTAATCTGCCATATGCCTAAAATCAGAGCATCAGTACCTGTCCGGAATTGTTAGACAAGGCACAGAAGAGGGAGGAAAGTGAGACCATGCGGAAACGAGGCGTGGGCTGGGAATATTGAATGGCCGAGAACCACAAGCAGGCACCTTCATTTCAGGGCACAATTGGAAGATCTCACGATCACGATCTTCCCGTTGATCATCTATTTGCTAAAGCAGGCACCAGTAATATCTCCATATGTCCTGTCTCATGCCAGTAGAGCCAGGGGCATCGGCTTGCTACAGGGACATAAAGAGCCTCAAACCATTATATTAAGTCATGGGAATGACCTAATATAATTGTTACTGGAATTTGGCATATCAAATACAACACGAGAAGCTTGCCAGGCTTGCCTAGCGGGAGGCAAACTTCGGCGGCCACCCGAGCCGGGCTGTGATGGGCTGGTCTGCTGGGTGGAGTTCTGACGAGAGGGAAGTCCAGAAGTGGAAAATGGTGGCACCCGCGGAGTGAGGAGGGCTGGTCTGGCTTGTTGTGAGGGCTCTGCCGAGGTGGTAGGCCAGGGCTAGAACCCGCCATGCCTCCGGACTGCCTCATGAATGACTGTGCACAGGGAGAGCAAGGAACAGCTCTGCCCCATGTCTGAGAGGCTCTGGACCAGCATACCTGGGCCGGATTGAGGAAAAAGCTGCTGCAGGGCGGGTGTTGATGATCCGTGCTGTGATGGGCTGGTCTGCTGGGTGGAGTTGTGATGAGAGGGAAGTCCAAATGTGGAAAATGGCAGCGCCCGTGGAGTGACGGGGAGGTGGTCTGGCTTGTTGTGAGGCTCTGCCGAGGTGGTAGGCCAGGGCCAGAACCTGCCATGCCTCCCGGACTGCCTCATGAACGGCTCTGCCCCATGTCAGAGAGAGCTGACACGTGCTCTCTCTCGGTGGCTTTCCGCCGTGGCTTCCCTGGGTGCCACGGTGCACGCGGTGCGTCTGGGGGCTCGTCCTGAGGACCTGTCCCCCGCCGGCTTCCCGCGCGCTCCCCAGAGCCGTGTGCCGGGCCCTGTGCTCGTAGCGTGCACCCTGGGCTGGCCTGCCGCCTCCCGGCCGTGGTTGCCGCCCTCCGGCCCAAAGGTGCTCCAGAGGCGCGGCCCAGTGTCCTCCGTGGCCCGCGACGCAGACGGAACCCCTCCCGTTATCCGCTGCCATGTGTCAGGCACTCCCCCACAGGGGTCTGTCTGTCTGTCTGTGTCCGGCCTGGCGTCGCCCGGAGGTCGCAGGGTGGGCGGAGGCTGAAACGGGTCCCCTGCCTTCTCCGGAGGGCTGCTGTCCTCGGCCCGCCTTCCTTCGGGGCAGGCGTTTCCCCCTTCGGGGCGGTTCGCCCGGGTCCGTCATGCGGTGTTGCCTCTCTTGTCCTCGACCGATCGATGTGGTGGTGGTGCGTTCTCCCGGGCCGGGCCTAAGCCGCGCCAGGCGAGGACGGACATTCATTGTCTCACAATTGGAAGACATTTCCAAATTTACCCCCACCACCACAAAGAACTTTCACATAACCAAAACTTACGTTGTCAATAAATCTTACATCTGCAACTAGGTCAGAGGAAAGGTGGGGAAGCAAGTATGGTCTTGAGGTTGCTTACTTAATGGGGAAAAATACCGGTGGGGACTGAGCCAGAGGAATCATTAGGGATTTTGATGGAAGAATAACTGGGCAACGTGCAACTTTACGCAACAGTGAACAAGAAGCATGTGGGGCTCTTTCTAATCTAAGGATATTAGATTATGAGTCAAAAATATTGATGAAAACAATTTGGATTTTGTAATAAGGAAATTAACTCCCTTTCTAGTATATTTTATTTAGGATGGTAGTAGATTTCCTAGCAGAGACTATCACATAAGGAAGGAGAAGCAAGAATCAATGATAACAAAGGTTTTCAGAGACAGCAAGAGAGATCCAGATAGAAAATTAAAAACTTTGTTCAAAGTCTGAGTTCCTATATCCATGGAAATTTTAATTGTTTAAACTAACTTAAACAGAGAAAATGATTTTTTTTTGGTTTTTGGTTTTGTCAAAATAGAATTTACTTTATGCTGGTAGCTTTTTTTTAATGGGGGAATAACATAAGCCTTCCCAACACTAAATAACCTGACACTAAGTAATCTTCCTCTAGATGATCAGAAATCGCCTGTAGCTCCAGGAGGCAAATGTTACTCTTTATGGGACATAAAGCTGCCTTAGCATCAGGCTTATTGCACAGAGGCAGCTTGAAGAGACATATTTGCCCTGCTTAAGCCTTTAAAAACTTATAAAAATAGCAAGTGTATCTCATCTGGCTCTCCTGAAATAACATCCCTGAAAAGGGAGAGCATTTCAACGCTCCTGAGAAACAAATGCTTCCCCAGGGACCAGGCTTCTCTTTGCAAAGAAGACTTTTTTTTTGTCAAGGCTCTCTGGAGATGTTATGTAGAACCAGATGGGGGCAAAATCTTCCCTTTTACAGGCTTCACCTCTAATTGATGGGTATCTAAACACAGCCTGGCTTCTAAAGTACACCAAGCCATCTTCATCCACACGCCCTTAAGTTCTGTTCAAGTTTATCTTCCGGAAGTCTACTCCATTGACTAGAGTGGAATCGATGCAATTAAAATGAACAAATCCCTTTGCACATCACCACCTCTAATTTCCACAACAACACTCCTCTTAAAATCCATGAAGGCTTTTATTGTTGTCTACTTTTCTCCAGGGAATCTTGATTGCTACAAATTCGTGGAACTTTAGACCAGTTGGAGCTAAATCTAACCATTAGAATCAATGAAGGAAATTACCCTTGAAAATCTAACCTTTGTCCCTAAATCCTGCCTTAGGGGATAAATAGGGCCTATTTCAATGTACTTGCCATTACTGGACAGAGTTGCCTGATTGACATTTCATCTTCATTAACTCAACCCATAAAAGGAGATAGATGTATATGGTATTGTAGGAAAAAACTAAATCTTGGGCCATGAATTCAATGAGTTGCGGTACATGCTTTGCATGAAGGAACCCAGGCTCCAGCACAAGGTCTTCCCCCAAGCATTGGGCCAGGAGTAGCCCTGGGTACAGCCCAAAACTCCAGCCCCCTCCTGAACTTCCGCAACTTTTCGCTAAGTGGATGGAACTGGAGGGCAACAGGCTGAGTGAAATGAGCCTAAGGACCAGTAGGGAATGATCTCTCCAATGTGGGGGATAAAGAAACACAGTAAGGGAACTAAAAAGGGTCAATGATCACAGACCCGAAGAATCTGCTTAAAGGACTGACTTTGCGAAGTGGAGCTAAGTGGTGTGATTTTTGTATAATGTCAACATCATAAGCCTGAAACCTTACTATTACAGTATTATAAATCAAGTTGTCTGCAAAAACGTACAAATATTATGAAGAAAACCTCCAAGAGAACACAGAAATGTGTGTCTGCATAAACACTGCCTGGTGTCCAGCTCATCTCTCCCCACGGAGCGCAGCCTGCTGCTCTTGCCCTCTCCTCCCATTGGCTGCACAGAAGTGCAAAGATGCAAGGATGGAAGATGCAAATCCCATCTTCCACATCCTTAGTTGGAGGATTCTGAGGTTTGTTCACAATTCCCAGTGCTTACAAACACAATTCAGCTTGGTGACAAGTCACTCCACAGATACAAACTTCACTGGTTTCTTTCCTTTGCTTCTCTCACTTGCCCAGATCGCTGTCAATAAGTTCTATAATTACCTCCCAAGTAAACACTTGCATTTCAAGTCTGCTTCACGGTAAACTCAAATGTGTTGTTATGACATTGCATGCGTGGCAGCTTAGATGAGAAATAGATTGGGGAATCCAGATTGATCCAGTACTGGGTAACTCCCCAGTGGTGTCATCCAAGCAGGAAAGATGCAATTCAGAACATAGAGCAGATCATGTGAAGTACCCTCCAGAGAGGGCGCTGGGAGAAGGGCAATGAATTTCCTCTATTGCCATTTCTTTCTTTGGTCCAGGTGTTAGAGGTCATCAAATGCAGGTAGTAAGTGAACATTAAGGTCACATAAGCAAAAGCCAAGCAAGTGCTTTTCTTCATGCTTTCGAATGTAGCTCTTGAGAAATTTCCATTGAGACACCATGTTGACTTGAGGTCTGAACCTCGAATCATTGACGTCCTCCAAAAACCTGTCTTATTTTCCAACTTTCAGAGCAACTGATTTGTGAAAAAGAGAATATAAGATGAGTAAATGTTCATTGGTCAAGATACTATATGTGCATCGAAGTAAATGTGCCAATTTTATGTCCAGGTAAACTTCATGTCACCTTTTACAAACACACTTTACACGTACAGAAGTCAATATTTCCACAGTCTGTAAACATCATCAGAAGTTAACAGGAAAGTGGGGATATAGCTAAGCCAAAGACATCTTTAGGCAGGTGAGTTTTTCTGGGCATTTTCTTCCATCACCATCTGGAGATTTACCATTTATCAAGAAAATTAGACCGCCTGGTGGCTGCTAAGTGACAGAAAGAAAGGGGGGCAATTTCTGTCCTAATTCCTGATTATGTGTCCATGCTTCAGCAAAGACTTGGATGCCTCCAGCTACGGCTTTTTCTTCCCACATTTCCCCTCTGGCTGAACTTCACAATCAAAGTGAAATTTCACTGCTTAATTTAATACCCGCTTTGTTCAATCATTTATCATTGTTTGGTTGATTTCTTTCCAAGTGGCAGATATTTGGGCATAAATATTTTCTATTCCACGTGTAATATTTAGCCCGGGGTAACTTTCATCAGGACTGGCATTAAGCTATGCCCAATGATAGACTGTTTTCCTTCACATTACCTTCCTCCAGGTAAACTACTCTGTAGATTAGGAACCGGTTTTCTTTGATTTATTTTTGAAGGTTACTCCATACTCCTTTGCACAGTCGTTTTCTATGAATTATGCATGCTGTTCAGGTCCGACACCCAGCAAAGGCTGTGGACTATAATTCCTTCTCTTGTAATTTACATTATACCACCAGAAATGACTTAAGCTTGTAAATTTTTCTTTCAGAAGATACAGCTGATACTCAAATGGAAGATTTGGGGACATCTGATAATACAGCATTTCAGTATCATTTCTTTTGTTTCAAAACAGACAGTTCTATAGGTTTAAATTTTAAACCTCAGATAGGGAATTAAAAATCAACATATAAAATTACACTGTCCTCAAAATACAAAATATTACAAACATGAGCATTATGGGTGTTTTGTGTTAAACATAAGACAGGAACAGAGACACTGGAGACAAAAGGTTGATGAGACACCTGAATGTTGATCGCCTAGGTAGTCTCGTTCTGTCTAACAGACTCATCTAAGTATCATTTTGTTTAACTTCTACCTTCTTTACTGCACAGCTGTATGTTCTAGCCTGTAGCTGTACTTTTCCATGTTTCTCTTCTGCTCTTATACCTTTCTCCTTGAGCTCTTAAAATCATGGTGTAGAGCAGGAAGACTTTGAAGATTCCCAACCTGGTGGTTCTCAGGGTGGGTCCTCAGATCAAGTCTGCACTGCCTAGTCCCCACCCCAGACATCATGAATCACCAGTATTGGGGAGGTGGAGCCTAAGCTATACGGCCATTCATCCTCTGTGCTGAATTCAAAAGTTTCCTAAGCCTATTGTCAGGAAGCCTGCCTGAGGGCTGCCTCACCTTCTCTCTGTTCACTTTTGACACCACAACAGTTTGCAGGAGCTCTGCTTTTGATTCCGGGGAAGTTTCCTGGTAAAGCCTTGCTTGTACACCCTTGGGTGTGGCGCCAAACCCAAAAATATGAGTTTAAAAATAAGTATGATATAACGTGAAAGTGATTGGCTTCATAAAACATTAACTTCCATACAAATGATGGCCACACCCAGAGGTACTCGGGACTTACTCCTGGCTCTGTGCTCAGGGGATTCTCCTCAGGGGGCTCAGGTAACCAAATTTGGTGGTGGGGATTTGGGGATTGAACTGAGGTTCATAGCATGCAAGGCCCCTGGATTATGTACACGGGGGTGTGTGTCAGCAGTGGAAATAAGATTCAGCCTCACACAAAGAAAGCAATACCAGGAAAAATCGAACTGAAGTAGGAACAGAAAAGGTGATACAAACTTTGCTATTAACTTAATACGTAACCAAATTACTTTTCCTAAGTTTCATGTTCCTTATTGTCTAATATCTACAGTATAACAATAACAAGAAAATTCTTAGAGAAGAAAACATTTTTGAGGAAATTATTTTGCCCCTCAATCATGAACACTGTTTCCAATTTCATATATATATTCTGTTCTATAAAATTATTTTTCTAAACTTTCAGTTCTCAAATAATACAAATGTTTTTAAAACTTGACAGTGAAAAGCATTACACTCAAATCCATAATTCCCATAGATAATATTCTATTAGATTAGGGGTTTTTGTACTTATCTACATGCATGTAAAATCACCAGTATCTCTGAAAGAATTATATTTAAAAGACATATTTGACTTGGCAATATATGTGAGTAAAATCATTGCATAAATTGCACTGCTTGTCATTCGGTTGTATAAAGATAAAGATAGACTTACGGAACAAAGAAATTTTATTTCAATAAATTATACATGTATTATGCATTTCCAATAAGTCCAAATTATCTTTTTAATGTTCTTATGTAGAACAGTAGAACTGTCCTGCTGGTTTTCCGTTGGGAGGGCACCTTGCATTCAGACAGGCAGCGTGTGAATTGCCGAGCCAATGTATTGATGAGTGCTTATGGCAAATTCTTCAGGTGTTCGGGTCTGACTTTGTCTGGGGCAGGGGCTGTTTGTTTCTTTACCAATGAAATGACATGTCGGATTTCAGAAGGGAGAATGTTAGGAACAACATATCCATCCTGCAGAATTTGTTATGTGGACAAGTGGATGTGATATCAAAGAGATCCAAGTAGAAGTCATGGATAATCTTCTCTATTGCCTTTCTCCATCATCTGCCTTTTGTCTGTCATCTCTAAGCTGTTCATTCGAATCATCCTGAACAGGATTGGCAGAACATTAGATGAAGGGCAACCATGCAAGCAAGCTGGCTTCTGAAAAGGATTTAGCACAATCGACCAGATCCACATGGTAACCAGGCTCGTTGAAGTTTGTAGGGAGTTCAAGAAGCCGGTCTGTCTCATGTTCATTGATTTAAAGAAAGCCTTTGCTTCTTTTGAAACTGAAGTGGTCATTGAAGGCCTAGCCAAACAGGGTGTTCAAACCCAATACATCAAGATCCTTCATGAGCTGTATTACAGATTCACCACCAGGATCTCACCATTCTACAAGGAAGTGATCATTGATGTCAAAAGAGGGGTTCAGCAGGGTGATATCATTTCACCAAAACTCTTCAGCACCACACTCGAGAACATCATGCAGCAATTAGAATGGGAAGGAATGGGAGTGAAGATAGATGGCCAGCAACTACACCATCTCCACTTCACTTATGACATTGTTCTAATAACACTAAACATTAGCCAAGCAGCACAAATGCTGACTGACTTCGACCAAACAGTAGAACTGTCGTGCTGGTTTTCCATTGGGAGGGCACCTTGCATTCGGACAGGCAGCATGTGAAGAGCTGAGCTAGTGTATTGATGAGTACTGATGGCAGGTTCTTCAGGTGTTCGGGTCTGATTTTGTCTGGGCCTGGTGCTGTTCCCTTCTTTACTGACGAAATGGCATGTCGGATTTCAGAAGGGATAATGTTGGGAATGACATATCCATTCTGTGGAATTTGCTATGTGGGCAGGTGGACGTGGCTATCAAAGAGATCTGAGTAGAAGTCATGGATAATCTTCTCTATTGCCTTTCTGGAAGATGTGATAGATCCATCAGGGCATTGGAGGGCAGTCATCTAAGTCTTATAGTTGGCGAAGGACAGGCGGGAGGTGCAAATGCTTTTCCCGGCTTCTGCTACATCTTCCAGTATTTCTGCTCTTCTGTCTTTGAGGTCTGCTTTTATCGCTTCTCTGCACCGTTTAGCAAGCTTGGACGTTAGCATTTGGTCTCCTGAGGCTCGCGCCTTGCCACGTTGGTGAATGAGCTTGAGAGTTTCTGAAGACAGGCGTCCTTTGTGTCTTTCTCTCTCTCGGCATTCTTCACACAATCATAGAGGTGCTGAACCAGTCGGTTGTATTCTTCATCCATGTCGTCAATGGTGGTATCTTCCCATGTTGTTGCAATGGTGCCAAAGAGTTCCCAGTTGATGGTCGTTCTGGGAGTTCTCTTCTTAAACTTTGCACCCTTTTCTCCCCTGCTGTGTGAAGTAGAATTTTGCACAAAGGAGATGGTGGTCTGATCCTGTTTGGAATTTGGAGATGACAGCAACATCGGTCAGACAAAAACGTTTATTGAAGATGATGTGGTCAATTTCATTGTGGAACTGTCCACCAGGAGATTCCCATGTTCAACGTTTTGCTTCAGCCTTCTGGAACTGTGAGTTCCCATGAATGGTCATAGTGGGCATGATGAACTCATAGTCTCTCACCCTGTTCGTTCCATTCTAGGCCATGGGTCCCGATGTGTCCCGATGTGTCCCGATGTGTTCGCTCCATTCTAGGCCATGGGTCCCAATGTTCATTCCATTCTAGGCCATGGGTCCATACTGTTCAAGAAGGGAGACATTCACAACATCGGCAATTATCACCCCATCTGCCTGTTGCCCGTCATCTACAAGCTGTTTACATGTGTCATCCTGAACAGGATTGGCAGAACACTAGATGAAGGACAACCATGAGAGCAAGCTGGCTTCTGGAAAGGATTCAGCACAATCAACCATATCTACATGGTAACCAGGCTCATTGAGGTTTGTAGGGAGTACAAGATGCCGGTCTGTCTCACGTTAATGGATTTAAAGAAAGCCTTTGATTCTGTGGAGACTGAAGCAGTCATCGAAGCCCTAGCCAAACAGGGGTGTTCAAATCCAATACATCAAGATCCTTCGTGAGCTGTATTACAGATTCACCACCAGGATCTCACCATTCTACAAAGAAGTGATCACTGATGTCAAAAGAGGGGTTCGACAGGGTGATACCATTTCACCAAAACTCTTCAGCGCTACCCTGGAGAACATCATGCGACAATTAGAATGGGAAGGAATTGGAGTGAAGATAAATGGTCGGCAACTACACCACCTCCGTTTCACTGATGACATCGTTCTAATAACACCAAACATTCGCCAAGTGGCACAAATTGCTGGCTGACTTTGACCGAGAATGTGGAAAGATAGATCTACAGCTGAATCTCAATAAAACTATGTTTATGAAAAATGAACTAGTTCCAGACGCCCCATTCACTCTCAGTGGAACAGACATCTCTGAATGCAGCAGTTATATGTACCTAGGTTGAGAAGTCAACATGATGAACAACCTAAAATCTGAGCTGCGCAGGAGGAAGAGAGAGGGCATAGAATTCCTTCAAAGGCATAGAAGAAATAGCTAAAATGACAAAGAACCTCTGATTCTGGGCACATGTCTTTGACTCCACCGTTCTCCCTGCATTAACATACGCCTCAGAGACTTGGACCCTATGAAAGCAGGATGAGAATGGTATTCGGGTCTCCCAGAGAGGAATCGAAAGAGTTATGCTTGGAATATCACACACTCAGCTCAGGAGGAATCTCAAGTGAGAAGAGAGGAATCCGGAGTTCTGACCTCCGTTGCTATTCCAGAATCAGGGACGCTGTCTCGTTTGCCAAGGCATAGAAAATCAGATGGGCTGGACATGTAACGTGATTTACAACCGCTGGACTAGAGCTGTTACCGACTGGATCCCACGGGATATCAAAAGATCACGTGGCCGCCCACCCACAAGATGCTCAGACTTCCTTGTCAAGACCCTGAAGGAACATTCTGAGGCTCTTCATATTCCTGAATCAACCAGACGCCATTTGGCTACATTGGCACGTGATAGGGTTCAATGGAAATGTTACTGGCGCCCGCTCAAGCAAATCGATGAATAATTGGATTCAAGTGATCAAGTGATGTTCTTATGAGAAATATCCCACTTTTTAAGTACGAACCTTAAATTGGCAAAAGCAAAGGACTTAAATAGCAATTACAGTATGGGTGAAGCTCTCTCACTGGCAATATTTGAATCATGGTGACTAAAATAAAACTTAAATCCATTAAAAAGTTCCAAGACAATATGCCCTTTTACAGATGTAATTAATTCCTATTTTCAAAATTATTTGCTTTTCATACAGGATTTCACCATTAATTTTTAATTATTCAGCAGCATCGTAGATGATATGGAGTCTAGGTTCCTCTGACCACAGATATTCAATAAGCATTCAGGATTGTGACTGGAGATCCACTAACACAAATGGGCACAGTCACTTCTGACACTGGAAATAAATGAGACTGGTTAAAGCAGTTTCCCGCAGTTGGTACTAAAAATGTAACTTTCTTGCTTCCAGGTGAGAGAACTTCCCTTCCAGTTCCACTGGAGATGTCAAAGATATCATATTATTCAGAGGCCCAGTGGATATAGAAGCCACCGCAACATAGCAGTCAATTATGGACACATACACTCATGCATGGACAAGTGTGCGTGGCAAAGTATATCCTTTATTACTTACAAAAAATAATGTGTAAAAGTTTACTTATTACTTCCCAGAATAAGACAAGTTGGGTTTCCTTTTTCAGTACAGTGCTATCAACTCCATTGTGATGCTTAGTAAACGTTTCAGAGTTGCTCTATCTCTTTAGTCTACATTGTAGGCTTTAGCACATCTATAATGGGAACCTGGGACAGAGAATGAAATAACTCATAGATGAGGAGATAGGCCAAAGGGCTGGAGCACATTCCTGAGCAGAGAGGCCCCAGGTTCAGTGCCAGGCACTGCACGCCTGCATCTCAGCATCCTAGCACTGAGTGAAACATACTTACTTCCTCCAAAAGAAGCGAATAAACCATTGATTTAATAAACCCCATGAATAGATCTCAAATTTATCCTGCTAAGTGAAAGGCGTGATGCCCAAAAGGCTCTGTACTGTAGGATGCCATTCGAGTCTTATTCTGGGACTCACAAACCTTAAGAAAAGCAGCTTCCTACTTGGAGTTGGTTTGGCTGTGGGAGAAAGAGATTAGCACCAAAGCCATCCTAGGGGTTTCAGTGATGGAAGTGATATTTACTCCATGATTGTAGACACACAATCTAAGGAACCTCTTCACCACAAAGAAAGAACTTAACATGTACCAACTTGTATTTCTCCCCACTCTACTGATGTATCGCTGATTCACAAGCTTGCATTTTCCACCACTCCACTGATGTATCATTGATTCACTACACATATTTAGTGTGCAAAATTGGATGAGTTTGGACATTTGCTGACAGATTATGTCATCACCACCTTTAGGATAAGAGATACAGCCCATGCCCCCTAAACCTTAAAACATCGACCTTAATGTTGAGAATTCTAGAAGGGAATGAAGACAGTGGCACAAATGAATATAACTCCAGGCAGGAAGTACAATTTTAAAATGACCGTGAACTTCCCACCTTAATCCCTGAGGCTGGATGTGACGATATCACACACAGAGCAATGTTATGATACCCGTCAAAGGGAATTTTTCAGGTATAATTGGAGTTACTAAGCAGTTGACTTTTTGTGACTCAAGGGGGATACTCCCCCTATCCCTGGCCCTCCAGTGGAGCAAATCTAATCAGGCAAGCAGTTTAAAAATAAGAGTTTTGCTCCCCTCTCCTCGCTGGCAGCAAACATGAAACTCTAAATAGAACTTGCTGGCTGGGAGCTGGTTTTGGAAGTTGGAAACATTTTAGGTTCTAGAGCCAAAGGGGAACTATAAGGGAGCTGAGAGTCACCCCACCAGGGAATGAAGACGTTGACCTTCTACTTTGGTTCTGATAAATTGCTGAGGCCACAGAAAAGTAACACACAGAACACCACATTACAATTGGCTACAATATCCTCATGGGACAGGGTGGGAAAGACGAGCTGGCCTGCAATGCATTGAAAACCAGTGTGTTTGCTGATTGAATATTGAGGATTGGAGAAGAAATGACTGTTGTGTAGGCACACCACTCTCACTGAGAGTTTGGTGTCTTAGTTCAGACTAGAGAAGAAGGGATCTTGGGAGAATTGGCAGCATTGAACTAAGGCAGGAAATATATACAATGAACCTGAGGTGGATAGATGCATTCCTGAAGCCCCTGTCAGGAATAAAGGAAGAACTTAGATGAAACAAGAATATTTTGAAGACAAAAACGAGACAAATAACCAGGAAGTAGCCTAAACTAGCCCATCCTGACCCAGAAGGAGCAACTCAAAGAATCAAATTGGTGCCTTCTGCTTCGACTGCTGTTGACCACAGCTAGACCCTCCATGGACATAATATACAATTTCTTTTTTATTTACTGTTTAAAGTAAATCATCATTTCAGACAAATAAAATTAAATGATGATTTACTTTTATTTATTATTATTATTATTATTATTATTATCATAACACTGTGATATAGACATTTACAAAGCTGTTCATGATTGGGTTTCAGTCACACAATGTCAGTCTCCCATCCCTCCACCAGTGCACATTTCCTGCCACCAACGTCTCCACATTCCCTCTCTTCTCCCCCAGCCTGCCTCTATATATTCACTCTTTATCTTCTTCTTCCTCTCTCCCTCTCCCCCTCTCCCTCTCTCTCTCTCCCCCTCTCTTAAACATTACAATATACAATTTCTTGACTTTGAAAACGGAGTACATGTTTTAGTATGTTACCCTCCAAAATTTTGACTATAACTCAAATAATGAAATATCCATGAGTCTGCACTTATATTTGTAAATGATTAAATAAATAAATGAGGCCAGTAAGGCAAACCTTCCTCCCAGGAAAACTCCAGATAATAAATGGACGGGAATGGGAACTCCGCTCTCCCCAAGCTCAGCTGACCATGGGGCTCCCAGGAGGACAGATGGGTTTTGGGAGTGAGCCCATCACCTCTGAGGGGGTCCCGGAAGCAGCCGGATGAGAGTCGCCCACCACACTAGCCACCACCTTTGCTGTCCGGACGCTGGGATGCTACCTCAAGACCGGATTAACAGAGCAAAACCAGTTCGAGCCCAGGTAGGCAGCTCCCAGAAGCGGGAATCACTGGGAATTTGTCAGATGGAGTCAGGGGGTCGGCCCTTCCCCCTCCATTTTGTTGAGCCTGGTGGCCCCACCCAGGAGCTGCCCTGGGGCGACCAGCCATAGCATGCAGTCTCAAACGCAGCTGGGGAAGCTGGAACTCCACCTCCCCAGGCTCAGCTGACCATAGGGCTCCCAGTAGGACAGATGGGTTTTGGGAGTGGGCCCATCACCTCTGGGGGATCCCAGAAGAAGCCGGATGAGACTCGCCCACCACACTAGCTGCCACCTTGGCTGTCCAGATGCTGACCATGAGGCCCCTAAGTCGTGCGGCCACACAGTCCATCAAACTAGTGGAAACAGTTGTGTCCTTTAATGCACTGCATTCTATGATGTGTAGGAAAGTTTGGCGGGAGGGAGAGATGGAGAGGAAAGACATACAGAACCCACCAAGTTGTTGAGGTGTGGGAAGGGGAGGGAGGTGGGGACATTGGTGATGGGAGATGGGTTCGGGTGGAGGGATGGGTGTTGGAACACTGTGGAACCAAAACTCTACATGAACATCTTGCAATTTTATGTCTAAAAGTGGTGTAATAAAATTTGGGAAAATAAATAAATAAATAAATAAATAAAATGTTAAAAAAAATAAATAGACGGGAATGGAGGAAGCAGACGATCCCCATTGTACTCCCCCTTAACTGTGACTGCAGGCAAGTCCATGAGAGGATGATAAAGTCCATGGTAAACTTTTAGGAGAAACAAAGTGTCTTTATTGCTTCCAAATAGACCCAACAATATATTAATTGAAGAAATTTTAACCTAGATCCACAAAATCTTTCAAACTCCTCTGTGTAAGTACAACTTGATCATGTTCCCTGTGGCAGTGGGAATAATTTAATGAATTGCTTCTATCAGAAAGATCATGACAAGGGGAAAACAATAACATTAAGGACAGGTACCACTTTAAGCAAGTGACCAAGGTCATTTTGACTGTTTCTCCTTGATGTTAAAGACCATCTATAATAAAACAGATACCGTACCTTGCACCAAATTAAATTCCCAAATATAAAATTCATTACATTGGATGGAAAAATATTTATCGATACTAAAATGTATCGATAAATGAATCTCTTTGAGGGTTCACACCCGGCGATGCTCAGGAGTTACTTCTGGCTCTATACTCAGGAATCACTCCTGGCTGTACTTGGAGGACCATACGGGATGCCAAGAATGAAACTCAGGTTTACTGTGCAAGACAAGTGCCCTAACTGCTGCACCATCCCTCCAGAGTCTCAACAAATTCTTTATGTAAAATATGTAGGTTGGGTCAGAGAGCTAGTACAGAGATAAAGACACTGCGCCTTGCCTGTGGCTGACCTGGGTTCGGTTCCCAGTATTGCATGTGATCCTCTGAGCACTGCCACGAGTGATGCCCGAGCACAGAACAGGAGTGAGCCCTTTGCACATCCATGGTCGATCCAAAACCAAATAAATAAAAACATTCAGTGGTCTAATATAAAGTGGTACTTACCTTTTAAAGGGGCCTGTACTTTTATTTTTTAATAATTACTATCATTATTATTATTATTATTATTATTATTATTATTATTATTATTATTTGAGAGACTCACAGACATGGGGCAGAGCTGCTACTGGCTCTCCCTATGCCCAGCCGCTCATGAGGCGCCCAGGAGGGATGGCGGGTTCTAGCTCTGGCCCGCCACCCCAGCAGAGCCTTGCAACAAGCCAGACGAACCCCCCACACACACCATGAGGACCTCCATTTTCCACATCCAGACTTCCCTCTCATCAGAGCTCCACCCAGCAGACCAGCCTATCACAGCTCTGCTCCACGCGATTCATCAATAAATGCTGGATTTAGAGATGACTACAAGAGTATGCTACCCACACAGCAGAGCCTGGCAAGCTACCTATGTCGTATTTGATATGCCAAATACCAGTAATAATTTTAGACTTCATTCCTATGACCTGATGGAATGGTTTGAGGCTCTTTATGTTCCTGGAGCAAGCAAGTGCCCTTGGGCTCTACTAGCATGAGAAAGGACATATGGAGATGTTACTGGTGCCCACTTGAGCCAATCAATAATGAACGGGAAGACGGTGACAGTGATTATTATTTACTACCCCTTGAGGTGTTGCAGGTGTGGCTGCAATGCCCGGCTGTGTCAGCAGGTGGCAGACAGGAGACAGGCTTGTCTATACCCCCAGAGCTCTGCCCTGTGGGCCCTGGTTGGTTGATGGTCTGGCATAGAAAAAGACTGGGCCCCCTGGGATGAACCCAAGCCACGGCAGAGCCTAGCAAGCTACCATGGTGTATTCGGTATGCCAAAAACAGTAGCAATAATGGACCTCATTCCCAACAAATGGAGACGTTACTGGCACCTGATCAAACAAATCGGTGAACAATGGGAAGACAAGTGACAAATGACCATTATTATTTTGCGAATGGAACTCACAGACATGGGGAAGAGCTGCTACTGGCTCTCCCTGTGCCCAGCCGTTCACGAGGTGCCTGGGAGGGATGGTGGGTTCTAGCCCTGGCCCACCACCCCAGCAGAGCCTCGCAACAAGCCAGACGATCCCCCACTCCATGAGGGCCTCCATTTTCCACATCCGGACTTCCCTCTTGTCAGAACTCCACCCAGCAGACCAGCCTATCACAGCCTGGCTCGCATGGCTGCAAGCGGCCGCGGTCATCAATAAATGCAGGATTTAGAGATGACTACAAGAGTATGCTACCAAGACGGCAGAGCCTGGCAAGCTACCCATGTCATATTTGATATGCCAAATACCAGTAACTAGTATAGACCTCATTCCCATGACCTGGACGGAATGGTTTGAGGTTCTTTATTTTCCTGGAGCAAGCAGATGCCCTTGGGCTCTATTAGCATGAGAGAGGACATATGGAGATGTTACTGGGGCCCGCTAAAGCAAATCAATGATGAACGGGAAGACAGTGATACAGTGAATGGAACTAGCATCACAAGGAACCATTTCACTTCTTATGTGTGTACCTTTGATACTGGAATCAAGTTGATTGCTTGACTTCCCATAGTAGATCATTGATTACTCGAGAGGGCACCAGTAGCATCTTAATATGCCCTGTCACATGCGAGATAGCCCAAGGGCATCTGCCCACTCCAGGAACATAAAGAGTCTCAAACCATTCCATCAAGTCATGGGAATGAGGTCTATAATTGTTACTGGTATTTGGCATGTCAAATACGACACAGGTATCTTGCCAGGCTCTGCCGTGCAGGTGGGATAATCTTCTAGTCACCTCAAGATTTGAGCATTTACTGATGAACCACGTGGCCAAGTCGGGCCGCAATCAGCTCTTCTGCTGGGTGGAGTTCTGACTAGAGGGGAGTCTGGATGTGGAAAATGTGGCCCTCATGATGTGGGGGTTCTTCTGGCTTCTTGCAAGGCTCTGCTGGGGTGGCGGGCTAGGGCTAGAACCCGTCATCCCTCCTGGATGCCTTGTGATTAGCTGGGCACAGGGAGAGCAAGTAGCAGCTCTGCTCCGTGTGTGTGAGTGTGTGTGGAATCAAGTTATCAAGATTAATTTAGGAGGACAAGTGACCTGAGACCAGGGGGCAAGTTGGGCTTTTTATGCAGCTCGGAGACTTTGGATATGTCTTCCTAAACTGCTGGCTTTAACAGAAATGCTTCTTCACCCAGCCGGAATCTCTGGTTTTCCTGTGGCTGTCGAGGCCTGCGCACAATCAACATCAAATTTCTTGATTTTTAAAAACTTAACTTGCCTTTTTTTCCCTCATTTTCAGTTAGTTCATCTGTGCCAATGGGTCTGTACTGAAAAGCATGGAAACATATAAATAGAATAAAAATTGATTTACACACAGTAAATGATAAACCCTAGGTGGCCCAGATTACACGGATTGTTATGGCACACACACCTCACACACCTCCCTTGTCGCTTTCCTAACCTGTCATTCCCATGCTCCTTACTGCATGGCCCAGCAGCGCTGTGCAACACCCACAAATCACAGCCACAGCACCTGCTAGAGCAAAATAGCAGCAGGGACCAGAACGTCCCCTCTCCTGGTCCAGCCCAAGACCTGATGGAGTCACTGTCCCAAACTGCTCCTGTCATCCAGCACTTAATTTTACCAGTGAGTGTCCTGTGTGCTGTCCTTGAGAGGCAGGTGTTAATTACCTTGTGTCTGTTTGGTGCTGGAAGGAGAGAGAGGTTAGTGCCCGCTGTCCTGCAGACTAACCACATGTTTCAGCAAAGCTGTTTTCCGGCACCTGCGACTCATTTCAGACATTTCATTTGCAGGTTCTGGCAGAAGCTGAAAAGGACACCGTGCAGTGCCACCAAACCCAGCTTAGCTGCTTGGAGAGCAAATAGTAAAATAATCGTATTAAAATATAAGGATCCGGATGCATGCCAAACCAGACAAGGACGAAACAATATGCTCGGACAGCAGGCATCGTTCAAGACAAGGGTTTCTCTGTGTCTGAGGCTAGTGCCAAGTTATTTTGTGCTGGGGACCGGAGGACAACTCAGAGGCAGAGTGCCCACCTTACAAATGTGAGGCCAATTTGGGCCAAAGCAATAGTACAGTAGGTTCGGCATTTGCCTTGCACACAGACAACTGGACACCCCATAAAGTCCCCAAGCCTGCCAGGAGTGATCCCTAACTAAAGAGCCAGGAATAAACCCTGAACTTCCCAGTGCCACCCAAAAACAAAAAAATAAAAGAGAGACTGGTGACGTTGGTGAGTTTGATCCCTGGCACTGTCCCCATACATCCAAGAGTGACCCCAGCAGCTCATTATTTGGACTTCTGAGAACCACAAGCAAAGTGCGAGACCCAGGTGAGTACCTTAACTAAAAATGTGTGAACACTGCAACCAAGTGTGAGACTCACAACCATACTCTGGAGCACCACCACAAAGAAGTATGTAAGACCCCAGGGCATTGCAAAAATAACCACAGAAGCATGGGGGAAAGGAAGAGAATAAACCTCTGCTGAATTGAACTATAAATGCATTGCCTATTATTTTGGATTCACAGAAAGCTCAAATTGAGAGAATTATTAGATCTCAAATCCAAATACCATCATTATTTTCAGTGGATGGGTCAGGGAATTTAAATATTTTATACTTTACAGTTATTTATTTATTCTACATGTGCTTCAAGCCCTTTCTTTATCAAAACACGAGGTTGTCTACAGAAATGATTACATAAAGGGAAAAAAAAGGCCTTAACATAGTTTTTTAAATATTTTGAGGTGGTGCAATACCCAGACTGAGATGAAATGAAATTTGTCTCAAGAAAAAATATAACCATTCAGACATTTCTACCATCACTGCAAGATGCCCTTGACTCCACAGAACAGGGTCTCGATCTTCTCCCCGAACATTTAAAAATATAGGAATTTATGAAAATTAAGACTATGTAAGGCAGCCTATGAAAATGAATGTGACAGTCAATGTTGTCCACAGAAATAGAACCAATGAGATAGAGGAAATACTAACCTATTATTCTAGAAATTGGCTATTTGGTCCTAGGGACCATAAGTCCCACTAACTACTGTGAGCCAGATGGAGAAGCCTCTGGGGTAATACAAGCCAAAGGCTAAGATCTACAAACTTGGGAGCTCATGCTGGTATGCCCAAATCCTGAGAGCTGACAACCATTGAGCCCTGATATCCGGGTGCAGGAAAGAGGGAAACCTCAGATCGGCAAGAGAACAGAGAATTCTCTCTTGTTTTTGCCTTTGTTGTTCCACTGGGGGGACAGACTAGATGGACCCACACACACACATGCACGCACTTACACACACGCACGCACACACACACACACATGCATGCATGCACACACACACGCACAAATGCACACATGCACACACACACTAAGGAGGACAGTTCTCTTTACTCCATCTACCATTCCAATGCTAACATCTTCCAGAAACACCCTCACAGACACAGCAAGAAATAATGTCTGACCAGATGGCTGGGTGCAGGCAATCTGACTTATGAAATTGACCATCACAATAAGTGAGAAAAGTGGCTATGGCTAAGATATTATTCCTATTTTTTTTTTCATTAGTGGGTAAATCACTGAGAAAACACAAGGCAGACTTTTTTGAGATCGATGTAAGAGAAACAAAATGTGCTTGATTATTTGGTGAGTGCCTGCCATTTCCACCACCATAAAATCACTCTTTTCCCCAGCCATAATCTGGCCCACAGAATACTATCACTAAATAAGACCCACGGTCACAATGAGCATGATCGGAAGTCCTGTAGCAGGGGAGCAGGGACATTTGGGGTTTTAGTAACACTAATGGTTAAAGATGTTGACTTTCATCCCTGTTCCTGTTGGCTTGGCCATATAGTCCCTGGGAAACGACTGTTCAAGATCTTTACCCATTTTATGAGTTTTTGTTTGCTTTTTTTTCCTTTACTTTTCTTTTTTTTTTCTCTTTTAGGTTGAACAAATTCTTTATATATGTTGAATTTAACCTTTATTAAATACATGGTTAATGAATCACACATTTTCCATTCTACAGAATGTCTTTTCACTTTCTTGGTGATTTAGGGGGTTGTTTGGTTTGTGTTGTTCTGTTTTGTCCTTTAGCCAGTTATTTTGCTACCCAGAAGTATTTTAGTTTAATGTTCTGTCACTTTGCTTATTTTTCTTTTTGTTTCTTAGAGACCAGGAGTAATATCCAAAAAAATCATAACCATATCCATGCTTTGTAGCTTTATTCCTATATTTTCTTTAGTAATTTGTGGTTTTAGACTTTACCTGTAACTACAATCACAGATAGGTTCTTCATCTTTTTTTTAAGGGTTAGTCTCAAACCATCTGGGTGCTATTATTATAGAAATTGAAGTTAAAGAACCCAAAACAACAATATATAGGAAAAATAGTGTTGAATGAAATGAGAATTGAGCAAGGTCACTGTTTTGAAGAACTCTGAATCCATTTTGGAAAGAAAATGGCGCCCAGTCCTGAAAGTGTGGCTGGAGCACAATGGCCAGGCCAATAGTTTTATGTAGAGGCAAAGCCAGAGCACCTGTAGAAGCCTGATGTTCCCAGCAGATGAGCTGAGCTGAAATCCCTGGTGGACGCTAGATCTTACGAAGAGAATGATGGTTAAAAGGGAGAGGCTTGTCTGTGTGAGTGCAGCAACGGGAATCAAACCCAGGGCCTCACACATGCAAATTAAGTGTTCTGCTGGGCTGCATTTCCCAGGCCTCAATGCCCAAATTCTAAGGCTCTATTACAAAAATGCTGGATATAATGGAAATATTAGAGCTCCTTAAGTAGACTCAAAAATATATATAATGACATTTTCCTATTATTCACTATCACTATCACTATCTTCCTGTTAATCATCTATTTGCTAGAGCGGGCACCAGTAATAGCTCCATATGTCCTGATTCATGCTAGTAGAATCCAAAGGCATCCGCTTGCTCCAGGAACATAAAGAGCCTCAAACCATTATATTAGGTCACGGGAATGACCTAATATAAATGTTACTGGTATTTGGCATATAAAATACTACACGAGCAGCTTGCCAGGCGTGCCATGCAGGTGGCATACTGTTGTAGTCACCTCTAAATAAAGCATATATTGACGAAACCAAGACGGCCGCTAGCAGCCGTGCAAGCCCGGCTGTAATAGTCTGGTCTGCTGGGTGGAGTTGTGACGAGAAGGAAGTCCGGATGTGGAAAATGGCGGGCCCCATGGAGTAGGGGAGGGTGGTATGTCATGTTGTGAGGCTCTGCTGGGTGGCAAGCCAGGACTAGAACCCGCCATGCCTCCCGGGCACCTCACAAGCAGCTGGGCACAGGGAGAGGCAAGTAGCAGCTATGCCCCATGCCTGAGAGTCTCTGGTTCAGCATACCTGGTCCGCACTGAAAAAAAAAAAAAAAAAAAAAAAACATTTTTTCCCACATTTTTCCCACATTTTTAAAAAATTTTTATTATACCACCGTGAAACATACAATTACAAAGGTGTTCATAATTGGTTCTTGGTAATACAGTATACCAGCACCCATCCCTCCACCAGTGCCCCATTTCCACCACCAATGTACCCCCACCCCTCCCCCCCCCCCCATGCTGCCTTAATAGCAGGTACCTCAGTTTCCTCTCTTTCTCTCTCTCTCTCTCTCTCTGTCTCTGCATCTCTCTCCCTCTTATTTTACACATTGTGGCTAGCCCTGCAGATATTTAGAGTTTAAAACTTAAGTCTCTTTGTGTATATTCAATGGTGAGTTTTAATCTGCCATTGCCATTTCCCCACATTTAGTAAAACACTGGTATCTATTTATGTCCTATTAATGAATGCAGTCATTCTATATCTGTCCTTTTCCTTCTGACTAATTTCACTCAGCATGATAGTCTCCATGTCCATCCATTTGCAGGTAAATTTCATAATTTCATCTTTTCTGACAGCCGCATAGTATTCCATAGTGTAGATGAACCACAGTTTCTTTAGCCAGTCCTCTGTTCTCGGGCATTTAGGTTGTTTCCAGATTCTAGCTATAGTGAATAGTGCAGAGATGAATAAAGAAGTACAGATAGTGTTTCTGCTATGTGTTTTTTGGTCTCTCAGGTATATTCCCAGGAGTGCTATTGCTGGATCAAATGGGAGCTCAATATCTAGTTTTCTGAGGAATGCCCATATTGTTTTCCAAAAGGGCTGGACCAGTCGGCACTCCCACCAACAATGGATCAGAGTCCTTTTTTCCCCACATCCACGCCAGCACCGGTTGTTCTTGCTGTTTTGGATGTGTGCCAGTCTCTGTGGTGTGAGATGGTACCTCATTGTTGTTTTGATTTGCATCTCCCTGATGATTAAAGATGAAGAGCACTTTTTCATATGCCTTTTGGCCATTTGAATTTCTTCTTTTTGGAAGCTTCTGTTCATTCCTTCTCCCCATTTTTTTTTTTTTTTTTTGCTTTTTGGGTCACACCCGGCGATGCTCAGGGTTTACTCCTGGCTCTGCACTCAGGAATCACTCCCGCGGTGCTCGGGGACCATATGGGATGCCGGGATCGAACCCAGGCCGGCCAAGGTAAGGCAAACGCCCTACCCGCTGGGCTATCGCCCCGGCCCCTCGAATTTCTTCTTTTTGGAAGCTTCTGTTTATTTCTTCTCCCCATTTTTTGATGGGGTTGGCTGTTTTTTTCTTGTGGAGTGCTACCAGTGCCTGATATATCCTGGATATTAACCCCTTGTCAGATGGGTATTGGGTGAATATCCTTTCCCACTCTGTGGATTGTCTTTGTATCTTGGTCACCGTTTCTTTTGAGGTGCAGAAGCTTTTTAATTTTATATAATCCCATTTGTTTATCTTTGCTTCCATTTGCTTGGTCAGTGGTGTGTCGTCTTTAAAGATACTTTTCGCTTCGATGTCGTAGAGCATTTCTCCTATGTTTTCTTTTTTTTTCCTATTATTACAAACTTCTATTTGGCAGTCATTTATTCATTAACACACTCAACACACAGTCGCCTAGTACCTTGTCAGGAGTTGCTTTAGCAGTGAGGAGACAGCACTACACAAAACAAAATCCTGTCCTCACAGAGAAGTGATAGAGAGACAATAAATACTTTTACATAAATCTTGGATTACAATACAGTATAGAACAGCAAAGAAGAGTGGAGTGCAACTTTAGGTACAAAACTAGCTATAAAATAAAGCCAATACGAAGTTTTCACTTGATGTGCATATAGATTTTATCTTGAAAAAATATGCATGAGGAAGGTGTCTCATTATTGCCCTCGTTGACTATTGCCAGTGAGGAGGGTCTGTCCAGGTTTTTATTATTCCAAAAAAAAATTGAATGAGACACACAAGGAAAAGAGCAGAGCATACTAAGAGTTATATGGAAGCAAAAAAGTAGAATCTGTAAAGCACAGTGGCCCAAACTAATGGCGCAAGGCTCCAGGAAGTATTTTAGAACTGTTTTCCTATGGCTCAGAGGGTGTCTAGGGGCATTTCAGAGAGGCATATTGGAGGATTGTGTCTTCACTCATGCACACAGGCTGAATGATAGGATCCACAGAGTATCACTAGCATCGAACGTGTGTACAAAATTGCTTTTGGAATTTTCCATTGAGTCCTAGAACTTTCCAACTGTCCTCCTGGCAGTTCATTACTGGGACAAGGTAGAAAGTCCAGGCCTGACTTTAGGAGTCTTTCCATTGTTCTTTTCACTACCTACATCATTTTCAGATGAGGAAACAGTTGCGTGGGATAATAACTTGAGCAAGGTGCACATGGCATGCCACAGGAAGTGGTGCTGTTCTTTTCAGTTCAGACTGAGGAGTTGTAGGCCACATTCCTAAACACCACTGTATGTATGGGCTGGGAAGATAGCTCAAGGAGATGGAGTACGTGATTTGCATGTTGAGCCCAGAGCACCACCAAGTGTAGCCCCCAAGCAACACAGTGTAACCCCACCTGCCGCAGAAAAAGAGAGAAATAAAATTGACCAATGTGTCCAAGAAAGCTGAGTTAGCAGTGGGAAGTTGAGAAGAAGATGTAGTCGGATCATGAGATATTTTGTCTGTTGCAGGAGAATAAGTAAGAGATACAAGTGCAGATCCAGAAACAGTCAAAGTGTGGCCTCATCGACAGACAGGTGCTGGTGTGGAGACAGCTACTGAGGGCTGGGATGAAGCTGACGCTTCAAGGTGGCCACGCTACAGTGTCCAGTTATTCGATCAAACATGAGTGAGAGTGAAAGTGTTTGTAGATGGGTTTCAAGTCCATAGTCTGTTGATTTCCATCCAGCAAGGGAAGCTAGCCTGGATGATCTGAGTGGAGCAAGCTTAATCAGTTGGAGTCTGGAGGGGGAGAACTGGGCTTCCCTATGGGGAAGAAGAAATCCAGCCCAGACAGTAGCTTCAGCGCTTCCTAATGTCTCATCCTACAGAATTCCAACTGGTCTATTCAGTGCCCAAAGCCACAGATGCCAATTTCTTAGACCAAAACTCTTTCAATATCCAGTTACAATTCTATGGGGAAGTGTAGGCTTGGGTTAGATTCCAAATAAATAGCTGCCGAAATTGGTAGTCTGATAGGTGCACACTGAGATAAGAGATGGGGATAGAGGGATGTATGACCTGGTAGAGCTGGATACATGATAAGGGAGAGATGATGGGATACACCACAGATATGATTATGGAAGAAAGAGTCCTCGGCTCCACAATTGGTATTTAATCGCCAACACCCCCACCGGAGCTGTCAGAAAACAATGAAGGCATCAATTTTTCATTTTAATCCTCTTTGGCATTGTCTTCACATACCCTCATGTCTTTGGGCAAAAATATCAGCAACAGCAGCATAGCCAGCATGTGATGCATGTTTGATGGGCTCTTCAAAAATACCTAAGCTGAGAATCTTATGAAGGTTCCCTTGAGGAAATGATGTGCCTAACCCCTTCCTCTGTGTGTAGGCCTTCCCGAAAGGCCCTGGAGTAGAACAGAAAATGAAACAGTAGATGATCTGAATGGGCTCCATCCACTCAATAAGGGGACATGATCAGTCATTAGAAAATAATGCTTGTAATACACATGATAACCTCTAGGTGTATGTATTACAATCCACAATATGTAAGAGAAGGAAAAGAGAGAGAGAGAGAGAGAGAGAGAGACAGAGACAGAGACAGAGACAGAGACAGAGACAGAGACAGAGACAGAGACAGAGACAGAGAGAAGAGATAAAGAACCCGCCACAGAGGCAGGCTAGGGAAGTGGGAGGGAATCAAGGACATTGGTGGTGGGAAATGGGCACTGGTGGAGGGATGGGTGCTGGAACACTGTATGCTGAAACCCAAACATGAACATTTTTGTAATTGTTCATCCCACAGTGGTATAATAAAATATAAAAAATGCTTGTAAAAAATGAACTAATAAAACAGAAATAGCTGCAATGGCTTACTATTGAAATTTATTCAGTACAAAAAACTGTAATCTCCAGCTCAAACTTGTCGGAAACAGAGTTGTACCTAAGTCCTAAATTTTGTATTGCCCTTAGCATCTTCCATATACTAAGTATCTATTTAAACTCCCTGAGCCTCTGTTTTCACCAGGCAAAAAATGTGAAAATACTTTAGAGTTAATACTAATATAGATTAAATCTAGTGGGGCTTTTTGTGAATATGCATTATATCTTTAATTATTATTAATTTGTTTTTTAGGTCACACTCAACCATGCTCAGGAGCTACTCCCAGCCCGGTGCTCACAGGACCATGTGGTGCAAGGGATCAAGCCAAGGCCTTCTGCATGAAAGCATCTGTTCTGCCTTTGAGCCATCTCCCCCCCGCCCCCACATCTATATTATTAATTGAACTAAGAGTATCTCATATTACACTGAAAAAAAAAAAAACGTGACTCTAGCTGGCTGGGTTTATGAGTTCGCTTCATCCAACCAATAAATAACTACTAAGGGCCTTATGGCCCAGGTGCAAAAATACAAGGTACCAGGCAAGCAATAGTATGTCCCAGAGTCTTCATATAGTGTGTGTCTTCCAAAGATTCTATCTGGCATGTCAATTACTCTATAAAATACACAGAATGCCTGGGGCTGGAATGATAGTACAGCAGGTAAGGCACTTGCCTTTGTGCACCTGACCCAAGTTCGAACCCCAACATCCTATCTGGTCCTCTGAGCACCATCAGGATTAATTCTTGGGCAAATCCAAGAAATATCCCTGAGCATCACTGGTGTGACCCCAAAACTAAAAAAAAAAAAAAAAAAACCATAAAATTCTCTCTTTAAGGACAGTGCAACTTCCTAGCCATTACAAAAGAATATTACATTTGATCTAAGGGTGGGTGTACAGAGCGTTAGCATCAGGAAAAGTGTCTCATGGGCCCAGGCTCAGCCAGGTCAAGGCTGTGTTGGCCAGATTAGCCAGACCAGCTTCCCTGACACCTGCTAGCTTA
This sequence comes from Cryptotis parvus, assembly GCA_021461705.1. NCBI lineage: Eukaryota > Metazoa > Chordata > Mammalia > Eulipotyphla > Soricidae > Cryptotis > Cryptotis parvus. The sequence goes on along the minus strand of JAJIBD010021312.1, from coordinate 482,947 downwards.
CCTGGGAGGGCCCGACCCAGGCTTCCGTTCTCGTCTGCCCTGTCAGGTCGCTATCATTTCAACGGCATGTTGTGATTGCGCTTTCTCCTTATAGTGGCCTTCGGGAACTAGTGGACAGGCTCCTTGTAGCCACGGATGTTTCCTGGAACTGTTTTCCAGCAGGAGGTGCTGCTCTTTCAGCGGGCTGCCTCCTCTGAGCTAAGGGCAGCGTGTGCTTGGCTCAGTTACTCACCCACTACCTTCTGCTTCCTGGCTGAGTGTGGATTGTGAGCTATAGCTTCCGCCTGCCTCCCTATGGCTGGCACCTTCCCATGCTCAGTTTCTGTCTCAGTAAAAGGAACAATCAGAGCCTCATTTCCCTAAACAAAACACATCCGCCCCTTATTAAGAAGCAGCTTTTATGCCCACCACCAATCAGCCAGGCAAGAGCGTTTATCAGCGTGCGTCCACCACTGAGCACAGTCCCGGAGGCTCCCACCGGCCGCTGCTTCCTGGCAGGGCAATCGGACACATCATATCTGCACTGTAGCCGCCTAGTTCCTACAAAGCGCATCTAAAGCATTATTTGTACACGCGTGGAAAATCCTCCTCCTTGACTAAACCCATGTCCGTTCACCCCTTCTGGATAGGTATTTGAAAGCCATTTGAAATACACAGATGCCCAGGTGAGCTATGGACGTGGGTCCTGATAGATAAAATATACTACTAGGGTTGAAAAGCGTTTATTCCAATGCTTCTCCTGAGAGGTGAGGGGCTGCCACTGCTGCCGGATCACCGGTGCCCGGAAGCAGAGACCCCAGGAATCTGCGTTTCCTTGGAAGATGAAGGACCTGGGGCGCCCTGCGTCACTGCAGCCCCCCGCGTCCCCATCAGTCTCTCCTGCAGGCCGCGCTCGCGCGCCGCAGTTCCGTAAACTGGAGGGAGTGAGCTATTGCTGCCGGGTAGCTTGACTACAGAAGCAAGAGCAGGTTAACTCCTGAAGCTTCGGGGCAGAGAAGCTGGCTCGGGGCCAAGAGAGAAAGGAAACTAGGTCACTGGGCACCCCCGGAAAGGCGTTCGCAGATGCCGGTGCGGACGCTGCAGCTCCATGCGGCATCGCTCAGACGCAGCGCACACTGCTGAGCGCCGCGCACAGATGCTCCAGCAAGATGCATTATTTATGGCGCGGGCCTTACGCCTCTGCTCTCCCACTGTAAGTGCGGCTGAGCCACAATGAATCACATCTCCCCTGTGCGCTCAAGCCAGGTTGTTTGTGCCTCGCGCTGGCTTGTGTTGTCGCCCGCTTCTGTCGGCTATTTATATCGCTGTTCTCCTTCTTGGCTGCCCGGGCACCTGCTGGCCCTCGCAGCAGGGACCCGCCCCATAGGGAGCCAGGCAGGTACATGGACCCACGTACGTGCTGGCCTTGGCCACAGCAGACAGGCTCCAGGGGTGAACCAGGCAGGTGTGTGGACCCGCACCAAAAAGAGCACATTGTTTCTGCCATAACCTGAATCTGTGAAAACTGTGTTCTCTGGATTATACAGCGGTCCCCAAACTTATTAGGCCTCCCTACCCCCACCCCTTTAAAATAAAAATCAATCAGGGCCCCCTTAGGGAAACCTCCTTTCTTTAAGCAAACAAATAGAACTGTACAATACCATGAGCTAACTGGATTGAATGCATATTTATAACAATCACAGCAAAGTCTCTTTCAAGAGCATATAGAACATTCAACAAACACAAAGTATATTTAATATATATCCTGGGTTATAAATTATATGCTGGCAAACCCCAAGGAAACCAAACCATAGTAAGTATTTTCTTTGGTGATAAAGGAATTAATCTGGGTATTAATGTCAGGAAAATAAAACTAGCACGAAAAGGCACAAATACTGGAAAAAAATTAAACAACACATACAAATATTCCTATGTGAAGGGCTAGCTCTCCAGGGAAATTAGAAAATATTTCAAATGGAATAGAAATGAAGTAGAGGCGTGCCTCAGTGTATGAGGTTTAGCTAACGCAGTCTCTGCAGGGAAATTGGTAGCAGTGTTTATATTGGGGGAAGGTAACGAATCAATAATAAAAAAAACAACTTGGAAAAAGGTCAAAATAAATCAGAGGCAGGACATAAAATGAAAATAATGAAAGGCAGATACAAAATTGAGGACGATTTTATGGCACACTGTGTCTTTGAATCCATAGACTTCACTAAACGGGACAGGAAGGAGGAGATAAAATGATCAGTATCAGGAATAAAAACATAGCTATCATTTTATCAAGATAATAGAATGATCAGTACTGGGAATAAGAAATATATTTTTATAGTAAATTACTCTTTGAAATTAAAATGATCAACATCAGGAATGAGAACAAATCATTCAAAACCCAAGGGTCAGGAGTTTCACTAGCACATTTCATCAAACTTTTTGGGGGGAGCAGGGGTATACCTGGCAGTGATCAGGGCTTACCCCCGGTAAGATTGGGAGTGATCTCTGTGCTCAGGGATCACTCCTGGCACACCCGGGGGCCCCTATGTGGTACCAGGGATGAAACCCAGGTCAGCCACATGCAAGGCAAATGCTCTACCTACTAGACTACTTCTCTGGCCCCTCATTAAACATTTTGAAAAGGAAAAATATGAGTTCCATGCAGTCTTCTCTGCTAAAATAAATGAAAGAGCAAGGTGGACACTCATTTTATCACATGAGTGCAATCATTCTATTAACCTCCTACACAATGCGCAAGAAAAGAAAACTGCACGACAATATCGGTCATGAACACAGAAGCAAAAATTCTCAAAGAATACTTACAAATAGAGACTACCAATGTACATCAAGATAAGAAAAAATAATGGCATAAATATTAAATTTATGTCAGCTCAATAGGTTCCCAGTCGACAGGTTGTATTATGTGTCTTTTAATAATGCAAATCCCAATATAAACACAACGCCACCAGTTTCTACCCATATTTGAGTGGGGAGACTGAGGAAAACAGACTCCTTACCCCAATGCAGTGACGTCACCCAATCAGCTGAAGAGATGAAGAGAAGAAAAGGCAGCTGAATCACGGAATTTCTCCAGCCTGACTATTTGAGTTAAATGCTTGAGCGAGAACTTGGATCCCAGTTCCTACAGGTCTCCATCTGTGAATTCTGATTCACCAACTTTTCTGAGTGTCCAGTCTCTTGCTGAGACTGAGCTGCCCATTGCAGATCTCTGAGTATCTTAGACTCTGACTCCATGGCCACTGAGCCAGTTCCCTATCGATATTCCATCTTTCTGGCTACACATCTATGTATCTGTACATAATGTATCTAGACATTACCTTTGTCTAGTTGTGCCAATAAGAGACAGGATACAAATGGTGTTTCTTCTAAGAACATAATGCTAACTCAATATATGCATATCAATCAATAAAATCCACATGATTAACTCCTTAATAAAAAAATAAAAATATATAACTATACCAACTGGTGCCCAAAATCAATTGACAAAATGTTAAACTTATCTCAGAATAATAATTATAAAAAACGATTAGATAAGCATGTCTTCAAACTCACAAAGGACACCTATAAAAACCAGACAGGTGGGGGACCTGAGTGATAGCACAGCGGGTAGGGCATTTGCTTTGAATGTGGCTGACCCGGTTCAATCCCCAGCATCATCACCAGGAGTACTTCCTCAGTGCAGAGCCAGGAGTAACCCCAAACAATTGCGCAGTTTGACCCCCCAAAAAACATACAGGTGGCATCATATTAATGGTGGAAAACTGAATTACCATCACCTTAAAGTCAAGAACAATACAAGAATGATGAGGTGAAGTGATAGCGCAGTGGGTAGGTACTTGTCTTGCTTGAGGCTGACCTGGGTTCAATTTCCAGCATCATATATGGCCCCCTGAGCTCCACCAGGACTGAGCCCTGAGTACAGAGCTAGGAGGAACTCCTGAGAACTACCCGATATGATCCAAAAAACCAAAAAAGAAAACTTTTTAAAAGCTACTGCTCCTATAAGACACTGTGCTGGCAGTTCTAACCAAGAGGGGGCGGCATGAAGAACTGAAGTCCTGCATATTGGAAAGGAAGAGGTGAAAGGGTCTAAATTTGTAGGCAACATGGCTGTAAAGGTTAAAAAAAAGAAACAAGCAATCAATCAACAAACCTTCTAAATATAATAAGCGAATTTATCAAAGTCCACTCAGATATTGACAGAGGAGTCAAGTGCATGTCTATATACTAGCAGAGAACAATTGGAAATAACATTTATTAAAATGACATTTACTATATATTCACATAAAATGAATTAACTATGAAATGAACTAAGCAAGAAAGAGTTGTATATTAAAGTATGAATGAATTATGAAATAAGTTAAGACCTTAAAAACATAAAATAAACCCTGTGTATCAAAGGCAAGAAATCTAGAAAATATTAATTATCCCACAGATCAATGTATTTTCAAAATCCAAATGGAGACTTTACCGATATAGTCCAGCTAATCATTAAGTTATTGTGGAACTGCAAATAGACTACAGTAGCTGGTTTTTGGTGGGGAGCCTCCGCAACAGTGCTCAGGGGGCCTAGGGTCACTCCTAGCCGTGATACTGGGGCAACTAGGATGGATGGCTTAATACTGGGCACCTGGTGATGCAGAGTTATCAGGCAACCCTCACAGTGCTTGGGGACAAACAAAGCCACACCCAGGGGTGCTTGGGGCAACCAGGGTGACATTAACTGATACTCAGGAGTCTATGCAGTGCTCAGGACAGACTGAAGCCTTTCTACATGCAGGACATGCACCCTAACCCATGTCTCTGGCCCTAGAACAGGAAGGAAGGAAGGAAGGAAGGAAGGAAGGAAGGAAAGAAGGAAGGAAGGAAGGAAGGAAGGAAGGAAGGAAGGAAGGAAGGAAGGAAGGAAGGAAGGAAGGAAGGAAGGAAGGAAGGAAGGAAGGAAGGAAGGAAGGAGGGAGGGAGGGAGGGAGGGAGGGAGGGAGGAGGGAAGGAGGGAGGAGGGAGGGGAGGAGGGAGGAGGGAGGAAGGAAGGAAGGAAGGAAGGAAGGAAGGAAGGAGGAGGGAGGGAGGGAGGGAGGGAGGGAGGAAGGAAGGAAGGAAGGAAGGAAGGAAGGAAGGAAGGAAGGAAGGAAGGAAGGAAGGAAGGAAGGAAGGAAGGAAGGAGGGAAGGAGGGAAGGAGGGAGGGAGGAGGGAGGAAGGAAGGAAGGAAGGAAGGAAGGAAGGAGGGAAGGGAGAGGAGGGAGGGAGGAAGGAAGGAAGGAAGGAAGGAAGGAAGGAAGGAAGGAGGGAGGGAGGGAGGGAGGGAGGAAGGAAGGAAGGAAGGAAGGAAGGAAGGAAGGAAGGAAGGAAGGAAGGAAGGAAGGAAGAAAGGAAGGAAGGAAGGAAGGAAGGAAGGAAGGAGGGAGGGAGGGAGGGAGGGAGGGAGGGAGGGAGGGAGGGGAGGGAGGGGAGGGAGGAAGGAAGGAAGGAAGAAAAAGGAAGGAAGGAAGGAGGGAGGGGGAGGGATGGAGGGAGGGAGGAGGAGGGAGGGAGGAGGGAGGAAGGAAGGAAGGGAGGGAGGAAGGAAGGAAGGAAGGAAGGAAGGAAGGAAGGAAGGAAGGAAGGAAGGAAGGAAGGAAGGAAGGAAGGAGGGAGGGAGGGAGGGAGGAAGGAGGAAGGAAGGAAGGAAGGAAGGAAGGAAGGAAGGAAGGAAGGAAGGAAGGAAGGAAGGAAGGAAGGAAGGAAGGAAGGAAGGAAGGGAAGGAAGGAAGGAAGGAAGGAAGGAAGGAAGGAAGGAGGGAAGGAGGGAGGGAGGAAGGAAGGAAGGAAGGAAGGAAGGAAGGAAGGAAGGAAGGAAGGGAGGGAGGGAGGGAGGAGGGAGGGAGGGAGGGAGGAGGGAGGGAGGAAGGAAGGAAAGGAAGGAAGGAAGGAAGGAAGGAAGGAAGGAAGGAAGGAAGGAAGGAAGGAAGGAAGGAAGGAAGGAAGGAAGGAAGGAAGGAAGGAAGGAAGGAAGGAAGGAAGGAAGGAAGGAGGGAGGGATGGAGGAAGGAAGGAAGGAAGGAAGGAAGGAAGGAAGGAAGGAAGGAAGGAAGGAAGGAAGGAAGGAAGGAGGGAGGAGGAGGGAGGAAGGAAGGAAGGAAGGAAGGAAGGAAGGAAGGAAGGAAGGAAGGGAGGGAGGGAGGAGGGAGGAGGGAGGAAGGGGGAGGGAGGGAGGGAGGAAGGAAGGAAGGAAGGAAGGAGGGAGGGAGGCCTAGGATTCTAAACCTATAGGTGGCAGGGCCCAGTCAGGAATCTAGTCTGGGGTTTTCCTATTGTTGAATTTTATACCAAAACAAGTGTAAGTAAAGCCTTTTGAAACTTTGATGTACTCTTGTGTCTTCACCAACAGCCAGCTGCCGACGCCCTGGGGAAGAAGGGGATCCCTACAACCTGCTCGGGATTTTTTAGGGAACCCCAACAAAATCAAATTCTCCTCAACAGGTTATTGTTCCTATACAGAATCACATTTGTGCCTTTCAAGCCAGAATGATGCCCCACTCCATGAGGGCCTCCATTTTCCACATCTGGACTTCCCCCTTGTCAGAACTCCACCCAGCAGACCAGCCTATCACAGCCCGGCTCATCAAGATCCACCCTGCTGCAGTCTTTTATAATCCGGCCCAGCAGAGCCTCACAACAAGCCAGACGACCCCCACTCCATGAGGGCCTCCATTTTCCACATCCAGACTTCCCCTTGTCAGAACTCCACCCAGACCAGCCTATCACAGCCCTGCTCATCAAGATCCACCCTGCTGCAGTCTTTTTTAATCTGGCCCAGGTATGCTGATCCAGAGACAGACATGGGACAGAGCTGCTACTGGCTCTCACTGTGCCCAGCTGCTCATGAGGTACACGGGAGGGATGGCAGGTTCTAGCCCTGGCCCGCCACCCCAGCAGAGCCTCACAACAAGCCAGACGACCCCCTACTCCATGAGGACCTCCATTTTCCACATCCGGACTTCCCCCTTGTCAGAACTCCACCCAGCAGACCAGCCTATCACAGCCCTGCTCATTGAGATCCACCCTGCTGCAGTCTTTTTTAATACGGCCCAGTAGAGCCTCACAACAAGCCAGACGATGCCCCACTCCATGAGGACCTCCATTTTCCACATCCGGACCTCCCCCCTCTTCAGAACTCCACCCAGCAGACCAGCCTATCACAGCCCGGTGCAGTTCATCAATAAATGCTGGATTTAGCGATGACTACAAGAATATGCTACCCGCACGGCAGAGCCTGGCAAGCTACCCGTGTCGCATTTGATATGCCAGATACCATTAACAATTATAGACCTTATTCCCATGACCTGATGGAATGGTTTGAGGCTCTTTATGTTCCTGGAGCAAGCAGGTGTCCCTTAGGCTCTACTTGTATGTGACAGGTCATATGGAGATGTTACTGGTGCCCGCTCGAGCAAATCGACGATGAACGGAAGGCAGTGATACAGTGATACAGTTAAGTATAATATATATGTATACACACACACACACACACACACACACACATATATATACATATATATATATATAATTATCCATCGATTTGCTCGAGCGGGCACCAGTAATATCTCTATACATCCTGTCACCTGCTGGTCTTATATATATGGTCTTATATATATGGTCTTATATATATGTATATATGGTCTTTAGAAACATAAACAAACAAATGTCTCCTAGTGGTCAGAATGGACATTCCAGGGACAGGAGAGAGGACAAGGAGTTAAATTCCAGTTCCTGCATCAATGTCCACAGTCACGTCCTCGCAACTACCTCTCCCACAGGGGCTCTGTGAAACTCAATGGAATAAGATGACTTTCCAATGAATGGCAATGAATGCTGCCAATCTACACAGTCCTAAAATGGAATTACATTATAATGACCCACACCAGTAAGCTTGTACCTTGTTTCGATATCAGTGTTTATGTCAAATTTAGGAAAGTTATATTTGTGAAACATATGCTTCCATGAAAACATTACATTAAAAGCTTCTATGTATGTACGTATGTATGTGTCTCTGGGACTGGATTGAGGAGAATTTGATTTACCCTATTTTCCAAAGGTATTTCAGTGCAAGGGAAAATACCATGACTGATGACAAGTGAAATCCAATACGGAATAAATGAAGGCAATCAAAGGTGCACTTGCTTATCACTTTTTAATTCAAATCCCAATTTAATATTTTCCAATCATGAAATATCTCATATATTAGATTCAATAATTTTGTATCATTTTCATAATTTATATTCCTCTTCAGAAACACTTAAAAGACAATATGCCTTCTCTATCAAATTTCTAAATGATTATATGGGATAATAATAGGAAAGGAGCAATAATGAGAGTACAGAGAGCTAATTTCAGGTCTGGCTCAGTCACTTTCTAATTGGTTCCTGTGAATGACCCAGGCCCTGTCACTGGGCCTTCAATTAATCATTGAAAAATGATACTGATGGATTCAAGGAAGTCAAGTTCTCTTCTACCTCAAAAATCTCAAGGTTCTATAGTTATTATGACCTCAGTACCTATGAAATTCCCTTTAAATAACCTTTCCAGCTCTATGCTTTCTGCAAGTTATAAGAAGATGGTTCATACTTCCAGGGGGAACACTCAACTGAAATATTCAACTCAAATATTGATTTTTAAAGTAATACTTCAGTTCCTATCATAAATGAAGTATTTTCTTAGGCATAGGAAATGGAAGAAAAAGGAAGCAGGGGAAGGTCTCATTGGAGACCAGAAGTTAAGAGCAGAATGAAAATTTAAATTTAATGGGAGTGACTGAGGCCCTGGGTTCAATGTCTGGCATCACACTGTGTCCCCAGTCACAGCCCTCGGAGTGACTCTGGGGCAGAGTCTGGTGTACACCCCGATCACCACTTGGTGTGGCCAAAAAATTCACAGTAAAGAAAAATAATAGGAAAAATTCTGCCAGCATACAGGGTGAAGTGTTGGGGTCATAGAAGCCCATGATGACCCAGGGTTTGACGACATTGCAGGGAGATGATTAAAAACTTGAGTGTAGAGTATAGTCACCACTAATACTATTTCTACTGCATGAGAATTCAGAGAGATAAAGTGGCCTATTAGTCCCAGTTACACTAGTGGAAACTGAGTCCTGAAAATCTTACACATTACCAAGCCTTCCAATAGGTAAAGGTCATGGACATGTATGGAACGGGAGCCACCAGCCCCCATGCTACATTATGTTTCAGGACACTCCTGGCTCAGAGAAGACACAGTCTCTGAGCTGAGTGGCCGATCTCATTGGAGGATATTTGAGTGATGAAACAACTGGACTTGATTCTCCTGCTCATCCAGTCTCTTGCAGGACGTCCCGCCTCATCAACCACAGAGTCTGAGTTTATTCACCAGTTGCAAACTTTTGTTCAGGGTATCCCATTAAAAATTCAAAATGTCAATAAGGGAGCCTCCACAGCCAGCAAAGTCGGACAAGATGCACACCAGGTGCACAGCTGCACTGCTCGGCCCCACATGGAGCAGCCCATGGAGTTTCGGAGGGCAGTAAATGGCTCAGCCCCTAGCTGAGTCCAACATAGCACCTAGGGATAGCAGACACGTGCAGGGGGCCACGCTGGCTGGACTTAGAGTGGGGATTTGGGCTCCTCCCCCCATTCCTCCACCTCCATGTAAGGGGGCATGGCTGTGGGCTCGCGGCCTCCACAGCCAGCAAAGTGGGACGAAAGACACACCAGACCCACAGCTGCGCCACGCACGGCTGCTTTGTGGCCGCACGATAGATTTAGACAATAATGGAGGTTAGGACCAGGTCCTTCCCAGGATCTTTCACATTTATACACTGTAATGATCACTCTAGTTGCAACAAATTGGGGAGGTTGATGGGGAATGGAGAATTATAACGTTACACTAGAACTCACTATTGAATACATACATAGAGACATCATAAACCATTAATATCTGTAGGGCAAGTCACAAAGTATAAGAGAAGAGAGAAATACAAAGACAGAGAGAGAGAAAGAGAAAGAAAAAGTGCCTGCTATAGGATCAAGCTGGGGTTGGGTGGGAGGGAGTGTTTGGACATTGGTGTGGGAATGGGGCACTGGTGGAGGGCTTGGTGCTGAAACATTGTATGACAGAGACCCAAATATGAACATCCTTGTAATTGTATATCTCACGGTGGTATAATAAAAAGTTTTTTTAAATTTAATAAGGGAGTAATGACTATATCCCTCTAATGAACTTCTTTTACTCTTTGCCATCTTCCAGTATGGGAAGTTAAGTTTTGTTATACCCATTTCCATTTTCTTTAGTTTTCAGTCTTTGTTTTGAATCACAGTAAGATACACAGTTACAAAGTTGTTCAGTCATACAATGTTCCATCACCCATTGCTTTATAGACTCATTTGAAAGATGAGAAAAGATATGTGAAAACAGAGTGACTTGTCATATAATTTGCCCTGGCAGGACTGGGGATCCCAGAGCTGATGGATTTGTGTCTGATTTATATTCAGTTTGGCTAGACCACCTAACTTTTAATAGCTAGTAGTGTGGGGAATTTGAATGAGGACTGACCATTAACTGACCGCTGAGGCTTTAATACCAAAAGGTGCTTATTAATGTCAGAGGAATTATAAGTTTGTTAGTGTACAAACTTAATAGTCCCCAGGGGTCTGAGTCATTGTGTACACATACACACACACACACACACACACACACACACACACACACACACCCTTGATTAATTGGAACTGTTGCTAAATTTGCACTCATATCTCCTGCTATGGAAATTTAAACTTTAAAATAGAAGGAAATCTCTGATGATTGTTCTCCATTAAAATGTAAGAGTAGGGGCGGAGCGATAGTCCAGCGGCTAGGGCGTTTGCCTTGCATGTGGCCAGCCCATGCTGACCCGGTTTGATCCCGGCATCCCATATGGTCCCCGAGCACTGCCAGGAGTAATTCCTGAGTGCAGAACCACAAGAAACCCCTGAGCATTTCCGGGTGTGACCCAAAAAAAAGCAAAAAAATAAAAAAATAAAATAAAATAAAATAAAATAAAATACAAGAGTAGGATGACCAACTTTACTTTTGTGTATAGGTCTCACCATGCTTTTTGGAATGCCAAGCTATAGAATAATGAAGAAAAGATGCTTTGATCTAGTAGAGAGAGCTCCTACAAGCATAGACTAATTTTGTGCTATCAGTCTTTTGCCGTCTTGGAGCTACTGGCTCGGTGGAGAACTCTGTGGGAACTCTGTTTTTTCCTTTTTTTCTTTTGATGTGGACCATTTCATTCTGGGCTCCTTTTTCCAACTCAGTGTATTTTATAATGATATCCATCATGTCTGTTTGTCAGTTTATGGCAGCTTAAAAAATTGCCTCAAGGCCAGTAATGAGAAGAAATCTTTCCCACTTCCTCTAGATTGTTTTATGTGCTTCACAGTTTTCTGCACCAAATAATAAAAAATAACATTGCTTTCAAAACTGTCCTTTATCTTGCCTCCTTTTCTTATCCTTTTAATCCTTTATGCTTTATTTCCCTTTACTTTACTCTGTCTACTCTACTGTGTTTTGTTCATAATTAATAAGATATAACAATCTATTCTCTAAGTGCAAGTTCTAAAGACCTTATTTCAACTAATCTTTAATCCAAAGAGAAGAAATGGTCCTGGAGTGCTACACATACACACATACACATATACACACAAACACACACACTCACAGAAACACACACTTAGCTAAACAGTCAACACTAAGAACTTTCTTTGAAATAGAAAAATCAGTAGGTACTAGGAACGAAGGCAGCCACAGAGTTCTCAGGAAACTGCTAACTTCCGTGAGGGAAGCAACCTCCATGCTCCTCAATTCAATCATATTAGCTCCTGGAGGTACCAGTAAGCTTTGGGAGATCAATTGTGTCTGTGTTATTAAAAAAATATGTTGGCAGTGATCAAGGGATGTTGGAGGATTTTCCTGGATGATATGTCTTTTACTCTAATTTCTTAATCTTTATTCCCTGCCTAAAACATCAAGTTGTGCAAGAATTCTACGCTTCAATTACCACTTATCCAAGCTTGGCATTTCCCCAAACATTATTTCTTCTGCCATTCTAATACACAAAAGCTTTAAGCTACCTTCTGGACTCAGTAGGAAGGGAGTAAATGATTCCAAGACAAATATTTTCTAAAGAATATTCTCATGTCTTCCTTTGCACTCTTGGAGTACAGTTAGCACACCTCCTCCGCTACTACTTCTTAATAACCTGTTTCTTAACAGAGGAACCCTGAAAAGATTAGGCTTTCAAAATTAAAAATTCTGAATTAAAATTTATTTGTAGGTCTTTTAACCTCAATCTATTTTTGCTTAAAGGAATGGCAGAATGAATGGATGAATGGATGGATACAGATGAAAAGTGAACTGACCTTCTAGGAAGAGCCTAGCTTTTAAATCAAATTGCAACAAACTAAACCCTGACTTACCTAAGACTTCTCTCTGTGTTCCTTGAGGAAAATACTTGGGATGACCTTTCACACATCAGATGCAAGTGGTCTGCCAGGTTTCACGGAGGCAGGACACTGAGAAGCATGACCCCCACCTGCCCAATCAAGATTGAGAGGTTCATTGTGGCTCGGTGGGTCTGTGAATTGCACAGGAGGCCAGTTTCAGGGACAAGGCTTTGGGTATTCTGTACACAGTCTATAGCTAAATCACCGAGTAAGCGCATATAGAGGAGACAGAAGACCGGACAAGAGCTAGTCCTCTGAGCATGTTTAGAAGCTGAAGGGGAGAGATTCAACTAAGGTTGAATGTGGAAGCAAGGATGGGATTAATAGCAAAGATAAGGTACTTACAGGGCAAGCAAAGAGACTGCCTGTATGAATAAATAGATGGTTCCTTCGGCCTAAGAGCAGAGAGAAGCTGCAGGGGAAGCACAGATTTAAGGGACTTTGGGCATTTGGGACCAGCCATCTATAAGCTTACATCTGATTTCTTTTGCAAAGGAAGATGAGGTTGACACCATGAATGTTTATTTAACTTCGCTGGATTGGACTTGACTGGACTGGATTAGATTGAGAGGGAAACTGACTCCCAAAACAATATAATAAATGAGAACATTACAAAGATAGATCAGCACCCAGAAAAAAAAATGAATTAAACCCCGAACGATACACGAAAGAATGATCAACCCTGAATTGTTTTCCTATGCCTGTTCAGAGTGCCTCAGCATCACATTTAACAAACCTGATAGCTTAGACCAACAATCAGACAAGAAAATCTGAGACCATCTTCTAAACCTCTGAAACTTCTCCTTAAAAAAACCAAAATCAGCATTTCTTTGAGAAGCTAGTTTGAAAGACATAGCATGAATTGTTCTCCAGAGCATGTTTAAGAATTTGGAAATTATATATATATATATATATATATATATATATATATATATATATATATCGCAATTCAAAAAGCAATAGGCCATTTCACTCAGCAGTCTGGCCATCTGAAAATGCACCGGGCTCTAGCTTTCAGCTGTCTCCTGTGTCCTGGATTTTCATCAGTAAGAGGCAATTCTGCTGCTCTCTAATGAGTGTGTTAATGACAGTGTCCATAGTGAGAACCACAGATGAGTTTCTTGGTGTCCTTTCCAATTGCCAATTCATTCCATTTGCACAATCAGAATATTTTACCCTTACCAAGAATTCAACACATGAAAATATACAATGAACATAGGATATTAGTGAGTAGATTCACACTGGTGTACATGTACTATAGGTAGGAGCCTCAGATTCAATTCCCCCACCACACTGTCCCCAGGTATCACAGGTCCCAGCATTTATCTCAAGGAACAGGAGTACATGTTCTGCAAGCAGGACTTAGATTCAAGTCCCAGCACGACACCCCAGGGGCACCCCACCAAGCCCTGAGGCAGAGTAGCCCCTGTGCATCATAGGGGATGACCTCAAAACTTTCCCAAAATTTGCATAAAGATTTACAAACTGTACCAACACTTGTGATTCAAGGATTCAAGTGCAACTTCTAATACTAGTAATTAACAGTTGAATTTGCGCTAGAGAGATAGTACAACAGGTTGGGCACTTGTCTTGTATGAAGCCAACCTGGGTTCAATCCCTGACATTTCATATAGCCCTTCCAGGTGTAACCCTCTGAGTTTGTTGCCAGGAGAAAGTCCTGAGAACCACTGGGTATGGACCAAAAACAACAACAAAAATTAAATTTTATATTAATTTCATCTTATAAAATTTATATCATTTCTCATTAACAACACTACTTCCAATTAAACCACTTGTATCACTTGTCTTCCAATTGATCATAGATTTTGCTCGAGTGGGCACCAGTAACTCTCCATTCATTGAGAATGAGGTTCATTATTGTTACTGTTTTTAGCATATTGAATATACCACGGGTAGCTTGCCAGGCTCTGCCGTGGCTCTGGGTTCATCCCAGGGACCCAGTCTTTTTCTATGTGAGACCAACCAACCAGGACCCACAGGGCAGAGCCTTGAGTGTAGACAAGTCTGTTTCCTGTCAGCCACCTGTTGATGCAGCCGGACACTACAGCCACACCTGCAACACCTCGAGGGGCAGGTCCAATTTAATTGGAGGTCTCTCTTCAATTAAATATTAGTTCATAATCCTAAACTTATTTTATATCATTGCCAACTCAGAAATAAAACACAAAAAGATTATTGGAGAAAATAATCAGAGGTTAAGGTGTTTGGTGTGTTTACAGTCAATCCTTGTTTAATCCCATATGGTCCCATGAGCACCACCAGGACTGATCCCTGAGTACAGAAGCACAAGTAAGCCTTGAGCATCACCAGCTATGACCCCTTCCAAAAAATAAAATGAATTTTTAATTATTCTTTTCAGATTTTATAGATATCGGAGACCACTGCAAATCACTTTTCCATCCAGAGGAAGTCTAAACAATGACTAAATGAATATTTAAGATGCAAGTATTAAACATTATGCCATAAATATTTTGATTAGCAGAAAAAGCTGTAGATTTTAATGTTAAATAAAGACAAGTAGGATAAAAATAATGGATTGAACACAAAGAGAAACTTGGATCACATCCCAAGATCCATTAAAATGAAAGCAAAGGCATTTTTAGACACTGAAATATAAGCGCGAAGGAAAAGGCAGCACATTTTTAGATACTGGGATATAAGTTTGAAAGAGAAATAACCACCATATCTCAGAGGCTAAAAGCTTGATGACAACAAACCCCGAGTCAACATTGTTGAAAGAGAGTCAAGTAAAATTGACTAGACTCCTAGTAATTACCTGTAATGAGCATGAAAAGTAGGAGTCTAAAGTTAGAATATGGTCTGAAATCATGTTAAAGAAGAAAATTGATGTCAACATCCTCAATGAAACATACAAGCTGACTGGCATGCTACATTGTCTCCAAAGAATAAGCAGCCACATGGGAAGAGGAAGACTTACCTTCACAACTGTCATTCTCCTCAGAGTGCAGAGAAGACACCAGTACCTAGACATAGCTTGGCATGAGAAAGCACTTGAAAGACCACCCCTCCAAAAAAACCATTAAAAGCTATAGAAGCAGCAATAGCAAGTTTGGAGACTTCACTGAGGATTTATTTCAGAAATTTGAATCACCACACAGAGAAATACTAAGAAAAAGTGATTAGAGAAGTAGTTCAGGACAACTATCATTCACATGGAAGTACCAAAAATAGAAGGAACAAAAACAGAAAATAATAGAAATAAATCAGACACTATGTTCAAGTGTGAACATAACTGAAGAGCCTGTATTCCCAAATTGAAAGGGTATAATATGAGAAAAATGAGTCAACCAAGGCATATTATTACAAATTTCAGAATACTAGAGGATGATGAGGTAGAGGAAACAGGGGAAAACTTATAGGCAATTTCTCATAGAAGTAAAACAAGCCAGACAAGTTTCCCATAAAATAAAAAGCTCAGCACCACAATCATCACACTTATAGAGCTTCAATAATTTAAAGAATTGTTGTGGACCCAAACTTGTTAACAAGTTGAAAGCAATGAAATGATGCCTCCAAAACTCTAACTCAGGGAAATAAATTTTGACTGATTCTATGCCCAACTTGTTATTGGCTAATTTTAAAAGTAGAATGAGATATTTTGATGTCTCAAAATATCTCAAAACTTTTACTTTCCAAATATCTTTTCTCAGAAATCTTTTGAAGACTCTTCTTGAACTCAAAAATCACCAAGGTAATTACTTTGGCTTGCCATAATTTTCCTGGATTTAGCACTGAAAATTTATCATCTTTGAAAAATCCTCGTTCTGACACAAATAAAGAGATCTGTACACACAATTCTTGATGAAAGATAAAAAAACAAGTTCTGGGATATACCCTGGGAGCCCATGAACACACAACAGAAAAACAATCTGCACTTCGATATTCAAAGCAGCAATAGCCAGAATATGGAAACAACCTAAGTGCCTGAGAACAGATGACTGGATAAGGAAATTATGGTCTATCTACACAATGGAATACTATGCAGCTAGGAAAAATGAAATTATGTAATTTGTTTATAAATGAATGGACATGGAGAGTATCATGCTGAATTAAATTATTCAGAAGGAAAAGGACAGATACAGAATGACTGCACTCATTTGTAGAATATAAAAAAGTATGATACTAATACCCAAAGCCAGCTAAAGCAATCCTTGGGAAAAAGAAGATGGGGGGTATCACTTTCCCCAACCTCAAGCTCTACTACAGAGCAGTTGTAATTAAGACAGTGTGGTATTGGTATAGAGACAGACCCGTAGACCTGTGGAATAGAACTGAATATCCTGAAACACACTCTCAAATATACAACTACTTAATCTTCGATAAAGGAGCAAAAAAATATTAAGTGGAGCAAAGAAAGCCTCTTCAACAAATGGTGCTGGGAAAACTGGGCAGCTACGTGTAAAAAAATGAACTTAGACCTCCTTCTAATGCCATGCACAAAAGTCAGATCAAAATGGATTCTAGATCTCAACATCAGACATGAATCTATAAGGTACATCGAAGAAAACATAGGAGAAACTCTCTATGACATCAAAACTAAAAGTATCTTTAAAGACAACACACCACTGACCAAGCAAATGGAAGAAAAGATAAACAAATGGGATTATATAAAATTGAAAAGCTTCTGCACCTCAAAAGAAACGGTGACCAAGATACAAATATCCAAAGCCAGACAAAACATGAACCATGAGGACTTGTCAATGGTTGAAATCTACTACAAGTGTGTGGGAGTCAGAGGTTAAGATAGAGAAGGTGCCAGTGTACTAATAATTGTTGGAAATGGTAACACCAGACTAGAACTGAGCATTTATGTAGGCAAAGGGATATACATGATAACCTCTAAATTTATGTACTGCAAGCCACATGTGTAAGAGAAGAGAGAGAGAGAGGAGGAAGAGGAGGAGGAGGGAAGTAGAGGAGGAAGAGGAGGAGGAGGAGGAGAAGGAGGAGAAGGAGAAGGAGGAGAATAAAGAAAAGGGAAGAGGAGGAGGAAAAGGAGAAGGGAAGAGGAGGAGGAGGAGGAGGAAGAAGAAGGAGAAGGAGAAGAAGGAGGAGGAGGAAGAGGAGGGGGGAGGAGGAGGAGGAGGAGAAGGAGGACAATGAGAAGGACAAAGAGAAGGAGAAATCTCATAATGCCTACGTGTATCACTTGTCTTCCCATTGTTCATTGATTTGCTTGAATGGACACCAGTAACATCTCCATTCATTGGGAATGAGGTCCATTATTGTTACTGTTTTTGGCATATCGAATACACCATGGGTAGCTTGCCAGGCTCTGCTGTGGCTCTAGGTTCATCCCAGATAGGCCCAGTCTTTTTCAATGTCAGGCCATCAACCATCAGGGCCCATGGGGCAGAGCCCTGGGTGTAGACAAGCCTGCCTCCTGTCTGCCACCTGCAGACGCAGCCAGGCACCCGCAGCCACACCTGCAACACCTTGATGGGCAGGTGGCAGGGTAGAAGGGCTAGAAGGGCTATAATGTGGAAAAAGAAAAGCTCAGCTTCAGGCAAGTAAACAAAAAGGAGAGGGGGAAGAGGAAAATCAACCTGGTAACATTGCAGATGTGCCATAAATTAACATACTAAAAAAAAGTGACTTCCTACATCAAATAGAAAAGAACTTTTAAAACTGCATCGTTGGACAGAGCGATAGCACAACAGTGAGGGTGTTTGCCTTGCACACGGCCAACCAGGATTCGATTCTGGTCTCACAACACTTGTCAGAAGTGATCCCTGACCACTGAGCCCAGAGTAAGTTCTCAGTACTGCTGGATGTCATTCATTAAGGGGAAATAGGGGAAGCAATAATAATAAAATAAGCCCCAGCAATAATTATTTCATATCTTCCCTAAAATTAAGGACAGATGCTTATGTGTTTCTGAAAGATCATGTAGGATATAAAGCTCATAATGCCTATCAATAAAAAAATACTAGGCAAGGGGCAAGAAAGTCAATTGATGTATTAAGGTGCTTTCCTTGCATGTAGCTAACCTGGTTTGCTTACGAGCACGTGTTCCCCTAAGCAGCACCAGAAGAGACCCTGATCACAGAACCAGGAGTGATCCCAAGCACACTACACGGGCTGCCCACACACCAAAATTTTCAGATAGGAAAAGCACAGGAATGTAATTCAAACTAGAGGGGATGCCAATAGAGAGAGATCAGAAATGGCCAAGATGATAGAACCCATTGATGAAGACATTAAAGTCACTTTTACAAATATATTTGATAAGATTAAGGATTAAGAGAAAAACACAGAATAGACATTTAATAAAACAGAACATCTTCCAGTCTCCTGCCACACCATTACTAATCACTATGTCCTGAAACAAAGATTGTATGTTTGCTGGGTTGGGATAGGCAGAACAGGTAGCCACTCTTGCATTATCCAGATGATGGAAAATGGCAGAAAGAAAATAACTTCCAGTAGCCCAAGCACAGAGAAGAGACTAGGAAAAAAATCACTTTCTGGGATGAGGAGTAGGAAGAGTAAATGCCAAAACTTGGGACATGGAGCAGAGAGATTCACGGAGAAAATAAGGTTGTAAAGAAGAGGAAACAGATTTTAGAATAGTGAGTTTTTGAGTACAGAATGGAAGCCTATAAAGCCACATCATTATATTTCAGTTCTATTTTGAGTGCAGTTGGCTTCTGAGGCCAACCGCCATTTTTAGAATCTGTTTCCATAGGAAAATATGCTGCACATTAAAGTAATCTATTAATGATCCAATACTTTGAAAGCTCACATTTGTAACATCACAAAGCCGAGTCATTTATCAACCAGATTGCAAAAGTTTACTCCTACAGATAACTGGTTTTTCATAAATCAGGGTTCAATCAGCCTAGTAAAGATGGCTCATCATTCTTCCGCATATCTCTTCCTGCCTACTACCTTCTTGTTGCTGCCGTCCTAAGACATTCCTGTTGCTCTCCTAGCTCGTGGCTTAGCTCCCTGCATAGATTATGTGTAGAGTGAGGGCTGAGGACCCTGACTTCGATTCCCTCACATGCATCAACACAGGGCCGGCACCACAAGGGCTATCCTACACTTCCTGTCTTATGTCTGCTTAGATTAATTTCACCAGTTCATATCACCTGGTGGTATAAAACCAGAGCTCTTGTGGCTTCCCTCAAAGTGTTCAGGCTCATCTATCACTTGCTCATTTATAAATGGGTCGAGATTCACAATGAATCTTGTGGCAAAAAAAAAACACATGTTGGGTACCAGGGCAATAATACAGCAGTTAAAGTACTTGCCTTGCACATGGCTGACCCAGATTCAATCCCTGGCACCCCATATGGTACTCCAAGCCCGCCAGAAGTGATCCCTGAATGCAGACCAGGAATTTAGCCTAAAACCAAAAAAGGAAAAAGAGGGAGGAAAAAGAAATATATGCTTCCCCAGCGAAAGAGAAGAAAGGGACATTAAAGAAACTATCCCATTCACAATTGCGCTGCAGAAAATCAAATACCTAGGAATCAGTTTGACAAAGAATGTAAAGGATCTCTACAAAGAAAACTACAAAACGTTACTTCAGGAAATAAAAGAAGACCTGAGGAAATGGAGACATATTCCCTGCTCATGGATCGGAAGGATTAACATTATTAAAATGGTAATACTCCCTAAGCTTTATACAAATTCAATGCGGTCCCTATAAAGATACCCATAATGTTCTTCAAAGAAATTGAACAAACACTCCTGAAATTTTTATGGAATAATAAAACTCCACGAATAGCTAAAGCAATCCTTGGGAAAAAGAAGATGGGAGGTATCACTTTCCCCAACCTCAAGCTCTACTACAGAGCAGTTGTAATTAAGAGTGTGGTATTGGTATAGAGACAGACCTGCAGACCTATGGAATAGAACTGAGTATCCTGAAACACATTCTCAAATATACAACCACTTAATCTTTGATAAAGGAGCAAAAAAATATTAAGTGGAGCAAAGAGAGCCTCTTCAACAAATGGTGCTGGGAAAACTGGGCAGCTACGTGTAAAAAAATGAACTTAGACCTCCTTCTAATGCCATGCACAAAAGTCAGATCAAAATGGATTCTAGATCTCAACATCAGACATGAATCTATAAGGTACATCGAAGAAAACATAGGAGAAATGCTCTACGACATCGAAAAGAAAAGTATCTTTAAAGATGACCCACCACTACCAAGCAAATGGAAGAAAAGATAAACAAATGGGATTATATAAAACTAAAAAGCTTCTGCACCTCAAAAGAAACAGTGACCAAGATACAAAGACAATCCACAGAGTGGGAAAGCATATTCACCCAATACCCATCTGACAAGGGGTTAATACCCAGGATATATCAGGCACTGGTAGCACTCCACAAGAAAAAAACAGCCAACCCCATCAAAAAATGGGGAGAAGGAATGAACAGAAGCTTCCAAAAAAGAAGAAATTCAAATGGCCAAAAGGCATATGAAAAAGTGCTCTTCATCTTTAATCATCAGGGAGATGCAAATCAGAACAACAATGAGGTACCATCTCACACCACAGAGACTGGCACACATCCAAAACAGCAAGAACAACCAGTGCTGGCATGGATGTGGGGAAAAAGGGACTCTGATCCATTGTTGGTGGGAGTGCCGACTGGTCCAGCCCTTTTGGAAAACAATATGGGCATTCCTCAGAAAACTAGATATTGAGCTCCCATTTGATCCAGCAATAGCACTCCTGGGAATATACCTGAGAGACCAAAAACACATAGCAGAAACACTATCTGTACTTCTTTATTCATCTCTGCACTATTCACTATAGCTAGAATCTGGAAACAACCTAAATGCCCGAGAACAGAGGACTGGCTAAAGAAACTGTGGTTCATCTACACTATGGAATACTATGCGGCTGTCAGAAAAGATGAAATTATGAAATTTACCTGCAAATGGATGGACATGGAGACTATCATGCTGAGTGAAATTAGTCAGAAGGAAAAGGACAGATATAGAATGACTGCAATCATTAATACGACATAAATAGATACCAGTGTTTTACTAAATGTGGGAAATGGTAATGGCAGATTAAAACTCACCACTGAGGGGCTGGAGCGATAGCCCAGCGGGTAGGGCATTTGCCTTGCAGCGGCTGGCCTGTGCCGGCCGGGTTCAATCCCCGGTATCCCATATGGTCCCCGAGCACCGCCAGGGAGTAGTTTCTGAGTGCAGAGCCAGGAGTAACCCCTGAGCATAGCCGGGTGTGACCCAAAAAAGCAAAAAAAAAAAAAAAAATTAAAAAATAAAATAAAACTCACCACTGAATATACACAAAGAGACTTAAGTGATAAACTCTAAATATCTGCAGGGCTAGCCACAATGTGTAAAATAAGAGGGAGAGAGATGCAGAGACAGAGAGAGAGAGACAGAGAGAGAAAGAGAGGAAACTGGGGTACCTGCTATTAAGGCAGCATGGGGGTGGGCGGGGGGGGTAGGGTACATTGGTGGTGAAAATGGGGCACTGGTGGAGGAATGGGTGCTGGTATACTGTATTACCAAGAACCAATTGTGAACACCTTTGTAATTGTCCTGAGTTTCAAACACCAGATAGCTGAGTAGGGCACCAAATACACAGAGGAAAACTCACTGGAGACCTTCTGGCTGTGCTCACTGCCAGAGGCCCCTCTTTCAGGAGTCCTGGAGGGACATGCAACGGGAATAAAGATGGCCCACAATCTGCTATCGGGATGTGCAACGGGAATAAAGATGGCCCACATTCTGCTAATCTCCTGTCTTGGATTCCTGCTGCTCAGCAGGTCACCCTCGTCTCTGCTTTGACACTACTTCGTCTGCCCTCAATCTCTTTCATTTTATCTTACCCAACAGATACTCAGCACCAGCTTCGCTTCATCCTATTCACAGCTGCCAGCTATTAACTGAACATGATACTACAGATAAGAGAAAGGAGAATGCTCTAGCATGGATATTATGGGGTGAACATGCAAATAAAAGAGAACAGGATCCTGAAAATCCACTTTTGTTAAGTCCATTAGACAACTTCTGAAAACATCTATAGATCTGAATCCTGTTCTAATTATTTTTAAAGAAACATGCCTCATATTTTAAAATAAAACTGTATCGCTCACAACAAGAATTTTCTGGCTAATGAAAAGTTAGAACTACAAGCCTGTGAACAGGATGAGTCTAGAGTTTCAGGTCAAAAGCTAGATTTCCCTCAGTGAGAGAAGACAAATCTCTGTCAATGGCGCACTTGACTTGGAGTGTGGTAGAATGTCTAGAATGACTCACTGGGCAGAAGAAAGATTAGGACACAGAGTACATGCTGAACTGAGTTCATAGGATTTATCAAAATGATACCAAAAAACCTGCAATACAATATATAGCTACAAATCCATTTATCACATGACTATATCTGAGTTAGGAAAATGTACAGATTTATGAATATTTCTTACACACCTTGAAGCATTGCCCAAAATGCAACTTAAAGCCCAAGTCTTGAATCTGGAAGGAAAAACACAACTTGAAGTTGAAGTACAACTGAAGTCATTATATCCTTGGTATACGTGCCTTCACTCACACCAACTCACATCAGTTCTTTGTGAGAAGCGCTGACTTCCAGAGAACACTGCAAAAACAATCATAGTCCCTTTCCAAAAAGTCTCCATCAACTACTTCTGGCTCATCCTTCAGGACCTTCCTTCTCTCTCAGTCCATATATGAAATTACTGAAATAGGAGTGACCAGTGGATTAGATATTAGAGATGAATCCACTTGAACACCAGGAACTCAGAATACTACTAGGAAGAGACCAAAGTAAGATCTTCACAAAATCCCATGGGAGACACACAATGAGTGTGACAAATGAAGTGCATTGTTCTCTTGAAGCACAGAGGTTTGATGAGCATCTGCTGTGGAAACAGGAGCCCTCTGGGCGCTTCCTATGGGCCTTGAGCACCTGGAGGAGGGCAAAAGTTTAAGCAAAAACGCATTAATAATTTAATTCATTTATGAATGGTTGGACAAACTAGATACATTCTACCAGGGGAAGGGAAAATAGATGGAAAACATTAGCATGGTCTCAAATATTTGCAGGATTGCCAGATTGGGAAGAATGGATACTTAATGTCCTCTGGGCATGCAAAGACATAATTTCTGAGCTCCACAAAATAAGGTTTTTTCAATTTACAATTGAAGAAAATTTATTAAAAACTCATTGTTTAATTTTAAATCAACAAAAAACAAAGAAACCAGATCAAAACCATAGTCTCCATATAACCGGCTACCTCATACAATTACTGAAAAACACAATGGACTAAATACAATTTTGTAAGAAGTATGTTAATTAAAAATGGTGAAGGCAAATCCACTGAAATACAGAAATATGACTCTGTGGCAGTTGTATTTCCCCTAAGTGAGTCTTGTAGAAGAAGAACTCAGCCAAACATTGTTTGTATAGGCATTGATCAATTATGAGATCCCACAACAGAATAGCAAGAAAACTGAATTCAGATGAGTAACAAATGTGTCGTCAACCACTTTGATGCCAAATTCAGTATAAATACAGTAAGCAATATGAGAGCCCAAAGAAAGATTCTGACATATTTTGACACTTCTGCCGGCACACACATTCTTCAGAACTCCCCAAAGACCTATTTCTCCATAACCAGGTTAAGAGCATCGACAACCACATTTCATAAGTATGGGAAAGGCATTGAGATTTACAAAAACCACAGCGGATTGTATTAGTAATGTCACAGTGGAGCTGTGATATATTCCAAGGGCAGACACTCACTCTAATCATTTGAAACAAAGGGACAGACTCATTCATCCAACTAATCAATATGAATGCCCTGGTCCAGAAAAGAAGGATAAATCAGCAGCAGCGCCATGGTCAGTTTTCTCCTTGGTCCCTCCTCCTAGCCAGAGGAAGGCGAGTGGAACAGGTGTCAGCAGGAAAATGACTTGAGCCTTTCTATCGACAGACATAGTCACTGGGCTGCAAATTCTACATAGCAGTTGGGCTTGGATCAATGTTACTGAACTGAACGTAAAGAAGAATAGGGGGGTTGTTTTACTTGCGCATTTGATCCCTTTTTTGCGACTGGTGTGTTGCAGAAGATGCTGCTACCAGTTAGGATCTTAGAAGAAAAGAGAAATCCTACCTGCCTCAAGTTGACCAATTGCCACATCTTTGAAAGTGAACACCAATTAGCACTGTGCCACCCAGCCATGGCTCTCATCCCCATTAGCATCTCCCCTCCCTCCTCATGAGGCCACGACTCTGCCATGGTAACAGAGCTGGCTGAAGCTTAGTCTGTCTGACCCACCGCCCCCTCCCTCTCTCCTCTCTCCATGTGCAGACTCATATATCATGCATCTTTAGTGGCCTGTCTACTCCTCAGTCACGGCACTGACCCATGGGACATATCTGAAAATATAATCATTTCCTTTTCTAGTTCACCAGGCCATGGGCTTTGTAAATGCAGGAATGGTTCTTTTTCACCCCTGTGATGGAGCCTGAGATATTCGGCCCAGATCAGCCTGCAAGGGAAGGCTCATTGCCCTGGACGCTCAGCATGCTCCCAGAGTTGAGCAATTGTCTCGCTACAGAGCTGCCTCTCTCAGGGCCATGCTCCTCCCCGGGGTGGTCTATCTCTGATGGCTGAGAGAAGCAGGGATTGAAAGTTCTTGTCCTCTAGTTCCAAACAAGGTACGTCTGAAAGGCCCAAAGCTCTTATGGGTTCAGGTATTGATTGAGGCTTACTGACTCCAAGGGTGTCTCCTCCCATCATCAAATGCTGATCACCCTTCACTCATCATAACGCCCCTGCTTACTAAACTGTTTCCGTAAGATAGAGAAGGAACCAGTTTGACAATAATAGCTAGAAATAGTAACGCTAGATTAGAACTGAGTATTGAAAGTAAAGGGATATACATGATAACCCTTCAGTGTCTGTATTGCAAATCACAATGTGTGATAGGAGGGAGGGAAGGAGAGAGAGAGAGAGATGAGAGAGAGAGAGAAGTGCCTGCAATATAGGCAGATTGTGGGGGGAGACAGAAAGGAAATGGGGTACCGTGGTGCTGGGAAATGTGCCCTGGTGGGCACTGAAACACTGTTTGACTAAAATCCAATCATAAACAGCTTTGTAATCGACTATTGCACAGTGATTCAACAAAAAAAAATTATTAATTAAAAAAAAACAGACTCTGCTTCCAACACAGAACTCTCTTATCTTGAGAGAACGCAGCTCACGACAAACCCTATGTTCCTGCCAGTGGTGAGCTGGAACATGATGACAAGTGGTTGCTGAGCAGGGGAGCCTTCTTTGTGGCATCTGCTGATTTCAGGGGTGCAAATATTCCCACCACTGTTGGTATCAAGTGGACTTTTCAGCCAACCCTCAAAACTCCTGGCAATTGTTTTGCACAAATGAGTCAACTTTTATAGTTCCCTGTTTTTAAATCTACAGTAAATGTAATTTTCCCTCGGAAAGAATCATATAATTTTGCCAAACTGAACAATTATTAAGTGTCAAGTACTATCTACACAATGGAATATTATGCAGCTGTTAGGAAAAGTGAAGTCATGAAATTCACTTAGAAGTGGATGGACATGGAGATGTATCATGTTGAGCGAAACAAGTCAGAAAATAGAAACACGGGCAAGGAGAATTAGTTCACTGCTGGAAGGCTGCCTCAGCTGCTGGGAAAGAGGAAGCTGGGATGGAGAAAGAGCTGCTGTGGCAATGATAGTTGGAAATGATCACTCTGGGTAAGAACTGCAGCTGGAAGCAGGCACAGGAACAGGCATGATAATCTCTCGGTATCTGTTACAAAACAAAAGGAGAGAGAGGAGGAAACTGGAGACAGCAGTGGTGAGAACTTACACTGGTGGAAAGTCGGGTGTTGGAAGAACATCATGTGACTAAAATCCAATCATGAGCGGCTTTGTAACTCCATAGCCCACATTTTGGGGGGGGTAACACTCAGTGATACTCAGGGGTTACTCCTGGCTCTGCACTCAGGAATTACTCCTGACGGTGCTCAGAAGACCATATGGGATGTCAGGGGATCAAACCTGGGTAAGCTGCATGCAAGCCAAATGCTCTCCCTGCAGCACTATCACTCCAGCCCCAGTAATTCCAGTTTAAAAAGTGCCAAGTACTTCATGCTTAGTCTTTTATTTAATCCTCATGAAGACCTTGGGCTATTTTCCATTTTAAAGTTGAGGAAAGAGAATTTCTGAAATGAAGTCGCTCCAAATATAGTCTCATCTCCATTTTGAAATAGACTAGTATTTTTACCCATTAATCTGTTATTAATCAGTGTTCATTTTTGCTGAATTTCTTAGGACTGAACCAGCTGATAATGGACAAGTATCCCAAAGTCACCAAAGAAGCTGAAGAGGACAGGTAGGATAAATCGAGGCACTTTTAAAACTAAAATATGGCAGTGACAAACTCGTGACCTTAGATTACAAAACTGACTGACAAACAGTCGGGGAGATTAGGAGAGAGAAGATCAGACCAACATAAATCAGCAGTGATGGTCATGAGCATTTTGGTGGTGGTGGTGGAGGTACTCTGTATACATCACCAAATAAGCGTTAACACCATCAATGTAACCATAAAACCTAATCTACAATTTTAAAAAAATTTAAAAGTAAAAAATGGGATGTAGACAGTATATGTATCTACAATGTTTTATGTATTATATAATATATGAATACTATATGTATTATGTATTTATCGCCTATGTATTAAGGAGACTATGGTGGAGGAGAGATAACAGCTAGGACTGGGCCCCTGCCTTTCTACTGTAGGGTTGCTGAGGGCCAACATTTAGCTACTGAACTATGCTGGATTAACCACTGAATCTTACATGGAGGTGTAAGAAGGTGCCTGATTATGCATGTTCTATAATTTAAAGAGTACAGGGAATGAGAGTAACCTTCACTTAACTCCCCAAGATGCTAGAAAAGTCAACATTAGGGAAGGAAGAGGAAATAAATGACATACATGCCTACCTGACACTCTGCATGTTTTCCTTCAGATTGTAACTCGTGGTGTCAACATATTGTCAGCTTTATAAAACAAACAATAGGAGAGGAAAATACCAGAATGCATCAAATATTGTAACTATGAATATTTTATAAACAACTCATTTATTTATATTATGTGCACATATATGTGTAGGTATTCAATACAGTGAAATGTACAGAGAGGCACAGAACACAACTCTTGGCAAAACCAAGGTTTGATTTCCATCATTACTCTTTAGTACTCCATAAAACCTGTCTGTGTGAATGCTCAAGGTCTCATACTTAGCTAGAGAGGTTGTTTTCAAGGTTGGGGCTGGTGGATAGTGCAGCGGGTAGGGCACTTGCCTTGCATGCTGCTGACCTGAGTTCAATCCCCAGAATCCCATAAGTTAGTTCCCCTAAGCAGTGCCAGAAGTAATTCCTGAGTGCAGAGCAGAAGTTACCCCAAGCATTGCTGGGTATGAACAAAGAACAACAACAACAAAAATATATAAAAAGATTGTTTTACAATGAGATATCACCTCACACCACAGAGAATGGCCCATATCCAAAAGGGTAAAAGCAACAAGTGCTGGCGTGGATGTGGGGAAAGGGGACTCTCATACACTGTTGGTGGGAATGTCGACTTGTACAACCTTTCTGGAAAACAATATGGACATTCCTCCAAAGACTAGAAATTGAGCTCCCCTTTGACCCAGCCATACCGCTCCTGGGAATATACCCTGGAAAGCCAAAACGCACAGCGGAAACACAATCCGCACTTTTATTTTCATAGCAGCACTGTTCACAATAGCCAAAACCTGGAAACAACCAGTATGCCCGAGAACTGATGACTGGATAAAGAAACTGTGGTACATCTACACAATGGAATACTATGCAGCTGTCAGAAAAAATGAAGTTATGAAATTTTGCTATAAATGGATGGATATGGAAAGAATCATGTTGAGTGAAATTAGTCAGAAGGAAAGGGAGAGACATAGAATGACTGCATTTATTTGCATGGCATAAATATACTAGGTGATCTTACCAAAAGTGGAAATTACCACAAGCGTGTGGGAGTCAGAGGTTGGTTTAGATAGAGAAAGGAACATGAGTGAATAAATGTCTAAAGTTCTGATGCTAACATAGAACTGAGCATTAAAGACAGACAAAAAATGCAAATGATGGCTTCTAAGTATGTAGTGCAACCCACAATGTGTGGGAGAAGGAGGAGAGAGAGAGGGAGAGGAGAGGGAGATAAAGAACCTGCCATTTAGGCGGGATGTGGGAGGGGAGGGAATTGGGGACATGGGTGGTGGCTGAGGGGCACTGGTGGAGGCGGGGTGCTGGAACACTGTGTGACCGAAACCCCCAAGCGTGAACAACGTTGTAATTGTATATCTCACGGTGGTATAATAAAATGTTAAAACAAAACAAAAAAAAAAGAATCAAACCTGGGACACCCACACACGTAGCCTTTGCTCCCAACCTCTGAGCTAGCTTCCTAGCCCCTGAGCCTTTCTCTTCTGACAAATTAGACATTTGAAGGAACCTTCCATTTTTACCTTCAGGATCACAGAGAAAAGAAACAAGTTGTGACTGTCACCAGTGTGGACTTCAGGGAAATCTGTGACAGCTGTTTTCAAATACTGAAAATATCGTGTAGCTAATAGGCAGTTTTGGTATTCTACATTTCAAAGAAAGAACATTTTCAACTTCTGAGAAACTATTGCTTCTTTCAGTGTTGAAGCAAATGAAACCCCAATCAAGAGAGAAAAGAACTCCTTAAGAGCACAAGTAATAAAGAATTTTTTTAATTTAGAAAAATGTAAATCACTTGATCACTTCACTTGATCACTTGAATCCCGTTACTCATCGATTTGCTCGAGTGGGCGCCAGTAACATTTCCATTGGACCCTATCATGTGCCAATGTAGCCCAATGGCATCTGGTTGATTCAGGAATATGAAGAGCCTCAAACTGTTCCTTCAGAGTCTTCACAAGGAAGTCTGTCCATCTTGTAGGTGGGCGGCCACATGATCCTTTGACATCCCGTGGGATCTAGTCGGTTATGGCTCTAGTCCAGCGGTCATCTCCAAATTGCAGTACATGTCCAGCCCATCTGATTTTCGATTCCTTGGCAAATGAGACAGCGTCCCTGATTTGGAATAGCGACGGAGGTCAGAACTCCAGATTCCTTCTCTCACTTGAGTGAGACATGCTATTCCAAGTATAACTCTTTTGATTCCTCTTTGGGAGACTCGAATAGCATTCTCATCCTGCTTTTGCAGGGCCCAGGTCTCTGAGGCATATGTTAATGCAGGGAGAATGGTGGAGTCAACGAGATGTGCCCAGAGCCGGAGGTTCTTTGTCCTTTTCGCTATTTCTTTGATGCCTTTGAAGGCATTCCATGCCGCTCTCTTCCTCCTGCGCAGCTCAGGTTTTAGGTCATTCATCATGTTGGCTTCTTGACCTAGGTACACATAACTGCTGCATTCAGAGATGTCTGTTCCATTGAGAGTGAATGGGGCCTCTGGAACTAGTTCATTTTTCATAAACATAGTTTTCTTTAGATTCAGCTGTAGACCTATCTTTCCACATTCTCGGTCAAAGTCAGCCAGCATTTGTGCCACTTGGCTAATGTTTGGTGTTATTAGAACAATGTTATCAGCGAAGTGGAGGTGGTGTAGTTGCCGACCATCTATCTTCACTCCAATTCCTTCCCATTCTAATTGTCGCATGATGTTCTCGAGGGTGGTGCTGAAGAGTTTTAGTGAAATGGTATCACCCTGTTGAACCCCTCTTTTGACATCAATGATCACTTCTTTGTCGAATGTGAGATCCTGGTGGTGAATCCGTAATACAGCTCACAAAGGATCTAGATGTATTGGGTTGGAACACCCTGTTTTGCTAGGGCTTCGATGACTGCTTCAGTCTCTACAGAATCAAAGGCTTTCTATAAATCAATGAACGTGAGACAGAGCGGCATCTTGTACTCCCTACAAACCTCAATGAGCTTGGTTACTGTGTGGATATGGTCGATTGTGCTGAATCCTTTTCGGAAGCCTGCTTGCTCGCATGGTTGTCCTTCATCTAGTGTTCTGCCAATCTTGTTCAGGATGTCTCGTGTAAACAGCTTGTAGATGACGGACAACAGGCAGATGGGGCAATAGTTGCCAATGTCATGAATGTCTCCCCTCTTGAACAGTAGAAATGTAAATACATACAAGATTTTTAAAAAATTAATGAAAATATGGGCTAGAGCGATAACACAGCAGGTAGGGTATCTTGCACATGGCCAACCCAAGATCGATCCCCAGCACTGCATATGCTCCTCTGGGCACTGAAAGGAGTAATTCCTGAGTGCAGAGCCAGGAGAAACCCCCAGAGCATTGCCAGGTGTGACCCCCTAAAAAAAAATAAGCAAAATCAATAAATGTAGAAAACTTTAGAAGCCTTTGTTATAGAAAGAGGAAAGAAAATTTTAATGAGCAAATGATCTCTAATAATGAATTATAAATATAAGACATAATAAGGGCCACTGAGATAATATAGGGGTTAAGGAGCTTGTCTTGAAGGAGGTCAAGCTGGGTTTGGCCCCATCACCACAAGGTCCATCAAGCATCTCCAAAAGCAACGCTGAGCACAGAACTGGGGTAACCTTAAGCACCAAAAGAAATATTAAATACAAGATTTGGTGAAATGTCCTACAACAGTAATACATAAAGAGTTTCATATTTTGTTTCATTCCTTGAGGGCCACTGGGTTTTACTTGAAGGATTTTTTTTACACAAGTGTTCCTTGGTAAAATGGCCCAACAATATACAGCCATGAGCTGACCCTACATTGCATTTTCAATACAACTGAAGAACCCGGGTGATGAATCAGCTCACCAGGGAAGAATGAAATAATCCTTATCGTTAAATGTATTTCCTGGGATCTCATGGGGAGAGCAAGAACTACATGTGGGGCTAGTCCTAATTACAAGAAATAATCGCAGGCAAATACAGGGCCCTTTCGCCACCTTAGCTAATAAATCATACAGAGAGACAAGGGCACTGACAGAACACTCATGCCTCTATCTCCACGGCCTGGCAAAGAAATGTCAAGTTTGAAAAAGTCAAACCAAGGAAAAGCACATTAGCAAATGCCTGCTACTAAAGCCAGTCATGACATCCGCGATGGAGTGTGAATCAGCAAACGTATATCACAGATTTAGTAGCCACACATATACTTATTTGTAAAAAGTACAACACGTCCTTAAGACCAGAGTGAATAAGTTGTGAAGCATAAGATAGAAAAAGGATCTCTCCTGAGTGTTAAAAGTGGAGAGCATATTCCAGAGCTGAATCTTACTGGTAAAATCTATACCTTCTAATTCCATGTAATTTATGAATTCTCACTGTCAATAATTTCTAATCCCACTAATTACCCTTTACAGCACATTAGAACCATCTGGAAAGATTATAAAATATGGATACTAGGGGTTTACGCAAAGATTATGTTTTATTTGGTTTGAGCAGTAGTCTGGGATTGAGGATTTTTAAAAGCTATCTGGGCCATGCTAATGTATAGTCATGGCTTGGGAATTTCTCTTTACGGGCACTTAAGGTGTAGATGCTCTTCTACACCTTAAATCTCCCTGATTCCAGTTACACATGTTGTCATGGCTTCTACTCCATCTTCTGCAATTGCCCCTTTGAAACTACAAAAAGGACCCTTAAATTGCTTCTTAGCCACAAAGCAGAGTTTGATGATTTGTCACCTCTGATTCCAGTGATGCTGCTATCGACCTAGTGTTCTATGATCCTAGGGAGGGCTTGAGACCGTGGCGCTGCAGAGAAAGAATTCCTGGCATGGCCTTGGAGGAACAAGATGGCTGTCTATGATAAACTGATTTAGGTGCAAGATGAAGGAACTCTTTCCCACTCTGTTTGCAGGAACTTCTTTGCAAAAGCAAAGAAGAATTAACTTGGCAAGGGAAGAAGCAGAAACTTACACACGCAACCCACTTTCCTGCTGTATTTTTTGCATTCAGGGTGGGGAACAAAACCTAAAATCTGTTACCCAAAAATTGCACAGGAGCTGGACCAATAGTACTGTTGGCAGAGTGCTTACCTTCCACACGGCTGACCCAGGATTCAATATGGCCTCCACCAGGAGTGATCCCTGAGCACAGAGCCAAAAGTAAACCACTGGGTGTGGTACAAGGAAGAAAGGAAGGAAAAACAGAAAACACGTTCATCCAGAGGACCAGACGACCCCAAGTCTCCATCCTAAACTTTGAAGTTTACCCTTAAACTCAACTCTTAGTTTTCAGGAAATAGACAAGATGTAAATTTCCCATTTCTACTTCTACTGGTGTAAGTACTAGTGAAATAAGAAAATTTGAGGTGCTCTGAGCACCAGCCCGCCTTCACTGCACTCCAGACAGCTACAGTACCTTGCTCTTCTCGTAAAACTGCAATGTCAGCATCTGGGCTTCTGGCACCCCTGGAACTGGCCACAGTTGGCTTAAAGCCCCTGTCCTCAGTACTCACACCCTAGAAAACCCACTACACCTCATGCCTTTCTCCTCCAGGCCCCTTTCACTAAGAACAACATCACATGGACTATCACTTAGTCTCTGAATTCTGGTATACAGTATCCCACAGAGATTTTGTTTGAAAATAGCCTTGAGTTCTGAAAATGAGCAAGGTTTCAAATATTTAGGACAAATCTCATGATAACCCCAAATCTCCCTCTCATTATTCTCCAAACTCATTTGAATTTTATTGAAAATTCCCTCTCTCCTTTGAAGAAACCCAAGTTAGCTTTTTTTTTTTTTTTTGGCAAAGGGAGGTTTGGTGAACATAGTTGGCTATGCCAGGGGCCACTCCCAATTCTGCTCAGGGGTTACTTCCAGCTCGTTGCTCATGGATCACTTCCAGCTCGTTGCTCATGGATCACTCCCAGCTCGTTGCTCAGGGATCACTTCCAACAGTGGTGTGGAGACCACATGGTGTCAGTAATTGAATATGGGTGGGCCACATATAAAGCAAGTGCCTTAACCCTGTACTATCTCTACTTTCTCCACCCTCCCACCTCCAGTTAACATGTGTCTAATAATTATTAACAGTTAATAGTTAATTACTCATTTCTCTTTTTCCTACCATGTACTTTGAGAGATAAATCTATTTCCAATCTCAAAAACAACTTTTTACTTCAGATTTATTTTTTTTATTTTGAGACTACAGTGGGTGGTTCTCAGAGTTTACTCTTGGCTCTGTGCTCAGGGATCATTCATGGTGTTGCTTGGGACCCATACGAGTGCTAGGGATTGAACCCAGGTCAACAGTGTGGCCCATACGGGTGGTAGGGATTGAACCCAGGTCAACAGTGTTCAGGGCAAGTGTCAGTGCAAAGTTGTATACTCAAGGTTCCTCAGATGCAGTATTCTGGCACTAGTCAATAATTAGCAAATACCTAAACACCTATTAATAAGGTAAAGAATTACAAATCCATGTTATTCCCATTTTTTGCAATATTAATGACACACAAAAGAGGTGCATTTGTACCTACACTAGAAACTGATATTTCCCCCATGAACAAGTAAGCTAAAATTTAACACGTAGTAGTATCCCTTTAATAAAAAATCAGAAATTTAACTGTCTACATAAAATCAAAAAAGACATACTCAAGCATGTTTAGACCAATAGGTGGATATGAAGCTGTACAAACACAGAGAAAGGGAGTATAAAAATTTTTCCAAGGTATTATTAGTGCTTATAGCTAATATAAATAATATAATAGTGACTATTATTGAATGTTTAGATCATATTTTATATTTTCAAGTATTAATAAAGTTATTAATATATGTAGGGAGGAACACAGAACTGAGTGTGGGATAAATTGCACACTTTCTACTTTAATCATTCCATTAATCCCTGTATTTTTGTTTGTTTCATTGGTTTGGGGCCATCCCCAGTGGTGCTGAGGACATACTCCTGGCCCTTTGCTCAGGGACCACAGCTGGCAGGGCTCTGAGTATCAGACGTGGTGCTGGGGAGCTGAACCCGGGTGGGTCCTACCTGCCATTTTTTTGCTCAGTCTCCTAATTCCAAAATTCTTCACACATTTATGATTCCTTCAGAATTTTAAAATAATTACATAAGAAAATTACCCTCTGCAGAGCAATCAGGTCACTGAAAACCTCGGCAAGATCTTCAGTGCCCTGGTGACTGTAGAGGCTAAAACAGAGGGCGACAGGGGAGCTGGGCCAGATATTTCTGCAGCACCATTATAATAAATCCACGGTCACACACCCAGCTTTTACAGAGTTTGCACTTGTATGATTTGGGGATCTCCCTTACGAGAAGAAAGTAATTAATATAAAATTATACTGGAATAAAAAGCGCCCCCCTCTAGTAAGAATTTGTATGTAGGCCCCATGTCATCTTTCCCAATACTTTAATTTCACTCTGGAACTCAATTTCCAGTGCTTGAAAGGTGAGACTGGGAGGGTCGAGGCTTGAGTAGCCTTTGCTGTCATAAACCTCTGTAGGTGGCTTTGGCTTTTTCCATTATTACAAAGACAAATTTGTGTTGGGCCAGTGGCTCAAAAGCTGGTGCACGTGCTTTACATGCTGGAGACCTGTTTTGACCAGAGGCATTGAATGGTCCCCAAACACTGCTAGGAGTAACTCCAAGAAATGCACCAGAAGTGGCCTCTGAGCACCACTGGGGGGGGGGTGGCTCCCCCAAATCCAAAACAAAAAAGACAAATTTGTAGTTGAAAAGTACAAACAACATTGCTTTAAAGAATTCTTAATGGCTCTGCTAGAGAGAATCACACATGTAAGAAAGGACAAATCCTTAAAAACTAAATCCAGAGAAGTCTCTTTTCTTATTCAGCTAATGTACCTTCAGTAATAATTTTCACCAATTCGCAGATGGCCTGAGCACTTCGTGCCTTCTCCTTCGCTATGTCTGATTCCCAAAGCCAAAGAGTAGCGACTTTCTGGTCCTGTGCTTCCCTGTGATGTACGAAGTGGACTACCACAGAGGGTAGCAGATATACTCCAAGAAAAAGTTTGCACACAAGGATAGCCAACAATTGATAGCAAACCATGCAACAAAGGCTCTTAACCCTCGCCAAATATACCACAAACCAGACCTGTGCTCTTCAGCTGATTTCCAAATGCCTGTGGCTTTCTCAACACCCACTAACTAGGGGACAAGAATGGCGGTGAGAGGCACTGAGTGTGTGGTCTGATCAAGAATCCTCCTAAAATACTAAAGTCATGATGGGGGGGTGACTGTCAAAACCTCGAAAAAGACCAAATTGAGCAAACATGATCACTGGACATTTTATCCAACACACATTCTCAAGCCGTGGACTGTGAAACAATAGACAGCTACATCCCACTGACTTTTCAGAATATTTGCCCTTTCCTTTTCTTCTATAAAAGCCTTTCTTATCCTTTAAGAATCAACTCAATACTGTCTTACAGGTCAAATATAGCACATTTTAGCTCATTGAAATTCACTGTGTCCTTAAGTCTCCCAAGGCATTTTACATCGGATTCTATTATTACACATAACATAACATACAGCATAGTCAGGCTGGAGTAGTGATTGTACCCAGGTGGACTGTATGGGGCCCAAGTGGATTTTATTGATCTCTGATCCACATGCATGGAGCAAGCATTCACTAAATCCTCATAAACTTGAATTAGGCTGGATAATTGCAAAATTATGACACTGAAAGTCAATCTTGTTAGGAAGCTTGTGAAATGCCAAATGTGGCCTTTACTAAAGGTTGTATGAGAGAAATACTAAGCAGCTATTGCACCCTCGTGTTAAAAGACATTTTATTTCCCAAAAAAAGTTAAAATCATAACTACCATAGACATAAAATGAACATCTGTGAAAAAGTTTAACACACTTGCTAATGACGGAAAATTTCTTCAAGAATTCTGAGAAGACATAGATGGTCAGACAATCAGGAAAACAAGCTTACCACAAAAGGCAAGACCACAAAAGGAAAGACCACAAAATGGACAAACTGCCACAAGGTCCTAATCAATCAATGACAACATGTTAAATTTATTTATAGTTTATGGGCTATCATCATATGCATTAATGTCAGTTTTCTGAATTTACAGAATTATAAAGTAGCTCAAATCCACTGAACACACAGGCAACCTGGAAAGGAGTGCTGTGCTTGGGAGACACGTTCATTTATCAAGTTTGCTCATTTCAAAGTCTTTCACATTTCTAACAGCCTCCCTCCCCTGATCATAATAATTTCAAAGACTACTCTCGATCACAGAAAAGACAGGTCTCGAAGGATAGGCCTAGCACTCACCACATTTTAATTGCCTTTTTACTTGTCCATCATCCTCATTAAAAATGTCAACTTGTCAAGAAAACAGAACACATATGTCTCGCCTTAAATATTCATTCTTGCTTCCATCATTTAAAAGTTTATTTGTTTTAATATTTTGGTCGTTTGATAATATTTTGCTTGGGTAAACCAATTATAAAATCTTTTTCCCTCAAGAACGATATTTGTGAACTGAAGAAGCTAATAATTTCCCACCCCCTTGTATATCATTTCTTTTTAAGAAAGTGAGTTTTTCCATTTTCAGGTTTAATGACCTAGTTTGTGGTATTGTTTAAAATCCATGTACTCAATCACTAAAGGGTATTTAATAGCTCTGATATTCTTGTTGAATAGTAGAAACACCACACTGACCACTAATTCCAGTTTTAACATTTGGTCTTAAAAAATTCCAACCGTATTAACACCAGGGTTTATAAAATCTGTTAGTAGTTCCCAAATAACTCCTATTTGTTGCAGTACATTGTTGACCAGAGCCTCTGCATCTTGCCTGGAGTTGCCTCCTGCAGGCCACTTTGTAGATACATGGGAAAGAAAACAGTTTGAATGTGGCAGTATATCTTACCATGTATTCTAAATTAGCTGGTATAAATATTTTCTCTCATGCACCACAATAATCATGGTACTAGATATATCTTACCAGTATATTTACCTGGCCATGTTGGATCTCTAATTAATTATACCAGAGAGAAACGCCAAGGAAGCATACATGGCTCTCTAATAAGTCTAAAGGCTAACATACAAAACAACTGTGAAGTAAAGATGAGAATC
Organism: Cryptotis parvus; assembly: GCA_021461705.1. Classification (NCBI taxonomy): domain Eukaryota; kingdom Metazoa; phylum Chordata; class Mammalia; order Eulipotyphla; family Soricidae; genus Cryptotis; species Cryptotis parvus. The sequence continues at coordinate 445,265 of JAJIBD010021312.1, read as the reverse complement.
TTGTGAAGGCTTAGAGAAATATATGCCTGGCTGTAGAATAACCACTGGTACAGATACATGCCCTTCCTCTCACTCTACCCTGCAGGGCACTTCCAAAGCAGACCTTGCTTGAGGCAATATTAACATTTCAATGGGGATAGGTGAGGTCCTGAGAAGTTACCTGAGGGGAATTGGTCCTAACTGCTTTCCATTGTTGTAGGCCATCTGGGCTGAAAACTTATAAAAGCTGTATCCCTTTTGCCATTTTGCCTTTTCTTCCTTTCCCTGTTGGGCCTTAGCACATGGTAGTGGCCATCTTGGCCGCCTAGGTTTCTAAACCGAAACATGGCCAGGGCCCAGCCAGGAACTTTAAGTCTGGGGTTCTCCTATTGCTGGATTGTATACCAGAACCTGTGAGAGTAAAGCCTTTGAAACTTTTCTGGAGTCTCAAGATTCCTGTCCTGCTCCTGGACTTTTGTCGGGTGCCCAGCATCCCTGACAAGTAGAGGTTCCACCAAGATTCCTGCTCTGCTCCCGGATTTTGTCAGGGTGCCCAGCATATCCCAACACCTATTTATAAGGAAACTGCTGTAAATACCCAATTAAGAGATGTTCTTTGTTTCTACAAAAGATTCAACATATAGGTCTATGCTTGAAAAAACAAATAATGCCATATGTAATTATATCAGAAAACTCAATGCCCAACTAAAGGTGTATTGTTTTGGAAAAGGGGATTCATTCATAATCTGAATTGTCATACAGTCATTTTAAATTATCAGTTTGAAAGCTATGCTTCAAAAGGAAAAATACATGATCCATTAAAATGAAAAAGGGCATAAAGGATTTATACCTACTTAAAAATATATAATCATTGGAACAAGGCTTGAACCATAATAAAGCATATTGAAAAGGATTAGATTATAGGACACACTTTCCATTTTTGACATTTCCTTTGTGTTGTTACATCAATGTGTTAGACATTTTTAGAGAAAGGAAGAAAGAAATGGGATTCATAAAGTCTCTTCAGTAGCCTGTGATTTGAGCCCTTGTAATAGAGCAAAGCAAAGGGTTTCATTATGCTTTGTTTTGCTATCAGACATCTGATGTCCTTCTCTGGGTGTGATTTTCATTACAGCTATTTTGTTTGAATTGGGATTAGTTACTTAGTAAGAGGCTTCTTGTTTTTCAGTCACTATTATCATTTTTATAAGGCTTGAGATGCAGAATTAACTATTTTGTTGAGCCCTTTAAGGGCTGGACCCTCACAACCTTGAATTTTGTCCTTGAAAGAGCAAGACTTATAACTCAGAGATACCACATTGGAACAAGGGGTCTCAGACTCACCATAAGCCCTATAACTTTCACTGGCCACAGAGAGAGAAACTATCATTGATCTCTGATGCACATCAGCATCCTACTGATGGGAGAAAAAATATTCACACACCTTCAGTCTTACAAGAGGCAAATAACCAAGATATATGAACAGTTACAAAACTTAACAAAAAGAACGGAGATAATTGTTGAACTGACACTTCCAAAAGATATAGATGGGAAAACAGAGATATGAAAAATGCTCATTATTACAAATCATCAGGGTAATACAAATCACAACAGCAATGATAAATCAGCTGGTACCTGTGGAATGGCCAATAGCAGAAGACCAGAAAGAACAAGTGCCGGCAGGGATGTGGGGACAAAGGAAGCCTCATTCACTGTCTCAGAGAACGTAAATGGATACAGTCTCTATGCAAAACAGTAAGACAATTTTTCAAAAGAAAAAATCAAAATAGAGTTACCAGAGGAGTCAGCAAATCCCTTCTTGATATCTACCCAAAGGACACAAAGACACTAATTTAAAAATATATATACACACACCTACATTCATGCCATTGCTATTTACAATAGCCAACATTTGGGAACAACCTCATGACAAGTGAGTGGAGAAAGAAGAGGTAGATACCACAATAGAATACTGCTCTGCTTTAAGAAATAAAAAATACACGGGGGCGGAGCGATAGCCCAGCAGTAGGGTGTTTGCCTTGCACACGGCTGGCCCAGGCCGGCTTGGGTTCAATCCCTGGCATCCCATATGGTCCCCCGAGCACCGCCAGGAGTGATTTCTGAGTGCAGAGCCAGGAGAAACCCCTGAGCATTGCTGGTGTGACCCAAAAAAGCAAAAAAAAAAAAAAAAAGAAATAAAAAATACAATCTTCTTTCACGCTATAACTTGGTTTAGAACTGAGGGTGTCATATTAAGCAAAGTAATTCAGAAGGAGAAAGTCGTATGTAGTATATAAAGAACTAATGTAAGAGAACAGAGTCACTGAAAGCAAAGTCTTGGGGTTTGACGACAGAACTAAGGCTTCCAAGAAGTGACAGGAGAGCTGGGAAGGGACAATGGACAGTGGTGGAGGGATACGGGCAGTTTGAATGCAGCAGTGGACACACTGTGAAAGAAACCCCTAAAGCCTATATTCCTTTACACTCTCGCAAACTGATTGTAACCTCAATATAACTGCATTTTAAAAATAAAAAAAAAATTTAAAGAAGAAATTAATAACGGTTATGTGTAAGTTTTAATAAATCTCTGACGCAGGCATCACAGGATGGAAGAGCCGGAGAACAGACTAGAGGCGAGAGTTCCTTTGCAATTTCACATCAGTGGGGCAGGGGAGAGAGAGAAAATGACCTGAAAAGAGCCTCAGTGCAGGAGGGGACCGTGCAGAGAGCAGAGAACCTCAAGGACATAGTGCCCAATTGATGGACTATGAAGGGGTGCAGGGTGGGGTACAGGGTAACTAAGGCAAGACAGTGTGGGGTGCCACCCCATTTCCTGGCTCTGTGATTTGGCAGAATGACTTGAAGCAATTGAGTATGAGTCATCTATGTGACATCCAGGAAATGTCCAAAAGCAAGTGGGGGTAATCAAACACTGTGGAAGACAACAGGAAGAGGGTCCTTCCCCTCCTAACAACATAGAAGAGAGGAGCTACATCTCACGACACGGCACTCACTAAAAGCAGTGCTCCTTGGGACAGCCACGGCCCCAGAACCTTTACAGAAAGCCAAGAGGAAAGGCTGAGAGTCCGGCGTGTCCCATAATTTTCAGCAACGCTTATTTTAGGACCTCACTGATCTATTTGTCTCCGTGTGTGTGTGTGTGTGTGCTCATGTGATTTTTTTAGGGATGTCATCTCTGGCAGCCTATAGAAAATCATGTCAGACGCCAGAAAATGGAAGTTTGAGCCCTGCACAATCATTCTCTGTTGTGTCACTGACCTGAAGCAGCCCGTGTACACCAGCGTGATTGCAAACAGCCTGAAAGGGCAGACAAGGAAAAACAGCCACTGGCTGCATACAGATCCAGAATCCCAAGCTCCTCTCCAGAGGCCAGCATCCTGGGCCGTCTCCCAGAAATCAGAATCACTTTGCAGTCTACATATCAACCGGCTTTCCATCTAATCTTGCAATAGGATTTGCCTATCAAGAAGTCTATTTGCCAGCCACCAGACACACGGAGCCCAGAAGTAAATGAAGCAGCTGAGGAATAGATCAAAGTAACCAATGGCTCTCAGACCTGGTTGAGTCAGTCTTTCTTTACAAGTTGAGTGATTTATTATCTGCTTTTATCTCCTGCCGGTTCAGCTCCTTCCATCAGCTCTGTGGCCCCAGGTGACCACCTGTCGCCCACTGTGTTCTGAAAATCGTCTTACCTTGGAACCAAACCAGCAGCAGCACTGGGAATAATCTCCAGCTGCAGAAGGGCTGCACAGGAAGCCTGTCTAGTCCTTGATTTGGGCAGGAACAGATGCCAAGAGAAAAAAAATGCTTTGGGAGAGGCTTTTATTTAGCGTTTTCTATCTCACAAACAATTCAAGGAGATAAATCAGGACCATAAAATATTTCAAAGCTGAAATAGCTTATTAGATTGATTCCCTGGGATGCTTTTAAATAGAGAATTGCAGCCAACCCCCATTGGATTTTAGTACTACATGAGGCTCCCAAGCATGGCCAGAGGTCATTCCTGAGCTCGGAGCCAGGAGGAGCCCCTGAGCACCAGCAGGTGATGGCCCCACCAATGAGGAAGAGGAGGAGGATGAGGAGAAGGATGAGGATTAGGAGGAGGATAAATCTGAGATATTTGACTAAGGCACAATTTTAAAATGTGTTTGATTCTAAAGGATACCGGCATTTAATGCAGAAAAAATGAAAAAATCCCACAAAATAGTAATCAAAATCATTATCAGGCCCGAGATAACTTTTATTTGTTCATCTCTCTAACTTTAGTCCATCAATAATATATAATATATATTATATGTAATATATAATAATGTATTATAATGTATAATAATAATGTAGTATAATAATGGAATATATTAGAATACATTATTATATATTATATATAATAACATATAATATTACATTATTATAATAATGTAATATATTATTACATTAGAGACAGACATGGGGCAGAGCTGCTACTGGCTCTCCCTGTGCCCAACTGCTCATGAGGCACCCGGGAGGGATGGCAGGTTCTAGGCCTGGCCCACCACCCTAGCAGAGCCTCACAATAAGCCAGACGACCCCCCACTCCATGAGGGCCTCCATTTTCCACATCCGGACTTCCCCCTCTTCAGAACTCCACCCAACAGACCAGCCTATCACAGCCCGGCTCATCAAAAAATGCTGGATTTTGAGATGACTACAAAGCATGCTACCTGCACGGCAGAGCCTGGCAAGCTACCCGTGTTGTATTTGATATGCAAGATACCAGTAACAATTGTAGACCTCATTCCCATGACCTGATGGAATGGTTTGAGGCTCTTTATGTTCCTGGAGCAAGCAGGTACCCTTGGGCTCTATTTGCATGAGACAGGTCATATGGAGATGTTACTGGTGCCCGCTCAGGAAAATCGATGATAAACGGGAAGACAGTGATACAATGATGCAAACAGTGATAATAATGTATTATATATATGGAACAAACATCTCTGAATGCAGCAGTTATGTGTACCTAGGTTGAAAAGTCAACATGATAAACGACCTAAAACCTGAGCCATGCAGGAGGAAGAGAGGGGCATGGAATGCCTTCAAAAGCATTGAAGAAAGAGCTAAAAAGACAAAGAACCTCTGGCTCCGGGTCACATCTCTTCGACTCCATCGTTTTCCCTGCACTAACATATGTCTCAGAGATCTGGGCCCCTACGAAAGCAGGATGAGAATGCTATTCGGGTCTCCCAGAGAGGAATCAAAAGAGCTATGCTTGGAATATCACGCCTCACTCAAGTGAAAGAAGGAATCTGGAGTTCAGACCTCCATCGCTGTTCCAGAGTCAGGGCGCTGTCTCGTTTGCCAAGGCATCAAAACTCAGATGGGCTGGACATGTAATGCGATTTAGAGATGACCGCTGGACTAGACCCGTTACCGACTGGATCCCACGGGATGTCAAAAGATCACGAGGCTGCCCACCTACAAGATGGTCAGACTTCTTCGTCAAGACCCTGAAAGAACAGTTTGAGGCTCTTTGTATTCCTGAAGCAAGCAGATGCCATTAGACTACACTGGCACATGATAGGGTCAAATGGAAATGTTACTGGCACCCTCTCGAGTAAATAGATGAATAACGGGATGTCAAGTGATCAAGTGATATTATAATAAGTTCTTCAGCTGATCTTCTTGGTCCTATCTTGGCATTAAAATCACCGACTATGATCTTGTAGAAGGTGTGATCTTTTTTATAGAACTCCTCCAATTCCATGTAGAATTTCTCAATTTCATCTTCTTTCTATGTGGATGTTGGTGCGTAGACAATGAAGATAGAAATTGCTGGCAGTGGGCCACATCTCTTCAAAGCATTTAGTATATTTCAGAAATACTAAAAAGAGATCTTAAGTCAAACTATATATATACATATATATACATATATATACATATATATAGTTTGACTATATATATATACATATATATATATGAAGATGAAATTGAGAAATTCTACATGGAATTGCAGGAGTTCTATAAAAAAGATCACACCTTCTACAAGATCATAGTCGGTGATTTTAATGCCAAGATAGGACCAAGAAGATCGGCTGAAGAACTCCACATCGGGACCCATGGCCTAGAATGGAACAAACTGGGTGAGAGACTATCTGAGTTCATCATGTCCACCAAGACCATTCATGGGAACTCACAGTTCCAGAAAGCTGAAGCGAAACGTTGGACATGGGAATCTCCCTGGCGGACAGTTCCACAATGAAATTGACCACATCATCTTCAATCGACGGTTTTGTCTGACCGATGTAGCTGTCGTCCCCAAATTCCAAACAGGATTGGACCACCGTCTCCTTTGTGCAAAATTCTACTTCCCGCAACGGGAGAAAAGGCTGCAAAGTTTAAGAAAAGAACTCCCAGAACGACCACCAACTGTGAACTCTAAGGCACCACTGCAGCAACATGGGAAGATATCATCATTGACGACATCGATGAAGAATACAACCAACTGGTTCAGCACCTCCATGATTGTGCGAAGAATGCAGAGAGAGAGAAAGACACAAAAGGACGCCTGTCTTCAGAAACTCTCGAGCTCATTCGCCAACGTGGCAAGGCGCAAGCCTCAGGAGACCAAACGCTAATGTCCAAGCTTGCTAAACGGTGCAGAGAAGCGATAAAAGAAGACCTCAAAGACAGAAGAGCAGAAATACTGGAAGATGCAGCAGAAGCCGGGAAAAGCATTCGCACTGCCCGCCTGTCCTTTGCCAACTATAAGACCAAGATGACTGCCCTCCGACGCCCTGATGGATCTATCACATGTTCCAGAAAGGCAATGGAGAAGATTATCCAGGACTTCTACTCAAATCTTTTTGATAGCCACATCCACCTGCCCACATACTAAATTCCACAGGATGGATATGTCATTCCCAACATTCTCCCTTCTGAAATTCGACATGCCATCTCGTCGGTAAAGAAGAGAACAGCACCAGGCCCAGACAAAGTCAGACCCCAACACCTGAAGAATCTGCCATCGGTACTCATCAATACACTAGCTCAGCTCTTCACACGCTACCTGTCTGAATGCAAGGTGCCCTCCCAATGGAAAACCAGCAGGACAGTTCTACTGTTCAAGAAGGGAGACATTCACGACATCGGCAACTATCGCCCCATCTGCCTGTTGTCCGTCATCTACAAGCTGTTTACACGAGTCATCCTGAACAGGATTAGTAGAACACTAGATGAAGGACAACCATGTGAGCAAGCAGGCTTCCAGAAAGGATTCAGCACAATCGACCATATCCACACAGTAACCAAGCTCATTGAGGTTTGTAGGGAGTACAAGATGCCACTCTGTCTCACGTTCATTGATTTAAAGAAAGCCTTTGATTCTGTGGAGACTGAAGCAGTCATCGAAGCCCTAGCCAAACAGGGTGTTCCAACCCAATAAATCAAGATCCTTCATGAGCTGTATTACGGATTCACCACCAGGATCTCACCATTCTACAAGGAAGTGATCATTGATGTCAAAAAAAGGGTTCAACAGGGTGATACCATTTCGTCAAAACTCTTCAGTGCCACCCTCAAGAACATCATGCGACAATTAGAATGGGAAGGAATGGGAGTGAAGGTAGATGGTTGGCAACTATACCACCTCCGCTTCACTGATTACATCGTTCTAATAACACCAAACATTTGCCAAGTGGCACAAATGCTGGCTGACTTTGACCGAGAGTGTGGAAAGGTAGGTCTACAGCTGAATCTGAAGAAAACTATGTTCATGAGAAATGAACTAGTTCCAGAGGCCCCATTCACTCTCAATGGAACAAGCATCTCTGAATGCAGCAGTTATGTGAACCTAGGTCAAGAAGTCAACATGATGAATGACCTAGAACCTGAGCTGTGCAGGAGGAAGAGAGCGGCATGGAATGCCTTCAAAGGCATCGAAGAAATAGCTAAAAGGACAAAGAACCTCCGGCTCTGGTCACATCTCTTTGACTCCACCGTTCTCCCTGCATTAACATATGCCTCAGAGACCTGGGCCCTACGAAAGCAGGATGAGAATGCTATTCGGGTCTCCCAGAGAGGAATCGAAAGAGCTATGCTTGGAATATCACGCCTCACTCAAGGGAGAGAAGGAATCCGGAGTTCTGACCTTCGTCGCTATTCCAGAATCAGGGACACTGTCTCGTTTGCCAAGCCATCGAAAATCAGATGGGCTGGACATGTAATGCGATTTGGAGACAACCGCTGGACTAGAGCCGTTACCGACTGGATCCCACGGGATGTCAAAAGATCACGTGGCCGCCCATCTACAAGATGGTCATACTTCCTTGTTAAGACCCTGAAGGAACAGTTTGAGGCTCTTCATATTCCTGAATCAACCAGATGCCATTGGGCTACATTGGCACGTGATAGGGTCCAATGGAAATGTTACTGGCACCTGCTCGAGCAAATCGATGAATAACGGGATTCAAGTGATCAAATGACTAAATGCTTCAGACTGAAATCAAGAGATCACTCATGAAAATGGGCTCTTTGTGTCCTTTGTTCTCTAACAGGGAGTCAGCTGCTTGAGCAAGGGTGGGAGCGGGGTGGTGCTCCAGAGCAGTGGATGTCTGAATAGACAGACAGACAGACAGACAGACAGACAGACAGACATCCAGTGCCTTCGTCTCTTCATAAGTACTAAGAAACAGAGGCCCCCTCTGTGTGAGGTAGAGAGTAATTAAAAAAGGTTTGCACTGGTGAGAAAGTTTTTCTTCCTGAGAGTCTTTAACTTAGTGAAGACAGATTCACGAGGGAACAATATCAGGTCAGCTCTAGCAGTGGGAAAGCTTTTGGGCAACTGGGGAAGATTATCTCTGTTATTGTTTACTTCTAGACTGGCTTCAGTTTCTCCAGCATCCAGATAATATCTGATTTTCCCCATAGTTCATAAAAATGAAAAAAGAGAAGAAAGCGTGAATCAGGCATAGAATAAGGAGGAAGCAGACAGAGCCAGGGATGAGGAGCATTCCTCCAGCTTTGATTTTATATTCTAATATTCTGTGATTTAAGGTGACTTATAAAATACAGTATTTAGCATGGCATTGAAATGGGAGATTTATCACTGCCTTGAAGGAGGTCAAATACCATCCAATAGACTCTGGGAATTGATGACTTATGAAAGTCTGAGTCAACATAAAAAATAAAGTCATATGGCTAGGCTCGAACATGGCACCAAATATTCCAATAAAGCTCTAATCTTACACTTGAGGCAGTAGACGCCATTGTCTTTGCAGCAGCAGACAGAGATACATTCTTTTTTCAATATTGTACTGATATTCCTGAACACCAGGCTAAATTAAAAGTGCGTGGTGATAAGAATAGCAGATATGGAGTGGGGTCTCTGCTAAAAACAGTGCTCGAGTTGCAAAGTGAGCCACAAGACATTTTCCATCTAAAAATATGCATTCCATGTAGTCTCAAAATGGAACACATCTTTGATAATCATACACTCTACTGCAGTACTTTAAATATCCTAGGAGTTTAAGAAAGCTGATTTTACCACCATCTTTCATCATTTAGGCTAACGTTGAGAAGTCTATGTTGGAATGAACTTTTCTAGAAATATAAGATTAATTCATCATTTCAGATGAGTTCAGCTTTATTTGGGAGTCTTTCTCAAGTCTCAAGCTTTAGATTTGCAATCTGCTTTCAGAGGAAAATTAGCAGCCTGGAGACTGGCAGGTTCACCTCCATAACTGGAGAGCAAAGTATGACCCTCACAAAACTAATTCAGGCAAACAAAATAGGCCAGATACAACTTTTCACACTGAAACCCACCAACCAGTGGGATCTTTAGCCTCAGAGCCTTTTGATACCTTTGATGAACTAAAAGGGTTTCATAAGATAATAAAAAGACTAAAATCAAATTACTTGCAGGGAGTTGGGTGCAGCCAAAACAAATCCAATCCCTGGCACCACATATAGCTCCCTGAACCCACCAGAGATAATCTCTGAGCAAAGAGCCAGAAGTAAGCCCTGAGCATTGGCAGGTATAGCCTCAGAACAAACAAAACAGTTAGATTTACATAATTGCCAACAAAACTACATTGAAGAGATTATTCAAATATGAATGTAGGAACATCCCAGTCCCCGACATTTTTCAAATTTGCTCCTTATCCATCTTCTCCTTATTCCTGGGTACCTTCACATTCTCCTTCTCATTCATTTAGATTCACTTTATTAAAACGCTATCATGGGCATTGCAAAACACAAACAGGGCTAACAAGAACACCACAATAGAAACGGACACATGGCACAAGTTGGCATCCCTGGCTGTCCAGCTCCCCATCCCTCAGACTTTCTCCACTGTGACCTCTGCTTTCCTGGCCTCTCCTTCCAGAAACAGTTCCAGTACACACACACGCGTGCATGTGCATGTGCACCCCACACACACACACACACACACACACACACACGAGGGTCCATGTAGTCCTTGTTTTGATCCATGCACCAGAGCCAACTATTCAGAAAGTTGGCATTTCCTTTCCAGCTAATATATGGATCTAAGTGAACATAGATGCCTCTGGTTTTTGCCTTATTCTATGTAACCTGGGAGCTCATGCAAGCTGGTGAAGGACACTTCCCCTAACCACCACAACTGCGGCATTTTGTGCCCTCATTCAGACATAAAAGATGAAGAGACCATAGAGAGGCGAGCCCAGAGCACTCCACTACTGCCCACCACACAACTAACTCAACTGTTCATGAACTGGTCTGCTCACTTTGTTTTAGCTCAGCACCCTGGGATATAAGTCCCAAAGAAACTGGAATTTCCTTAGTTCCCAAGAGCTTTATTGACTCCCTTCCCCACTCTTCCTTTAGGTCTATAGAGGTGGTGAGGAGGACCCTTATAAATTATATCCCTCACACATAAAATGCTATGTCAGTAAGTCTTGATTGAAAGGGGATGCTGAGAGCAATGAGCAAGTGAAGGTCCTAACAAAGGCCAGAAGCAGTGAGCCCAAGTAGCCAGAGGAACATAGACCGTGGGCTCCTGTCTCTCTCCAGCAGATTCCTGAACTGCATCCAGCTCAAGACGGAGGGTGTTCTGCAACCCTGCATCCATGGAACAGATCTTTGCTGTGAGTTAGAAAACACAGTGACCAGATGGATCTGCACAGGGGTTTCTATCCTCTCCCCATCTGGGTCACTCCAACTTTTCCTCTTTCTAGAGATGGAGCGTTCCCACGCGGAAGCCACCAAAACAGCGTAATGAGCACAGCCAGTGGACCGTGGCACTTTTCATTGCCCACAAATTTTCCAGGGAATACACACCATGTGTTTCCCTTTCTCTGAGCTGCTACATGCCACTCCTCCACAGGCGTATTTCACTTACTTTGGTGGGCCTCTGTGTCCGTACTTCCTAGTGAATAACCCCAAAAAAGCAATTGCCTTAACCACCATCCAATTCATCCTTTATCCAAAACTGTATATGGTCTTTACAAAAGCAAAACTATCTATCTCTGGACAGCTTTACGTGACATATAGCATGGAGAAAGCTCGAAAGGCTGCAGAACCGTCCTTGTATGCAGAGGCCCCTGCTTCAATCCCCAGAACAACCAGGAACAATCTCCAAGTACCAGACAGGGAGTAGTCCCTGAGCGCCACTACATGTGGCCACTAAAATAAAACATAATAATTAAAAATAAAATATATGCACATAAATTTGCATATATCACTATATCACTGTCTTCCGTATATCACTGATTTGCTTTCGAGCAGCACCAGTAACATCTCAATATGTCCTGTCATATGTGAGATAGCCCAAGGGCATCATCCCACTCCAGGAACATAAAAAGCCTCAAACCATTCCATCAGGTCATGGGAATGAGGTCTATAATCGTTACTGGTATTTGGCATGTCAAATACGACACGGGTAGCTTGCCAGGCTCTGCCATGAGGGTGGGATATTCTAGTAGTCACTTCAAAACTCGAGCAATTTTTGATGAACCATGTGGCGCAAGCAGCCGCATGAGCCACTTTCAAATTAAAAAAATATCTCAGATATATATTTAAATTCGGGTCCTAAAACATAACTCCAATGTATTTAAATATGCTCAATCATGGGGGAAATGGTACATGCTTTATTTATAAAATTTAGAAAGAAAAAATAACAATTTAACAGTGACTATGTCTCTGCTGTAGGCACATTCCTGTTTTGTGAAGTATTAAAACGCACTTCAGTGTCTGTGTGGCCACACTCCTAAACCTAGGATGCTACCTGATACAGGCAGTACTATCCCTCCATTCCCAGAGCTGTGCCAGTCTTTCAGGGGCTGAGGAAGACATTTGCTGAAATGCTACCTGCAGGCAGTAAATGCTATCATTGTTGCCACATTTGCCCATAAAGCTTATTTAATTAATCTTATTTTTAGAAAAGAGGGAAAAAATAACAGATAATTAAATACTAAAATTACATCTTTTTGTCTAATTACTCTAATAATCATGGTTATTTATGATTTCCCACAATTAGGATCCCTGAATACAATCCAATATATTCTTTATATGTGTGTTCACTTCTGTGAGCTAATTAGTATTTCTCCCTTTGATCAAATTTTTATGCCTCCCCAAAGGTGAGATCTGTGTAAGTTCAAACATCAAGAAACTTAGTTTCTATAAAATGTCAAGATTTTTCCCATTCAAGCCTCTATTAATCAATCATTTTATGATAATCATATTTTCCAAGTTATGAGGGTGTACCACATCCCATTTAGTACCTAAATACCCCTTGCAAGGTAGATATTATTACCAAGGCAAGACTTGACATATAGATGAGCTATATGTGATATCCAAGCATTTATAAGGCAAATTGAACCCAAATATACTCCCAACATGCATTTTTTAATTTGTTTTGGACCATACATGGAGGTGCTCAAGCCTTATGCCTGCTCTGCGCTCAGGGATTGCTCCTGGCAGGGTTCAGGCCACCACATGGAGCTCCAAGAATTGAACCTGGGCCGATCGCATGCAAGACAACTACAATGTCTCTGACTCCTAGACACACAATATTTATGTGAGGAGAGAGGACATAGCCTCAGCTTTAAAAATTGTCACAAGCAAAATCAGATGAACTGGGGATAATCATCTTTGATTCTGCTCTAAGAGTCCCAAAGAAAGAACACGATTGCCCTCACGTGGTGTGAACACACCACAGAACCGACCAATCGTGTGTACTATATACCTGAATACCATTATTGACCAGACTAACTTATAGCCACTTGTGTTCAATGGACAGAAAACTGAGTCAAAGACCCATCAACTATCACAGAGTGGAAAAAGGTGAAGCAGCTCCCCGTAGAAAGATGAGTGGTCGTACAATAGGGAAAGTGAGTCAAATTAAATGCACATATACACACGCCTCACATACCTACACACATCCCCTGATACCCCCCCCCCCCCACACACACACACCAGTAAAACACCACTTCAAGTTTCTTTAACATACTTTGCATTGATAAGTAGTTTTAAGTCCCTTGGACTTGAATCTGGCTCTGTGCCTGCTTGACCAAAATAATATGGTGAAATAAATATTTTCCATGTTCCCATCCTACAAAGAAAGAAACTGACAACATTGCTCTCTGGGAATGCTGTCTTGAATGTTCACCACATTCCAAGAGAAAATCACCACAGGGAAGTTTGTGAGTCACCCAAAGAGGAACCAAAATCCAAGTCCCTCTTCCCAAGGTGAGCTTCTTGCCGACAGCCAGAACCACATTACCAGTCACAAGCAAGCTCTTCTTTAAGTCATCTCCAGCCCCATGAAGATGCAAAGCTGATGCTACCCAAGGCAGAGAGAGCGTTTCCTGTGGAGCCCTCTCTAACTTGCATGCTTTGGATCTGACACCTTGTTCCTTTAAGCCATTAAGTATTGAGGGCATCTGTAATATAAAAAGGGATCACAAAAACATTCATCACCAAATTGCCACTTTTGCATTGCACACACAAACTCTGTTAGGTACTTTTCTCATTGCTCTCTATGTACCCAGCGCTATGCCAAACTCTTTGTAGTTGTGCTATAAATATTCATGAAATAATTGAATTATACATTCAGGAGGTACTATCCTCTCTCTGTAAATGGATAAATAGCACAAAGAACTTAAGCAAATTGCAAAAGTGTGTCTTAAGCTGAGCTAGAAATATAAAGATTTTCATATCCAAGTTGAATGTGTTATCTATTAGACTCTCAGGATAGTCTCTCTGCATTATGTGAAATCCAGCTCTTCTTTTTCCATGGAATAAGATGACGAGCAGAGCAAAAGCCTTAAAAGTAAACATTGAAAACATCTAGCTAGGCTTCAAACCATTCATGAACAGCAATTAATTTGGGAGAGTATTGGGTTTCAAGGAAGCAATTTCTACCTCTGTACCATTTTTATTTCTAACAAGTAAAATACACTCATTAAATACTTTCAACTGAAACTTATTTAGAGCAAATAAGGAACTCCACCAAATATTACCAGCAAGTCTAATGATTATAAGATTATGAAGGTTATACAATGATATTCAATATCTAAATCACATATTTATAATAAAAATGAAATTCCCCACAGTTCCCAGGTTTAATCTTGAATTCTTTCCATTGAGATCTCAAATTTTTATATAACAAAAAATCATTGTGAATTATTTGGATGCATCATGCAAAACTCAGCTATAATGTAGCAAGCTCAAATTCTCACATGAAGACAATTACAAATCGGACCACCCACTCCCACCTGTACCAGGGACCAAACAGCTTTTGCTCTAGGTGGCAGCACCAGTTAAGAATACTGCAAATCACACCTGTTTAAATCCTTTAGTCTGGAAGCTTTTTGTCTTACCACAGCAGGTCTTCAAGAAGAAAAAATTTGAAACATGCCCCTGCTCAGCGTTTCATGATTAAGTAGGAAGATAATAAAGAGTCCATTTGTGTCTACCTGTGAGTCTCAAGTACAGCTGAGGGGCACTAAATCTTTGATATTTCTAACACTTTTATACTTATGTAAAAGCTGGAAAATTAGTTAATAAAGTACTTTAGGTTTCCTTACAGTTACAACTGGAAATTCTTCTCTAGGCACAAAATTTCAGGGTACTCTTACTTAACTTTCTGGTTTTCTGTTTCAGAGAATTGAGTCATTTTCTATCCAAATCACCAAGTTATCAAAGACCAAGCATTTAGAGGTTAAATCTGTAGCTGAAGAGTAAGTATTGTTTTATGGGCACTCTGCTGAAGAAATATGAAGTTGGAGATATAAAATGAGTATTTCTTGCTCCAAATGTCCTAAAGAATGAGCTCCTGTCATGAGCTTTTTTACATTTCCTCTCTTGTTATATACTTCCCGCTTTCAAAAATTGAATTAGCATAATTGTCGAAAGTGCTAATACCAACCTAGAACTGAGCATTAAGTACAGGCAAAAAGACACGCATGATAACCTCTAAATGTGCGTATTACAATCCACAATGTGTAAGAGAAGGAAGAGGGAAAGAGAAAGAGAGAAAAGAGATAAAGAACCTGCCACAGAGTCAGGCTAGTGGAGGGGGAAGGGAATCGGGGACACTGGTGGTGGGAAATGGGCACTGGTGGAGGGATGGGTGCTGAAACACTGTATGATCGAAACCCAAACATGAACACCTTTATAATTGTATATCTCACGGTGGTATAATAAAATATTTTTAAAAATTGAATTAGAAAAAGAGAGTAGAAAGGGGGTGAGAGGAATAGAAAGTTGTTGGTTAAAGAATACAAACTTCATGAGTGAGCTGTAGATATTGTCAAGTCAAGAATATTATTAAACATAATTAATAATGATGCATGGTCACTTGTCACTTGTCTTCCGTTGATCATTGATTTGCTCGAGCGGGCACCAGTAACATCTCAATATGTCCTGTCACATGCTAGTGTAGCCCAAGGGCATCTGCTAGCTCCAGGAACATAAAGAGCCTCAAACCATTCCATCAGGTCATGGGAATGAGGTCTATAATTGTTACTGGCATTTGGCATATCAAATACGACATGGGTAGTTTGCCAGGCTCTGCCATGCAGGTGGGATACTCTTGTATCCCACGATGCATGGTATATACTTGTAATTTGCCAAGTCATTGGATTTTGTATGTCTTCACATCATACTTACACAAATTGTAACTCTGTGAGGTGATGGAGATGTTACTTAACTCAAGTGTCGCAATTCACAAAGCACATGATCACATGTATACCTGACACGTATGTGGTGCACATCTGCCCAGCATGCATCAAGAACACGGGGAAGGGGGTGGGGGGGGAGAGAATGGACAGAAGATTTAACAGTCACCACCCCTAAAAAGATATAAAGATGGAAGTTATGCTTATGAAAAGATGTTCCATTATCATATGATATTAAGGAAATGGAAATTAAGACAGTAAGATTGCTCAACAGAACTATTTCACTTGATCACTTGATCACTTAAATCCCGTTATTCATCAATTTGCTCAAGCGGGCACCAGTAACATTTCCATTGGACCCTATCACGTGCCAATGTAGCCCAATGGCATCTGGTTGATTCAGGAATATGAAGAGCCTCAAACCGTTCCTTCAGGGTTTTAACAAGGAAGTCTGACCATCTTGTAGGTGGGCGGCCACGTGATCTTTTGACATCCCGTGGGATCCAGTCGGTAATGGCTCTAGTCCAGCGGTTGTCTCCAAATCGCATTACATGTCCAGCCCATCTGATTTTCGATGGCTTGGCAAACGAGACAGTGTCCCTGATTCTGGAATAGCGACGAAGGTCAGAACTCCGGATTCCTTCACTCACTTGAGTGAGACGTGATATTCCAAGCATAGCTCTTCGATTCCTCTCTGGGAGACCCGAATAGCATTCTCATCCTGCTTTCATAGGGCCCAGGTCTCTGAGGCGTATGTTAATGCAGGGAGAACGGTGGAGTCAAAGAGATGTGCCCGGAGCCGGAGGTTCTTTGTCCTTTTTAGCTATTTCTTCGATGCCTTTGAAGGCATTCCATGCCGCTCTCTTCCTCCTGCTCAGCTCAGGTTTTATGTTGTTCATCATGTTGACTTCTCGACCTAGGTACACATAACTGCTGCATTCAGAGATGCTTGTTCCATTGAGAGTGAATGGGGCCTCTGGAACTAGTTCATCCTTAATAAACATTGTTTTCTTTAGATTCAGCTGTAGACCTATCTTTCCACATTCTCGGTCGAAGTCAGACAGCATTTGTGCCGCTTGGCAAATGTTTGGTGTTATTAGAACGATGTCATCAGCGAAGCGGAGGTGGTATAGTTGCCGACCATCTATCTTCACTCCCATTCCTTCCCATTCTAATTGTCTCATGATGTTCTTTAGGGTGGCGCTGAAGAGTTTTGTTGAAATGGTACCACCCTGTCAAACCCCTCTGTTGACATCAATGATCACTTCTTTGTAGAATGGTGAGATCCTGGTGGTGAATCCGTAATACAGCTCACGAAGGATCTTGATGTATTGGGTTTGAACACCCTGTTTGGCTAGGGCTTCGATGACTGCTTCAGTCTCCACTGAATCAAAGGCTTTCTTTAAATCAATGAACGTGAGACAGAGTGGCATCTTGTACTCCCTACAAACCTCAATGAGCTTGGTTACTGTGTGGATATGGTCGATTGTGCTGAATCCTTTCCGGAAACCTGCTTGCTCGCATGGTTGTCCTTCATCTAGTGTTCTACTAATCCTGTTCAGGATGACTCGTGTAAACAGCTTGTAGATGACGGACAACAGGCAGATGGGGCGATAGTTGCCGATGTCGTGAATGTCTCCCTTCTTGAACAGTAGAACTGTCCTGCTGGTTTTCCATTGGGAGGGCACCTTGCATTCAGACAGGTAGCATGTGAAGAGCCGAGCTAAGCGTATTGATGAGTACCAATGGCAGATTCTTCAGGTGTTCAGGTCTGACTCTGTCTGGGCCTGGTGCTGTTCCCTTCTTTACCAACGAGATGGCATGTCGGATTTCAGAAGGGAGAACGTTGGGAATGACATATCCATCCTGTGGAATTTGGTATGTGGGCAGGTGGATGTGGCTATCAAAGAGATTTGAGTAGAAGTTATGGATAAACTTCTCCATTGCCTTTCTAGAAGATGTGATAGATCCATCAGGGCGTTGGATGGCAGTCATCTTGGTCTTATAGTTGGCGAAGGAGAGGCGGGCTGTGCGAATGCTTTTCCCGGCCTCTGCTGCATCTTCCAGTATTTCTGCTCTTCTGTCTTTGAGGTCTTCTTTTGGCCACTGTAACAGAACTATTACAGTGGCCAAAATCAAGAGAGCACAAATGGTAGCAAATGCTCATGGGGTGGGTTGAGAGGGCGGAGCAACAAGAACTCTCATTCATTGCTAGTGGGTGTCCATGTCACTGATGAGGTCGGATCGTAAGCAAGTAGAGCACCCACAAAGAAGCCTCCATGAGTCACTTTGGGGAAATAACTCACTCTCTTAGGTGGAAAAGTGGTATTTAAATTGGGGGGAAGTACAGTGTGAACTGTGTCAGCCAATCAGGTAGGATGTAAGAAGGGATGTACATATTAAGATACCAATATCCAAGGTCAAGTGAAACATATATCAGGAGGTCTTGTCAAAGGTGGAAATTATCACAAACGTGTGGGAGTCAGAGGTTAGGTAAGACAGAAAATGGAACAGGGTGCTAACAATTGTCGCGGGTACTAACGCCAACCTAGAACTGAGCATTAAATAGAGGCAAAAGTATACACATGACAACCTTTTAATGTATGTTCTGTAATCTCTGCAGCTGGTAAGATCTCCCCCAGCATATTAATCCACTCTCCAGCCCACAGATTAATCCAGTCTCCAGCCCAGCTTGTCAGAAACCCAGCCTACAAGGACCCGCCCTGCAGAGACCCGCCCTTCAGAGGAGAGTATTTCAAACCCAGGAATGCTTGAGCCTCAGACACAGGTACACCCGGCAGAGCAGAAACCAGCTTTCCACGTTGAACCCCCTGCACTCCATGGACCACGAGAGCAACTTGGACCTGAGTCCACCATCCCGATGGAGCCTCGGAGGAGGCCAGAAAAACTCCCACACCTTGCTGGCAGCGATCTGTGTCACAATCCACACTCTGCAGCTGGTAAGATCTCCCCCCAGCATATTAATCCACTCTCCAGCCCACAGATTAATCCAGTCTCCAGCCCAGCTTGTCAGAAACCCAGCCTACAAGGACCCGCCCTGCAGAGACCCGCCCTTCAGAGGAGAGTATTTCAAACCCAGGAATGCTTGAGCCTCAGACACAGGTACACCCGGCAGAGCAGAAACCAGCTTTCCCGTTGCGGCGTGGCCGCTGCGTGTCCTGCGATTTACCTCCAAACTACCACAAATATTCTACCCACCCCTCTGAGAGAGCCCCACAAAGCAATGAGAATATAGTGCCCGCATGGCAGAGCCTGGCAAGCTGTCCGATGTGTGTTCGATATGCCAAACCCAGTAACAAAAATGTTTATTTTCCTGACCCCGAAAGAGCCCTTAATACGGCAGCAGTAAGAAAGGCAAACAAGCAGTGCCTGATAAAATTTCACGGCTGTCCTAGGCTGCTAAAACGAAGAAGGACTAAAATGACTGTCTGTACTTTCAATGCACGTACACTGGCAACGGAAGCATATATTGAGGATCTGATGCTGCAAGCAAGAAAGATCAAGTACGACATCATTGGTCTGACTGAGACGAGGAGGCGTCAGTCGCATCATGCTGTATTTGACACCGGAGAAGAATTGTTCCTTGGAACATGTGATGAAAGAGGCGTCGGTGGCATTGGTGTCCTTGTCAACACGAACATGGCTGTCAACATTGATTCATTTGAATGCCTAACAAACCGAATAGGACGATTACACTTGAGGAGATGTGGCCCACTGCCAGCAATTTCTATCTTCATTGTCTATGCACCAACATCCACATACAAAGAAGATGAAATTGAGAAATTCTACATGGAATTGGAGGAGTTCTATAAAAAAGATCACACCTTCTACAAGATCATAGTCGGTGATTTTAATGCCAAGATAGGACCGAGAAGATCGGCTGAAGAACTCCACATCGGGACCCATGGCCTAGAATGGAACGAACAGGGTGAGAGACTATCTGAGTTCATCATGTCCACCAAGACTATTCATGGGAACTCACAGTTTCAGAAGGCTGAAGCGAAACGTTGGACATGGGAATCTCCTGGTGGACAGTTCCACAATGAAATCGACCACATCATCTTCAATCGACGGTTTTGTCTGACCGATGTTGCTGTCGTCCCCAAATTCCAGACAGGATCGGACCACCGTCTCCTTCGTGCAAAATTCTACTTCCCGTAGCGGGGAGAAAAGGCTGCAAAGTTTAAGAAGAGAACTCCCAGAACGACCACCAACTGGGAACTCTTTAGCACCATTGCGGCAACATGGGAAGATACCATCATTGATGACATCGATGAAGAATACAACCGACTGGTTCAGCACCTCCATGATTGTGCGAAGAATGCCGAGAGAGAGAAAAACACAAAAGGACGCTTGTCTTCAGAAACTCTCGAGCTCATTCACCAACGTGGCAAGGCGCGAGCCTCAGGAGACCAAATGCTAACGTCCAAGCTTGCTAAACAGTGCAGAGAAGCGATAAAAGCAGACCTCAAAGACAGAAGAGCAGAAATACTGGAAGATGCAGCAGAAGCCGGGAAAAGTATTCGCACTGCCCGCCTGTCCTTCGCCAACTATAAGACCAAGATGACTGCCCTCCGACGCCCTGATGGATCTATCACATCTTCCAGAAAGGCAATGGAGAAGATTATCCAGGACTTCTACTCAAATCTTTTTGATAGCCACATCCACCTGCCCACATACCAAATTCCACAGGATGGATACGTCATTCCCAACGTTCTCCCTTCTGAAATAAGACATGCCATCTCATCGGTAAAGAAGGGAACAGCACCAGGCCCAGACAAAGTCAGACCCGAACATCTGAAGAATCTGCCATCGGTGCTCATCAATACACTAGCTCGGCTCTTCACACGCTACCTGTCCGAATGCAAGGTGCCCTCCCAATGGAAAACCAGCAGGACAGTTCTACTGTTCAAGAAGGGAGACATTCATGACATCGGCATTTATCGCCCCATCTGCCTGTTGTCTGTCATCTACAAGCTGTTTACACGAGTCATCCTGAACAGGATTAGCAGAACACTAGATGAAGGTCAACCATGCGAGCAAGCAGGTTTCCGGAAAGGATTCAGCACAATCGACCATATCCACACAGTAACCAAGCTCATTGAGGTTTGTAGGGAGTACAAGATGCCGCTCTGTCTCACGTTCATTGATTTACAGAAAGCCTTTGATTCTGTGGAAACTGAAGCAGTCATCGAAGCCCTAGTCAAACAGGGTGTTCAAACCCAATACATCAAGATCCTTCGTGAGCTGTATTATGGATTCACCACCAGGATCTCACCATTCTACAAAGAAGTGATCATCGATGTCAAAAGAGGGGTTCGACAGGGTGATACCATCTCACCAAAACTCTTCAGTGCCACCCTCGAGAACATCATGAGACAATTAGAATGGGAAGGAATGGGAGTGAAGATAGATGGTCGGCAACTACACCACCTCCGCTTCGCTGATGACATCGTTCTAATAACACCAAACATTAGCCAAGCGGCACAAATGCTGGCTGACTTTGACCGAGAATGTGGAAAGGTAGGTCTACAGCTGAATCTGAAGAAAACTATGTTCATGAGAAATGAACTAGTTCCAGAGGCCCCATTCTCTCTCAATGGAACAAACATCTCTGAATGCAGCAGTTATGTGTACCTAGGTCGAGAAGTCAACATGATGAATGACCTAGAACCTGAGCTGCGCAGGAGGAAGAGAGGCGGCATGGAATGCCTTCAAAGGCATCGAAGAAATAGCTAAAAGGACAAAGAACCTCCGGCTCCGGGCACATCTCTTTGACTCCACCGTTCTCCCTGCATTAACATACGCCTCAGAGACCTGGGCCCTACGAAAGCAGGATGAGAATGCTATTCGGGTCTCCCAGAGAGGAATCGAAAGAGCTATGCTTGGAATATCACGTCTCACTCAAGTGAGAGAAGGAATCCGGAGTTCTGACCTCCGTCGCTATTCCAGAATCAGGGAGCGCTGTCTCGTTTGCCAAGGCATCGAAAATCAGATGGGCTGGACATGTAATGCGATTTGGAGACAACCGCTGGACTAGAGCCGTTACCGACTGGATCCCACGGGATGTCAAAAGATCACGTGGCCGCCCACCTACAAGATGGTCAGACTTCCTTGTTAAGACCCTGAAGGAACGGTTTGAGGCTCTTCATATTCCTGAATCAACCAGATGCCATTGGGCTACATTGGCACGTGATAGGGTCCAATGGAAATGTTACTGGCGCCCGCTCGAGCAAATCGATGAGTAACGGATTCAAGTGATCAAGTGATCTGTAATCCATAGTCTGGAGGGGAAGGAAAAGAGAAGAGAGAGAGAAACGGAAAGAAATAAAGAACCTGCCATGGAGCTGGGCTGGGGAGGGGGAGGGAACTGGGGACGTTGGTGGTGGGAGATGGGCACCGGTGGCGGGGTGGCGGGATGGGTGCTGGAACACTCTATGACCAAAACCCAAATATGAACTTTTTAATTGTATATCTTTGTAATTGTAAAAATAAAAAATTAAAAAAAATAAAAGAGTGGGTTCAGGTTGCCCACTGCAAAAAAAATAAAAAAAAAAAATGATGCAGACTTTCAAAAAAAAAAAATAAAACAGGATGTGCTCTTAAACCAATCAGGTAGGGTATGAGAGGGGATTAAAACAGGGTGTGTATTCTATGCAAGATGTGTGATTAATGTGTTTAGCTACAGTGGACATACAAGATGGTACAGCCAAAAGTCACCAGGCTTCCATGGAGATGGAGCTGGAGTCCCTTTTCCCCACTTCTGTTCTGTCTGGGAGACCCAGTGGACCTGCCCACGAGCTGCTCCCCAGCTATTGGCTGTGATCCAGAGACACAGACATGCCAGGCAGAGCTGCTACCAGCTCTCCCCATACTTGGCTAATCATGAGGCATCAGTTCTGGCCCTGGCCTGCCACTCCAATAGAGCCTTAAAAAGAAGCCAGAGGAATGCCCCCGCCCATACACCATAATGGCAGCCATTTTCAACATCCGAACTTCATAGCTTATCAGAGCCCTACCCTATAGAGAAGTCTATTTCAAGCCCAGGGATGTGGGTCTCGTCGCCTAAAGTCACTAGGCTTCCATGGAGATTGGAACTGGGTTCCCTTTTCCCCACCTCTGTCCCATCAGGGAGGCCCCTAGGCCCACCCACGAGCTGCTCCCAGGCTGTTGGCCATGATCCAGAGATACAGACACACCAGGCAGAGCTGCTACTGGCTAGTAGAAACTAGCAGATACCAACCATGTTCTAGAAATTCAGATGGTCAATGCAAGAACAAAAGTAGATCAGATTAGCTGATAACAAACCAGAAAAAAAAATCATGACTTTATCAATACCATTGCCATATATGGGCTGCAATGTTCCATATAACTGGTGCCACCTGAGGGAGCAGGCATGGGGATGGGGAGTGGTGGGAAAGGAGTGTCTTTGGTGGTGGGATTTGTGTTGCATGACGAAAGAGTAAACTAAAAAATAAATTTTACGGGGGTCCCGGAAGCAGCCGGATGGGACTCGTCCATCACACTAGCCACCATTTTCATTGTCCGGACGCTGGGAGAATGCCCCACGACCAGAGGACCGGCAAAACCAGTTCGAGCCCAGGTAGGCGGCTCCAAGAGGCGGGAAGCACTGGGAAGTCGTCAGATGGAGGCGTGGTCACCCCTTCCCCCTCCATCGTGACGAGCCCGGTTTCCCCGCCCCGGAGCTGCTGACGGGCCAGCATCCAGAGTCTTGCAGACGGCTCGGGAGGCGGGAGCCTGGCTCGCGCCGGGCCTCAGCTGACTATGGAACCCCAAGGAGGGCAGATGGGCTTTGGGAGTGGGCCCGTCGCCTCCCGGGGCAAGCGGCCGCACGGAGCAAGCGGCCGCCTGGCCACTAGGGTGGTGAAACAATGATGTTTTTTGGTACACTGCATTCCGAACAGCAGGAGGGTTTGCTGAGAGGGAGATATACAGAGGAAGGAGATGACATATAGAGCCCGCCCGCCAGGTGGTTGGGATTCGGGAGGGGGAGGGAGACGGGACGTTGGTGATGGGAGATGGGTTCGGGTGGAGGGTGCATGTTGGAACCCTGTGGAGCCAGGACTCTACATGAGCATCCTTCAATTAAAAAAAAGGAGAAAAGGTGGAAAAAATAAATAAATAAATAAATAAATAAATAAATAAATAAAAGAAAAATAAATAAATAAATTTTAAAAATGGCATGGTTATAACTAGACATTAAATGTGTAATATGATAAAACTAATTATATACAGTTCTGATCTTCAGTTTTTAAAAATATGTTATATTGGGGTCGGAGCGATAGCCCAGCGGGTAGGGCGTTTGCCTTGCACGTGGTCGTTCTATGCCACCCTGGGTTCGATCCCCAGCATCCCATATGGTCCCCTGAGCACCGCCAAAAAGAAAAAAAAAATATGTTATAGAAAATGTTGTTGACCATTGCATTTATTTTTCTATATATTCTTAAAATTTGTAAGTTAAAATTTTATTAGTACAATTATAAAAATCAAACAATAAATATAAGAAAGAAAATGTGGGGGTGGAGCGGTAGCACAGCTGGTAGGGCATTTGCCTTGCACACAGCCAACCCGGTTCGATCTCCAGCATCCCATAAGGTCCCCCAGCACCTTCAGGAGTAATTCCTAAGCGAAGAGCCAGGAGTAACCCCTGAGCATTGCTGGGTGTGACTCAAAGTGCAAAAAAGAAAAAAATGTATTCTTAGAGTAACAACAACTCTCATAAATACAATTCAAGTAAAATAAAAGATAAATAATAACACAATGTATTTGTTTTACAAATAATCTAGGAGCTACATAGAAAAATGTATATCAGATTATCTAGAGTAGAAAAGTAATGTCAGGCTATTAATATAGATGACAGCTGAGCTTGTGAGAATAAGAGTCTCTGGATTACTTAATTAAAAAGCCTGTAAAAGAAAAAAAAAGATGGTACAGCCACTTGGGTAGGCAGTTGCTTCCGGAAACAAAAGACATTTTACCATATTGCCCAACCCTTGCTGCTCTTCAGTCAAAGGGACTGAAAAACTCCACGTAGGATTCTGCACACTTATGGAGACTTATAATGGTCAACATGTGGAAGCAAACAAGATGTTCTTTCATATGTAAATGACTAAACCGGCCCATGTAGACAAAGGTCTCTATGTGCTTCCAATACTAAAATTAAACGAACTCTCAAGACACAGAGGAAGCGTGCGTGCAAGGTACCGAGTGGAAGAAGCCAATCCGACAGGCCACTTCCTGGATAAAAGGCACCAACATGATTTTCCAGGGATTAGTGGGAGGGAGAAATGAATCTGTGATGTACACATGATCTCTAAAACACGGAATTTATTCTATGTGATACTGGGGTGGTAGGTGAAGCAGTCAGACCTAGTTCCCATGGAGAAATCCGGTTGTGAAAATTCCTCTGGAAACCATCAGCGGGACATAACCAGAAATGCTCTAACCCTCTGTTCCCCCCTGACCCTCCTCCTGTGGTCACTCACAAGCTTACTTGTTCCTGACGTCATATACACACCTCAAAGCTTGAGCGGCCCCCAAGTGTGTGCTGAACTGACTGCTCCCATGAGCGCCCCTGGGCCCCTCAGACCAGTCTTCTCTAGTAAACAACTGCTTTGTTCTTGCCTGCACATCTTTCATTGTATCACTGTCTTCCCACTGTTCATCGATTGGCTCGAGCGGGCACCAGCAACATCTCCATACGTCCTGTCACAAGCAAGTGTAACCCAAGGGCATCTGCTTGCTCCAGGGACAGGAAGAGCCTCAAACCATTCTTCAGGTCATGGGATTGAGGTCCATAATTATTACTAGTTTTTGACATAACAAATAAATAAAACACGGGTAGCTTGCCAGGCTCTGCACATCTCATGTGTCAATTATTTCACCCAACCCCACTCCAGCCCCACAAGGTCCAGTTTGAGAAACCCTGTTCAGCGGAGGCATACCACCCTATGTTTGTCCAAAACAACAGACTGCAAAACACCAAGAGCAAGCCCTTCACATGAACTGCAGACTTATTCGCTATACAAGGATTCTATATTTGGACCCCGAGAGATAGCACAGGCAGCGAAGCGCTAGCCTTGCATGTGGCTGAGTCAGATTTAAGCCACGGTCCCTCCTGTGGTCCCCTGAGCCACCAGGAGTGATTCCACCGCAGAGGCAGGAATAAGCCCTGAGCCGAGAGACACAGTTCCAAGCTTCTGCTCTTTTTTATTCTATGAACCTAAAATGCTCTTCAAGCAGTACTAGCTCATTAATTGCTTACAAAGAGTAGAGGGAAAATAGTGTAAATATCATTGTCGTAATAAGTGTACTACCGCTGGGCAATGAAATCATGTCTGGCTTCTTCCGTTTTCAAAATTAACCACTATTAGAATTCATTAAATATTTTCATAACCTAGCCAGAAAAATATGCATTTTATGATAATGTCTATAGATTTTACTTCTTTTCTTAAGTGTCACTACTGCTTACCCTAATTATATTTTCCATAAACTCAGACCTTGAGCACCACAACAGTAAGCAAATAAGAATACCCACTATTGCATCTCTACATAGATGTATTGTTCTTCCTTAAGCACCCTCCCTCGGTGCTACAGGGAACAGTGCCGGGATCATTCCTGATGGTGCCGGGATGGAGCTGGGTATGCCATAAGCATCTTTCCTCCTGTCCTATCTCTCTGGCCTACGTCATAGTATTTACCTCTTTAGAAACAACCTTTACAAATTTCCTATCAAGTCATAAATGTGTGTATTATTTAAATGGTGCAAAGATTAAATGATCTAACAACTAATTGGAAACACAAAGTAACCATTTTTTTTACTTTCCAAAGAAAAATTGGCCCTCCACTGTCTCTTTATTGGGTCTCATTGAACAGACTTGGCCTCATCTGGGTCACAAAATGGGAACATCATGGTGTTGCATGATTAATTCACCTCTGTGCTCGCTTGGTTTATAAATCATTTCCATGAAACAGAAATACCAAGGAAGCTGGGCCCACCAGCCTCAGAACTTCGGGAAAAAATTGCAAGGAGTAGAAAAAGCACTTGAATCATGAAAAAACAAACTTGTTTGAAAAACCATTTTTCCATATTCAAAATCACAATGATAGGGCCTGTCCCTTACCCCCTTGCCCATCAGCTTATTTTAATTGTGATAAATGGCAGGTTTAAAAAAGTGCCATAGACCCTGCTTTAGTAGAAAAACTAAAGGCTCACAAAGTCTCAGAGGAACCCCCCACCCACACCCACACCCACCAGTGATGCTACCCATGGACCCTAGCAGAGGTGAACGGAAAAAGCAAGGAACAGTGACTCTGGGCCAACACACAGACATGCCCTCCCCTCACAGACATCCCTATCTCTGTTCCTGTCCTGCTTCTCAAATGCCTGACTCAAAGATTCAAGTGAGCAAACCTTCACTTTTAAAAAGAAAGGGAAATAAATCTATGTGACTGTAGTCACTATTTAAAATAAATGTAAGGATGATTTTGCTTTACATGATGGAAGAACTGGTCCACACAACTGAGTTTGGTGGATGGAGTGCTGAAAGGGAGAGGTGTTGGGGTCCTTGACACAAGCAAGGTGGGTACACTGTGAGGGGTCCGCTCGGACAAAATGGCAACTGGTACCAATGGTGATCGGCTGATGCGAAGCAACGTTCCTGGACTCAGGGATCACTTTGCCCCCAGCACGGAAGCAGGACACATGGCCCACCGGCACGGGGAACTCCCAAGCCATATTCTATGCTTTGCTCACCTACAGGTAACAGGAACTGGACCAAGCACACCAGCTCCACTAGTCTCGGTTCCTTCTGCCCACCCAAGACAACTCAAAGATCCCATTTATTCTCTCCCAGGACACGGGTCTACCCCAGTCTCACCAGAGGCCGGTAGGGTCCACTCGAGAGCACACCCCAATAAACTTTTTTTCTATTTCCTTCACTTTTACTTGTCTCTGTCTCTCCGACTGTGCCAGCTGAGGTCACTGATCTATCACACTGGTGAGGGCAGCAGTGTTGGAATTGTGTGTGTGGGAAACAAACCATCATTAATTATGGCAAATCACAGAACCTCAATCCATTTCAAAAGATGGTTTTAAAAAAACTTATTTTACCTTTTATGACCAAAAAGGAACAGATGAAAACTGTTCAGGGTAGGGGGCCGGAGCAATAGCCCAGCAGGTAGGGTATTTGCCTTGCATGCGGCCGGCCTGTGCCGGTCCGGGTTCGATCCCCGGCATCCCATATGTTCCCTCAAGCACCACCAGGAGTAATTCCTGAGTGCAGAGCCAGGAGTAACCCCTGAGCGTCGCCGGGTGTGACCCAAAAAGCAAAAAAAAAAAAAAAAAAAGGGGGCAGAGCGATAGCCCAGTGGGTAGGGTGTTTGTGTTGCCCGCGGCCGGCCTGTGTCTGCCCGGGTTCAATCCCCGGCATCCCATATGGTCCCCGAGCACTGCCAGGAGTAATTCCTGAGTGCAGAGCCAGGAGTAACTCCTGAGCATCGCCGGGTGTGACCCAAAAAGTAAAAAAAAAAAAAACTGTTCAGGAAGCTTTAGAGCAGATTTCTAAATGACAGAGTCTCTCTCTCTCTCTCTCTCTCTCTCTCTCTCTCTCTCTCTCTCTCTCTCTCTCTCTCACACACACACACACACACACACACACACACACACATACAAGCGTGTGCACCGCCCTCCCAACACCTGCCCTGGGGACTCCTTTATGCATCAGGCTGTGTATGTATCCTATCATTCCTGCTTTGACTCTGATCACACAATTCAGGCTTTATGTGCTGTTTGCTCCGAGTTAGTGGGTTATTTCTGGAGGCCTAGGAAGACTCAAACATTTTTCCATATAAGATCATGGTAATTGCTCTGTAGACTTAGGAAAGGTTTCACGGAGGTGAGAGAGGGCAGTGCGGGAGGGTTGGACGCTATCTCTTTAGCCTGCAGACTGTGCTGAGGATTTTCCTGTCCGACCTGTTTCCTCATAGATTTCATAGAGTTCATAACAGTACATACTCCAGAGGGCTGTGGTTATGAAGTGACATTATGCATGTGACATGATCTTGGTGCTGCCTATAAAAGTGTCCTAAAAATGTAAAAGAGATTACAGAATTTCCTAACTTTCCAAGGAGATTCTATTTTTGACAGTACAGAGGGCTAGTAGTACTTGCCTTGCATGTGGTCTACGAAGTTCAATTACCAGCATCCCATATGGTCACTGAGGCACCACCAGGAATAATTGCTGAGTGCAGAACCAGGAGTAACACCTAAGTACTGCAAGTTGTGGCCCAAAAAACTAAAAAAAGAAGAAAGGAGGAGGAAGAGGAAGAGGAGGAGGAGGAGAAAGAGGAGGAAGAAGAGGAAGAAGAGGAAGAAGAGGAAGAAGAGGAAGAAGAGGAAGAAGAAGAGGAGGAAGAGGAAGAAGAGGAAGAACAGAACAAGAAAAACAAGAACAAGAAGAACAAGAACACCGGACCCACCCACCTCCTCTAGACAGTTTTCCCCTGGACAAGGATCTGGGAGAAACAACACCAGGAATCCCTGTAATATCCAACTTAAGGGGAAAAAACATAAATGACACATGTGGAATGATGTGCTCATTTAATTGAGAAACCACCCAAACTTATCTATGACAATCTAAAAAACACCACCATTATCACAAAATCTAAACACCTGGTATTTTTATTAATTATGTGCCAGGCACATATCCAAAAAAACTATTTTTCTATGTTTTATGTAATCTGCATCCTCTTTGATTGCTTTCTCATATGGCTACAATTTTGTCATCGCATTTTCTGTAGAAAGAATAGAATGTTAATGAGTCTTCCTCTGGCACAGCTGATTGACTGTGAGTTGCTTGCTGTGAGAAGGGTTGGGTGAGCATTTTGGTTTTGGGTTTTTTTTTAGTTTTGATCTTTGGTGTTCATAAAACATGAAACTTCACTGTACCTTCTGTTTGCAGTTCTGCTAGGAAAGAACAAACAAATTCTGATCAATCTGATTTCACATTGTTTCCATAAAAAATGCAGAGTATATTTATAATATTATATGCAGCATTATATTCATGTGAAAAATGAGAGATTAGAGAAACATGCCTGAGGTTACACAGCTGGCAAATTGCTGAGCTGGGATTCCACTCGCGACAGCTGGCATTCATTATTACTCACACTTTTACCCACCACGCCACACTCCGCCTTCCCGTTCATACCTCTGACATCTTGATCAACTGTGAAGAAGAACAAGGAGAGGAAAGAAGGCAAACATTTATGGAACAGCCTGTGTGTCCGGCTCTTAAGTTGGGCACTTATCTTGTTTACTCCTCAGAGAAATTCTGGAGATCAATGCCATTTCCCCAACATTTACACCACCAATAAGGAGGCGGACAGCTGGTAACCAAGCCCAGGTTCTTTTCGCTCTACAAATCTGATTCCCTAGATGCTTAAAAGAGAAATAGCGGGTGCTGGAATAAAATGTGAAATGAGACTTCAAACTAATTTTTTAACTGGACAAATGCTCCTATCGGTTACCTGTGGACAGTGTTTAGTACCAAGTGCCCTCCAAAGGCAGTTAACTCAGCTGAACGGGGACTTAGGTTACCTGTGGACAGTGTTTAGAACTTGCTGCTCCAAGTGCCCTCCAATGGCAGTTAACTCAGCTGAATGGGGACTTAGGTTACCTGTGGACAGTGTTTAGTACTTGCTGCTCTAAGTGCCCTCCAATGGCAGTTAACTCAGCTGAACGGGACTTAGTAAAGCACAACACAAGCTGGGAAGGCACAAATGCAGCTTGTTTGTTTGGTTTGGGTTCTGGTTTTGGCTCTCGGACACACCTGGTGATGCTCAAGGGTCACTCTCGCTCTGCTCAGGGAACACTCTGGACTAGCTCCGGGGACCATATGTGGTACTGGGGTTTGAACCCGGGTTGGCCACAAGCAAAGCAAGTACCCTAACCACTGTACTGTGAGTACTACCAATCTAGCCCCAGAGTCCCAGGCTTTAAGAGGACAGGCAGACACGCATTTTTGCTCCATCCCTACACTGTCTCTCATGTTTTCCTTTGGGTGCCACACCCAAGACAATTCCCAGTAGCATTTGGTCACTTTCCATCTCTAACCACAATGTGGCCTTATTGGTGTTGTGAGTCCACAAGGTCAATTAAAACCACGCACCTCTTGGAGGTGGCCTTCTTATTTTTGTTGCAAATGTTAATGCGATTAAGTTGAGTGGGGGCGGAGGAAAGGACTGACTTCTTGATGCTGGAACTCAAATTTTACTGTGGCAAAATACACATTACATTTACCATTTTAGGCATTTTAGATGTCCAGTTCAGTACACAAGCATCACTGCCATCATCCCCAAGATGATTTCCCCAACTGAAACTTCGGGACCCATCACATTCCTGCTTGTCTTTCCTCCCTCTGCCAGTCCCTGGAACTTGCTGTTCTTTGCTTCTTAAAGCATGACTGTTCTGGAACCCTACTTTCATCTTTTGTATCGAAATCATTTTATTTACCATCATGGTTTCCAGGCTCAGCTATGTTGCGGCATGTGCCAAAGCTTCACACCCTTTCAAGGCTGAACCATGTTCCCTTCCATGGACCTACTACATGGAAATATGATGATTTTTATCCCTGGGCCATTGTGAATAATAGTGCTGTGAACATGAGCAGATAGTTAACTATCCTATACATTTTAAGATGCAGAACCAACCACTGTCCTTTCTAAGGCCGTGAATCAGTTCAGGTGACCCCAGTGTTGACGTGAGTGAAGAACACCTTTGAGGTCCTCAGAGATCTCTGCTTGTCAGGGGGTAGGGGCCTTATGCAAGAGACTTTGACGAGCATTCTTTTAGGCGATGCCCCCACGGTTGTCACAGACCAGCCTGAGGAAAGAGAGTTGTGGATTTCCCTGAAATATCCCATTTTAAGGCATGTAAGTGTATCTCAGAGTCCAAATAAAGTCGCATGCAATGCGAGGAAGTTCCGGCACCTTGGATTCTCTAGCCCCCATCAGTGATTTACTCCATAAGAGATCAGGTTTCATTTAGATTCAAGGGTGAATGTAAATTCTCAAAACAACTCAGCCTGCATGCCTGAGCTCAGGCAAGTGTACCTAATTTTCTCTCTCACTAATAAATGACTCTGAGGGTTTATAAATAATTAGTGTAACACTAATCAAACTCCACAAATGAGTACATTTCTGTTACAGTCATTTATAGTGAGACAAGTATTGTATACAAGAATATTTACTTGGAGGGGGTGCAGGGGGATAGCTCAAAGGGTTGGAGTGTGCGTGCCTTGCATGCATGAGACCCCAAGATGAATCCCGAGGCATCAGATGGTCTCCCAGGACCACCAGTATGGCCCTGGTGACCCCTAGAACCGGTGGGTTTGAACAGCATGATGTCACCAGGCCCAAGTACTGACCCATCAGGTCAGTACACACGGTGAGTATTGCAGGCGTGGTCCCCAGACTGGAAAGCCGCCCGCACCCTAAGAAGAGTAAGAAGAGTTTTTTTTTTTTTTTTTTTTTGCTTTTTTGGGTCACACCCGGCAACGCTCAGGGGTTTCTCCTGGCTCTGCACTCAGGAATAACTCCTGGCGGTGCTCGGGGACCATATGGGATGCCGGAGATTGAACCCGGGCCGGCATGGGCCGGCGCGCAAGGCAAACGCCCTACCCGCTGGGCTATCGCTCCGGCCCCAAGAAGAGTATTTTTAAACATAGGCTCTATGCATGAATAAACTGCTGATATTGCATTTCTTGTTTTAGGTTTCATGAATTAATGTTTGTTATTGCTTAGGTGTCTATAATAAATTTGGTACTTAGGAAATTCATGTTGGATCATTCATTTATAACATTGATAGATATATTTGCCTTTTTGATTTTCCTTGAACACTGTAAAACTGTTTAGTTCTCATAATCATGGGAAACTGAACAAAGGATGTTTTTCTTTGAATCCAAATGGGATGTAAACTATATTGGGGAAGGGCACAGAGATTATGAAAAAAATATTTCCCAGTACAGCTGATTTCAAACTAGCCACTGCTCTTTTCTCAGGAAACAGTTCTGCTCTTTCTTAGAAAGAATATTCCGTTTGTTTGTTTCTCATTTATTTTTAAGTATTTTTCCTAAATAATATTGGGTATGTCCCATACTTAAAACAAGCATCCTCAATTAAGTATTTCAACAGATGCTGCTGTTTTCTTATCACACTCCCCTGAAGAACTCTGCTAGGATCAGGGGTAAGAGAGACAGACAGACAGACAGACAAACAGAGAGAGGACTGGCATTTCTGATCTTCTTCAGTTCACCTCTGACTATGGGGCAATACCTGTGATACCTTCACTCTCAGGAAAAATAAGCCAAGAGGCAGCTGGGGGCGGGTGGGAAGTGCTCACAACCGACTGTCCCTGATCCCCTGTCCCCGAGAGAGTACCAACCCTGTCCCAGGGTCAAGGTCAAGGGGCCTAGGCCTGGGCATCTGTGGGTCACTCTGGTCACTTGGTCCACCAGTACTGTGAGCCCCTCCAGCAAAGAAGGTGCGAACAGCACAGGCCTGTCGGGGGCCACACCGGCATGCGGTATGTAGCACCCCACCTTTGGCTTTTAGGATCTCTTTAGGAGCGTGGCAGCTGCCTAACAATAGCAACCCCTGCATTTGACCATATTCAAATGATGTGAAGACAGAGATGACATCTCTGAAACCAGGGTGTGTCTTAAAACGAATCTGTTAACCAAACAGGAACCGTAGACTATATTTTTGGCTTTACCTCTCTTCTCCCTGTCATATGTGTGCAGCTGTGATA
Source organism: Cryptotis parvus (assembly GCA_021461705.1). NCBI lineage: Eukaryota > Metazoa > Chordata > Mammalia > Eulipotyphla > Soricidae > Cryptotis > Cryptotis parvus. Next base: position 411,287 of record JAJIBD010021312.1, on the reverse strand, counting down.
TATGACTTTTATATCTAGCTTATGTCTAAATAAGTAAGACAGGATTCCTTCCTAAAGCAAAATATTAAACTAAGTCTTTGTGTATGGTTTGATTGTCAGATTCTTCCCCCTTACACACATTCCCTTTATGGAATACTCAGTAATGGCACGTCATTACAAGCACATATTACATTGGGTAAAGTAATAATGCATGATGGCGAAGCTTCTTCTTTTTCATTCCTACACTTCAAAATTCTGAAAATCTTTTCTCCTAAACCCAAGGCTTCTTTTTTTTCACATTTCCAGGACAACCCCTATTAGTCCGGATTTGGAAATGACAAATGACTTCCTCTTGCTTAACAATGGCAACACAAACACTATTAAAATAAAGAAGTAATAGGCAAGGGAAGGCATTTGCTCACTCAGAGACAATTTCTGCCCGAATGCAAGTCTTGATGAGAACTCCCCCACTTGGCCCATGGTTGAGTGACTCCACATCAGCCTCAGCAACATCACTTGAGACCTTGATTAGCCCATCGGCTAAGTGAAAACAGCTGTTTCTTTCTAAAGTCTTCAAAAACAATAATCAAATTACTCTTCGGCTCCTTGAGTCGCACAAAAATCTCATTATCTCTGGTTGAAGTGAAGGAATATTAATGAAAGCGGAAATCATTCCTTCCTGAGCCCGTCTTCAAGCAAATTGGGCTTTATTCTTTCAAAGGGTACAGATCAATCTTTCTCTCTCGGCTGCTCCAAGTGGAAGACAGGGGGCCTCAACCCACCTGTCCCTCAACAAGCTACGCGGGTTGCAGAGACCCTACACTCCTCTATTAGGTTTAGAAAAGGAAGAGATGCATTTCCCCGCCTGACCACATATCAAGCCTGGGCCCTCCATTCTCTTCCCTAGGGAACGGAGCTTCCTCTTGGTAGAGTTGGGACTCTCTGACCTAACCTTAATGGCATCGCTTTGCTGCACCATGCTGATCCTGAAAAGCCCATCTGCATCTCTCTGCTCTGGGAGAAATTCTAGTCTTCATTCTGAGTGAGGCCCTCTGCAAACCCCAGTCCAGGCAAGACGAAGTTGGAGTTCTGAAGGCAGGTGGAAGGCTTTTATTTCAAGTCACACAGGCAAACTTTCCCAATCCTCCAGCAAAATGCTTCCGTCTCCTATTGTTCTTACTCAAAAGATCAGTTGTTTATCTTACTTTTTTTTTTTATTTGCTTTTTTGGGTCACACTCGGCAATGCTCAGAGGTTTCTCCTGGCTCTGCACTCAGGAATCACTCCTGGCGGTGCTCGGGGGACCATATGGGATACCGGGGATCGAACCCAGGCGGCATGGGCCGGCCATGTGCAAGGCAAACGCCCTACCCGCTGGGCTATCGCTCCGGCCCCAGTTGTTTATCTTAACAAATACACGTTAAATCACTGCAATTCTTTGCTTAGTTTCTGGAGTCCTGCAATGACTGTTTTAGAAATGATAGTTCCCTTTTATCACTGCTTGAGGAGAAAGGGTTTGCCAAAATCCTTACCCTGCCGTTTTTCTGGCTGACCTTTTCTGTACCTTGTTCTTCAATTTTTTTATGTTCTTTGTGTTAGATACATTTGTTGATCTATTTTCTTATTCGTAAGTTACTGATTATTTCTTCTGACATCTCAAATGTGTTGGTGAATCCAGTCAGTATTTTTTTATTTTTATCATTTTCTTTTTTTTTTTTTTTTGCTTTTTGGGTCACACCGGCAGTGCTCAGGGGTTTCTCCTGGCTCTGCACTCAGGAATTACTCCTGGCGGTGCTCGGGGACCATATGGGATGCCGTGGATCGAACCCGGGCCGGCATGGGCCGGCCGCGTGCAAGGCAGACACCCTACCCGCTGAGCTATCGCTCCGGCCCATTTTTTGTCATTTTCATGTCTAGAAATACCAGTTGTCTTTATATATTTTTTAATTTTTTTTTCTATTCAGACTCCCCATTGCTGCATCCTTGTCTCTATATTTTGCTCTAGTTCTTTGAACATCTTTCTTTACATCTCTGAGCCTATTTACAAGCACTGCTTTGATGTATTGTCTCTGAAATCCAATATTCAAGTTATAGAAGTAAGCTTTCTGTATCACTCATATAGCTGGGGTATTTCTGCATATTTTAAATTTTGGTTGAAAATTTGATAGCCATTTAAAATACTATACTGTAAAATTATAGGTTTATTTTGAGAGAATATATTGTGAGATAGAATCCGTTTTTTTATTATTCCACAAGTTAATGCTTCAATTTTTCACTTGCCTGAATCTAAATTAAAAAAAAAAACTATCACTCCCAAGATATGTAGATATGTCGAAATGCCTCTTTTTAATTTATGCTTATTTGTTGGTCAAGTTTCTTGAGGCCGCCCCTGGACATGTATAATTCACTAGTAAATTCATAATTGATAGATTTCTGCTCAAACATCTCCAGCTGCTAATACTATTTTTCCCTCTAGCAACCAGTCTATGCCTGAGTTAAGGTAAAACCTTCAAGTCACAACTAGTTCTCCAATGTCCCTTGCTATTGTCCATTAACTGGACACTGGCCCACTTACAGGCCTGTAGCCTCTTGAATCCCCTGAGCCATGGAGAGCACCAACCCAACGATTTTATGACTCTTTCATTAGAGAATCTACTTCAAGAAAATTCCATTTCATTGAAATATTCTGTTTCCTCAAACCCATCTATCCCATAAACACAAATACAGTAACACTGAAAGTTGGTGGTCCCTGAATCCAATATGAAGGCTAGATTGTGGTGGCTCTAGATGTCGGCTCCAGAACTGTACTAGAATGTTAGCATATCCTGAGTATTACCTGCTGTTCACAGACATGGGGCAGAGCTGCTACTGGCTCTCCCTGTGCCCAGCCGCTCACGAGGTGCCCGGGAGGGATGGCAGGTTCTAACCCTGGCCCACCACCCCAGCAGAGCCTCCGCAACAAGCCAGACGACCCCCCCACTCCATGAGGGCCTCCATTTTCCACATCCGGACTTCCCTCTCATCAGAACTCCACCCAGCAAAGAGCCTATTACATCCCGGCTCGCACGGCCACTTGTGGCCACGCATTCCATCAATAAATGTTGGATTTAGAGATAACTACAAGAGTATGCTACCCGCACGGCAGAGCCTGGCAAGCTAACCATGTCGTATTTGATATGCCAAATACCAGTAACAATTATAGACCTCATTCCCATGACCTGATGGAATGGTTTGAGGCTCTTTATGTTCCTGGAGCAAGCAGGTGCCCTTGGGATCTACTTGCATGAGACAGGACATATGGAGATGTTACTGGTGCCCGCTTGAGCAAATTGATGATGAACGGGAAGACAGTGACAGTGACAGTTCATGAGTTATCACTGTAAACGATGATCTCCAGGGATTCACTTATCAAATGAAGCCAGTGAACTATTCATTACATTTGTCCAAAAATCTTGATCAGGTTAAGCTTTTCTGGTGCTCGAAGCAGGAGACCGTGCTTTCAAAACATCTGCCTTCTGTACCTTATACCAGAATGATAAAGGCTTGCTGAAAGATGGAGGCAGAAAAAAAAATCCCCAAAGCCCTATTTAGGAAATTCAGTTATGGGAAATTGCTATGGTTGTGCAGGTATAATCTTTATGCAAAGGGGAACTGAGAGTTGCTCATCTTTATTTAGAAAAACATGTTGCTTCATATTTTAAATCGTTTTGTGCAAGAGCGGAAATTCTGTGTGTTTTTAGATTTCACAACTAAAACCGTTTCCAAATTGTAAAAGAGCAAATAATTGTTTTACTAGACATTTCTATTTCTCCAAGATGTTGAGAAAAAGATATAATCCCCCTTTTTTAATTTTTTTTTTCTTAACAGAACTTCAACATACTTTGACAAGTTCTTTTCCTCCAGCCCAGGGTGTGCCATAACAGCTGGGCATATATACCTAATAGTTTAAAATGAGATTTCCCAGTGCCCCAAGAGATTTTATTTTAATGCCCACTGTTAAAATTATTTGCATAAGACCCACTTTCTCCAGATGTTATCTGGTGCATCTATTACAAAAACCCAAACATAATCTTTAACTGCCCTTAGAATAATCATCCGTGTCAGGGGATCGATTTTCCCTGAAAGCAGTTTTAAGCTCTTGAATTTCTGGATTAGTATGGGAAAATTTCACTCACTTCTCAAGTCTGTACATCTCTGTCGACTGAAGTGCAAAGCAAAGCAGGAGTCTGCAGCCATAGTTCATTAAGTGCTCTTTATGCAAGCAGCTACTTACGAGATGGAAAGGAAAGCTCAGAGAGAAATATTCATCAAATTGTTTTACTCCCTTGCATTACATTCCTTCATAATATTTGACCTGAGAATCAAAACCAAAACCAAAATGAACAAACAGTGTGGAGAGGAAGTGTGGGAGCGGTACAGGAAGTAAGGAAGTTGCCTCGCATGCGGCAGACCCTTGTTTAAATTTCTGATACCATATATGGTCCCCTGAGCTTCTCCAGGAGTGATTCCTGAGCACAGAGCTAGGAGTAAGTCCTGAGCACTGCTGGGTGTGATGCAAAAACAAAAATAAAACAAAAAAAAAGAACAAAGAAAATATCCTTCTGGTTCCATGACCATCTCACCATTGAGTTTTGACAGCAATACAAGGTCATTCTTGTCTTGGCTGGAGGCCTTCAAAAGCAGCACTTAGAGTCAACTTATTTCATCTATCTGTTCAGACCTCTTATTAAGAGAGGAAAATAAGAGGTGGCGTTTCCTTCCATCATAACTAGTCAATACCCCACGAGTATCCTAGGCCAGTCATCTAACCTCTGAAGTGGACATGCAGTAACCTTGTTTCCTGCGTTGATAGCTACATTCCCTGGAAGCTCTAATTGAAAACTGCAGGAGAGCTCAATGATGCTCTCAGAAATATCTGTGCACCCTTCCAGAGTTTTTATCAATCTCAGGGTAGAATTTGTCGCTGGGAGGTGAGTTTCACAAACCCTCACATTTTCAACAGCAGAATACAAGTCCAGAGCTAAGGAAAGATGTGGATCACTCTACAAAAAACCACATATCATCTCAGTCCATTTTTTTATTTTGTTTTTTGTTTGTTTGTTTTTTGGGTCACCTCCGGTGATGCTCAGGGGTCACTCTGGCTCTGCACTCAGGAATTACTCCTAGCAGTGCTCAGGGGAATATATGGAATGCTGGGGATCAGAATTGGCTTCACCACATGGAAGGCAAATGCCCTTCCCACTGTACTATTGCTTCAGCCCCAAGTTTTGGTTCTTAATCATAGCCCAATCTTTTCTTGAAACCAGAGAAAGCAGGGGCCTGGAGCAATAGCACAGTGGGGACAGCACTTATCTTGCATTCAGCTGACCCAGGTTCGATTCCTGGCACCCCATATGGTCCCCCAAGCTCACCAGAAGTGATTGCTAAGGACAGAACATTAGCATCACTGGGTGTGACCGAAAAAACCTTGAAAAGAAATTGATGAAAACATAATAGCTCTTAAACATAATAGTATCATATATTTATAAAGATCTATGTGGAGATTTTTAAAACATTGAGGCACCAGATTAACTATTAACAATGGGTTTCCATTAAACAGTGTCCTAATACCACACTCTCCACCTGACCATCAAGTGCTTCCCACCACTGTCTCAGCATCTCCTCCCATCTCCCTCACTTCTGCCCCATGCCTTAACCCCTATACTCTCTCTCAACTCCAAAGTGTTGATCTTTTTCCAACCAATGTCTTTTTGAAGGATCACCGTCACTGTCTTCCCATTCATCATCGCTTTCCTCGAGCGGACCCAGTAACATCTCCATATGTCTTGTCTCATGCTAGTAGAGCCCAAGGCATCTGCTTGCTCCAGGAACATAAAGAGCCTCAATCCATTCCGGAATGAGGTCTATAATTGTTACTGGTATTTGGCATATATATCAAATACAACACGGGTAGCTTGCCAGGCTCTGCCATGCAGGTAGCATACTCTTGTAGGCATCTCTAAGTCCGGCATTTATTGATGAACCACGCAGCTGAGCCGGGCGCTGATAGGCTGGCCTGCTGCTTGGAGGTCTGACAAGAGAGAAGTCCGATGTGGAAAACGGAGGCCCTCATGGAGTGGGGGGTCGTCTGACTTGTTGTGAGGCTCTGCTGGGGTAGTGGGCCAGGGCTAGAACCACCATCCCTCCCGGGGGCCTCGTGAGCGGCTGGTCACAGGGAGAGCCAGTAGCAGCTCTGCCCCATGTCTGCGAGTCTCTGGACCGGCATACCTGAGCCGGATTTAAGAAAGACTGCTGCAGGGTGGAACTCGATGAGCCGGGCGCTGATAGGCTGGTCTGCTGGGTGGAGGTCTGACGAGAGAAGTCCGGATGTGGAAAATGGAGGCCCTCATGGAATGGGGGGGTCGTCTGGCTTGTTGCGAGGCTCTGCTGGGATGGTGGGCCAGGGCTAGAACCCACCATCCCTCCCGGGCGCCTCGTGAGTGGCTGGTCACAGGGAGAGCCAGTAGCAGCTCTGCCCCATGGCTGCGAGTCTCTGGACCGGCATACCTGAAGGATACTGGGATACAAAAGCATGAACTGAAATGTTATATTAGCCAATTACAAGACCTATTTCTGGGAAAAGTTAATTTTCCAATTTATACAGTGTATACTTTACTATAAAATGTTGAATAAATACAGAAACATGAAGAGTGTCCTTGCATATGTCCCCGAGTATGTGGCAAAAATATGAAATATTTTCTATGCTATTCAACATCCAGACTCCACAGCTCGTCAGAGCTCCACCCAAAAAGAAAAGCCGATCTCTCCCCATCTCCTCCCACTGCGGTTCATCGGTAAATGCACAAACTGAGAGCCTACTACTGAGAGTATCCCACCTGCACAGAAGAGCCTAGCAAGCTACCATGTCGTATTTGATATGCCAACAACCAGAAACAATTATAGACCTCATTTCCATGACCAGAACAAGTAGTTTAAGGCTCTTCGTGTTCCTGGTGAGAGCAGATGCCCTTGGACTACACTAGCTCACGACAGGACGTATGGAGATGTTACTAGGGCCCGCTCAAACAAATCGATGAACAACGGGAAGACAAGTGAGACAAGTGATACAAGTGCTTTTTGAAGAGAAGGATGAAGAAAGAGGAAGGAAAACATATTGCATCATAGCGACGTGATGTTACGTTCTCTGTCTCTTCCAGGAATTTCCAACCCCAAGGTGTTCTGAAAACTCTATGTTCAGATCCTTGACTAAACCAATGGAGAGAGGAGGGGCCTTGTTTTTTAAAAAGGATTGAGGGGGCTGGTGATATAGGTAGGTGGGGTGCTTGCCTTGTATGTGGTTAACATCAGTTCGATCCCTGGCACTCATATGGTCCCTGCGCTCCATCAGAAGTGATCCTAAGTACAGAGCCAGGAATAAGCCCTGAACAATACCAGATGTGGTCCAAACATTATAAATAAGCAAGATTAAAGGTTGGAAAGACAGCTCAGATGCTAAGGTGTTTGTCTTGATGCAGTCGTCCTCTGCCCAATGCCCGGCACTGTGTATGGTCCCCCAAGTACCTCAGAAGTGATCCCTGACTGAAAAGCAAGGACTAAGCCCATAGTACAACACAGGTTGAGCCCCCCAAACCAAAAACATTTGAAAAGTTAAAGAGAGATTTAACGGGGTGACATCAAACGATAGCAGAGAATAGGAAGGACTTAGCACCTCATTCCTCATAAAGTTGTGAATTAACAACAATATATTAATAAAGTGCCTCAATAAGATATTGAGAAACAGGGGCCGGAGCAATAGTCCAGTGGGTAGGGCGTTTGGCTTGCACACGGCTGGCCTGTGCCGGCCCAGGTTCCATCCCCGCATCCCATATGGTCCCCCGAGCACCACCAGGAGTAATTCCTGAGTGCAAAGCCAGGAGTAACCCTGAGCATTGTCGGGGAACTCCGCCGGGTCCCCAACAGTGTCAGGACAGAGGTTGTCTTCTACCTCCGAGGACGCCGGAGAACAGATGAAAACTCACGAGTCCAGTGCAGTTCCAAAAATGGCTTTTAATAGTACAAAAGCTCTTCCACAGCACTCCAATATAATGAACAAACTTTAGCTCTGGTCCGAACTTAGACCATACAAAAGAGCCTAAGTCTCCCACCAAAGAGAGAGAGGATCTCACCCGCTGAGTCCTACCCAGAAGAAGGAGCAAAAGGCCAAAGAGCAAAAGGCCAAAAGCCAAAAGGCCCAAAAGGCAAAAGGCCGCAGGAGCCAAAAGCTGAAGGCTGAGGAACCAAAAGGCAAAAGGTGAAGGGGCCTCAAGTCAGCCCCCTTATATACACCAAAGTAATCCAACCGGGAGGGGCATGTCAACAAAGAACTCTAAACAGAGTATAGTGCCACACCTTATTGCAGGTATAAACAAAGGTTATGCCAAGGACTAAGGAGATTATCTCTTATGTAAAACACTGGAGAGAGAGAGAGAGAGGGGCTGATATAAAGTAATACATCTTAACCCGTGAGCTTCATGTAATCTAGATGGTACCCACAAGGTCCTTCTTATTATTATCTGCACAAGGGTGATTCTGAGTATCTTGTTCTCGTGTACTGAAAGGGTCACTCTTGCCTGCTTAGAGCAAACTAGTATGATCCTTCCTATAGTCTTCCTATAGTCTCAATGTAGCCAGGGTGGTAGTCTCCTGGTAAATTCTAACTGTCCCACGCTGGGTGCAGTGGGTATAAAGAGGAGCTGTGCCCAATCTAGAAAACATAGAATTAATCCTGATGGTGCCTAGGGAAGACAGACATGGGGAGAGCTGCTACTGGCTCTCACTGAGCCCAGCCGCTCATGAGGTGCCTGTGAGGTATGGCGGGTTCTAGCCCTGGCCCGCCACCCCAGCAGAGCCTCACAACAAGCCAAACGACCCCGCACTTCATGAAGACCTCCATTTTCCACATCTGGACTTCCCCCTCATCAGAACTCCACCCAGCAGACCAGCCTATCACAGCCCGGCTCATCGAGATCCACCCTGCTGCAGTCTTTTTTTAATCCGGCCCAGGTATGCTGATCCAGAGACAGACGTGGGGCAGAGCTGCTACTGGCTCTCCCTGTGCCCAGCCGCTCATGAGGTGCCCGTGAGGGATGGCGGGTTCTAGCCCTGGCCCGCCACCCCAGCAGAGCCTCACAACAAGCCAGATGACCCCCCCACTCCATGAGGACCTCCATTTTCCACATCCGGACTTCCCCCTCATCAGAACTCCACCCAGCAGACCAGCCTATCACAGCCCGGCTCATGCGGCTGCTTGTAGCCGCGGTTCATCAATAAATGCTGGATTTTGAGATGACTGCAAGAGTATGATACCCACACGGCAGAGCCTGGCAAGCTACCCGTGTCGTATTTGATACGCCAGATACCATAACAATTATAGACCTCATTCCCATGACCTGATGGAATAGTTTGAGGCTCTTTATGTTCCTGGAGCAAGCAGGTGCCCTTGGGCTCTACTTGCATGAGACAGGTCATATGGAAATGTTACTGGTGCCCGCTCGAGGAAATCGATGATGAACGGGAAGACAGTGAAGACAGTGAAGACAGTGCCCAATCTAGAAAACATAGAAGTCTTAGTAGATGTATAAGTCAGAAGTTATTCAATCAAGGTGACTTCTGTAAGTGCCACACCCTCTAGCAGTGTTTACATAGAAGAGAAGTCTCATTAGAATGAACCTTGACTTAAGTAGATTAAGCTGGGAGTGGGCAAAACAACAAAACTGCCAGAATAGCTAAACCTGTCCTCCAACAGAGCATCACCAGGTGTGACCCAAAAAGAAAAAAAAAAAAAGAAAGAAATTGAGAAACAAATTCAGAGATCTCTGAATTCCCAAGGAAGCGTGACATCAACCACATCATAATGGAGCAGAAATATTTACTTCTTTTCATATTCTTGTCAGAGCCCTGCAAAGGGCAAATATTTAGACAAAGAGAGACACCTGTGCGTTATCAGGTAGGTGGGTAAATATTCCTTACCAACATTTCTAAAAATCATAAAAATTATGATTTTTATTAATTTATGTCAATAATCACAAAATATATACATATAGTTTACATCCACACACAAAATAACACAAAAATTAACTCAAAATGGATTAAAATCCTAAATGTAAGATATAAAACTACTATATTCCTCAAAGACAACATGGAGAAAGCTTCAGGCCATTAGATTCAATAATTATTTTTTAGATATTTGGACAAACAGAAGCAACAAGATGAAAACAGACAAATGGGACCACACCAAACTTAAAACTTGTTCAATCGAAAGAGGAAATCAAATGGCCAATAGGTTCATTAAACAGTGCTCAATATCAAGAACAATGAGTAAAATCTAAACCAAAACCACCAAGAGGTATCACATTATACAACCAGAAATGCTAGTATCAAAAGTACAGAAACAGGTGCTGGTCACAGAGGTGATGGCATCCTTGCTAGCAGTTTGTGGGAACGGAAAGTGGTAACCATCATGGAAATGTTCTGAAGGCTCCTAGGAAAAATCAGCATAGAATTCTCATAGAATGCAGCAATTCGACTTCCTAGATATCTACTCAAATGACCTCCAAGAAGGATCTTGAAGAGATATTTACCTTTCCAAGCCTAACTACACTACTCACAAGAGGTGAGAGCGAGCCAAATGCCTAGCAACAGAAGAATGGGTAAAGAGCCATGATTAAATACATGCAACTGAACACTAGTCTTCAAAAAGAAGGAGACGCTATCGGGTTGCATTAGGGGTAGCCCTCAAGACATATACGCTAGATGAAATAAACCGGGTGCATAAGACAGTCCACTCATATGACATATCAGAAAGAGTCCAAATCAGTGAAAATACAAAATAGTGACCAAGGGAGAAGGGAGGGCAGAAGAGGAAGTGTTTAATGAATTTACAGTTTCTGTGACGAAAATGAAAAACTTCTGGTGGTCTATTGTACATTAAAGTGAAGATACTAACATTATTCAACTTAAAAACGGTTGACAGCAATCTGATGGTCCGTGTTTCGACAATTACTAAAATGTTTAAGTTAAGGTGGCAAAATTGGCATTGAACTGTTTGTTTGGTTGGTTTTCCTTGGGTAATATTTCAGAAAATGAGATTTTGGCTCTCTGAAAACGTAAAGTGCTTAGATTCAATTTTCAGTTCAGTCAAACAAACCGTTCTAGTCCTGATTCTTTTCCTAACTAAGAGCAATCTGACCTCGAAGGAAGATAGCACGTCTGGCAGGAGTCAGCCCCGGAGCTGCTCTGCGGGTTTATTCTGTACTTCAAGCACAAAGGCACCCAAAACACTATTGATCACAGCCCGATTTCCTAAAAATGTCAGGGACATTTTACACTTTCCCTCTGAGGCACTAAATACCAGGTCTGTCATTAACCAGATTGTGAGAGCAGACACAATAAAGCCAACTGCAAAGTTAACATTAAAGAATTTCTCCAAAGGTCATCTTGCAACTATAGAATTTCATAATGACCCTCTTCTTCGAGAAGGACTGATTGCTCACAAAAAGATGTCCACAGCCTGGCCTTGCATCTTCCACCTGCCCGTGAGAGTGAACAGTATCGCCACAGCCCCGGCTGCCTGTGCGCCTTCCCAAGAACCATTTACCGCAACAAATGCTTCATCAAGACAAAGCCACTCCTCCTCCTTGCCTACTGCGCAGTGCTTCACCGGGACTGTCTCTGCAACAAGATGCCAAACCTACAGGGTAGACAAATGACTTATTTCTCGTGGTCTTTGGTTATTGGCATTTTCCATCTTATCTTTTTTTTTAACTTTTTGGGTCACACCCGCAATGCTCAGGGATTACTCCTGGCTGTTCACTCAGGAATTACGCCTGGCGGTGCTCAGGGGACCAATATGGGATGCCGGGATCGAATCCGGGTCATCCGTGTGCAAGGCAACACCCTACCTGCTGTGCTATCGCTCCGGCCCTTCCATCTCATCTTTAGGGGAAAAAACTGCTAAACATATCCCTCCCCACAAGGCTTGAGTTGACGGCTCAGGTTGAGGGCCCTCTTGGAGAACTAAATGTCAGGCAAGCTAGAGAGGAAGGAGACAGGCTGTGCTGTGAGAAACAGGGAAACATGAGCTGGAGAAGAATGGCAGAAACTGCTGGCCATTAATGAGGGCGAGTCTTACATCAGATGCTTCCTGCATGCATCACCTGTCAGACAAACAACTTTACAGACATCAGAACCGTTAGATGCTGATTACCCGCTACACCTTAGGGCTCCTTTTGGGTTCCTCCTCCTGTGCTTCCTTTTACATCTCATTTTATGGAGAAAGAACCGGAGGTTCTGGGTACTGTTCAATCAGACACATCAAAATCTGGACTCCGCCAATAAGATGGTTGTTTTGTCTTTCCCTGCTCTGGTCACTGTCCACCTACTTGGTCTTTTCTCCCATAACCCCTGCCTTGCCCCTTAAGCCCCACCCCCTGCTGGATAACTGGGAGGACCAGACCCAAAGCAAGCTGTCTGTCACCACACCCCTCAGGCTCTCAGGACAGACTGTGCCCAGAACACCCTCTCCAGACAGTTCTCACTGATAACAGTGAGATCACTGATGATAACACTGATGATAACATCAGCTATCACCAGAGCTTCAAACACCAGCTCTTCCGAGAGCTCTAGAACTGGCTTTCCTCTTCCTGCCTTTTCACGTATTCAGCACTGATATACACCCTCTGGGTTCACTGCCAGCACTCCCAGCCTCTGAGCGCACCTGATCTCAGTCACTGCTGTTGTGTTCATCACGTCAGTGCTGGACCTTCGTACATGGAAGAGAAACTCAGGCTGACGGGACAGCGCAAGATTCACTCGTTATAAAAAGTTTGATCAGTTTCCCCTTATGATAGGAAAAGGAGCTTCCCTTTTTACTCCATTGCTGTGTTAAAATAATGAGTATTATCATAATAGAACCCATGATAAAACACCATTTCTTATTTAGCATTTCATTGACCTTATCAAGAACTGGCTGTATTTATTTGTTTATATATTTGAACATTCCAAATGTCAGTTTTACGTATTATGGTCACTGCTTAATCAAATTCTCTTTTATTTCATAGTTGAAACTAAAGTCTCATGAATTTTATTTATTTTTGAGCTTTTTAAAAATGTACTTATTTTTTGGCAATGCTGAGAATCAACCCCAGGACCTCATCTATGCAAGGAAAGTGCTCTGTCGCTGAGCTACATTCCAGACCTCAGGAATTTTTAAATTTTACAATAACATTATCAACATGTCCTCTTTTGCCAGTATATATTGCAAATATTTTTATTTTTTATTTATTTTTCAGTAGCTACTATTCAAAAAAGGATCAAAAAAGAGTAATGGTAGGTTCTAGTTCCCATTTTTAATGATAAATGGCCTTAATATTTTACCTTTAAAATATCATTTGCTATTTTTAGTAAACAACATTTATTTCTTTAAGTATCTTCCCACTAATTCTACTCTCATGTAGTTACTCACAATAGCTCTAGATTTTATTGAAGATTTTCAACTGCTATTGATATTCTTTAGTTTGTTGTTCTAATGAAATATATTGATAAAGTTCCTTTTTCTTAAAGTCCTTGCATCATTGAAATTAATCCCATTTGTTCACAACATAATTTTATAAATGGGGGAGCAAGATACAGATTTCTAATAGTGTATTTGAAATATTTGCTTCTATATTTGTAATTGGAATTCATGCAATTTTCTCTTGTGTGCTATCTTTAGGATACCTTATACAATGAATCAGGGCCTTTCATCTTTTTCTGTGGACAGAATTATTTAAATAACACCGGCATATTATGATGTATGAATTTAGATTAAACTCAGCAGTAAAAGCTTTGAGGCCGCCACCAAATGTGGTTATGGTTATTGATTGGTCTGTTCAAATGTTCTATCTCATTTTCAGTCAAATGGGGTATTTTACGCTTTGATAGAAAGTTGGCCATTTCAGAATTTCTAAATGTACTTTCGCGAGTTTGTACTGAACTGCCATAATATAAATCTTCAAGATTTTCGGTAATTGAAGATTGTATCTCATCATTAACGTTATATGTTTGTTCTCTCTCTCTTGATGGCAGGGATTTTCTTATTTTATGTTATTATTCATTTTAAAGAAAACTTTGGGGACATATAGTATATTCTAAGTATTTAAGTCATGGTGCCTTAGACAAGACCAGTTCATGTCCCTCTCAGATCTGAGAGGCGCAGGGCTGTGGAATAACAGCTATATCTGCTCCCTGGCACTATCAGATTTAATTCTCTTGTTGCATTCACCTGCCTGGCTTCATACCTGTGATCTGCATCCTCCAAGAAAACCAAGGAAACACTGGCGCTTAGATCACAGCTCCAGCCAAGAACAGGTAGCAAACGGGGAAAAGAAAAGGATCCATTTACCAATAATTCGACCCCTTGATTAGCCCTTCCAGAAGTTCCTGGCGATATTTTCCTCAAATAACATCTGTCAGAATTTAGTCACAAAGTCAGAGGTCCAGGAGCCTATGAAGGCAGCCTGGGGAGATTTTCATCTGGGGGGGCGGGGAATAATCCAAGTTCTCCAACCAAATTAGAGGCTAAAAATAGAGGTCAAATAGACTCGGAAATGTCTGTTTATTTCTGCTTAGCTTCTACTTTTAATTTTTTTTTAGGTGGGTGGTCACACCCAGCAGTGCCTAAGGCCCACGTGTGTCAGTGCTCTACGGGCTCTACGGGCCAGGCGGTGCCAGAACAGAAGCTAGGTCAGCCACGTGCAAAGGACACCTCACTGGCCTTCATTCTGTGCTACTGCTCTAACCCCTCTACTTTCAACTTTTATAGTCGCTCTCAGAATTACTTTATTTTTCTGATTTCTATTAGATAATTTTGATGCTCGTCTTCTAAATCCAAAGGTCCAATCATTTTCATACTTTCTGTCCTTTTTTAAAATGCATAGTAAAATATTTGAGAATGTAAATTTGAAACCCTGTGTTGCCTTGGCTCATTTGCTAGATCTTACCCCCTTATCAGTTTGGGGCAAATATTTAACAGACTATCCAAAGACAGCTGAAGTCAAGAGTGATTTATCTTTGACTTGATTTTAGGGCTTATGGTAATACAGTCGCTATGCTGACTGTGCATTTGGCTTGTCAAATCCTTTTGAGTTTGTGGCTTGTCATCATGGTGCATTTAAGTCTTCTGTTAGACATTCAGTGGCCGCCAATGCTTCAAGATTATCAGTACTGACATTTCTATTCTTCCTTATTTATACATACTTGATTCATCTTTATGAAATATGTTTGTCCATCTGTATTCTTTAAGATTAATTTCTAGAAGTGCAATTGTCATGTCAAAGGGTATAAAAATGCCAGACTGATGTCGGTCACAAACAGCTGTGACCCAAAGAACTGGAACACTTGGTTTCTGTTTTGTTTTTCTTTTGAGTCACGCCCAGAAATGCTCAGGGGTTACTCCTGGCTCTACATTCAGGAATTACTCCTGGCATTGCTCAGGGGACCATATGGGATGCTGGGGATTGAATTTAGGTCAGCCACATTCAAGGCAAACGCCCTCCCCTGCTGTGCTGTCTCTCGGGCCCCTGGAGCACTTGCTCTGTACACAGTGCCCTGAGTTGGATCTCAGCATCACAGGGTGCTTCAGGAACTTCCCAGAGTATCCCAGCCTCTCCCCTGGAAAAACAGAAACACCTCTCTGAGATTTGACTCATAGGAAGGAAGCTCATAAAGCTGAGGATACAAAAAGGGACACTGAGGAAAATCTCTCCAGTACCCTGATCCCAGCTCACACTCAAGGTAAAGCTGGCAGCATTCAGGGAAGGCTGGTGGGCCACTCAAGGTAACCATAGCAACAACAGGATTCACACCTCACTAGGCTATTGACTAGGCTGCCTCAGAGTCACACTGAGAGCACCCTGGGAATAGGTGTGCCCAGGGCCGGGCATACATAGCATTTCACCCCATCTTCTCTTGTTGATCAAATGATAGTCAACTTCGCACAAAATTTCTGGGACACACAATAAATGGAAACAAAACACCTTGACAGGAAACTAAAAATAAAAAGCATCTCATTTTTTTTACATGTTGCTGCCCAGTTTTCCCAGCACCACTTGTTGAAGAGGCTTTCCTTATTCCATTTTAGACGCTTTGCACCTTTATCAAAGATTAAATGATCGTGTGTTTGAAGTTGGTTGGTGTCAGAATACTCAATTCTATTCCATAGGTCCACAGGTCTATTTTTATTCCAATACCATGCTGTTTTAATTACTACTGCCTTGTAGTACAGTTTGAAGTTGGGAAAGGTGATGCCTCCCATCTTCTTTTTCCCGAGGATTGCTTTAGCTATCCTTGGGGGTTTATTGTTCCACACAAATTTTAGGAGTGTTTGGTCAATTTCTTTGAAGAATGTCATGGGTATCCTTATAGGGACTGCATTGAATCTGTACAGAGCTCTAGGGAGTATTACCATTTTGACAATGTTGATTGTCCCCATCCATGAGCAGGGAATATGTTTCCATTTCCTTGTGTCCTCTTTTATCTCTTGGAGCAATGTCTTGTAGTTTTCTTTGTACAGGTCCTTTACACACTTGGGTAGGTTGATTCCTAGGTATTTGATTTTCTGTGGCACAATTGTGAATGGAATTGTTTCCTTAATATCCCTTTCTTCTCTTTTGTTATTTGTATATAGAAAAGCCACTGACTTTTGGGTGTTGATTTTGTATCCTGCCACTCTACTATATCGCGTCTATTGTTTCTAGGAGTTTTTTGGTAGAGAGTTTAGGGTTCTCTATGTATAATATCATGTCATCTGCAAATAATGATAGCTTGACTTCTTCCTTGCCTATCTGGATGCCCTTGATGTCCTTTTCTTCTCTGATTGCTATGGCAAGTACTTCCAGTACTATATTGAATAAAAGAGGTGAGAATGGGCAACCTTGTCTTGTCCCTGATCTCAGGGGGAAGGCTTTCAACTTTTCCCCATTTAGAATGATGCTCGCTGTGGGCTTTTGGTAGATGGCTGTAACTATCTTGAGGAAAGTCCCTTCAATTCCCATTTTCTGGAGGGTTTTAATCATGAACGGGTGCTGGATCTTGTCAAATGCTTTCTCTGCGTCTATTGATAGGATCATATGGTTTTTATTTTTTCTTTTATTGATATGATGTATTATGTTGATTGACTTGTGAATGTTGAACCATCCTTGCATTCCCGGGATGAATCCTACTTGGTCATGATGTATAATCTTCTTGATGAGTCTTTGGATTCTGTTTGCTAGTATTTTGTTGAAGATCTTAGCATCCGTGTTCATCAGGGATATTGGTCTATAGTTTTCTTTCTTTGTGTTGTCTCTCCCTGCTTTGGGTATCAGGGTGATATGTGCCTCGTAGAAGCTGTTTGGGAGTGTTTCTGTTTCTTCTATTTCCTGGAAGAGCTTGAAAAGGATTGGCAGTAGGTCCTCCTTAAAGGTTTGGTAGAGTTCACTAGGGAATCCGTCTGGACCTGGGCTTTTGTGTTTGGGAAGTCTTTTAATTACTGTTTCTATTTCCTCAATGGTGATAGGCTTATTCAGGTATTGGAGGTCTTCTTGTTTCAGCCGTGGGAGGTTATAGGACTTCAGGAATTGATCCATTTCTTCTAGATTCTCATGTTTCATGGCATACAGGCTCTCAAAGTAATCTCTGATGATCTTTTGGATTTCTGTGGTTTCTGTTGTGATGTCACCCTTTTTATTTCTGATTCTGTTTATTTGGGTTCTCTCTTTCCCTGTCCTTACAAGTCTTGCCAATGGTTTGTCAATCTTGTTTATTTTTTAAAAAAACCAGCTCTTGGTTTCATTAATCTTTTGGATTGTTTTTTTGGTTTCCAACTCATTGATTTCCTCTCTAAGTTTTATTATTTCCTTTTTTCTGCCTGGGTTGGGCTCCTTTTGTTGGTCTTTTTCTAATGTCTTCAGCTGTGTAGTCAGGTTATTTATGTGGGCCCTTTCTTGTTTCCTGATGAATGCTTGCAGAGCTATAAACTTCCCTCTTAACACGGCTTTTGCTGTGTCCCACAAGTTCTTATAGTTGGTGTCTTCATTTTCATTTGTTTCCAGAAATCTTTGGATTTCCTGTTTGATTTCTTCTATGACCCATTTGTTGTTCAGGAGTGAGCTGTTCAGTTTCCAGGTGTTTGGTTTGACTCCCCTGTTTCTGTGTACGGTTAACTTCCATTTTCAGTGCATCATGGTCTGAAAAAATAGCTGACACAATTTCTTTCTTTTTTTATTTTATTGAGGTATGCTTTGTGGCTCAGCATATGTGTCTAACACCATGCATAAAAATCAGATCAAAATGGATTAAAGATCTCAATATCAGACTTGAATCCATAAAGTACATTGAAGAAAATATAGGAAAAACCCTCCACGACATTGAAGCTAAAGGCATCTTCAAAGGTGAAACATCACTAACAAAGCAACTAGAAGAAAAGATAAACATATGGGACTACATGAAACTAAAAAAGTTTCTGCACCTCAAAAGAAACAGTGACTAAGATACAAAAGCAGTCCACAGAATAGGAAAGAATATTCACCCAATACCCATCTGATAAGGGGTTAATATCCAGGATATATCAGGCACTGGTAGAACTTTACAAGAAGAAAACAAACAACCCCATCAAAAAATGGGGAGAAGAAATGAACAGAAACTTCAGCAAGGAAGAAATTCGAATGGCAAAAAAATATGAGAAAATGCTCATCATCACTAATCATCAGAGAGATGCAAATCAAAACAACAATGAGATACCACTTTACACCACAGAGACTGGCACATATTCAAAAGAGCAAGAACAACAAGTGCTGGCGTGGATGTGGGGAAAAGGGGACACTCATCCATTGTTGGTGGGAATGCCGGCTGGTACAGCCTTTTTGGGAAAACAATATGGACATTCCTCCAAAGACTAGAAATTGAACTCCCATTTGACCCAGCCATACCACTCCTGGGAATCTACTCTGGGAAACCAAAAATACGCAGTGGAAACGCCATCCCTACTTTTATGTTCATAGCAGCATTATTCACAATAGCCAGAATCTGGAAGCAACCAGAGTGCCCGAAAATCGATGACTGGATAAAGAAGCTTTGGTACATCTACACAATGGAATACTATGCAGCTGTTAGGAAAAAATGAAGTTATAAAATTTGCCTATAAATGGATGGACATGGAGAAGATTATGTTGAGCGAAATTAGTCAGAAGGAGAGAGACAGATACAGAATGACTGCATTTATCTGCATAACATAAATATATATGTACATATTATGATACCAATATCCAAGGTCAAGTGAAACATATATCAGGAGGTCTTGTCAAAGGTGGAAATTATCACAAACATGTGGGAGTCAGAGGCTAGGTAAGACAGAAAATGGAACAATGTGCTAACAATTGTCGAGGGTACTAATGCCAACCTAGAACTGAGCATTAAATAGAGGCAAAAGGATACACATGACAACCCTTTAATGTATGTTCTGTAATCCATAGTCTGGAGGGAAAGGAAAAGAGAAAGAGAGAGAAAGTGAAAGAAATAAAGAACCTGCCATGGAGGAGGGCTGGGGGAGGGGGAAGGGAACCAGGGACGTTGGTGGTGGGAGATGGGCATTGGTGGCGGGATGGGTGCTGGAACACTGTATGACCAAAACCCAAATATGAACTTTTTAATTGTATATCTTTGTAATTGTAAAAATAAAAAATTTAAAAAATTTAAAAAAAAGAAAGAAAAAAAGAAAAGGCCAAAGTCTTAACAGTTGCCTCTGTTATTAACTTTATTCTCAAGCTCAAATTTTCTATTTGTAAAATGGAAAAATTGGATTATGTGTTGATAAAAAACATTGTCAAATAGTATATTTACTACTCAAATAGTATAAATATTATCCCTAATTAATAAAGTATTTATAGTAACAAAGATAATTTTGTTATTAAAACATTAAAACATGATGAAGTATGTAAAAGATTCTTTGATAATTAAAAACAAAGAAAAGAACAATTTAAAAGTAAACAGGCAATAGAAACCAGTTTGCTCATTTGTTATATTTATTGAAGGAAGGAAGGAAGGGAGGGAGGGAGGGAGGGGGGGGAGGGAGGGAGGAGGGAGGGAGGAGGGAGGGAGGAAGGAAGGAAGGAAGGAAGGAAGGAAGGAAGGAAGGAAGGAAGGAAGGAAGGAGGGAGGGAGGGAGGGAGGGAGGGAGGGAAGAGGAAGGGAAGGAAGGAAGGAAGGCAGGAAGGAAGGAAGGAAGGAGGGAGGAGGGAGGGAGGAAAGGAGGGAAGAAGGGAGGAAGGGAGGAAGGACGGAAGGAAGAAAGGAAGGAAGGAAGGAAGGAAGGAAGGAAGGAAGGAAGGAAGGAAGGAAGGAAGGAAGGAAGGAAGGAAGGAAGGGAGGGAGGGAGGGAGGAAAAAGGAGGGAAGAAGGGAGGAAGGGAGGAAGGAAGGAAGGAAGGAAGGAAGGAAGGAAGGAAGGAAGGAAGGAAGGAAGGAAGGAAGGAAGGAAGGAAGGAAGGAAGGAAGGAGGGGAGGAAGGAAGGAAGGAAGGAAGGAAGGAAGGGAGGAAGGGAGGAAGGAAGGAAGGAAGGAAGGAAGGAAGGAGGGAAAAAAGGAAGGAAGGAAGGAAGGAAGGAGAAGGAAGGAAGGAAGGAAGGAAGGAAGGAAGGAAGGAAGGGAAGGAAGGAAGGAAGGAAGGAAGGAAGGAAGGGAAGGAAGGAAGGAAGGAAGGAAGGAGGGAGGGAGGAAGGAAGGAAGGAAGGAAGGAAGGAAGGAAGGAAGGAAGGAAGGAAGGAAGGAAGGAAGGAAGGAAGGAAGGAAAGGAAAGAAGGGAGGGAGGGAAGGAGGGAGGAAGGAAGGGAGGAAGGGAGGGTGGAGGGAGGGAGGGAGAGAGGGGGAGGGAGAGAGGGAGGGAAGGAGGGAGGTGGGTTACCCAAACTGAAACATAAGTAGGAAAGAGTGAAAGAAAAGGGATGACAAGGCCCTATAATCATGGATGTGTATAGCATGACGGTACCAACTGGTCTGTAACCCTAAGAGCCCCAGGTGACTCTAAAGAATCCCTGGAGACCCAGAAGGGTACAGGAATTTATTCTTTGTCCTCTTGTTCCCTTTCCTGTCTTTGGACTTCACTGTGTAATTAATCTTTATTTTTAACTTCATTTTATAACCCCTAATTTGTGTTATATTTATTAATTTTTACCTTTAGCCTTGACATTTAAAAATGCACCCTTATCAGAGCGTACCTGAATCCAGGACATCTATCTTATCTTGCATCATGCAAGTTTACTTCCATCTCCCTTCCATCTGGTGGCTTTGGTGGTTCTTCTCATGACAAACTTTGCTTCCATGTTTGCTAGTACCACATGATATTTTCTGTTTGTCACTCTCAGACCTTTGTTCCTTCTAGCATGTCTCTGCTCCTATCAGGGAATATGTTCCTGATAGGAGTTCCTGATAGGAATATGTTCCTAGGTGAAGGAAGTCTCTTTAGCAGGTAAACCTACTGATAAATTCTCTGAGGCTTTCTTTGACTAAAATGTCTTTAGCTATTTTTAAGACTTTTCTGAAAACAGTATTCCAAGTTAGTAGGATGCTCTTTTAAAATATCCCATTCAACTTCTTGTTTCCTATTTTTTGTGAATGTGTGATGGCAAGGCTATACATACTTTTTCAGAATTTAAATCTCACTTTTATCATTCTAACTTTGAAAGTGTTGATTTTCCTTAGGCTATTCATATTTCTCTTTATTTTGCAACGCCTACAGTTTTGATGTACCAGAGTGCGATGCTCTCTGAATTGAACTGGGTCTTGCCTGAGGTTCTTAATTAATGAAGCAAACTTTCCTTTGGCTCACTATGGATGTGCTTGTTGCTATTGTTCACTCTTCATGTTTCATACACGTTGACATTTACTTTAATGAAATTTTACAATTACTACTACTCCTGCCTCTGGTTGAGTGCATTCTGCAATTAAACCTATCCCGTGAATCCTTATTTCAAATACTGTTATGTCATTTCTAGAGCATTGCTTCTTTCTATCGATCATAATTCTCCATAGAATTATTCATTTTACAATAATTTTATATTTCATATATTATGCAGTTTTTGGAAGTCTTTACCTGCTAACTCTGTGTCATCTCTAGGTCTATTTATGTTGACTATTTTATTTGGAAGTGGATACTTTTATGGCTTCTTGTCACATAGGGACATTTTTTCATTGCACACTGTCATTATAAATGAGATGCTATATTATCTTTCGCAAAGAACATTGACTTTTGTCCTGGGGGACGGATAAAAATCCAACCAATGACCTTGCTCTCAGTGAGATTAAGTGATTAAATGAAGTTGGGTGAGCATCATTGGTACCCATGTGGCACTGACCTTATGAGTCTGAAGTGAATATCCTAGTTCTTCATGTGCTATTGAAATTTTACTTTCAAACTGCCTGAGGTGTCAAAGAAATCTCATCACCAGCCTTGATCCAGAGACTCATATATAAATCTCAAAAGAGACCAATAGGTGGCAGAGATGCTCAAAGTCTTCCCTGCACCAGGCTGAACAGGAGGTCAACCTGGAGGGAGATGGACTTGGAGAAGGCCCAGCACAGCCCCAGCAGTCGACAAACTTTCACTCCCTCACAATCCCACCATGCTCAAGGCCAGACTCCACTGCTCAGATGAGCCCCACCCATGAGTGAATCCATTGAAAATCCCAGGTATGAGGGTTTCTGCGGCTGAATTCTTCAGGCTTTGGTGGAGTCAGGGATGGGCCCCATCTCCCAGTGCTCCAGAAGGCCGGGTGGTGGCACCCATGAACTGCCTCAGGTGCCAAAGAAATATGATCACTGGCCATGGTTGAAAATCTCGGTTATAATCTCTGGGATTCCTGGGGTGCACAGCTGCAAATAGAAGTATAAGGCACCCAGTATCAAAACATGTAGTCACAATGCCTACTCTATCACAACATACCAGTGATTTCTTATACAGAGGGCTTAATGGCCCAATTGTTCCATTGGGAGATTGAACAATCCTCATTAACTTTCTTCTAAGAAAATATTCTCCACCATATATCAGCAAATTAGCTATAACAAACAATATAAAATAAATTACTGAGTGTCTGCTTAGGACAGGCTCAAGCAGTGGTAGGGAAAATTTGAAAAATAAACTTGTCTGTAGTTGCACTGGTGGTGGGTTTGGGATTGAATATTGAACATTTGTAAAAAACTAACATGAACATCTTTGTTAAAAAATTGAATAGAAGTCCACTCCATTTAGTAAGTTCAATAAGTGAAAGCAATAACACAGATGGCCCAATTTGCATATAACAACCCAGTAAAAAGGTCATGACTCTAACAATACCATCCCGAGATATATATTTTGTAATGAGCAATATAATTAGTGCCTGCTAAGGGAGAAGGCATGGGGGGCTGAGAGTGGGAAATGAGGGTTTTAGTGGTGGTAAGGGCAATTGGTGGTGGGACTGGTGCTGGAATATTGAATACTTGAAACAACTGGACTGTGAACAACTTTGAAAATCACGGTTTTAAACAATATTAATACACAAAATGTTATTTTTCTCAAAAAATAAAGAATACTTTATTTTTATCTTCTCTGGATATTTTGATTTGTTAGTCATTATTAAATTAATCTGAGTCACATGATTGGAGAAAGAGAAGTAATGAGACAGCTAACTTGACCATACTCCCATTCTCTATGGAACTAGGCAGGAAAAATAACCAAATTTGGTTTTCATTGCAAGTACATAGCCATAAAAATAAAAAAAATTCTTAGAAATTGTTATGATTAGGGGAAATAAACCAAAAGCAAAAATGTACGCTTACCTGTTATGTTAATCCTCCATCATGTCTTCATTCACATGGAGACAAATTGTTAAAAATTAAACATTAACGAGGGTTGAATGTCAGCTTCTTGAGTTGAATTAAAAATAACGTACACAAGAACAAAACAACGCTTGAATTTAATAGCATCTCACATAAGAATAACACTCAATCTGAGTTCCAAATTTTAAAATTTTAACGACACATATACTTGTTAGAAGACTTGATACCTGACGGTACAGGTATCATAAAATGCTCAAAGGTCTAAGCACTTCTTAGCTACGTGCCTAAAAATGTCCTTCAAAACAGATCCTGAAGTACCCCACAGTTTACCCTGTACATGACTCCAACTAGAGTGCAAAACTGATGTACTGGAAAGAGAGTTCATGGGGAGAGGTGCCGGCCATAGCACACTCAGATGACCCAGGCTCAATCTCTGGCACCTTATGTGGTCCTCAGAGCAACCTCAGAAGTGATTCCCTGAGCACAGAGCCAGGAGCGAGGTGGGTGAGCACTCCCAAAAAAGACTCAGAACTGAGCCTTCTGGTGATGGGTAAGACACATATAAATGCAAACCGTAAGAGGCTAGAAACTAGAGCTCTGGCCTTTCCAGCAGTTGAATGAGTGAATAAAAACTCTTAATTTTCTCCTTCTACTTGATTTTGAAGTTTCTGAAAAGTGCCTATCTAAAGCTTGCTCTCAATTTTGTCTCCCTCAGGAATCAGAACTACTCAAGTAAACACACTAAATGGTATTTTTAAATGTTCAATTAACCATCTTGCCTTTGTTCCTGTGCCTGTCCTAGTGATTTCCCATTACTGATTTTGTCGCTAATGAAAGATATGTAAGGTGGTGACTTAAATGATGGTGAGTCACTCAGCTTTCCTGAGTTCCTCTGAGTCATTCAGGAAATGTATGTGTGATTATGAAACATCTCTTTCATTGCTATTCTTGTGTTTGTTTTTGGGCCACACCCAGTAGTTTTCAGAGCTTACTCCTGGTTCTGTGCTCAGGGATCACTCCTGGTGGGCCCAAGGAACTATATAGGGTGCTGGGGATCAAACCCAGGTCAGACTCTATGCAAAGCATGTGTCCTACCCATTATACTATCACTCTGGCCCTTTACTTTTATTCTTTCTACACGTTTTTATGATTTAAAGGAAGTAGAGGGCTCAGGGTGTCAAGGAGCTTCCTTGAATTTGGTCCATTTCAGCCCTCTGCCCAGCACAGAGGGTCCCCCAAGTACCCCTGGGGAAAGCCCTGGGCACTTCTGGTGTGGCCCCAAAAACAGATTCCATGCCCTCCACAAAACATAGGACACGAGAAAGGAAAATGCCGATTGTCTAGAACTAAAATTTCTCTTACTTTATAGGTCTCTCCAGCTTCAATGCTGTTTCTCTTGCTAAAGTTCAAGTTAGTCTACAGTTAAGTTGTGAAATAGCATGATAATGCCAATATATTAATTTTAACTTATTAGCAACTGTCAGTTTAGCTGGGTAAACACACGGTCACATCCTAATCATGTTGGACATCCTCGATGAACGGGATCTCTGAAGCTTGCTCCTAATCTGTGCTAAACGACAGAGGCTGAAATTCATCAAAAGTCTTTTACCAAATGATTTTTTCCAAAAGGTGAGCATCCAATTTGACCTCTGTCATTCAAAAGTTCTAAACCATAGCAAGAAACCTGCCTAAGAAACGTAAATGAATGTTGATCATATCAATCAATGAGTAAAGCAGAAACTGAAGAGATAGTACCGCAGGTAGGGCACTTGTCATGCATATGGCCAATCCAGGTTTGAGTCCCAGCATTCCCATGGTCCCTGGGGCACCACAGGAGTAATTCCTGAGTGCAGAGCCAGCAGTAATCCCTGAGCTTCACCAGGTGTGCATCCCCCTCAAAAAAACAAAGTAAGAAAGGGAGGGAGGGAGGGAAGGGAGGAAGGGAGGCAGGGAAGGAGGGAAGGGAGAGAGGGAGGGAGGGAGGGAGGGAGGGAGAGAGGCAAGAGAGGGAGGGAGGGAGGAAGGGAGGGAGGGAGGGAGGAGGAAGAAGGAAGGAAGGAAGGAAGGAAGGAAGGAAGGAAGGAAGGAAGGAAGGAAGGAAGGAAGGAAGGAAGGAAGGAAGGAAGGAAGGAAGGAAGGAAGGAAGGAAGGAAGGAAGGAAGGAAGGAAGGAAGGAAGGAAGGAAGGAAGGAAGGAAGGAAGGAAGGAAGGAAGGAAGGAAGGAAGTTAAGCATTTGATGTTACACATAAAGAAACAGTGAATCTGGTAGTATCCCCACCATTAACATTCGCTCACTACCCACTGCATTCCAGACAGTGTGAGTCAAGAGCAGCCGTCATTGGTGTATGCAGCGCCTCAAGTGACTCCTAACTCACCAAGGCTCAGTCCTCAACCACAAGTTTGATTCATCTCCAACTGCTCCCTGTAAAGTCCTATTTATGCTCATTCCATAGATGATGAAAGAGAGATGGAGCAGTTGCTGGACTTCCCCTAGCCCAGGTCCCAACACTGTGGGCAGCCAAACGTCCCTACGCTGAGCTCTCCTCCACTCCTCACTGATTAAGATACTGCCACAAAGCCTGGAAGTGAGACAAGAGCTACAGCTGTTGGTGGTGAGCAATGCCAGGGGTCCGAGCGTGTCGGGGGAGGTAATGTGAGGGTTAGGAACTGGGCTGCAGGAGTTACGGGTCCAACAGAAACACAGGCGAGTAACCAGGGGGCCACAGGTAGAAAGGTCACTTGAAGAAAAGGATGAAGTAGAGACAAGGTCACTAGGGACAGAGACAAGGTGACTAGGGACAGAGACAAGGTCATTAAGGACAGAGAACCCCACATCATGGGGCTGCCTGGGCAAAGGGCCTTGCAGTAGGGATCAGGGGAACCGAAGCACCTGGCAGCTCATGGCAGCCTGCACGCCCCATCTGGCCTAAGGCACACTCTCCTTGCCTTAAGAGTTGGGAACAGAAGCCCAGGGTGGGCAGAACGGAAACAGTGGTCCCACAGGACGGGCACACAGGACAGGAAGCACATCTCTCTCCACATCCTGAACTCAGAGCCGTTGGTCAACAACATGGAGCCTGTCAGGGACAGGAGCAGGGAAACATCCAGAAAGTCCTCCCGTGTCCCGCCTGAAGGGGAGAGACCCCCCTGACACCCACCGGTGCTTTCAACCCAGTGTCCTGGAAAATTCTTTTTTTTTTTCTTTTTGGGTCACACCCGCGACGCTCAGGGGTTACTCCTGGCTTTGCACTCAGGAATTACTCCTGGCAGTGCTCGGGGGGACCATATGGGATGCCGGGATCGAACCCAGGCTGGCACAGGCCGGCCGAGTGCAAGGCAAACGCCCTACCCGCTGGGCTATCGCTCCGGCCCATTGTGTCCTGGAAAATTCTTCATCAGAGGTTGGACAGAGAAACCCTGTCACACATTTATATGGTAAAGTTTTCATTGTTGATGTTCTTTAAAAACAAAATGTTTATACTACTAAAGCATATTATTGGGGATTTAGCCCAGAGAAATAAAAATTTATGCCCATACAAATGCAAATAAAAAAAAGAAAAAGAAAAATGAGGAAAAGGTGTTCCTCATCACTTATTATCAGGGAAATAAAATCCAAACAATGCAATTTTATCTCACACCCATGAAAATGGTACATAACAAAACAATCGAAAACAACCTGTACTGGGGGGTGTGGGGACAATGAGTCCTCATTTGCTAAAGCTGGGAATGTTCTCTGGGTCCAATTGTATGGAAATCCATGTGGAGATTCCTCCCATAAGTAAGAACAGACCTCCCAGATGACCCAGTAATTCCACTTCTTAGTATATACCCCAAAACACAAAAATTCTAATTTGAAAAGATATATGCATACCTATGTTTACTGCACTGCTTATAGTTATGGCTAAGACGTGGAACAACCCAAAAGTCCAATGATGGGTAAATGGAAAAAGAAGGTGTATAGCTACACACACAATGGAACACTGAGCGGACAGAAGGAAAGATGGGGTCACACAGTTAGCTGCAGTTAGAGTGACAGGAACTGGAGGGTATTGTGCTAAGCAAAATGAGTCATAGGGAGAAAACCCAGAAAGGCGTAACCTCACTCATCTATGGAATAGAAGGAGAAAATCCCAAGGGAAACAGACCATTTGGAACAATGACAAACCCTTTGCTTCGGCTCACAAAAATGATTACCAAGCAGAAGGAATGAAGATGGGGCTATTGGTGACGTAGTGACAACGGTGGAGTGTCCGGGCGCTTTGGGGGGTAGAGGGTGCAGCAGCTTCGTACATCAAGATCATAAGCTTTAAGACCACCGTGACCATCTCCTAGAAACCCTACTGCATAGACAGTTATGAGCAATTGACAATAACGAAATGTGGTGCCTTTCAGCCAGGTCTGTGCCCGTCAGGGTGCCCATAATCCTCTCTCAGGCTCGCCCCTCCCTGTTGAGCCCCTGTGGCAGCCACAGGCATGAAATAAGCACAAAGGCCTTCTCTGCCGGGAAGACCCCCAAACTTCAGCTCCACCAGCACCAAAGGCTTAAAAATGAAAAAACAATTAAGTACATGAAATTAATTTTTCCTTGACATGAAATAATTTGTATTGGATTTTTGGTGGCTATCTTGGGACTTATGCAGGTTTGTTTTGTCTGTTGTTTGTTTTTGGTTCATTTTTTAGCAGTGCCTTTCAACTTCGCTTATAATTATGCAATGATAGTACCTGCTAGAATCAATCAACCTTCCAAACCCAAACAGGCTCATCTTTATCCAAATGTAATTTATCTGAAATGCCATATTGGTGTATGCATTATATCTTACTGCATAGACTTCTATTTTCTCCTTAAATAATGAAACGCCTTAATGGGAAATATTCCCTCTGAATAAATTTTAATGAGCATTTATTTGTCCAAACTGTCCTTTCTCTGAATGACAGAAATTTCATATGAACTTGAATTGTTCGGGACATTTTGCCCCAATGGGCTTGGGGAATAAATCCTGCAACGATACTCATTTCCTCTGTTCCAAGCCAGCAAGCACTGTAGAAACAACTTCCTGACCGCTGTAAACTGAGAGCCGAAGTCTCACCTGCTACCTGTATGGAAAGTGCCATATCAGAAATCATGTCAAGGGGCCGGAGCAACAGCACAGTGGGGAGGGCATTTGCCTTGCAGGCAGCCAACCCAGGTTCCATCCCTGGCATCCCATAGGGTTCCCAAGCACTGCCAGGAGTAATTCCTAAGTGCAGAGCCAGAACTAGCCCCTGAGCATTGCTGGGTGTGATCCAAAAAAGAAAAAAAAATCACATCAAGATGGGCCTTGAGAAACAAGACCGAGGGGCCAGGCATGTGCCTTACACACAGCTGACCCAGGTTTGATCCCCAGCAACCCATGTGATCCCCTGCCAGGAATGATCCCTGAGTGCAAAGCCAGAAGTAAGCCTGAGCGCTACCGAGATAACTCTTGAGATTTAAGTGACTAGCAATATGTCTAATTGCAATTAACCAGATCCCAGACTTTACTACTGCAAATTAAAAAAAGCATGTGTCTTTTTTCACCCCATGCAGTGAAGCGTTCTTTTCTGAGGAAAGAAGGGTCTTATTATCCTTTGTCCTGGCAGGCTGGAGTACTCGGGCCTTGTGCTCACAAAGCAACAGAGCCAGGCCAGATGCAGAATTTGGAAAAGAGCCTTCCAGAGAAGAGGTCCCGCCTCAGCCAGAATTAGGAGCCAGTGGAGGAGAGAGGCAGAGTTGAGGGCGTCCCCTGCCTCCAGAATGCAGCCACTCACTGCTCCCACGGACATCATCTGTCTGAAAGGGATTCTGCCATTTCTCAGTGGTTTTTCATCATCCAAATGACCCGGAGGAGGCTATTTAGTTTCATTTAAAAATTTGATCACAAATGTCCTAGGAGCTTCAGGGAATTCAAACAGAACAAAAGAGTCTCTGGTTTTCGTTTGTGTGTTCTGGGTTCTGAACCCAGCAGTGTTCAGGGCTTACTGCTGGCTTTTCACTCAGGAATCACTCCTGATGGTGTTTGGGGAACATTTGGGATGCTGGGGAGTGAACGCCCAGTCAGGCTCATGTAAGGCAAGTGCCTTATGCACTATGCTAGTTCTCTGACCCTCCTCGTTTTCTTTTTTTTTAATTTTTATTGAATCAATGTGAGATACCGTTTCAAGGCTGTTCATGATGGTTTAGTCATACAATTCCTCTACACCCATCCCTCCCGCAGTGTACAGTGTCCCCCTTTTCCTTCCTGTCACCCTAATGCACCCCTATCCTATCTCTATGGCAAGCACTTTCCTTTTCCATCTCTCTCTCTCTCTCTCTCTCTCTCTCTCTCTCTCTCTCTCTCCCTCACTCCACATCCCCCACCCCCGCTGGGCATTATGGTTTGCAATACAGATACTGAAATGTTTTCATGCTTGCTCCTTTACCTCTTTGAGCATGCAGTTCTTATCCAGAGTGATCATTTCCAACTATCTTTGTCATATGGCTCCTTCTCTATCCCAACTGTCTTTTCCCCTAAGCTAGCGCAGGCTTCCAACCATGGACTAATCCTCCTGGCCCTTGTGTCAACTGGCCTTGGGTATTGGTTTCATATCATGTATTTTTACATCCCACAAATGAGGGCAATCATTCTGTCTCCTTCTGACTCATTTCAGTCAGCATGATACTCTCCATGTCCATCCATTGACCCTCCATTTTTTCTTTGAGAGACCTCTCTGGCTCTCTCTTATATGTGTGCTTTCTTTTGATCTCTCTCTTCCTCTCTTTCTTCCTCTCTCTCTCTCCCTCCTTCTCTCTCTCTCGGCATATAGCCCCAAGAAGGGCAACGTGTGCATTGTCTGAGAGCAGCCCAAGTCAAGTCCTTAGATTCCCCCTTCCCTCATCCACAACAGGAAGTTTCAGTGCTCAACCAGTTATTCAATCACCTCCTCAGCCAATCATCTGAACTTCCAAGGATGAAACAAGAGCAAGTTCATTAGACACGGGACAAGTGTCATCACAATACAAGGCAGGTGTGATGGTATTGATGATGGGTGTGTGTGTGTGTGTGTGTGTGTGTGTGTGTGTGTGTGTGTGATGGCAACCATGATAATAACAGTCAGAAGGAGGGAAGGACAAGTGTGAATGGGGTGCTGTTCTGAGCCACACACTTCCTAGGGAGCATGACCTAGTAGTAGGGCAGGAACTACTCATACAGCATCTGAGGGGCAGACTGACTGCTCTTTGTACAGCCAAAGCGGCCTCGCCGAGCGGTCTGGCTAGTCCTCTGTGCAGGACAGAATAATCAATACTTCTGCAGGAGAGAGAATCAGACGCAAGCACCACGTTTCTGGGAGACAGAAATTGGTCAAGCTTACTGTCAACAATCAGACGGGCTCAGCAGAGAAACGCTCTCTGGGAAAGCAATTTTTCCTCATCTTCTCTGAAACCGAGCTGATTTCCCTAGACAAACAGGGAGCTAAATTCATATAATTATCTAGGCACACACTCCTGTCATCTTCTATATTGGAAGGCAGTACATTTTATTTTTTAAGTCAGGGGAAAACTACAGAGCCACCATTATTGGGAGGCTAGCAGGCTAAAAATTCTCTCTCCTCTTGCTTCCCTGTGGCCATCCAAGATAGTGCCTAGGAGAAGAAAGGATGTTGATGTAAACCAACAAAGGCTCGGGAAAACCACAACAGTAATGGGGTGGGGGGTGGAAACACATCCATTGTTTCCTGGGAAACAGAAGTCCACATTCTCTCTCTGAGTGGGAGAAAAGCTAAGCCCAGCAAGAGGGCTGCCGAGTGCAAATATTCACTCAGGCCAGGAAGAGGAGCATGGCCTCAGCCCTCCTCACCATCACACCTGGACCACCACCAACTCTTCCCAAAGCCCACTGGGATCTATCGTCCCAGAGCAGTGGTACTTCATAGTGTTTGCTGAGCCTCGCCTGGACTGTTTTGGGGATGGAAAGCACTGAGGTGCCCCTTCACCTGTCTGAGGGCACACACACACACACACATACACACACACACACACACACACACAGTTTACAAGTTCCTAGCTTATTGCCTCATTCCAACCTCTCTCTTGCCAGTGGAATGCACCCCTGCATCCATCCAAGGTAGGGTCAAAGGAACCACTCCTGCTGTGCTCAGGGGTCACTCTGAGTGTGGCGCTGTGCAGCTGGAGTCCAACCTGGGTTGGCTACATGCAGGGCAAGCACCGACCCACTGTCCTATCTCTCTAGGCCCCTTCCTACTTTTATTTTACTGCCAGGGTCTACTCAAAGAGCTCTCTAAGTGGAGTTCCAGAAATTCTCAGGTCCCTAATATCCATTCAGAGTGTTTCTGAGGTCTCCCTCATTCAACTGCATTCTATATAAGGTTGGTTGAGATTCCTGTTTCCTGCAAAAGGACAATGTAGTCTGGTACATGTAGAAGCAGAAAAGAACTTCGGCCGTTCTGTGAGGCAAGGCACGGGAAGAGGAGATCTGGCAGGTGTGAAATGATGACTTCTGCGTTATGGAATATGTGGCTGTTGCACCAACATTATATTTACAATAACATGCAGTAGAGGGGTGGCCTTGGGGACACACACTGCAGTGCTTGGGATTCATCTTCACCGTGTGCAAGACAAGTGCCTTAACCTCTGCAGTTCAGTTCGTAATAGATTTTTAACTGTTGTGCTTAAATACAGATTCCGTTTTACAATCAGAAAAAAATATCAGCTCATTCCCTCTGTGCCAAACCTGGATTTCATGTTGCCAAAAGAATGCAGTTTGAAAACAAGCACATCAACATACACTTTGTCATTGGATCTGGCAATCTGTCAGGAGGTGACAAAAGTGACCGGCTCTGCACTGAGCAGAGAGAAACAGCTTCCTCGGACTCCTGTTCAAGTCTCTTGCCCTCACCCTCACCCTCAGAGCCTGCCCTCTTACCATTTCCAGGGACCAAAGAGCTATGCAGTCGGGTTGGTAGCAAGCAGGAGGCACTTGAATTAATTAACCGTATCTGGATCAACTGGCTTTGATGAGGGCATAACTCAGGGTCACACTCCAGATAAAGCTAACGAGGCTTAGATTCTAGGTCCGAATGCAACCTTTGGGCAACTGACCGTCACACCTGTTCCTGTTCCTCTCTTCTGTCTCCACATTCCTTATTAAAGAGCCACAGAACTCAGACTGGAGAACCCCTCAATTGTAGATCAGAAACACAAAACAACCACATTAGCTTGGTGAACCTTAGTTGGAGGTGAACCTGCATTTTGCTTAACCTGAAAAGGAACCCCCACCTTCAGACTCACCATCACATCCACCCCAGATAGCTTTAGACAGACGGAGAACAGAGCCCCTCTAGATTTCAGAGTAAAACAAGAATGGCCACTTCCTAAGCCTCTGATGCCCAATATAGCAGCGACTAACCAACCAGAGTGTGGCTACCAAAATGTGGCTGGTTCGATCCAAGATAAGTACAAAAAAGACTCCAGGTTTTAGAGATTGTGTATGGGGGGGCTTTAAAAAGGGGGTAACACATTTCATTCAGCATTTGCATTGATCACATGTTGAAGTCAATATTTCAGAGGTGAATTCCATGAGCATACTATAAAATCAAGTTCATCTGTTACCTCTCATGAACTTTTCTAGAAAATTCAAAATGACCTGCAGAGATGACATTCCATGTCTGTGAGGCAGGGATGGTCGAGAAGAAAACATTTTCTCTTGGAAGATAGAGAAAAATTTTAATCTTGTCTCCTCTACCTTAAATTTGCAGGCAGAGAAAACAAAAGGGTGAAGGTATTCAACCTCCCTGGGGCTTACAGGGTCCTGGTGGCTGTGATCAGATCCACTCTTTCTTCTTCCTTCCTCCCTTCCCTTTTTCTCCCTTGCACTTGCCTCCTGAGATTTCTTTTCGTAAATCATCTCTGTTCGAGTGGCCTGTCATTGCTTAGATCTCATAGGACTGAGGCGTCGGTCAGATAATTAGCTGATGCTGTACTTCACTCTTCATCAGCAACTGCCTTACTGGGAGAGCTTTACTCCAGGTAAAATCATTACCTGCCAGTGTGATGTGACATGTAGAGTCAGGGTTTGCCTGCGCAGAATACTTTCAACACACTTTCAGTAACACGCTCAGGGGTTTTCTTTGCAATGTTTTCAGGACGCAACTCCGGACTCCTGCACACGTCTCTCCCCAGTGAATATTCACAACAGCTCAAGCCCCATTTCCAGAACTTGAATCCCAAAAGGAAGGACAGATGGTGGGAATGGATCTGGTCCATCTGTACCTTAGTTCCCCAGGAGCTCTGCCATTCTCTGCCACTGGTAGAGCCACCCTTCACACTGTCCCTGACTCACTTCCTGCTTTCCCTCAGTCTCACTGGCTACCCCAATTATCCTGAAGTAATTTCCTCTTGCCTGTGATTATCCATTCTTTGCCATCACAATCCTCCAAGTTATTATTCTGATTTTGCAAAATAGTGAAAAACCATTTAAAAAAAATGCACAGGCCATAAGCCTTGGCTGCAAGCATTACTAGCCATACGAATGGCATGAAATAAAGAGATAAATTGGTTGAGAGGCTGGCACTGGCTTCCTAACCACTGTGTTGTTAGTCCTGAGCTGGTTCCATGAGGGTTAAAGCTAAGTGACCCCAGTGCCTTGCCGACCCCACCTCCTGCCCAGGAAAACAGGAGTTAAGGGGAAAGGGACAGCGATTTCCCCAATGTGCCCACCAGGAGTTTTCACTCTATCTGTCCCTCATGAAATTGAGTTTTGAAACTGTTGCCAAAACTACACATCTCTGAATTATCTCTAAAATGCTTAAACATTTTTCTCAAGCAGCATTTTCTGTGACATGA
This sequence comes from Cryptotis parvus, assembly GCA_021461705.1. NCBI lineage: Eukaryota > Metazoa > Chordata > Mammalia > Eulipotyphla > Soricidae > Cryptotis > Cryptotis parvus. The sequence continues at coordinate 376,589 of JAJIBD010021312.1, read as the reverse complement.
GCACACAATTTCAATTATTCTTGTAATTCAGGCAGAATTCTGGTGGCTTTAGGTGATTAATTGAGGTGAAGAAAGGTGCCCCCAAACCCCTCTTGTTTGGGGGGGTGACAAAGACTTTGTCATAGTCTCCCAGCAGTGCTATTGTTACCAACACAACCCTCTCTGGCATTTTATGATGGGTGAGCAAAGGGGCTTTGCATAAACCTTAATGTGGATTTGCAGCTGTGAGCAATGAATTTGCTCTCCCTCAAAGACCTTGCCTTTGCGGAAAGAAGTTATCAAGAAATTGGCATGAACTCCACACCTGTAACTTCTACATTTATGAGAAATGCTGGTGCCAACAGGGGAAAAGAACTCAGCAGTAAATAGAACTGCCTTGATGTGTATAACCAAGAGACTGATGCAATATTCATTTACACAAAGCGGTTTATTGATTGCATCAGAAGTTTCAGGCACTAAACTCAGGTTTTTCATTTCTTATATCTAGTTCTTTGGAAACAACCTTAAAAGTACAATTCCCCATCCAATGTCACAACCGAGATGGCTAAAAACCAAAATAAATAAACTAAGGTCACCAAGTGGTGAATCAAATTTTTAGCTCCAACGACATCTGACTTCAAACCCTAGTTTATTCCGTCGTAGGTCTGTTTTGTTGTTGTTGCTAACTTAATAAAATTAATTTTAGCAAAACAAAAAGTAATAAAGTCCTTACCTGTAACCAGACGTGAATCTCATTTCCTATTGAAAACCCATTACCAGAGTCCCCACCATGGGCAGGTAATAAACCAACAGGTCACTCCCTTCAGAACTCACCGCTGTTGCCATCCCTGAGACTGCAGGTGACCACATGTCCTCCACTGAGTTGAGCATCCTCTTCTCGGGCACGCTCACCTCCTGGCATCCTCTCCTCCCGACACGCTCACCCCCGGCATCCTCTCCTCCCGACACGCTCACCCCCGGCATCCTCTCCTCCCGACACGCTCACCTCCCGGCATCCTCTCCTTCCGGCATGCTCTCCTCCTGGCATCCTCTCCTCTGGCACGCTCACCTCCCAGCATTCTCACCTCCCAGCCATATCCTCTCCTCCCACCATCCTCTTCTCCCGGCACGCTCACCTCCCAGCATTCTCTCCTCCTGGCCTGCTCTCCTCCAGGTTCTGCAGCTGGCACTGGCCAGATCCCACAACAAAATCTTGTGTAACCACTTTGTGTCTTACGGCTGTTCCTCCCTCACAGGTAAGACCTTGGTTGATCCTGTCGGGGTTCTTCTCCAAAGCCAAACCAGTTGAAAGACAATGTCGCTATGAGTTACCGTTATCCATCCACCCTCCCCATTCTTCAAAATGGAGATTTCAGCAGCCTCATCCTTGAACATCACACGATTTGAACCGTGCTGGTCTACTTAGAATGGAATTTTCTTGTAAACATTTGATGATGTTAACTTTTGCCAGCAATAAGTACAGTTCATGACTGTCACTGTCACTGTCTTCCCGTTCATCTTCAATTTGCACAAGCGGGCACCAGTAACATCTCCATATGACCTGTCTCATGCAAGTAGAGCCCAAGGGAACCTGCTTGCTCCAGGAACATAAAGAGCCTCAAACCATTCTATCAGGTCATGGGAATGAGGTCTAAAATTGTTACTAGTATCTGGCATATCAAATACGACACGGGTAGCTTGCCAGGCTCTGCCGTGTTGGTAGCATACTCTTGTAGTCATCTCAAAATCCAGCATTTATTGATGAACTGCGCGGCCACTTGCAGCCACGCCAGCCGGGCTGTGATAGGCTGGTCTGCTCGGTGGAATTCTGACGAGGAGAAATTCCTCCTCATGACTGTAAATATAGTTTTTTTTTTTCTTACGGTTTCCTTTTTTCCCCAAGGGAGAGAGGGGGCTATACCCAACAATACTCCTGGCTCTGCACTCAGGAGTCACTCCTGGCCAGTCTTAGGGATGACGGGGATACCAGATATAGAATCCCAGTAGGCCGCATGCAAGGCCTTACCCTCTGCACTGTCTCTGGTCTCTCCTTACAGTTTCCTTAAAATCGTTATCTCTGTCTTACTATACTGCAAGAAAAAAGTATACAATACATATACAGGATGGTGTTAATCGATTTTGTAATCATTAGTCTTGCCATCAACAACAGGCTATTAAGTAGTCACATTTTAGAAAAGTCAGCCTTATATACAGGGTATTTTCAACTGCTCAGGAGTCAGTGTCTTAATAGCTGTTTGGTTCAAGGGTCAACAGCATATAACCTTACTATTTTCTGTTGTTCCGCACAGCTTACAACAGTTCTCAAAGGAACTATGCTCACTCATGACTTCCAGCTAAACACCAAAATGAACTGCAAATGCATGGTGTTCCATGGTTACTTCCTAAACTCTTCATGGATGAATTTATACCACTATAATAAAAAGTTATTCCTTAATGAGGGGCTCAGAAGTTTTATCAGTAATAGAGGAAGGCAAAAACCCATACATTCTTTAATCAAACAGTAGGATCAATGATCAATAGTACTCTCTTGACTTCTGAAATTTTTTTAGGACAAAGAAATATGTCCTGTAACAACAAAATATTGCATTACCCTTTCATATTTATTATAATTCCAAGAAACTGATAAAATTAATATTTAAGTGTGTTTCTTTGGGGGGCTTAAGAACCCAAGTGATACTCAAGAAGTTGGGTTCCCCACCAGTGATTTGCAACCGGCCAGGTATTGGTTCAGCACAAAGACCTGAGGTTGAGATGCTTCTTGGGCTCTGTGCTGCCCAGAACACCCAGGCCAGCCCGTTGGGATCTGCATGGCATCACCCAGAGGTCGATACTTGGGAGCCCCAAGGCTGCACCTGGCAGTGCTCAAGGGCCCATGTAACATTGGGAATCCAACCCTGTCAGGTGTGGGCTACACATGACTCCTAAGTCCTGTAGTATCTCACAGCCTCCTCCCTCATTTTTAAAGGAAATGCTGGTCACTACTTTCAAATATTATGTACAAAGTATCCATCATCCTATGGATGGACATGCTATGCAAAATTACTCAGCATAAATATAAAAATCCAAGTGGGTGCCATCCCAAACATTTTAAATAGGAAAATGGCGAGGGCCAGAGCCATAGGATAATGAGGAGGGATTTGCCTTGCACACAGGCAGCACAGTTTCATTCCCAGCATCCCATACAGTCCCACCACCAGGACTAATTCCTGAGTGCAGAGCCAGGAGTAACCCCCTGAGTACCTCCGGGTGTGACAACCCCCATAAAAAAGTCCCCAAAAAAGGGATTTTTTAAAATGGGGAAATGGCTCCTTGAATGACCCTTTAAAAGATGAACATGGATCTCTGTGGCTCCGTGGCAGCAAGCTGCATTGCTCAACACCAGGAGCCAGAAGCAAGAAGCTCATGTGCTGAAAAGTTTCTTTTTTTCTTTTTGGGTCACACCCAGTGACTCTCAGGGGTTACTCCTGGCTATTCACTCAGGAATTACTCCTGGCGGTGCTCGGGGACCATATGGGATGCTGGGGATCAAACCCAGGTTGGCCATGTGCAAAGCAAATGCCCTACCTGCTGTGCTATCACTCCGGCTCAGTACTGAAAAGTTTCTAACCAAATCACTTCCACCTTTTCACTTCACAGACAGTGAATAAATATGATTCTCTGGGTCCAGTTCTGGTTGTTCCTGGCTGCTAGTTTTGTGGCCTTGGGAAGGATGTTTAACTTCCCCATCGCTGAAGTCCTCAACCATAAAAATGTGCATAATTATGCGACTCATCCAATGGTTTCAAGGGTTAAACAAGGTAATGGTGTATATGAGCTAGTTTGGTCCCTGGCACAATAGGCTCGTAATATGTATTCAGTGTCTTTTTCTCTTCATTTGAAAATATGCAGCCCTCTGCCTGAAAGAGGCCTGACTTTATAAGCATCACTGCAGCTGACGTGTGGGCTGAAACAAGGGCTCAGAGCATTGCAGACGTCTCATCACACAGCCAATCACTGGCCAAGTCGGGAGCCAATCAGATGGGGGAAGTTGTTTTTACCTGACCCAATTCTGTGTGTAGAAAAATAAACCTTGTGAAACTCCTTCACTTGGACGCTGCTGACCAGGAGCAGGTGTGCATGTCTTGTTGAAGGTATTACTGCCAACTGCCAAGATTAGAGGATCACTATCTATCACTATCCTCCTGTTGATCATCTATTTGCTAGAGCGGGCACCAGTAATATCTCCATATGTCCTGTCTCATGCTAGTAGAACCCAAGGGTATCTATTCACTCCAGGAAAATAAAGAGCCTCAAACCATTATATTAGGTCATGGGAATGAACTAATATAATTGTTACTGGTATTTGGCATATCAAATAAAACAGGGCAGCTTGCCAGGCTTGCCATGCAGGTGGCATACCCTTGTAGTTACCTCTAAATATAGCATTTATAGATGAACTGCACAGCTGCTTGCGGCCACGCAAGACGGATTGCGATAGGCTGTCGCTGGGTGGAGTTCTGACGAAAGGAAAGTCCAGATGTGGAAAATGGCGGTCTGATGGAGTGTGTGTGTGTGTGTGGGGGGTCATCTGGCTTGTTGTGCGGCTCTGCTGGGGTAGCGGGCCAGGACTAGAACCCACCATCCCTCCCGGCGCCTCGTGGCGGCTGGGCACAGGGAGAGCAAGTAGCAGCTCTGCCCCATGTCTGTAAGTCTCTGGTTCAGCATACCATCTACAGCCCGGCTCAAGCTCTGCAGCTCTCCTCCAAACCGAACCACCATCCTGCCCAGTTATTCCACAGGAGTGGACACGTGCAGAAGATGAGTGGATAGATCGAAAACATACTCTAGGATCACCATTGTATTACCTCCCACATGTAGTCTATATTACACATGGAACTGATTTCTGTTTCTGAGCTGAGAAGGGAAACTTATATCAACTATTTATTCGAAGATAAATAGTTGATATAAGAAGCCAGACAAGCCCCTACTCCATGAGGACCTCCATTTTGCACATCTGGACTTCCCCCTCCTCAGAACTCCACCCAGCAGACCAGCCTATCACAGCTCGGCTCATCGAGATCCACCCTGCTGTAGTCTTTTTAATCCGCCCAGGTATGCTGATCCAGAGACAGACATGGGGGCAGAGCTGCTACTGGCTCTCACTGTGCCCAGCCGCTCATGAGGCGCCCGGGAGGGATGGCAGGTTCTAGTCCTAGCCCACCACCCCAGCAGAGCCTCACAATAAGCCAGACGACCCCCAGTCCATGAGGACCTCCATTTTCCACATCTGGACTTCCCCCTCGTCAGAACTCCACCCAGCAGACCAGCGTGTCATAGCCCAGCTTGCGCGGCTGATTGCAGCCCGCAGCTCATCAATAATACTGGATTTTGAGATGACTACAAGAGTATGCTACCTGCACAGCAGAGCCTGGCAAGCTACCCGTGTCGTATTTGATATGCCAAATACCAGTAACAATTATAGACCTCATTTCCATGACCTGATGGAATGGTTTGAGGCTCTTTATGGTTCTGGAGCAAGCAGGTGCCCTTGGGCTCTACTAGCAAGAGACAGGACATATGGAGATGTTACTGGTGCCCGCTCGAGCAAATCGATGATGAACGGGAAGACAGTGATACAGTGATATTCGAAGATAAAGCCAGCAAGGATACTTAAGACCAACTCAATCATCAGCAGCCCCTCTTGGTCCATTCCATACTTTGGCCCTGTCCCCTGTCCTGAGGTGTGGCTACCCTCTATACTTTTCTCCACTGCTTCCAACAATCCTCTTTTCTACTTATGAAGCAAGTTTCCAGTGGGGCAGACACATCCCGCTTGGGGAAGAGATTGCCTATCCGTTCCATTTCCCTCAAGTCCCAATTCCTCATAAAGGCTGTTCTCGAAGAATCTGAAAGGCTAAAGGAATAATAAAAAATCATGGAGGGCAAGTTTAAGCAAGCACACACACACACACACCCTCGGAAGTTTCTATTTATAAAGACACGGCAGGGAATGAAACTGAGAAAGCAACTTCCCTCTCAGCAGAGACTGTGGAGATGTCTGTGTCTAGGGTGTGTTCTAAAAAGCCTTTTTAGAGTCGGAGTGATAGTACAGCGGATAGGGTATTTGCCCTGCATGCAACCAACCCAGGTTCAATCCCAAGCATCCCATATGCCCAAAGTACTGCAGGAGTAATTCCTGAGTGCAGAGCCAGGAGCAAGCCCTGAGCATCACCAAGAACAACCCAAAAGGCAACAAACAAATAAATAAATGAATAAATAAATATGCAACAAATTAATAAATGAATAACTAAATACGCACCTTTAGCCTCAGTTCTGAACCCCACTTATCATATACCGACAACCAATACATTCTGGAGCTCAAACCCCACATCATGCTGGGTGGACAGACTGGGAAAATGGACTATCAAAAGAGGGATCCTAACATACATGGTGACCACAAGTTTGTCTGAGGCCTCAGGAACTCCCTGTTGGAGCCATGCAAAGAGTCGATGTACCCTTGGGTAATGAGGCCCTGCTTGGTACTCAGGAAGGCACCAGTGATTCACACGGTGCGGTTCGGAGCACACATCAACCACAGGTTCTCCATCACACACCCCAACAAATTAAAAAAAATTCTCACAGCTGGGCAGCTGGTGATAATGTTCATTAAAAACAACAAAACAGCCTTGTGTTGTCAGGGCGCCACATGGCACCTGGAAAAATAGCATTCTGATATTTGGGGGGAGGGGAATTAAAAGGAAAAAAGAAAGAATTCTTCTATCTCAAAAAGCACAGATTTTGCCAATTCTGAGAATTTGAATTAGAACCCATTTATAAAGTCCTTTGAAATTAACAGGCTATATTAGAAGACCTGCGACAGCCTTATCTGAAAGTGAATGAAAACAGCCCCTTACGATGGAAAAGCAGAATGCACAACCTCTAAAGCAAGCAGTGCCTTGAGACAAAGAAAAATTAAGGTCTTTGCATAATATTGTGCCTGGATGAGTTCATCATATGTTTTCATAAAAACTGGGGCAATGAGTTAGATTTTTTTCTGAGAAACAGAACCAGAGATGGGAGTTTTAGAACTGTGGGAAGCCAGAATTTTTTATTGACAAGTGCCAAGAAATAAGAATAAGGGGGACTAGAAAAACAGTACCTGGGGTAAGGTATTTGCCTTACATGTGACTGAACCCAGTTCAGTCTCTGGTATCACATTGGTGCCCAAACATTGCCCAGGGTTAATATTAAGCAGAGTCAGGTATAGCTGCTGAGCATCACTTAGAGGGAGGGAGGGAGGGAGGAAAAGAGGGAGGGAGGAAGGAAGGAAGGAAGGAAGGAAGGAAGGAAGGAAGGAAGGAAGGAAGGAAGGAAGGAAGGAAGGAAGGAAGGAAGAGAGGAAGGGAGGGAGGGAGGGAGGGAGGGAGGGAGGAGGGAGGGAGGGAGGGAGGGAGGGAGGGAGGGAGGGAGGAGGGAGGGAGGGAGGAGGGAGGAAGGAGGAAGGGAGGAAGGAAGGAAGGAAGGAAGGAAGGAAGGAAGGAAGGAAGGAAGGAAGGAAGGAAGGGAGGAAGGGAGGAAGGGAGGAAGGGAGGGAAGAGGGAGGGAAGGCAGGAAGGCAGGAAGGCAGGAAGGCAGGAAGGCAGGAAGGCAGGAAGGAAGGAAGGAAGGAAGGAAGGAAGGAAGGAAGGAAGGAAGGAAGGAAGGAAGGAAGGAAGGAAGGAAGGAAGGAAGGGAGGAAAGGAGGGAGGGAGGGGAGAGGGAGGGAGGGAGGGAGGGGGAGGGAGGGAGGAGGGACAGAGGGACGGAGAAGGACCCACTCTAATGGGTTTTCACAAAAAGGTAGAATTCAGGAGACATTTCCACAGCAGTGGATGAGGGTTTATTTTTATCCCATCCATGCCCACACCAGTTGTTTACATTCTTCTTGATGTGTCCAAGAAGAATGGAATATTACTGAGTTACAGAAAGACCAAATCATGCAATTTTCCCCTACATGGATGGAACTGAAGGGTATCATGTTGAGTGATGTCAGCCAAAAGGAAAAAGGAGAGAAGAGGGAGACAGAGAGAATAGGAAGGGGAAGACAGAAAAAAATTCAAGATCATCCAAGATTCTACAGCCGGATACTTTGCATTCTAGGCCCTATGTAGAGCACGTCATGAGGTGGGAGCCACCTTCACCTGAGCTCACTGGAGCTGGGTCCCCTGACTTTGAACAAAGAACTCCCACATGGACATGGACTATTAAGAGTTGGGGGTAAGCTGTGTGAGTGTGTTCTAAACACAGCACTCACATCAAGAACATTGTCCAAATGCACTGAACTATGACCAAAAGTTGTTGGAATCTCTAAGTGACAGTGACGGGGAGCAGAGAGAAGATGGACTCAGGCTGGCATCTCCACACTGTGGGGACTATCTGAGCTAACCACTCTGTTACAATGACAAAGACAGTGACCCAGGCCCAGGAGGACAGCCTGGGTGAAAATGATCCACAGCCACCAGCCTAGACAAGGTTTCCATGCTGCCTTCAGAAATGATACCCCAGCTGCTTGCTCTAGGTCATACCCTAAAGCTGATTCCCAGCTCTTTCTTCCAGGGGTCCAGCACTGAGAATGTCTGAATACCCACATCACTGCGTCCAAAGGCGCAATTACTTTTCATCTGAATTTATAAGACCCAAATAAAAGTAGCTTCAAGTCACAGATTGTTAATAATTCTATGAAGTATAAATAACTAAAAGTCACTTTCCTCCCTAATTTTGTGCTCTCGGGCCAACCAAACTGCCTGGGTCTCTGTGCACTTCTCTGTAAAAGCATAGCTACCATGTACTACTTAACATGATTTTTATAAGGCAAAAATACTGTCTACTATAAAGTGCCTGGTCATAGTAACTGAATAAATATCAGCTCTCTGATCATAACTACTTGTGCCTGGCTGACACCCCACTCCAGCCCTACCTCCTGAGACAGATGATTTCAGAAGTAGATGATCTCATCCTTGTCCAAAAAATATCCACTGCCACTCTGATCATTAGGAGGTCACCACTCTGGATTGCCAAATAATCTCTACTGCAATGAAGAAAGTAAGAAATATGAAATACTGCCAAATGGCCATTTAAGTCTCTCATAACGTCATTCACCATGGAGATTATCCCCCACTCTTGTTTTTGTTTTACTACAAAGGATGAGATTAACTATGGAGCTTTCGAGAGAGGCACAGATTCAGAGGACTGACAGTGTGAACTAAACTCACACTGATGCCTGATTCTCTGCACTCATCAGGCAGGGGAGCGCGTCTGCTCGGGATACAGTCCAAGTTCCAGAACCTAAGGAACAGGTGCCTCCCTTTCAGGTACATGGATTTTTTCTGCCATCTAGTGGCTATTTCGAGAACATTGGTTCTATATGACCCAAATAGTTGGTCTGACCAGCTAGCTGCATGCTATGGAAAACCTCATAAAGCAGCCTTCTTGGAGCTGGACAGATTTAAGCATCTTGTCTGACTTCACCAGACCAAAGGAAAACATTTATGAAGCAGAGGCAATATGGAAGAAATTCAACTGTCCTCATCCAGGTTCTAGTGTTCTGACTTGGTCGTGAATTACTGGACTTAAGCATGGAAGTGAAGAGTAATCCCAAAGGAACTGTGGAGTCCCTCTGGGACTATAATACAATGAACAAAGATGCAAAATCCTAAAAAACATTAATTTTGCAAACTGAATCAATCACATAGCAAAAAATCATTAGTCATTACAAGTACAATTCATCTCAGGGTGGTTTGACATGCAAATTAATCAGTATAATACCCCACATCAACAAAAAGGAAAATCATGTTATCTTATCCATAGATACTAAAAACATATTTAACAATATTCAACATCTGATGATGACAAAACAATGTGCAATAAGTTGGGAACAGAAGAGCCAGAATGGGAAGAATTTCTGCTACTCTCCTTCCATAATCTTAGAAAATCTACATCAAAACTTACTCTACACAGAAGGTACAAAGGAGCAGCACTTAGATATGTTGGAGACAAAAGACATCCTCAACAACAACAAAAAGAAATCCCTGTAAAACTGCAAGCAAGAATTGTTTTATTCATTCCAGAACTGCATTGTGGGAAGAATGAGTGTGTGTGTGTGTGTGTGTGTGTGTAAAGAGGAGGAACATTTTACAAGACACCAAGCATCCTTACCTTATGATCATTGTATCACTGTCTTCCTGTTTATCATCGATTTGCTCGAGCGGGCACCAGTAACATCTCCATATGACCTGTCTCATGCAAGTAGAGCCCAAGGGCACCTGCTTGCTCCAGGGACATAAAGAGCCTCAAACCATTCCATCAGGTCTTGGAAATGAGATCTATAATTGTTACTGGTATTTGGCATATCAAATATGACACGGGTAGCTTGCCAGGCTCTGCCGTGCGGGTAGCATATTCTGGTAGTCACCTCTAAATCCAGCATTTATTGATGAACCATGCAGCCGCAATAGGCTGGTCTGCTGGGTGGAGTTCTGACGAGAGGGAAGTCTGGATGTGGAAAATGGAGGCCCTCATGGAGTGGGGGTTGTCTGGCTTGTTGCGAGGCTCTGCTGGGGTGGCAGGCCAGGGCTAGAACCCGCCATCCCTCCCGGGCACCTCATGAGCGGCTGGGCACAGGGAGAGCCAGTAGCAGCTCTGCCCCATGTCTGTGAGTCTCTTATCTTATGATCCTATCCTTATATAACACTGAAAGAAGAGACTAGAAGTAATAGGATATCAATGGGAATCAGTGGCTAGCAGGCCCCATCTTGGTGACTTTTTACCATCTTGGTGATGTCTTACAGTCTTGCTGATAGCAGAGCTGATGGATGTCACATTGAAGATCAATCTCCATAGTAACAGACCCTATGAGTTTACACAACTGCTGCATGTTCACTCTAGACAAAACATTGAGCCAAACCAAGTGTTCTTCCACAGACGATTGGATAAGAAAGATATGGCCTTGATAATCAATGGAATACTACTCAGCCATTACAAAAGATGAAATCATACCTTTTGGATGGATTATGATTATGTTAAGCTAAATAAGTGACTTCAGTGAAATGGAGACAGAAGCAGTAGCTGAGAGAGAGGGAGTACTGCCACTTTCCTCTTCACCACCTCAGTCACCATGACCTGCCTGGGTGGGTCAGGATGGATGAAGTCTGCCATGAGCACTTCCGTGGCAAGGATGGTTGGGCTCCACAAGTCCCAGTCGAGCAGCTATTCAGGATGCACCTTAGTTCCATTTGATCACCACGGATGAGAATAATCAGCATTCAATTTCTTGGTAAAGCTTGGAACTCAAACTAGAGCAAGGAATTTTATCTTTGCAGGAAAGGAAAACAGGATTTTCATCTCTGCCCAAGTCTTTCTGGCTCATTGCCTGACCTCACAGAAAAAATATCAGAGAGGAGATGAATAGAGAAGACCAGTTTATATGGGAAGATAAAGAGGAGAGAGTGAAAAGAGGAACACATTCAGAATGCGAGATTCTCTAGAGGGGATGGAGCCAAGCACATGTCCGTGTCTAGAAGAGAAGCAAGTGATGAGCACCACGCAGAGTGCCAAGATGGCAGATCCCAGGAAGAGACCAAGAGAGGTGGGCAGAGAATGTGCCCTTTGCTTCTGCAAAGTTAGTTTTCCCATCCCAAAAGTCTGTTAGGGCATTGTCAAGGGGGAGAGCTTTGAACCACTGACAATTTTCATTGACAGTCCTATCACAGCCTTTTCTCCTGCTGGACCTCACCTCCTACGGGTCCAGCTCGTGCTCGAGGCCTTGCACTTTTGCATCTCAAACGGTCTCCAGCCTCCTAAAAGGCTTTTCGTATTTCAGAGGCCTCGATGCCTCTGGCTGCTTTGGCTTCTTACACACTGCAGTGTCACCAGGGCCTTCTGGTCTCTCTGCCCACCTGCCTACGAGGGAAGGAATGAGAGACAACTATTACATGGTTTCACTCAGATGTAGAAGATGAATAATTTAATCAAACAACCTGACCAAACACACACACACAACTAAACCCTAGAATCTCTGAAGACTCTGGTTGTTAGCAGAGAGAGGAAAAGGAGCGAGAGGATGGGGGGGGGGCCTAAGGCTTCTCTTTGGTGGCAGGATGGTGCTAGACCTTTGCTGGTGGGAATGGTGAGTCTTATCCTTCCTACAGAGGTCTGAGGCTAAACTACCCAATTCCATAATATTGAAAGTCAATGGTAAATTTATTTAAAAGGGAAGAAAACAAGGAGTTTGTAACTGTGAGTTCCCACCTCCTATTGGCGTACTGGAGGCCATCTGGTATCTTTCTATTGAAATCCAGGGCGTAGAACATGCGGCAGCTGGCGCTGGTGTTCTGCGCTGCTTTTTTTCTGATTACATACAAGATGGAGAGAAAGAAGAGAGACTGTGAGTCACGCTGAAAAAAACAAATCCAGAAAAAAAATAAAGGTATTATTTTTGTTGTCTTTTCCTCTAAAGGAATTTTTGGGGAAATGTTAAAGAGAAAATTCTAGGTAAAAGAGAGAGAGAGAGAGAGAGAGAGAGAGAGAGAGAGAGAGTCAAACTGTCATCCCTTGTTTCCAATTTAAGACAAAAAAATCCTTCAAAAGAAAAGCCTTCTTCTCAGCTAGTTGTTCCATATGCATGTTGGAAAGAAAATACCGCACAACCCAAAGCAGCTTTTCTTTGTGCTATTGAGGGTTCACATGATCAAATGGGCCCTTTTCCTTCTTTCCCAGATATATAAACTCTTATCAGCCTTCTTCTAAAAGGCTGCCTGAGTGTAGACAGAGCCTCCTCCACTTTAACCATTAACACATCTAGGCAACAGAACTCTCTGGACTGGTTTTATGAATTTCTTAGCTGTCTACAAGAAACTACTCTGAAACATTAGAAAATCCATTCAAATCTTATTGAAGCAGCAGCAGGTGACTTGGAAATGATTTTACGCCCTTGTTTGGTAAGTCTTTGAAGAGTGATGATGGTGACGACTTGATCTCATCCAGAGGAAAACAGATCGGGGGCCAGACACCTGTGAAAGGAGGGCACTCATCCATCCTCGGAGGCAATTTACACCTTTTGAGCTCTTGGTGACAAGATTAAATTTAGCCAAAGAAATAATGAGATGATTGTGGCCTTGCAGTCTGGAAAGCAGCTCGTGTTTTTGCATCTTGATATGAAAACTATACAGTAGCTCATAGGCACTTCAAAAGAATCTATAAGATATAGACTTGGAGGCCATGAAGCTTTAGATGGAAATTTCAATCTTCAGCTTTAAAAACCTAAATTCCAAGCCTTCCTGGTGCTCCAGGGGCCCGAGGAGATCACAGATATCTCACCCATAATCCCATCTCCCCATCAAGAGAATGGTGCTTAAGTGGTAAGGACTAAGCCCCAACCAAAGTTACTATTGCAGACCTAGTCCTTGTTGCAGGACTACGCCCCCAAAGTTACTTATTGCAGGCCAGGCCCCCAATCCACATCCTACCCTTCCCCGGGCTTTCTCCCGTGAAAGGACCGAGAGCTCCTTCTCCAGGTTCTGACAGATTCTCTCCAAGGCAATGTGGGGTTGCCATTCATCTCGGATTTGTATCAACCTCAGAGGATGATACAGATATAGACCCCTGGGGGCCACAGCATGTCCTCCCAGGGAGGACAGCCATACTGGCTGTTCTGACTCAGCCATGCACAACATTAAAAAGCTGTTCATGATTGTGCTTCAGTCATACAGTGTTCCAACACCCATCCCTCCAGAGACCAGAGCACATTTCCCAGCCTGTTTTCCTCTCACCCACCCCCACAACCTGCCTCTATGGCAAGCACTTTTCTTCTCTCTCTCTCTCTCTCTCTCTCTCATTTGAGCATTGTGGTTTGTAATACAGACATTGAAGTGTTATCAGGTATATCCTTTCACCTACTTTCTGGCCTAACATTACTATTTCCAACTATATTATTGGCACACTGGCCTCTTCTCTATCTTACCAACCCTTCGACCCCCCACACCCTTGTGGTAGAGTCCAACCATTGATACATCCTCCTGGCCCTGTTTTCCCTGGCCTTGGATATTAGTCTCATGCTATTTTTTGTATCCCACAAATGAACACAGTCATTCTATATTTGTCCTTCTCCTTCTGACTCATTTCACTAAGCATGAGTCTCCATATCCATCCATTTATAGGCAAATTTCATAAATTCCTTTTTCCTAAAAGCTGCATAGTATTCCATAGTGTAGCTGTACCATAGTTTCTTTATCCAGTCATCTGCTCTCGAGCACTCGGGCTGTTTCTAGATTTTGGGCATTGCAAATAGTGCTGCAATTAACACTGAAGTGCAGATGGTGTTTCTGCTGTGTTTTAGGGCTTCCGGTTACACACCCAGGAGTGGTATTGCTGGGTCAAATGGGAACTCAATTTCTAGTTTTTGGAGGAATGTTCATATTTTTTTCCAAAAAGGCTGGACCAGTCAATGTTCCCACAAACAGTGGATGAGAATCCCTTTTTACCCACATCCACGCCAGCACTGGTTGTTCTTGCTCTTTTGGATGTGTGCCAATCTCTGTGGTGTGAGATGATATCTCATTGTTGTTTTGATTTGCATCTCCCTGATGCTTAGTGATGAAGATAATTTTTTCATATGCCTTTTGGCCATTTGAATTTCTTCTTTGAGGAAGTTTCTGTTCATTTCTTCTCCCCCATTTTCTGATGGGGCTCGATGTTTTTTGTTTCTTATAAAAGTTCTGCCAATGCCTTATACATCTTGGATATTAACCTCTTACCATATGAGTATTGGGTAAATATTCTTTCCCAATCTATGGGCTGTCTTTGTATCTTGGTCACCATTTTCTTTTGAGGCAAGATGCAACTTTACATATGACTGGAACCCACTCATACGAGACTTTTAGTACAAGAGTGAATTTTTACTGTCCAGTGAGTCAGTCCTCTGTGTGGTTTCTCTGCAGCCCAGGAACTGTCTGTTCTGTTGCCTTTCTCCTAACTCTGCCTCTCTGTTCTCTTCCTCTCTGGATGGCCCCTGCTCCCTCAACCTCTCTGATTCCCTGGCCTCCCTCGCATGCCCTCCATGTGCCTGGCCCCCTTCCCTATGCCTTCAGCCTCTCCCAGGATTCAGACTGCGAGACACCCTTGTCTTTTTTTTTTCTTTTTTGGGTCATACCCGGCAATGCTCAGGGGTTTCTCCTGGCTCTGTACTCAGGAATTACTCCTGGCGGTGCTCGGGGGACCATATGGGATGCCGGGATCGAACCCAGGCCAGCACAGGCTGGCCCCGTGCAAGGCAAACGCCCTACCCGCTGGGCTATGGCTCCGGCCCCACCCTTGTCTTTTTTAAGGAGAGGTGCACGGACTGGAAGAAAGTAGCAACCAGTCCTCATTCTGCCTCACCTCTTGGCCTAACTGGTGTTTACAAGTGGTGTTTACAGACAACAGACTTAATGTTTGGAGAATAGGAAGGTGCCAATTCTCTGTTCTGCTGTGTTCCTCAACCAAGGCTGGTCACTGTGAACAGGGCCCATCTCTACAATCCTGGGATTCACAGCAGACTAAGAATGGAATTTCTAGTATTTCCAATATATGGGACTTTATATTCTGTTTCTTGATCTGGTTCATGGTAACATAATTGAGTTGGTTTTGAACATGATCATTGAGTTATATACCGTAACCTGTTTACTCTCCACTAGGAGTGCAAGCATCAGTAAAATTTACAAAAATAAAGCCCAAGCTGACAAGCCCCAAACCTGGTGACAGATTCCTCAACCTATCGATCATCTTGTATGTCTTATTCATCCAGCGGCAGCATGCCTGGTGCTAAATCCTCCCTCCAGAGATCCTGACAATTCCTCATTTGACCAAAGGAAGAACCCCAAAGTAAATATGGGGGTCTAATCCCAGTAGGTCAGGCTCTACTTATCCTTCCTAAATGATTTACACAACCAAAATTAACTGGACGAGGGCCAGAACAATAGTACAGCAGGTAGGGAGTTTGTCATGTATGCGGCCAATCTGGGTTTAATCCCTGGCATCCTGTATGATCCCCCAAGAACCAACAGGAGTAATTCCTGAGTGTAGAGCCAGGAGTAACCCCTGAGCATAAGTGTGACTCCAAAAGCCCCCTCCTCAATCTAGTTAGTGGGTGGAACCTACTGCAAATATGTGGGAGTCAAAGGTTAGGTAAGACAGAGAAAGGAACAGTGTACTAATAATTATTGTAAATGATAATACCAGCCTAGAACTGAGCAT
This sequence comes from Cryptotis parvus, assembly GCA_021461705.1. Classification (NCBI taxonomy): domain Eukaryota; kingdom Metazoa; phylum Chordata; class Mammalia; order Eulipotyphla; family Soricidae; genus Cryptotis; species Cryptotis parvus. The sequence continues at coordinate 360,344 of JAJIBD010021312.1, read as the reverse complement.
TGAAAGTAGGCAAAAGAATATACACGATAGCCTCTAAATGTATATATTACAAGCCACAATGTGTAAGATAAGGGAGAAAGAGAGAGAGGGGGGACAGAGAGAGAGAGAGAGAGAGAGAGAGAGAAGAGGAGGAGGAGGAGGAGGGAGAGGAGGAAAAGTGCCTGCCATAGACACAGGTTGGGGGAGGGAAGGGAATCAGAGGTCACTGGTGGAGGGATAGGTGCTGGAACACTGAACATCTTTGTAATTGTGTATCTCAGTGGTATAATAAAAAAAAATTTAAATGCCCCCCGAAAAAGGTCGCTAGACAAATAATATGGTACATTCTTTCTTCCTAATGAATCTATGAGCCCCCATAAACATTAAAAAGCACTTTGTTAGACCTTGGTATTGTCACATCAAAGTCCTACAAATGCAATATATGAAACTGTTAAACTTTTATAAGAACATAAAAGGGAATATTTTAGGATTTCAGACACAAAAGGCAGAAAATATGAAGGAAAAACATTGACAGATTTGACTACTCCAGTCTTTAAACTCTTCCCTTTGTTACTGTCATTGATGCAGTGCCCTGGAGTCGCATCCTTAGTTGTGTTGCTCCTGAACACTTGAGTGGTGGCTGTGTCTACACACACCTGGCTGTGGGGGTGTTTATGGCAGCTCTGGGTCAGAGTCGGGGCTCATCACATAAGCTGGAGCATTTGTTTCCATCTGAACAGTCACTGCCTTAACTTCCGTGGTTGGCCTTTTTTATGCAGGTCATGTGGGGACAACAAAGTGCTCAACATCATAGACAGCCATTGTGTCCTATTTCATAAAAGGCCACTCCATAACTCAGAAAGGTAAATGCCAGGGACTCAGAACAGCCTGGACGAGTAAGGAACCCATGTCATCCCACCACCCCACTGCCCATGCCACCATCCCCATGCCGAGGGGCTGGTCGGAGGACAGAAACCTGAGACGAAGACTTCTGTAGTCCCAGGGTGGGAATCAGCAAGAGAAATTGCTGCAGAGGATTGGCCTGAATACAGTTATACCACCAAGGTATTGCAGATTCCATAGAAAACTTCACAATAATCACAAGTATCACCCAATGTTTTTGGTTTCCTGAGTGCAGAAAAAATTTATTCTCTGCAAGCAATAAAGTATGCAATAGTTCTATGTCTTTACAATGTCATACCTTAATTTGAAAGATTTTATTACTTAAACACTGCTGAGCATCATCTAAGCCTCGAGCAGGTCACAATTTTTTTTGCCAGTGGAGGGTCTTGCTTCGATGGTGCTGACTGGCCGAGAAAGTGGCCGCTGGAGGTCAGGGGTGGCCAGTGGTTAAAGAAGACAATTAGGTTTGTCGCATCAATCAGCTCTTCCTTTCACAAAGGAGTTCTCTGTGGTGTGTGGTGCTGCTAATGGCGTCTGACTCACAGCACAACTTCCTCTCATTTACCTTTTCTTTTTACCACCTCAGCAGTGCTCAGGAATCACTGCTGGCAGGCTCAGGGGTCCTGGAGTTCTGACCCAAGAAGGTCAGGTACAAGGCAAGCGCTTACCGGCTGTGCTATCTCTCCAGCCCAACAATTTCTTTTTCTGCATAGTCAGTCCTCTGTAAAGTCCTTGCCTCACTCAAGTGAGAGAAGGAATCCGGAGTTCTGACCTTCGCGCTATTCCAGAATCAGGGTTCGCTGTCTCGTTTGCCAAGGCATCGAAAATCAGATGGGCTGGACATGTAATGCGATTTGGAGCCCACCACTGGACTAGAGCCATTACCGAGTGGATCCCGGGATGTCAAAAGATCACGTGGCGCCCACCTACAAGATGATCAGACTTCCTTGTAAAGACCCTGAAGGAACGGTTTGAGGCTCTTCATATTCCTGAATCAACCAGATGCCATTGGGCTACATTGGCACGTGATAGGGTCCATTGGAAATGTTACTGGCGCCCGCTCGAGCAAATCGATGAATAACGGGATTCAAGTGATCAAGTGATAGTCAGTCCTCTCCAACCTGCTGCCATTTTATCAGCAGAATGCAAAGCTTATCCCGACCCTTTTTTGTCATTGCAAGAGTGTTCACAGCGTCTTCACCAGGAGGAATTCCTTCTCTGTCAGGGTACACTGGTGGATGCCCTGACATAATCCGGGAGCAGGGTCAGGGATCCCCTTCTACCCCAGGGGATCGGCGCCGGTGGATGGAGAAAGACATGAGAATCCAGCAAAGTTTCAAAATGTTTTACTTTCACAGGTTCTGGCATACATCAGCAATTGGTAAACCCCAAACTTAGGGTTCCCGGCTGGGCCCGGCCACAGGTGGGCCAAGATGGCTGCCACCAAATGTTAAGGCCCAGCCAGGAAGAGCAGAGAGGAGAGAGGCGAAGAGGCAAGAAAGAGAACGCCAAAAAGAGGGGGCCCGAAAGAAAGCAGGCTACAGTTTCTATATCCCTGCAACACAGACCGCCCACTCCAATGGAGAGCAGTCAGGTTCAAATCCCCTCACGTAATTTCCCCATGACCTTACCTAGGTCCCTAGAGATGTTAATGTTGCCCAGCCAAGATCTGCCTTGGACATGCCCCTGCAGGATAGAGTGGAGGAGGGGCTTTTGAAATGAACTGTATCTCAAAATACAAAGGCATACATCTGTACCAAATAATATTTATTCTATAGTCAGTTATATATTGCTCCAAGCCTTCACAAGAATCTCATCTTTACTTTATGGTTGTTCTGATATTAGCCTTTGACTTATCAGGGAGCTATGCTTGCTTTTTTGGAGGCAAACAGCATTTCTCTCTGGTCTAATTACTTAGAGATCCAACATGGCCAGGCAAATATACCGGTAAGATCTAGCTAGTCCCACGATGATTGTGGCAGCATGAGAGAATATTTATACCAGCCAGTACAGAATACATGGTCAGATGAGATGCCACATTAAAACTGTCCTCCTCCTATCTATGAAGTGGCCTGCAGGAGGTAACTCCAGGCCAGATGCAGAGGCTCTAGGCAACAGTATACTGCAACACTTCTCCAGAAACCACATTCTTTGCTCATCCATTAGATGTAACTGGTCAATAAAGTTTTATTAGGAGGTTGCTGCTAAGGACTCCACTTCTAATTTTAGTTCTCTTGCTTTCTCTACCACACTTGCTCTTCCTACATCCACTGAAGTCTTGTGCCCCCTCAAAGTTAGTCACAGAGGCTGGAATCAGCTCATCCAAATTCTTATTATTTGAGCTTCTCCCACGAATCACAAATGTTTTTATCAACATGAAGAATGGTGGATCCTTTCCAAAAGGCCCCGATTGGTCAGAGGAAGCACTATTTATGGCAGTTGTAGTTGGACAGAATCTGTTTCCTATACACGAAGACATGAAAGCTTAAATCACTCCTTGAAACCTGGGCTGCAGCACAGTTGCTGTGTTCGCATCGAAACATTAATCTTACACATTTCCATCAGAGCTCTTGGGTAGTCAGTTGCATGGTCAATGAACAGTAGTATTTTGTAAGGAATCTGAGCGGTAGGTCTCAATAGTAGGTTTACAAACCTCAGTAAGCCAGACTGTAAACGGATGTGTAGTCACCTTGGCTTTGTTATTCCATTTGTATATCAGAGGGAGACTCTCATCAATTCAGAATGGCCCTACCTCAGCTAAGTGAGTTCCATGGCCCTAACAAGAGTGTTAGCTTGTCCTCTGAAGTGCTGACTCTTTCACACTTTCCTGACTATGATTTCTTGGGGAAGAACATTTGCTACCACTGTTCCTCACAGGTCTTTGTGGAAAATGGAAACTATAGGGCAGTTAGGGCAGAGAAGAACCACTATGACAATGATAGTAGGAAGTGATCCCTCTGGACAAGAACTGGGTGCTGAAGGGTGTCCAGGTGATAAGCAAGATACCTTTTCAGGAACAGTATTGCAGATCACAGTGCCTAAGAGGAAAAAAGAGTGCAGAGAGGATGAGTCAGGAGAAGGACAGATATAGAATGACTGCATTCATTTGTGGAATATGAAAAAAAATAGTCACTTGATCACTTCCCTTGAATCCCGTTATTCATCGATTTGCTCGAGCGAGCACCAGTAACATTTCCATTGGACCCTATCACGTGCCAATGTAGCCCAATGGCATCTGGTTGATTCAGGAATATGAAGAGCCACAAACCTTTCCTTCAGGGTCTTGACAAGGAAGTCTGACCATATTATAGGTGGGCGGCACGTGATCTTTTGACATCCCGTGGGATCCACTCGGTAATGGCTCTAGTCCAGCGGTCATCTCCAAATCGCATTACATGTCCAGCCCATCTGATTTTCGATGCCTTGGCAAATGAGACAGCGACCCTGATTCTGGAATAGCAACGAAGGTCAGAACTCCGGATTCCTTCTCTCACTTGAGTGAGGCATGATATTCCAAGCATAGCTCTTTCGATTCCTCTCTGGGAGACCGAATAGCATTCTCATCCTGCTTTCGTAGGGCCCAGGCCTCTGAGGCGTATGTTAATGCAGGGAGAACGGTGGAGTCAAAGAGATGTGACCGGAGCCGGAGGTTCTTTTCCTTTTGGCTATTTCTTTGATGCCTTTGAAGACATTCCATGCCACTCTCTTCCTCCTGCGCAGCTCAGGTTTTAGGTCGTTCATCATGTTAATTTCTCGACCTAGGTACACATAACTGCTGCATTCAGAGATGTTTGTTCCATTGAGAGTGAATGGGGCCTCTGGAACTAGTTCATTTTTCATAAACATGGTTTTCTTTAGATTCAGCTGTAGACCTATCTTTCCACATTCTCAGTCGAAGTCAGGCAGTATTTGTGCCGCTTGGCTAATGTTTGGTGTTATTAGAATGATCTCATTAGCAAAGCGGAGGTGGTGTAGTTGCCGACCATCTATCTTCACTCCCATTCCTTCCCATTCTAATTGTCGCATGATGTTCTCCAGGGTGGCGCTGAAGAGTTTTGGTGAAATGGTATCACCCTGTTGAACCCCTCTTTTGACATCAATGATCACTTCTTTGTAGAATGGTGAGATCCTGGTGGTGAATCCGTAATACAGCTCACGAAGGATCTTGATTTATTGGGTTTGAACACCCTGTTTGGCTAGGGCTTCGATGACTGCTTCAGTCTCCACAGAATCAAAGGCTTTCTGTAAATCAATGAACGTGAGACAGAGTGGCATCTTGTACTCCCTACAAACCTCAATGAGCTTGGTTACTGTGTGGATATGGTCGATTGTGCCGAGTCCTTTCCAGAAGCCTGCTTGCTCACAAGTATGAGACTAATATCCAAGGCCGTGGAAAACAGGGGCCAGGAGAATGCATCAGTGGTTAGAGTCTACCACAAGCACATGGGGGGCAGAAGGTAGTAAGATAGAGAAGGAACCCGTTTGACAATGATAGCTGTAAAGTTACACTAGGCTAGAACTGAGTGTTGAAAGTAGGTAAATTCATGATAACCCTTCAGCATCTGTACTGCAAACCACAATGCTCAAAAAGAGAGAGAGAGAGAAAGAGAGAGAGAGAAGAGAGAGAGAGAGAGAAGAAAAGTGTCTACCATAGAGGCAGAGGCAGGCTGGGGGAAGAGGGAGGGAATCAAGGGACACTGGTGAAGGGAAATGGGCACTGGTGGAGGGATAGGTGTTGGAACACTGTATGACTGAAACCCTGACATGAACAGCTTTGTAATGGTCTATAACATGGTAATTCAATAAAATAAATAAGTAAAATAAATAAATGGAAAAAAGAAAAGTGTCTGCCACAGAGGCAGGCTGGGGGTGGGAAGGAAACTGGGGACATTCATGGAAGGAAGTGGACATGGTGAAATGATGGGTGCTCATACACTGGACAACTGAAATTCAATTATGAACAATTTTGTAACTTTATATCTCACAGTGATTCAATAAATTAGAAATATTTTTTAAATGCAAATCATGTCAACTTCCACCATTGTGATGAGTGACTGCAGAGTATTAACTAATTAACACATGCAAAGGACACAGGCGTGACCAGTCCATAACACAAGGAGCAGTAGGATTATTCTGGTTGATTCCCTTATGCTAACCACCATGATTGCTATGCGCCGGGGCAAGAATGGCAGCAAGAATTAACATTGCATTATAGATGAGGTTCCACCTCATTTAAGTCTCAGAAAAATATGTTAATGTATGGATTATCTACACCTACTTTATAGCAGCATCTGCGGGCTACTAATTGCAATTCTATACACAAAAATAATTGCAATGTCAATGAGGCATCACGTCTATTTCATAGGTGATGATAGCACACAAGATTGTCAAAAAAAAGTACAGCCTTCTATTGCTGTCAAGCAGCACAACACAAATGTACACAATGAAGAGGCACCTCCTGGTGTTCGGTTCCTGGAACTGCGTATTTCCACTCCTCTTCTGAGCTGTACTGATTCATATGCTGGCACCATCAGGGCAGTAGAGTCCAATTGGAGCAAAACATGCTATAGAGCCTCTTTAAGGGAACAGAGCCACCAAGCCTCAACCTACCCCAGTACCAAAGCCAGGCTATGTTACCTTGCTGGCTGTGTTTTCACAAGGACAATTATGCTCTTGGCCCCTTTGATTCTACAACATAATGAGGAAAGAACTTTGCCTTCCAAGATGGTTGGGTGCTAAACAAACTACAGGTAAACAAACTACAGCTCACAGCTCACATCTGCTCTGTGACGCAACCACAACCCCTTTCTCTCCAGGCTGCCAAGTAAGGGGGTCCATGCTGCTGTTTTCCTTTCTGGAGGTTTTCCTGGTGGTCATGGGCCTTGTTTTCAGCGCAGTGTGCCTCTGTGCCCATTCAAAGCCAATGATGTAGAATCTCTCTGACTCTTATTCCATTTTCAGGCTCTGATTCAATTTGGGAAAGCGCGTTCCACTTTTATGTGCTCATCCCGTTGGATGGTAAATGTCTGCAGCTCAAGGATCTAATGTAATCACCTCTGCCAAGTCCTACTGACCACATAAGGCCATGGACAGCTGGTTTGGAGAATTGGGGTTTTAGGGGGCCATTATTCTAAATTTCAAATATTACCAACACACGTATTAGAAATAAAACGACCCCAATAAATACATGGGCTTTATAAGTAAGTTGTACTAATACAGAAGGAGAGGAAAGAGCTGGTAGGTGGTTTTCTGGAGGTTACACAGAGGGCCAAGCCCTGGGTGCAGCTGTGCAAACACGGAGGCCTGTTCGCCAGGAGAAGCAGGGACCAGTCGTTGAGATCACCGCGGAGGCCTGTTCGCCAGGAGAAGCAGGGACCAGTCGTGAGATCACACGGAGGCCTGTTCGCCAGGAGAAGCAGGGACCAGTCGTGAGATCACACGGAGGCCTGTTTGCCCAGGAGAAGCAGGGGACCAGTCGTGAGATCACACGGAGGCCTGTTCGCCAGGAGAAGCAGGGACCAATCGTGAGATCACACACACGCTTGCTCCGCTGTCCCCAAGAGGTGACGCTCAGTCAGCCGCCTCCCCCTTGCAAGCAAGGAGCTGAATTTGAGGCTAACATTGTGGGGACGGGGTGACCTCCTCTGTTTTCATCTGCCCCTCTGTCCTGCACCCAGGAGATCAGTTACCCCCTAGGGTCCCCACACACCCTAAGACACACACTTCAAAGCCAGACAGATGGGTGCTGTTTCAGGCATGTTAGAGAAGAAACTACTTGGACTAGGAGACTTCTCTAATTCTGAGCACGCGGAGATACACTCAGTGAGTCTCAAGCGTGTGAGGTCCTAATTCAATCCTGGCACTGCACAGAAACCCAATCAACCAGAAAACCTGCCAATCGACACTTGACCTGGCTTTTCTCACAGCTGTAGTGTCTTGGCTGAGACAAACCTCTGTAAGGAGAGATGGAGGATTCGACCGAGGCAGATCTCTAAAGCTCTCTCCCGGATCCAAGTCACAGGGCGCTCCATCTAATAGCACAGATAGTTGCCTTTTCCCAGACCGGGCCTAATTTTTCTTCTGTCTCCGGCTTTACTGGCCCCAGCTGGGACACACAGTGTTACTCCAGGTAATAAGGAACTGTTGCAGGACTCCTCTAAGAGCCTCTGCATCTGCTCTGAATTGCCTCCTGCAGGTCACTTCATAGATAGGGGGTAGTCTAAATGTGGCAGTTTATCTGACCATGTATTCTGTACTAGCTGGTATAAATATTCTCTCATGCTACCACAAGCATCGTGGGACTAGCTAGATCTTACCAGCATATCTGCCTGGCCACGTTGGATTTCTAAGTAATTAGACCAGAGAGAAATGCTGTTTGCCTACAAGCAAGCAAGCATGGCTGCCTGATAACTCAAAGGCAACTAAAATACAAAACTACCGTGAAGTAGATGAGACTTGTGAAGGCTTGGAGAAATATTTAACTGGCATTAGTATTAGTCTTTGGTACAGAGACATGCCATCTCAGAAACCCCCTTTTCTACCCTATAAAGGCTTTTCCAGGCAGATCTTGGCTCAAGACATTAGCAAATAAAAAGACATTAGGTTGGGGCTGGAGGGATAGCCCAGCGGGTAGGGCGTTTGCCTTGCACGCGGCCGGCCTGTGCCGGCCCGGGTTCGATCCCCGGCATCCCATATGGTCCCCCGAGCACTGCCAGGAGTAATTCCTGAGTGCAAAGCCAGGAGTAACCCCTGAGCGTCGCCGGTGTGACCCAAAAAGCAAAAAAAAAAAAAAAAAAAGACATTAGGTGAGGTGCTGGGAGAAATTTCCTGAGGGCATTTGATCCTTCCTGCCAGGGGAAGTTACATTTAGCTTATAGCTTCTCCCAGCTCTGCTAGGAGGCTTTGAATTAGCTCTGGGTCTTTGTAAACAGCCAGAAGGTCTCCAAGTTGCTACATTTCTATAAAGCTATTTTCCTGTTTTCATCTCTAGATAGCCCAGCCCAGAATTGGCTGGGCTGGGGAGTTTGGGCGGATTTCTAGCTATAAAATAAGCTGCAAGAAGAAAGAAGCTCTCTCTTTTTCCCCCTTTTTGCCATTTCGGCTTCCCTTGGCGTTTTGCTTCTCTGTCCTCTCCATTCTCTGTTGGGCCTCAACATGTGGTGGCAGCCATCTTAGCCTACACCTGGCTGGGGCCTAGCTGGGAACCCAGAATCCAGAGGTTTTCCCTGCTCTTGGATTGTATATTGGAACCTGTGATAGTAAAGCCCTTTTTAAAACTGCATTGGATTCCTGAGTCTTCCTCCATTCCCTGCCGGCCGGAGATAGAAGGGAACTCGCTTCCCGGCACCGTTGGGGACCCCAGCAGCGTCCCCGACAAGGAACAGACATGGGGCATCTTGAGCGATAACACCAACATAGGAAAGAAAAACGGAATAGATGCCTGACAGGCTAGGGTTTTCTTTGGAAAGTCCAGGAACTTTTAATTAAAAGTTTACTGACATAATACAAAGAAATGGGGGGACCGGAGTGATAGCACAGTGGGTGGGCCTTGTATGTGGCCCACCCGGAATCCCCAGCATCCCATATATGTCCCGGAGCACTGATAGGAGTAACTCCTGAGCATCACTGGGTGTGACCCAAAAAGCAAAAAAAAGGAAGAAATCAGTGGGGGTAGGGTGGAGGCTAGAGGGTAGTGTGTGTGTCTGTGTGTGTGGTGTGTGTAGTGTGTGTGGTGTGTGTAGTGTGTGTGGTGTGTGTAGTGTGTGTGGTGTGTGAGTGTCTGTGTGTAGTGTGTGTGGTGTGTGTGGGTGTGTAAGAGTCTGCGTGTCTGTGTGTGGTGTGTGGTGTGTGTGTCTGTGTGTGGTGTGTGTGGTCTGTGTGTGTGGTGTGTGTGGTATGTGTGGTCTGTGTGTGTCTGTGTGTGGTGTGTGTTATGTGTGGGTGTGTCTGAGTGTCTGTGTGTGATGTGTGTGGTCTGTGTCTGTGTGTGTGGTGTGTGGTGTGTGTCTGTGTGTGTCTGTGTCTGTTTGTGTGTGTCTGTGTCTATGTGTGTGTGTGTGTGCTGTGTGTGTGTGTGTGTCTGTCTGTGTGTGTCTGTGTGTGTAGTGTGTGTGGTGTGTCTGTGTCTGTGTCTGTGTGCGTGTCTGTGTATGTGTGTGTGTGTGTGCGTGCGCGCCTTGGTCCCCCAACCCCTCTTACCAGCACTCAGACCATTAAGCAGTCGTGCAAGAGCAGCACACAACTGCGCGTGACTGGTGGGTGAGGCTGGTGCCATCCCCAATCTGAAGAACCAGCGGGCACCATCTGCTTATGTGCTAAAGAGCTCGTTTGTTTGGAGAAGTCAGAGGCTGGGGAAGGACCAGTTCAGATACTGATTTGAGGAAGGCAGGAGATGGACAACTCTGTCCACACTCGGAGACGGGCTGCAAGTGGGGCAGAGTCCGTCAGAGCAGGAGGGAGAGCCCAGAGCCGCCGCCGCGTGTCCCCGAAGGTCCACACTGAGTGTCGGCTTAGACCACAGAGCCTCGCGAAGGAGATTAAGACCCTGTGTCTAAACCCGCCCTTCCAAGGCAGCACACTCCAGGGGGCGGGCCTCAGCTGCCAATCTCCAAGCGCGCCCTAGGCCAACCACTAACAGGCCGCGGGGCACTTCCGTCAGCCAATGGGGAGTCAGGAGCCGTGAAGCCACGCCCACAGAGCTCCGGAAGCCACGCCCACTGCGCCTAATCTGCAAAGACCGCCGACGCAGACCGGCTTCGGAAACGGTCACCCTGGGGATGGCTCGCGGGGCGTTGACTGCAGAATCGAGGTCACCTTATACTATGCCTTTGCACGCTCACTCCCTCGCGCCACAAGGGACACCCAGTCCCTACGTCCCCTTCGCAGACCCTCTCCCGGCCGAACGAAGAAACGCACGACTTGCTACATCCCAGAAGCCCGCCCCTCGCTTGAACTGTCGAGATCCCGCGGCTGACCGGCTACGCACAACGCTTTGATTGGCAGCCGCGACTGTCCGTCCTACCTCATCTCCGCCCGGCTTCTGCCTGCCTCGCCCCCCACCTTTCCCTGGATAGCAGAAATAGTCACGTTGCCTCGGTTCTGGAGGGCCACGTCTACTGGTCGGCCAAGGTCTCGTCGGGGGCTTTTTATTGGCTAGAAAGGATGTCAATTAGGAGGTGGGCGGAAACGACCGCAAGCCGACAGAGAGATTGGGCGAAACGGGTTGGGAGGGACGTTGAAAGCCCGCTTCTTCTGATTGGGCAGTGTGGGAGGCGGTGCCACCCAGAGGACTCCGGATTGGCTGAATATGAGCCGCGCCCCCTTCAAGCCTTAAGGAACCGGAAGGCACCCGGTGGCCTCGGGGCCGCGCGAGCCGGCGCTGTGGGCAAGACCGTGGAGGGGCTTCCCGGGCTCCCTGCCCGAGCGAGGTGGATCCGGGGGCGGCGCGAGTCTTCTCAGCGGTGAGGGAGCGCCAGCGGGAGGAGTCGGGCGGCTCCAGCCCCGGAAGTGCCTCTAGCGGCGCCGCACCCGGAAGTGCGGATGCCGCCGCACCCGGAAGTGCGATGCCGCCGGGCGCGGGGCCGCGGTGCGACCTGGCGCTGGACCCGGCGCTGGAGCAGGTGTCCGGCTCTCCACCGCGCGGCTGGCGGCGCCGCCGTTTCCCGCGCTGCCGGGGGGTGGGGCGCGCGGTCCCGGGTCCGGCGGGTGTCCCTGGCTTCCGCTGATGGCCCGTGCTCTCCCCGCAGGGATGTGCAGATGGAGGCGGGAGGAGACGCCGCTGCCCCAGAGCCCGGGGACGCGGAGGACGTGGAGGACGCGCGGTGCCCCGGCGCGGAGGCTGCGGACGGTGCAGGGGTGGCGACGAGGACCCGCCGGGTCCCGGGGACGGGGCCCCGGAGCACACAGGTGTGACAGCCCCCGGTCTCTGCAGGGTGCCCCCTTGCTGTGTGCAGGTGTGTGTGCGTGCGTGTGCATGTGTGTGTGCACGCCCGTGCGTGTGCATGTGTGTGTGTGCACGCGCGTGCGTGTGCATGTGTGTGTGCACGCGCGTGCGTGTGCATGTGTGTGTGCACGCGCGTGCGTGTGCATGTGTGTGCACGCGCGTGCATGTGTGTGTGTGTGGCGGGGGCGGGTCTCTGGGGCGAGGATCTCACCCATGGCCGCTGGCCGTCAGTCACCCCCGGCTCCCCTTGTCGTTGATGGGCGTTTGGGATGACCGGGGAAGCAGAACCTCTCTGCTGGTGGGCCCGTTGTGAGTGTGCGTCTCTGAGGACTTCTAAAGGGACCCATTAGGGACTGAGAGGGGCACTGGAGAGTTGAGTCCATGGTGGAAGAGCTTTGATAGGACGGTGACAGGGTCGGTGCTGGCTCACATGTTCCTTCGGGGTTGTGTGGGCGAATGGACTCAGTACTCGGTCGGTGATGGACTTCAGGCATTCCCTGTTGGCGGCTGCTCCTGGTGCTCGTTAGTGGGGAAGCAGTAGGCAACGGTGAGGCGATTTCTGTGGGATGGTTTGGAGTCAGAGAGGAGCTGGACAGGGGTCCCAGGAGCTCGGGTGGGCTGTACTCCATGGAGAAGCGGTGGGAGTCCCTGGGGGTCGGTGCTCATGGGCCCTCGTAGGGAGCAGGCTGTGATAGAAGGGGTGGTGGGGAAGGATCAGAGGACCGGCCTGCGAGTAAATGGGGAGGGGCGGGGCCTTTGCGAACCAAGGGACTGTTGGCGAGCAATGGCAGTTGCTGATGGGTCATTGGTAACTGGGAAGTGGGGGGTGAGTGTTATGGGAGAATGAGGAGATCAGCGGTCATTGGGGCTGATAGGGGACTGAGATACACTTGCCCGGTGGGAATACGGCTGTCGTTGGGGTGTCCGTGGACATGCTGACGGGAATGTAAGGGAAGCAGGTCAGGGGGTCATTAGAGGCCAGTGATCCTGGCTGCTCACCCTCTGCGGTGTGCCGGCACTGCCTTCCCGGTGCGTGATGGCGGGGGTTTGACTTGTGCGTGTTTGAGAAGTCAGTGGAAGTCAACAGAAGTGTTGGATGTTAGCAGAAGCAAATGGTGGTCAGTGGCGGAGTGGGGTGGTCATGGAGTAGAGCACAGGTCAGGGCGGTCAAGGAAAGGCCCAGGTGTTTGCTGTGCGTGTTAGTGAAGAGGCTGGTGAGTAAATAAGCGGGTTGCAAGTGGAGATTTATGGCGTTTGGTGGGCGAATCAGTGCTGAGGGAATGTGGGTGAATGCCTGGGAGAATAGGGCACGAAGGATGCGTGAACATAAGTGGGGAAACATGGAGTTAGGGTGGTGGAAAGGGCAGACCGGGGATATGGCAGCCATTGGGTGGGCGAGCGGATGTAAGATCGTTACTAAAGGGGATCCTGAAGATGAAAATATTAGTAAGAACCGGAGTGATAGTGCAGCGGGGAGGACATTTGCCGCCAACCCGCCGGCGTCCCATTGGTCCCGAGCACCGTCAGGAGTAATTCCCGAGTGCAGAGTCAGGAGTAAACCCTGAGCATCGCCAGTATGGCTCAAAAAGCCAAAGAAAGAACCAGGCGGTGAGGTGCTTCAAGATTTGGGTGGCAGTATTGAGAGGGGAGTTTGGCTGTAGGGCCCTGAGCGGACCAGTAGAAAAGATTAGATCATCGGGGCCTTGGGGGTCATAGGAATCACTGCGGGACTGCTAGGCAGTGGGGGGTCATCGGGCCCTCGGGTTCAGGGACCCTACAGACAGCTGACCGCAGGGCTCCTTTCAGCATCTGAGACTGAGGACCAGCCACCGGACCTGTCGCCCCTGCCTGACTGCGAGGCTCCTCCCCACCCCTGTGGACTCTGGGACCCCGCTACCCCGAGAGCAGGGCCCTGGATGGCGCGGTCAGTGGCTCGGAGAGTCAGCACGAGGACTTCGGTGGTGGAGACCCCAGTGGCGAGGCCTGGCGCAACAGGCGGAAGCACGTGTTCGTGCTGAGCGAGGCAGGCAAGCCCATCTACTCCAGGTGCGGGAGTGTGGGGGCGCTGTCGACCACCATGGGCGTGATGACCGCGCTCGTGTCCTTCGTGCAGAGCGCTGGAGACGCCATCCGGGCCATCTATGCTGGTGAGCAGCGGGCGGGCCAGAACTGGGCTGCCTGGAGGGTGCGTCTGTCGCCGCAGAGGGGCTGAGGGGGGAGGCTGGCAAGCTCCGCCCACTCCCAGTGACTCAGCCCACGCCGGGGACTCTGGGACTTCTCTGTGCCTGAGAAGATGACTGAGTCCCGTCTCCGGCCGCTGTCTGCCCTGCTCCTTCTTCCCCTCCGACCTGATTCTTGCCCTTCCGTGCTGTCTCTCCAAAGGTCCAGCTCCCCCACTTTGCCCAAGTGGCCATGAGTGAGCATTTGGGCTCGGGCAGAGGCTTGTGTGCTGGGGTCCTGGGGGGCCTGACCTCCCTTCTAACCGTCTCTGCCCCTGCCCCTCTCTCTTCCCTCCACAGAGGATCACAAGCTGGTGTTTCTGCAGCAGGGTCCCCTGCTGCTGGTGGCCGTGTCCAGGACGCCGCAGTCAGCAGCCCAGCTGCGGGAGGAGCTGCTGGCCGTGCACGCCCAGATCGTGAGCACACTCACGCGTGCCAGCGTGGCCCGCATCTTCGCGCGCAAGCAGGAACTACGACCTGCGGCGCCTGCTGACCGGCTCGGAGCGCACTCTGGACCGCCTTCTGGACAGTGCGGAGGGCGTGACCCGGGGGCCCTGCTGCTGGGCGCCGTGCGCTGCGTGCCCTTGGCGTGCCCTGCGGGGCGCCTTGGGCACCCTGCTCCGACGGTGCCACGGCCCCGGTCTGGCCCCTGTCTCTGCTGGCGGTGAGGGGCCGCCTGGTGACGGCAGCCCAGGAGGCGGAACGTGTTGGCGAATGCCGGCTGGACCCGGCTGACCTCCAGCTGCTGCTGGACTGGGTGGGCTCCCGGCCTTCGCCGCTGGCGAGGCCTGGGCACCCGTTTGCCTGCCCCGCTTCAGCCCAGATGGTTTCTTCTATGCCTCACGTGGCCCGCCTGGATGCCATGCCCGTCTGCCTGCTGCTGCTTGGCACCGACCCGGAAGCCTTCCATGACATGGCCACCTGCCGGCGCCTGGTTGAGGATGGCATGCACACCCTCGGTGCCATGCGTGCCCTTGCAGAGGCCGCCAGCTCCAGCTGCCCCTGGGCCAGCGTGCCCGCCTACAGCGTACAGGCAGTGGGGGCACCAGGCCTCCGGCACTTCCTGTACAAGCCACTGGACATTCCAGACCACCACCGCCAGCTGCCCCAGTTCACCAGGTGGGAGCCTCCCTCAGTGGCGTCCCGCTCGCCCCTCTGAGGAAAGAGCTCTCGTCCCCCGTTCTTCCGATAGTCAAGGAATCCCCTATTAGGCCAAAGCAACAGTACAATGGGGAGGGCGTTTGCCTTGCATGTGTGCGGACCCAGGTTCAATCCCCAGCATTCCATAAGGTCCCCAGAGGAGTAATTCCTGAGTGTAGAGCCTGGAGTAAGCCCTGAGCTTCGCGGGTGTGACCCAAAAAGCCAAAATAATAAAATAAATCCCTGTTCTGATAGTGAGAGGAAGACCCTAGCACTCATGGGAGGGGCTGGCGCCTCCGCACTTCTCCCTCACCCCACCCCCGAGAATCCTCACATCTGATCAAGACAGCTCCGCCCGGCCTGTAGCTGGAGTCCCGAGCCGCAGGGAGCTGGGCCAGCCAAAGGCCCAGGACTGACCTCTGTCCCGCCTGCTCCACCGTTGCAGCCCCGAGCTCGAGGCCCCCTACAGCGGAGAGGAGGAGAGGCGGCGGCTGTCCGACCTCTACCACCGCCTGCACGCCCGCCTCCACAGCACCGCGCGGCCCCTGCGCCTCATCTACCACGTGGCGAGAAGGAGAGCGGCTGCTGGCCTGGGTGAGTGGGCTGGGCCCAGGGGCCCCTTCAGGTCTCCAACCCGAACAGCGCCTGAGCTCTGTTCTCCCCTGGGCTCTGTCCTCTCGGCACGCATGCGCCTCTGAAGCCGTCGGCATCCTTGCTAGTGCCTGCAACCTGCTGCCGGCCTGTCCTTGTCTGTTCTCCTCTGTGAGCACAGTGCCAGTGCGCCCCACGGGACCTCCTCGTGGATGCCCCCTGTTTGCCCCCCATTGGCGTTCTGACCCCCCCCTCCCCTGAGTCTCCAGCAGGCTGGGCCCGGCTGTGTGTTCTCTCTGGACGTCCCTTAGCCCTGAGTCTCCTGGCCTTCTGGCCTCACGGTGGTTTAGGGCTGACTCCATCGGAAGTGACTCCTTCCCCTAAGCGCTGAACCGTTTCTTACAAACTATTATCTACCTGCATTCTGGGCGCAGATTGGATTTTTTGGAACATTTTGTTTATTTTTTGGACCACACCCAGGTTTGCTCAGGCGCTTCTGGCGCTGCACTTAAGGAATCGCTCCTGGTGGTGCTTGGTGGACCATGTGGGGTGCCAGGGATCAGACCCAGCTCAGCTGCATGCGGAGCAAGCACCCTGCCCACTGTACTACCTTTCTGGCCCCAGGTTTGGTTTGGTTTGGGCTTTATTCCAAGCAATATTAGACTTACAAAGAAGTTACAGAGCCAAGAATCCCCCTGAAACCCCTGACCGAGGTTTCTGCAGGCTCTGCCCCCACCAGGGAATTTCTTCGTCCTGAGCGACCACAGGAGTGAGTCTCCGCTCCTCAGCTCTCCGGCGGTGGCGTCAGTCCCAAATCCAGCCGAGGGCCACAATGGCTGGCGCAGTGCCTGCTCGGGAGCAGCCTCATCCTTGTCTTTCGTGACCTTGTCACTTTCCATGGTACCCAGTTAACCTACAGCACGTTCCGCAATGTGATTTTTACAGAGTCTGTTGGTACTAAAGGTGGTGTGCGTGTGCAGGAGTGTCGCAGGGAGCCATGCCCGCTGCCTGGGTGCAGGAGGCCCGTGCTGTCACTGGCAGTTTGGGTTTGGTGCTGTCTTTTTTTTTTTTGCTTTTTTGGGTCACATCCAGCAATGCTCAGGGGTTTCTCCTGGCTTTGCACTCAGGAATTACTCCCTGGCGGTGCTCGGGGACCATATGGGATGCCGGGATGGAACCCAGGCTGGCATGGGCCGGCGCGTGCAAGGCAAACGCCCTACCCGCTGGGCTATCACTCCGGCCACTGGTTCTGTCTTGAAGCTAGTGTCTGCCAGATTACTCCTCCATGAATTGGTTTTCCCTACTGGAGGTGCTGTGATCCTCTAGGCTCTTTGTCCTTAGAGCAGTCCTCCACTGATTATAACACCCATTAATGATTCTTTTTTTTTTTTTTTTTTACCTTTTGGGTCACACCAGGTGACGCTCAGGGTTACGCCTGGCGGTGCTCAGGGGACCATGTGGGATGCTGGCGATCGAACCCAGGTCTGCCGTGTGCAAAGCAAACTCCCTACCCACTGTGCTATCACTCCAGGCCGCTCAGCTCTGGCTTTTTCAAGCTCTGTCATTCCGTCTTCTACATGGAAAAATTTTCCCTCTTCCAGTTTGTTGAACTTTTTATTTTATTTCAGTATGACCTCCTGGACTTCTCTTTATTTAGCGGCGAAAATCCTTTTCCATCCTTTCGGAGCTCCAGCAGACTTGATTTAACCAGACAGACCCCTGTGTCTCCGTGGGACCCCACCACCGCTTCAGCTTCTCCTTCCGCCCGGCTTTTTGCTAAGTGTATCTTCTGTTCTTGGTGCTGGCCCCAAATCAGCCATTTTTTCAGACAACCCTTCTGCCCTTTTTACCAGGCCAGACCATAATTCAGTGGACATTGTCCAGAATGGACATGGTCATGGAGAGTGACATGGTTCAGCCAGGCCTTTAAATCAGGGGCTAGGGCTGGTCCTTCCGACTGCGGCATCAGAGAGGAGTGGGGGCTTGTGGGGCTGTGGGTGTCTGGAGGCAGAGGGAGAGGGACGCCAAATGCTGCGGGCCAGAGCTGGGGTTGTGCTGGAAGAACCACCCAGGGGGCAGCGGGAAAGCCGGTCGGGTCAGATCTCTCAGTTGCTGCGGGGGCTAGAGGGTCAAGTTGGGGTGAGTCCAGGCTACAGGGAAGAAGACAGGTGTGTGGAGCTATGGCAGACCTCACGCATTGGCCACTGCGGCTCCGGCAGCCTTGGCATCCCCCGTCCGGATGAGCGCACAGGTCCAGAGCACACACACACCAGTAGCCTGCTCTGTAGAGCCGGCCCGTGGCCCAGCTGAGACTCCTCCGTCTCAGCCCACCTGCTTTAGTCCAGTGCCCGGGCTGCCGCTAGCTGTGTTGGAAACTCACCAGGAGACGGGGTGGGCAGGGCCAGCTCTTGCACCTCTGACTCTCCTCTCCAACCTCCAGGTGACCTCCAAATTTGAGCTCTATACCTGCCTCAGTCCCCTGGTGACCAAGGCAGGGGCCATCTTGGTAGTGACCAAGCTTCTGCGCTGGGTAAAGAAAGAAGAGGACCGGCTCTTCATCCGTTACCCGAAGTATTCCACACCCTCGGCAGCCCCTTCTGCCCCCGCGGACCAGGCGCCCCATAATGGCGTATTCACTGGACTCTAAGAAGTGGAGCTCCCGACTGGGCAGAGCTGGGAGCCGCCGCTTTGGGCTGTTTCCTTCTGTGTCTCCCTTGGGAGTGTGATTGGGACGGGGTGGCCATAGTATCTGGCCAGACAGCTGATGACCGAGTCCACGCAGATGACCAGCTGCCACCCCGGACGCGTAGCAAGCTCCTCTGGGGAGCTCCTCGGGCCGCCTCATCGGGCCTTCCCTGATCAGACCCTCCCTCATGGGGCCTCCTGCCTCGCCCTCCATTTGGGTGATGTTCAGCCTGCGACAGGGTCTGTCTCTCCCGTCCTGGGCACCTCACTGCTTCATCCTGCATCAGGAGTCTGCCTCTTTCTGGAGTTCCTTTTACGGAATCTCGGCACTGAATGTTCAGGGCAGGTGTGGCGGCCCAGTGTGACAGCTGGGATTCTGGACGTGAGAACACAGAGCCAGCCCATGGCCAGAACCAGCTGAGGGTGTTTAAAAGCTCCCCGAGAGCCAATCGCAAGGACATTTCCTGTGCCCTTCACGCCCTACCAGGTCAGGGATGACCCGGTCAGTGCTGGTTGCTGCTAATGTAGGTGTGAAGGTCGCCCCAGCAACGCATGGCACAGATGCCGCAGTCTGATGTCCACGCGTGCTTAGCCTCTCAAGCACTACTCAGCCACGAAATGGCGCTGCTCCACCCACACGAACTGCTTCCAGGATGGGGGTGGGTGGGCCACACCTGCGATGCTCAGGGGTTACTCCTAGCTCTGCACTCAGGAATTACCCCTGGCGGTGCTCGGGCCGTCCGGGGTGCGGGGGCCAGTTCCAGGTGGGTCGCGTGCAAGGCGGACGCCTTAGCCGCTGTGCTGTGTGTGGCTCCTGACCCCGTTACAGAGCGTTTGTGCGCTAAGCAGGACCAAACACTTGGGCACCACTGCACAGCGCCGTGCCAGAAACCTGCAGAGCCTGCACGAGACAGCAGCCAGGACGGACCCACCTCAGGGGTGTGTGTGCATGTGCACACTCAGCACATACTCACGTTCCCTCCCTCCCCAGCTGACCAAGACCCTAATTGTGCCCTTGTGTTTCTAAGCTGGAGTTGCAGACCTTGCGCAGCCCAAGCACTAACAGACCCCAGGGGCAGGGAAGCAGTGCGCATGCCCAGAACTGAGGCCGCGCTCACCCGCCTTGGCTGTAAACAGCGCAGCACCCTGCACGCGCGCTGCTGGCCTTGGGCTCTGGGGTGGGCGGCTCGGCTTTTGCCCTGGCCCTTGCCCGCAAGCGCATAAGCCTGCCCTCGCCGCTGGCGCACGATGGAGTCTGTGACGGCGGAGCCCCCGGGAGTGGTGGAAGAGGCTGCAGGTAGTGGGGGCCCGCGGGCCACTCTAGCTCCCCGTTACAGTAATGAAATGTTGATGAGACGACTTGTAAAGTCAGATTGGAAGCCTAGAGGGCAGCTTAGCTGCTCCATGTCTCCTGGGTTAGCTTACAGGTTAACCGTTGCCTGGATACTAAGGAGTAAATAATAGAGTAAATACTGGGCCTGCCGCGCCCAGATACTGAAGGGGCGCGGGGTGGGGTGGCTGCCCAGAGAAATCGGCCACATCTGCGAGACTCAGCGTAGCCCCGAGTCTCTTCGGTTCGCGCCCCAGCCCAAGCACCCCTGCGTGGACGCTGAGGACGCCACGGAGCGCGGCCACGTGCACAACGGCTGCTTCTCCAGGGAGTTGCGTTGACAGCCAGCCCAAACCTCAGTGCGAGGGTAAATTGTTCTAAGAAACAATTTAGTGTCCAGAAGCGCGCAAGTCTGCTGGTGCCACTAGCTTGCCTGCTTGTTTTTTCTTTCCCAATCATTACAGAATTGTCCTAATGTAGCCAAAGTATACAGATCAGCTTGAGGACGACCCGTGGAGCTTTCCCATTTCATTTAGTTTGACCTTTCCTGTACATTCTAGAAGCCACTGAGTCAGACTGCTGGATTGCATCCTTCAGGATGGATCTATGCAGACAGTTTTATTGTTTGTTTCCATGATAGGATGAGAACTCCAGGAGGTCCCCCAGTGCCTAAAACGGTGCCTACTGGGTACGTGTCTGCGGCCATATAAATTCCTTGTGGATAATGAAGTGACTCACAGGAGGGCTGCATGCTGAGTGCCCAGTTTTAGCCAAGCAGACAAGCAAATAGAGCTCATTCTTTCATAACTTCCACTGCATAAAAAACAAAACACTTTCAGATTCCCCAAATTGAAGTTCTGAGCTTCATTGACTAGTAATGGAGAAAGCTAAAGAAAACATCAAGATAATCATCTCTAATCCAACAAAATTGGCTTAGTAGATGGGAGTGGTATTTGTATGGGTTACTGAAGGAGGAAAACCTAAGAGATGTCCTGGCAGGGCATTTTCGGATACTGTTCTTTCACATCTTCGGCCAACGTGCTAGGCACTTGCAGAATACATGGCGACGGGACCAGAGAGGTCAGCAGTAGGTGTGGGTGACGGAGGCAAGCCCAAGAAGCAGTGAAGAAAATGACTGCATTCAGGCACATCCAGATACAATGTGGAGCGCCACAATGGTAGGTTATTTTGTAAAGGACAAACTAACTGTAAGGGAAAGGAAATTTTGGATCATATATTAGCGTAGATCAATTTTAACCTCCCAACTTGGGACTACCTGGTGATCTGTTCCTGGAATAAAGGGAATAAGAACTGGAACATTAAGGATGATGGATCAGGATTCCTGCAACACTGTTCGAATATGCTCACAGCGAAGTTTTATAACAGGGCAAATGGCATCGTGGTTTATGTCTACAGCTTTTAGGTGTATCTGAAGTTATTTCCCAATAAAAAATTTTTAAAGGCACCTCATGCCCTACAAACTATTTTTGCTTTATAACCAAAAGAGTGATCAAGATGTTGTTTGGATTGTTTGAAGATTCATCTCGCACCTCACTGCATGATTGACACTTGAAGTGTCGTGGAAAGGAAACATATAGACGGAGCTTTTGGAGACAGGTGCAGAAGACATGGAGACAACTGGGAAATTACATGTGATTGTGTGAGTTGTTAGCCGGCCATCTGTCTGGCTAGGCGGTTGGAGTCATTTTAAGAAACCGGCCTTAAGTAGTTGATGTTCTTAATGAAGTCTCTGAAGCTTATGAGAAAATACTTCAGCCCGGGAAAACAGCTGAAGCAAGTGAACATTAATGATGATCAGTTCATCAGTGTTCATTGTAGTCTTCCTTACCCTAAATGGCATTTGAAATGTTTCATAATGAAATATTACAAAGGGAACAAAAACAAACAGCTCTCCGGTCTAAAGTTGGTATTTGGATACGGAAACCTGAGAGCGTGAATTCCTTAGTGGTGTGCAGGCCACGGTCTTCCTAGGCAATGTGTGCGTTGCCCCCCAGGACACTTAAAATGTGCTTGTCGGCCGGAGCGATAGCACAGCGGGAGGGTGTTTCCCTTGCAGCCGACCCAGGTTGGATCCCCCAGCATCCCATATGGTCCCTTGAGCACCACCAGGAGAAATTCCTGAGTGCAGAGCCAAGAGTAACCCCTAAGAGTCGCCAGGTGTGACCCCCCACCCCCAAAATGTGGTTGTCTATTTTTGCTTTGCATTTTGTTTTTGAACTCCATGCAGCAGTGCTCTGGGGCTACTCCTGGCTCAGGGACCAACATGTCAAACATGACTTGGGCCCCTAGTTGTCTTTAATTTATTCATTTTTAATGTTAGCAACCATAAATCATTTCCTAGCTCCATCAATGCTTTGGGAATTTGGGAACTGTGATCAATAATGATTTTAAAGAAGTGCACGTGAAACTGTTGGGCACAAACCACTGGCTGGAACTTCAAGCCCGTTTTGAACAGCGGCAGCTCCTCCGCTCGCCGCCCACCAGTTCCAGCAAGGGGAGTTCTGGGTGTCCTTTGTGTTCCCAGGAAAAGTTTGACCCCAGGTCCTGCTTCATCTAGTGCGGCGCCAAGAGGCAGGTTCTCTGGCCGGAAATACGAGCCTGAGTCTGTTATGGGCCCCAGTCAGTTCTGTTGGCAGAATCCCTCAGGGACTTGGCCCTCGCATCCCTGATCAGCGCGGCCCGCCTCAGACCCCACTGACTCTCCCTGCAGCCTGTGTTTCTGATTTGCATTTCCACAGGGCAGAACAATTATTTGAAGAAGATGGAAAACTTACTGGAAATAGTGAAAAAGCTGCAGAAAGGTTACGTGCCTCCTTGCATTTAAGACTCACCTTGATCACTCTTTTTGTTATAAAGCAAAATGGTTTGTAGGTCATGAGGTGCCTTTAAGTCTGGGGTTTCAAGTCAAGCCAAGAAGGTCCATGCACAGCCCCCTGTTCAGATCCTTGGAAAATTAGCCTGAAATTTTCCCTCCTAAAAAAAACGTTTAGGGTCTCCCAAATGGGTTCAGATGTTCCCGCCCAGCAATTCTTAGCCAACCAGGCCAGCAGCAATTCAGTGTGAGGGCCTGAGAATGTGGTTTTCGGCCTGTGGCCGAGGGCTCCACACAGACCACACTGGCGAGGCCACGGACCTCAGAGACACACCAGGTGTGCTCAGCGGCCTCCGGGCCCACATTCACCCACTCTTGGGAGAGTAGGTGGCCAGGAGGTACCAGGGACTAAACTGTAGTTGGCTGCATTCAAGAATGCACTCCTGTACTCTGAGCGCTCCCATCCCATAGAGTTTAAGTCTTTGAGGATAAAAAAGCAAAAACAAATCAGCTTCACAATTACAGAATTGTAGAAGCATAAGAGGATGGAAGCCCTATACGCACGCACACACCAGCCACCCTTTTCCTTGACACGAGTCCAGAAGCAACTGGTTTTCAATGTGTAGAGTGTTTTTCTAGATACCCGTAGAGAATGTTCTCTTTACCTTGTGTACGTAAGTGTGTGGCCATGGAAGTGGCTCCCTGCCTTTCTGCCAGTCTGTCCACATAGGGTGGGGCTGGAGCGGGGTGCAGCCTGCCTCTCAGGTCAGGCCCCTTCCCTCTCGGCCCATCTTCACTGTAAAGTACTGTAATTTATTGGTCTGCTCCAAATGGAATCTCCCCCAGACTCCTGCCATGCTGACTGCATTCAGCGGTGCAAGAAGACTTCTCCGAGGTTGCTGATCACAGGACCGGAAGTGGAGAATGACCCTTCACCTCCAGTCTAGTGAAGACCCCAGCACGGGGCTGCCACAGTCAGCACCCTGGAGAGCACCTGCAGTGCACTCAGGCCCTGCAGTGACTTCCTGCGGGGCCTGTGGTTTTCCCCTCTGTATGATTTTCCCCCAGAAAAACCACGACTGGAGCTTATTATATACTCCAGAGCTTATATTATTATAACTCAAGTATCAGGGGTGACCCAGCAAGGACTGGGGAGCGTTTTGATCTTGCGATCAAAGGTAGACGAGGAGGACGGACGTGGAGTGGTAACTCAGTGGGGCAGGTGGAAGTCACCTCTGGCTCAGCCACTCTCCGACCCCCTTCCAGAAGCCTCCGCCTGTTCCCAAGGTACCCGATGACCTGCCACTCCTTGTCCTGCCACCTTGCCTCTTGCTGCTCTCTGCTGCCCACGTCTCACGTGCCACGTCTCCCCTCACCATCGCTCCCCCACTGCAGGGCCTTCGGCTTGATCCCCCACCCAGCCCCACCTGCGCCAGCACATTCCCCAGACCCACAACTCAGGTTCCCAGAGGCCCTTTCTGTGTCAAAAGGCTCCTTCCTCCCTCCTGTGCTCCTTATTATCCTTCTCGGCAGTCACTGTCTCACTCACTGATTTCCTGTGTCTCTGCACTTGCCCATCTCTCCCGCCGAGGGTGCAGGCCTGGAAAGGCCACTCGGAGCCGGGAACACAGCAAGCACTCAGTAAACATATGGGTTGATTGACAGCAGGGAGGCACACGCTAACACCTCTCCGCACATCTGCCCCTGACACCGCAACTGACCTCTGTCTCTGCTCACCTGCCCTGTCCTCCTGCAGAGGGAAACCTGGAGCCCCAGACTGAAGACCTGATTCACTGCATTAATGATATTCAGCAAGGTAAAGGCTGGGGTGGGGCCGGAAGGGCCCCCTCTCTTATCTCTGTGAACGAACTCCAGCCCCCAAGCATGTGGCTAGGAGCTGAGTGCTGAGGACTACGGTCTGGGAGGGATGAGCCGGCTAGAGACCTCACTCACCATGTCATCTCCCTTCTTCTCTTTGCCCCCAGCAAAGAAATCCAGCGAGGACCAGCAAGCAGCTCAAGCCCTCTGGGAGGCGCTGCACGCAGAACTAGACTCCCGTGAGTGGGGCCCAGGGAGGGAGTCCTCCGCCCCGCCAGCACTCATCTCTGCCCGCTCCTGCACGCCCTTCCTCGCTCTGCCTAGGCTGTCCCCACCACCTGCCACCAGCTCTCTCCCATCATAACCCGCATTGCCTCTTGCATTCTGCCAGCACTCAGCTCCCAGATGTCGTCCCAATGGTCCCACCAAAATGCAGTCAACTGCCCGCTCTCTGTCTGTCACTCTCCCCTGCTCAGCGCAATTGCCACTGGACTTGGTTGGCTTGTCATAGGTCCCTCAGTCTGAGTCTTGTGCTCTCTACGGCTGTGACTTCCTTTGGCACTAGCAGAGGATGCGGGCACTGATGGGGAGAAGCTGGAGTGCGAGATGGGTGAGGCCTGGCTGGGACATTTCTCCCCTCCTGGGACTGTACTGTGTCTTCCATGTGATCATGTGATCAGGGCCGTGGCATTAGTGTGGAGTTGTATGGAGGGCAGGGGGTGGCCTGGAGCCTCATATGTCACTGTCTCTTCCAGTGAGTGAAGAGAAGGCGCACCTGGAGGAGGTCCTGAGAAAGAAGAAAGGTTTTGTCCCTGTCCTTGTTACTCCGCCCCATCACCCGCCATAGTCCCCTGAACAGCCCAGGGAACCCGCTGAAGCCTGAGTCTGGGTGCTGCCCTCTCCCCTGCCTGCCTTTGGCTCAGAGCCAACCCTGGATTCTCCAAGTACCCTCCAAGGCCTTGAGGTCACACAGAGCCCCTCACTTTGAGCCAGCCCTGGCTCTCAGGAGCCGTCCCAGCCCCCCGCCTTGCTCCTTCTCCACAGAAGCCCTCCAGACCCTCCAGCTCCACTGCCAGAGGAGGAGTAAGGCTCAGAGGTGAGACTAGCCCCTCAGCCCCTGCCTTCCTCTCCTGCCCAAAGGAGAAAGGACAACGGCTCAGGAAAGCAGTGTTGGCCACATATCCTCCTTTCCTACTCCGAGGGGACTTCCTGTTCGCTCTGATACCGCACGGTGGTGTTAAGATGAAGTCACTCCTCTCAGCAATCACGGTCCGTGTCTTTACCAAGTAAATCTCAAGCACTGGTTGCTGTAAGTCCTTCCCTGTAGATTAGCCAGCTCCTCGGCCACTGAGTGTGTTCAGTTAGTCCCCTCTGATGCATCAGCGCACTCTGCTCATCTGTCCATTCACATGTGCTTCTGTCCAGCCCACCCCGCCCACAGCCAGAGAGCCGTTATCTCCCAGTTGCCCATATTCCAGTCATCCAGACAGTCTCTTTCTATTCTTCCAATCTCCCATGCGTGGAGTTGCTCATTTCTTCACGCAATCACCCACCCAGGATCTCCTCGTGCTTTGAGCAACGCTTCCTTTATTTCCCTACCCTGTCGTCATCCCTCCATTCATCTTTCCTCCTCTGGTCCTCATCTCCCCAGCTCACCCATCCATGTCACTATCCATCCAGCCATCTGTCAGCCATCTGTATTTCCTTTTTACCTAACATTCTGGCGAGCAGAGGTTTCATCCTTGGGTCTTTCATGATTTTAGTTGTGTGGAGAACCCTGACGATGATTGGCAAAAGCCTTTATGTTTAATTACATGCACTGCCTGATCGGAGGTGTATCTACCAAATACTCACAATGATAATGATAAGAATTAGGGTTAATGTGACCCTTCCACCATTTTACATACGAGAAAGTTGAAACCCAGGGAGGGACAGTAACTTTTCAGGATCACTGTGCAGTAACAGGTCCAGATTTTTTAATGATCTATGAAACTGAATTCCTTCTTATCTCACAAAGTTTTCTCGGGTTTCATAGTCTGATGGAGGACAGGATGGGCAAGCTGATGATCTTGACAGAGGCTTATACAGTTTCAAATGCAAAGAGAAGAAAGGATATAGATGAGGCTCTGAACAGAATACCCCAACCCGCACTTCTGGTGGCGGGAGTCTGGAGGTCTATCAGAAACTATGAACAGAGGGGATTTCTTTCCCTTCCCAGAAGCACACACTGTCGGGGTGCGAGGGAGAAATGTCTTGTCAGAACACTCAGGTCACAGAGAGGCCCAGACAGACATCACTGGGGAACCCCATTCAGGAGCCTCATGTAGTACTGGGTACATCTTGGATGGTATGAACCATCGGGGACCATCGGGGCATGAACCATCGGGGACCATCGGGGCATGAACCATCGGGGACCATCTGGGACCATCGGGGCATGAACCATCGGGGACCATCGGGGCATGAACCATCGGGACCATCGGGGCATGAACCATCGGGGACCATCGGGGCATGAGCCATCGGGGACCGGGGCATGAACCATCGGGGACCATCTGGGACCATCGGGGCATGAACCATTGGGGACCATCAGGGCATGAACCATCAGGGACCATCTGGGACCATCGGGGCACGAACCATCGGGGACCATCGGGGCATGAGCCATCAGGGACCATCGGGGGACGGAGCGGCTAGAATCAAGGCTTGGAGGTCAAAACCCATGAAGGGAGCAGAGGCCCCTAGAGCAGTGGGCCAAGGTGGTGAGGCTGACCCAGGCTGCCTCACGCTCTCTCACTCCTGGGTGTTGGCCCTAGGTTGCCAGGAGAAGAGCTGGACTATCAGAAGAACCAGCACAAGGAGCTCTGGGAGTTCCACGTGAGCCACCACCCTCGCCTCCAACGAGGCCACTCCTCCCTTCAGCGTCCCCACCCCGCTACACAATCCTTGGGCTATTTCTGCCTTCTATCTGTTCATGTCGCAAACCTCACCCACTGCCACACCAGCAGCCCCTTGCCTGGATGGGGGCAGGGAGCCACTGCTCTCCCCTTTCTCACGGGAGAGTGCCCACCGCGCACCTTGCCATAACAAACGGCGTCTCCACCCTCACCTGTATCCCTCACACCACCACCACCACCTCCCAAAGCCTGGGCAGGTCATTCCTTCATTGGGCTAATAGCTCTGGAGGCGTCCTGGGGTGTTGCAGGGAACCAGGCCTGGTCTGGTCCCGAGAGACAGACAGACTGACGGACAGAACCCGCTCCTGTCTCGCAGGTACTAAGGCACCGGCTGACCGGGGAGATCCCCGAGCTGCAGAGCAGCCTGGAGCAGCTGCTGGAGGAAGGTGAGACCCCGGGAAGGCGGGGCGGGATCAGGGCCTCCACCCCCCCCCCCCGCTCACGACCCCTTCCCCCGCCCCGGCCCTGGCAGAGGGCTGGCGCGCACCAGGCTGCAGGAGGTGGAGCAGAGGCTGCGTCCCCGCCCGAGGTCAGAGACCCGCCGCCCGAGGTCCAGAGCGCGCAGACCCTGACCACCCGGTGAGAGGGGAAAGAGGACAGAGGCACAGGGCGGGGGCGGGAAAGGGCCCCCACCCCGCACTGCCCAGCTCCCCGCACAGGACGGATCGTCCCCAGTTTCCAGCTTCGGGGGTCTCCTAGCCCCCACCACACGCACGTTCTGCTCCCGCCTTCGCCCTGTTCCTTAGACTGAAGGCGGAGCTGAAGGTGCTTGGGGCGCAGAGCCCGGCGGAGGACAGAGCCGGCCACGGAGAGGTGGGTGGGTGGGGAAGCGGCCAGGGAGCCCCTGGGGGCTGGGGTGGGGCTCCTGGGGCAGGACGCGGCGACAGGGATGGGGACAGAGATGCGTCGTCCCTGCAGGCCCAGCCCGAACTCCCCGGGGACTGCCTGGAGGAAGAGGAGGAAGCGCAGGAGGAGGTGGAAGAGGAGGAGGAGCAGGAGGAGGTGGAAGAGGAGGAGGAGCGGGAGGAGGAGGAGGGAGGAGGACGGCGTGGAGGAGGAGGAGCAGGAGGAAGCGTGGGCCGAGCTCCCCCAGGAGCCCCGCTGAAAGCCAGCGGCCGCCCCAACCCTGCACCATCCCCAGGCGGCCGAACCGGGCCCGCCCCGCGTCCTGCAGGCCGGACCCGCCCTTTTCTCAGGGCCTCGCACTGCCCCCCCAAATAAAGACGATTCCCCCTGCCCTCACCTCTTCGGCGGGGTCTGTGCGGCTGTTCGGGGCGCTGTGGGGGCTCCTGGAGGTGCCTGTCCTGGATCCGGCGGGAGGGTCCTGGGGGCCGGTAGGACCAACCTCCTGTCCAGGTGCAGCAGCTCCATCAATCCGTGGCGAGAGGGTCTCATCTCAGCCTGATCATCTGTTTCACCAGCGAGGATCAGCGCAGCTGTGTCAAATTCCTCCCCGGAGCTCAGAGACAAGCCCCTCCCCCAGTGCCGGCCGGGTGCCCTGAGGATGTCAGCCTCACCCAAGCATGGTGTCTCCCCCACCCCGCCCTGACTGCCGCGCCCCCCCAAGGGACCCTTTCCCCGCACCTTGAACCTCAAGCCCAGGCAGTCCACTCCCGCAGCCGGATGCGATGGCAAATCTGACCCTCAGCAAATTGCTAAACCCAGTTCATAAATTTGCAACACGAGGCCCCCCAGAGTGCGAGCACAGCTGAGAGGGGGCTGCCTTACCGGCAACACATGGTTCCCCAAACCCCGAGGAGCGATTTCCCAGCACAGGGCCTGGAAGTGCTCCGGAAATGCTCAGGGCCCGCCCATGCTTGGGCCCTGACCGTGGACGGCCCAAATCTAAAAATACAAAGGGAAAAAATTGCCAAGTGACCGTGACAGCAAATCAGAACTTACTATAAGCCCGACTGGCGCCCCCTCCTCCGGTGCTGCAGGGGCTGACTGCTGCTGCTGAGCCTACCTGGGCACACTGGCCGGTCCAGGGAAGGGCCTGGACACCCACAGGAGAGTCGCCACCTTTCCAGGAAGTTTTTGCACGTCTGTGGTTTTGCACATGCACGTAGTTTTTACACGCCTGTGAAAAGCCAGTACAGGTCCTTGGATCCGAAGGTGATTTGTGAGAGTTGCTCCTTGACTGCTCTTGGTCCTAACTTTGCCTCCAAAGGCACTTCCCCACTCCTGGAGTTCCCTGCCCCCTCAACCCCCGATTATTACTTGGGTGGTGGCACTTGCCACGTGCTCTCCTGTTCTGTAGTTCAGGCACAGACCACAGAAGATCCAGCGGCTCCAGTGGTCCTTCAGCCCGGGAGTTTGTTTGGTGTTGTTCTGCCTATCTTTCGTGCGAGAACTGTAGGTTTGGAGGAGAGAAGGACGAGGCTCTGACACCAGGCGTGCGGAAGCACCGTGAGATCTGTGTTTCTGAGACACTCAGTGACACAGCTCCTCGTCACATGACTCTTTTGAACACGTGTGGCCGGTCCACCTGGCCACATGCCCAATGCTAGATTTTGAGAACTTGACCTCAAAGTTTCCTTCTCTCAAGGAAGGGAGTCATCCTTCCTTACGGATTAGTCGTCACAAATTCCTACATTGATCATACATTATGTTTACTGAGTATATTGGCTTCAATAAAATATTAAAGACACTTGATCTTCTTTTCCCTAGTTGCCAGTAGACTTATGCATGTGGCGAGACAGTATTCTGTGGGTCAGAGCCCACGTAGAGGGATTAGAACAGGGTATGCTGCGTCATTTGGGCCCCATGATGTTCCTCTGGGCTGAATTCCTGAGGCTTCAGAAGCTCAGCACTGAGGAATGGGACCATCATGTCCCAACGGGCGCTGAGCTCGGAGCTGGCACACACTGGAGACTCGTCCTGTCCACACCGTGATT
The DNA here is from genome assembly GCA_021461705.1 of Cryptotis parvus. NCBI lineage: Eukaryota > Metazoa > Chordata > Mammalia > Eulipotyphla > Soricidae > Cryptotis > Cryptotis parvus. The sequence goes on along the minus strand of JAJIBD010021312.1, from coordinate 330,059 downwards.
CTGTGTGCATGTCCTGTGAACAGACAGTCCACGTGGAGTTGCAATTCAGAAAACTTGTCAGTGGACCCAAGGGAGAGTGTCTGTAAATACACAGTGTGACCAGATTTCCTTGAGAGCTCAAATAAAAGTGCTGATTTTGTTGCCTGTTGGAGGACAGGTTTAGCTAGTTTGGGAGCTTTGCTGTTTTGCCCACTCACAGCTTAAATCTGCTTAAGCCAAGGTTCATCCGAATGAGACCTCTCTTCTATGTAAACACTGCTAGAGGGTGTGGCAGTTACAGAAGTCACCTTGACTCTGAATAACTTCTGACTTATACATCTACTAATACTTCTATGTTTTCTAGATTGGGCACAGCTCCTCTTTATACCCAGTGCACCCACGTGGGACAGTTAGAATTTACCAGGAGACTACCACCCTGGCTACGTTGAGACTATAGGAAGGATCATACTAGTTTGCTCTCAAGCAGGCGAGTGTGACCCTTTCAGTACACGAGAACAAGATACTCAGAATCACCCTGGTGCAGTTAATAAATAAGAAAGACCTTGTGGGTACCATCTAGATTACATGAAGCTCATGAAATTAAGATGTATTACTTTATACCAGATCTCTCTCTCTCTCTCTCTCTCTCTCTCTCTCTCTCCAGTGTTTTACATAAGAGATAATCTCTGTAGAAGGGATTAGTCCTTGGTGTAACCTTTGTTTATACCTGCAATAGGGTGTGGCACCGCTCTTCTACAATTTGTTTAGGGTTCTCTGCTGATACGACCCTCCCTGGGTTGCTTTGTTGTATATAGGGGGAAGATACACATTTTTATTATGTTGGCTGACTTTGACCGAGAATGTGGAAAGATAGGTCTATAGCTAAATCTCAACAAAACTATGTTCATGAAAAATGAACTAGTTCCAGAGGCCCCATTCACTCTCAATGGAACAAACGTCTCTGAATGCAGCAGTTATGTGTATGTACCTACGTCGAGAAGTCAACATGATGAATGACCTAAAACCTGAGCTGTGCAGGAGGAAGAGAGCGGCATGGAATGCCTTCAAAAGCATCGAAGAAATAGCGAAAAAGACAAAGAACCTCCGGCTCCGGGCACATCTCTTTGACTCCACTGTTCTCCCTGCATTAACATACGCCTCAGAGACCTGGGCCCTGTGAAAGCAGGATGAGAATGCTATTCGGGTCTCCCAGAGAAGAATCAAAAGAGCTATGCTTGGAATATCATGCCTCACTCAAGTGAGAGAAGGAATCCGGAGTTCCGACTTCCATCACTGTTCCAAAGTCAGGGACGCTGTCTCATTTGCCAAGGCATCGAAAATCAGATGGGCTGGACATGTAATGCAATTTGGAGAGGACCACTAAACTAGAGCCGTTACCGACTGGATCCCACGGGATGTCAAAAGATCACGTGGCTGCCCACCTACAAGATGGTCAGACTTCTTCGTTAAGACCATGAACGAACAGTTTGAGACTCTTCATTTTCCTGAAACAACCAGATGCCATTGGGCTACACTGGCACATGACAGGGTCAAATGGAAATGTTGCTGGCACCCACTTGAGGAAATCGATGAACAACGGATGTCTAGTGATCTAGTGATATAGGGGGACTGAATTGAGGCCCTCTTGGCTTTTTGCTCCTTCTTTTTGGTAGGACTCCTCTCGGGTGAGATCCTCTCTCTTTGGTGGGAGACTTAGGCTCTTTCTTTTGTATGGTCTAATTTTTGGACCAGAGCTAGAGTTCTTTCATTATATTGGATTGCTGTGGAAGAGCTTTTGTACCATTAAAAGCCTTTTGGAACTGTGCTGGAGTTTTCATCCGTTCCCTGGCGTCCTCGGAGGTAGAAGAGAACTTCTGTCCTGACACTGTTGGGGACCCCTGCAGCATCCCCGACAGTTGCCTGAACACTTAGCTTAGTATGAAGTCTCTTAAAGTCATTAGTCAAAGGTTCAAAATCTGTAGTCTGTAGGTCACCAGACTCTTAGATGTGTGTATCTGAGAATGAGTGGAGGCTCAGTAAATTCTCCAAACAACAGTGTGCATGAAAGTGGGAAATAGGGCAGAAGGGTGGGGGGTGTGGCTGGTGATTTGGCCCCTTCCTGCAAAGAGAACTGAGGATAGCCCAGAACCCAAGTCTCCCTGGCTGCGCAAGACCCACCTCCAGAGAACATTTCCTTTTTCTTTAGTTTCTGGGCCACACCTGACAGTGATCAGGGCTTCATCCTGGCCCTGTAATCGGGATCACTCCACTGATCACCTGGGATGTCAGAGCTTGAACCGGGCTCAATCACATGCACCCTCTGTTTCCAGCAGACAGCAGAGTTTAGGAGAGAAAACAAGCACCCCGAGAGGTGAGCCTGCAGGGAACCCTTCAAAACAGACCAGGACCTTCCTGGCAGTGAGATTTGGAGCCGGAGAATCCGCTGCAGAGATATTCTCCCTCCTGGTTCCCAGATGCTCGGTGCCAGGATCAGGAATGAGGCCGATACTGGGAGCAGGCCCATCTGTAGCCAGTAAGGGGGCCCTTTCGCTTCATTCACGCTATTCATCTTTTCTCCATCGGGTTTGGGATGCGTTGTGGGCAAGGAACCTGCTAATAGTTTAGGTTTCTGCAGCCGCATGCCGTCTGCTCGTCAAATATTTCCTCCCTTCCTCCCTTCATTCCTCTCCCCTCCCTCCATCCCTCCTTTTATACTTTAAAAATGCAGAAACATCTTTCTTAGTTTAAGGATTGAATCAAAACAGATTGTGGACTGTTTTGCCAGCTCCTGGTCTAGACAATCAGCAAAACAATAAATTAAGGCCTGAACTGCTGTGTTTGACAATTTCTGCAGTGTAAATACACCCACCGTGATTGATTTCAGGCTGCCAACACAAAAGTTTCCTCGCTGTCAGAAAAAAATAGAGGCAATGTGAATATTTTTCTCCGTCGTTCCGTTAACGTGATGAGTTAGATTATTTACTGGAATTGTTTAAAGTATAAAATGCTTGCAGAAGAGGGCAGAACTCATGTTTACAGTCAATGAATTTTGACAGACAAAACCAGAGTGATCGACTCTTCCACAGACAGGATCTTAGCCGGACTCAGAAGTGTGCTCTGCCTCTCAGATCACAGACTGCGTTTCCCGTGTCTGGACTCTGCCACACGTTGGTTTTGGTGGTGGGGAATGGGGACCCCTGACTCTCTTTCCACACGTGTGTTAGATTACTCCGGTTATTTTAAGTAGTTGCAATTCATTTATTCTCATTGCTGGGAGAGTATTTCATTATATAAATAGGTGACATTTGACTTTCCCGGTCCACTGTTAATGAACATGGTCTCATTTTGAGTGAGGGCTGTTAATGCTGGCACATTTGTCAACATTTTTAGCTCCCCTTTGACAGTATCCACGCATTTACTCCGACGACACTACATGCACATTTGTGCTCCTAAAGAAAGTCTCCACATCAGGGCGGAGCGATAGCCCAGCGGGTAGGGCGTTTGCCTTGCATGTGGCCAGCCTGGGCCAGCCTGGGTTCGATCCCTGGCATCCCATATGGTCCCCGAGCACCGCCAGGAGTGATTTCTGAGTGCAGAGCCAGGTGTGACCCAAAAAGAAAAGAAAAAGTCTCCAGATCAGAGACTTTTTTTTTTCTTTTGGGTCACATCCAGCAATGCTCAAGGGTTACTCCTGGCTCTGCACTCAGGAATTACTCCTGGCGGTGCTCAGGGGGCCATATGGGATGCTGGGTATCGAACCCGGTTGACTGCATGCAAGAAAAATGTCCTCCCCGCTGTGCTATCACTCCGGCCCCCAGATCAGAGCCTTTGGATACTGTCTGGTAAACACTATTCGAACAGTGATTGTTCCCATTAACACATTCACCGGCATATGGGGCTTCATAGCAGACCCTCAATAAATAATGGGGGAGCCTCCTTGGCACTGGAGAACGTCTTCCCTTCCATAGTGGTGACAGAGGGCAGTATCAGTAGCGGGCAGGCTCGGGTCACCGGAGCGGGTTGCCGGCTGCCTGTCCCTACTTTTGTTGCGTGGTGGGAGCCCAGAACCTGCTGCAGGGAGCCACCCCGTCAGCTCGGGTAGACTTGAATGGTGTCACTCAGCGGCACCTAAGGGATGTCTGGCTTGTGGGGTGAGCAGGAACGTGGGTGACAGGTGGGTGGGTGAGGCAGCCTGTACTCCACGGAGATGGGCATGGAGAGGGAATAAGGGAATGTGGGAATTGAGGGGAGGGCCTGAGGCTGTTTCCCACTGGATCATTTTCTCAGGGTTGCCTGCCATGAATAGTCGGTGCTGGTGATTCCGTTATCATTGTTATTATAGAATATTGTTTAAAATCTGCACCTGACCTTCTGAATTTCAGAAGAATAAGGGTGTATCCAGAAATCCAGCCTTTCCACCTAGTCACACCACGCTTCTGCCCCACAAACAGCCCGGGCAGCTCTAAGCCAGTTCAGCAGTTGCCATGGATTTCATTTTAAATATATTGGTACCTTTATTGTAAAATAAAATTATATTCTACTAAAGATTACCCATTCACACAGTAATGTTTTTCTTGGTAAATACAGTTTTATGTTTCCTGGTCTCCATCCCCGGGGGAAACTGTTCTCTGTCTTCAGGGCTTCCTTTCAGTTGTCACATGAAGTTAATGTCGGTGCATGTTTTCCCTTGGACTGGGGTCATTTTGATATATTATGGGCATTTGTTCATTTTTATTTTGTTTTAAATCACAGCTCCCTTGACTTACATTTTTGTCAAAGATTTGCTATCAGTCTGGCAGTGGCAATTCAAGGGGTGATGTTTTACCATGTCGGACATCAGCCGTGCTTTGCAATCAAAACACACGAAGGCAGATTTTTATATCTGAGGGATTGTAGTAAAGCAACTTCATCTTGATATATATGAACTGACATGAATCAGCCAGTTTTAAAATCTTCCATCATCTAAAGAGGACATGAGCTCGGCTAAGTCATTGTCAGTGGTGCTATAAATATTGGTAACTCAGAGCAGCGTGATTTATTTAATCATCTAATGGGAAGAAAGGACACATTTCTGAGAAGTATCAATGTTACAAAAGAATAAATATTGTATAAACACTGTCTCTCAGTAATATTAGAATTCTATTTTATATAAAGTTAAGGTCTAGTCACTTTTGAGAATTTATCTCTTTTTTGTGTGCTAGGGTGTGCTCTGTGGGTTCACGCCTGGCAGTTCTTGGTCAACTGGGCTTGTGGTTCAGTGTGAGTCTGAGAATGTGGCGGCTGCTTGGGGCTTGTGGTGCCAGAGATTATTTAGATCGTATCTGGTGGTGTCCAGAGGGCCTCTGGGGCAACATATGGCAATGCTTTGGAGACCAGGGTTTGACCAGGGGAGGCCACATGCAAGGTAGGCACCTAAATCTCTGTACTGTCTCTGGCCCCCCACTTTGGAGAATTTGTCTTTGTTCCAAAAACAGTTGCTGTAAATGTTTTGCAACCTGTGCCGTGTAGAACATCCTCTCAACCTCCTTCTGGCCTATAAACATTCTATTATGAACATAATTTGTGGCTGAGGACTCTGTCTCTGTCTCTCGCTCTGTCTCTGTCTCTCTGTCTGTCTCTCTCTCTCTCATAGCCCCAGTAGGAAACTCCAGTTAATATTTTACTCAACATGCCTTTGCAAACATGCAGTGTTTTCACTTCCCAATCCTGAGCCCCTGGGAAGGATGTAAGTGCATCTAAATCATGAACCTCACATATGTGCATGTGGAAAAGCTACTGAGAGCTCCCAGCGCTGAGCCCGGAGACACCTGGCCGCCTCATGTTGAGGTGGGAGTTGACGATGGCAGTCTCTGAGGTCATCTGAGGCAGGAGTTGGGGAGCCAGTACGGGAATGCTCTCTGATGTCTGCGCCTGTCCGGGGTGCCCAGGTTCAGCTCTTCTCTGATCTTTGCTCATCTGGTTTATGCCAGTCCCCTAAGACAAGACCAGCCTGGAGGCCAGCAGGGTCCAGTTGCTCGCTCTTCCCACCTCGTGTCCTGCTGCTCCAAACTCAGCAAACGAATCTCTGAGTCGGCCCCATGTTCCAGCCCCTGGGTTCCGAAGTTTCGTTGAGAAACGGTGACGCGGGCCTTGGGAGTTTCCCTCGTTCACTTGATCACTTGAATCCCGTTACTCATCGATTTGCTCGAGCGGGCGCCAGTAACATTTCCATTGGACCCTATCACGTGCCAATGTAGCCCAATGGCATCTGGTTGATTCAGGAATATGAAGAGCCTCAAACCGTTCCTTCAGGGTCTTAACAAGGAAGTCTGACCATCTTGTAGGTGGGCGGCCACGTGATCTTTTGACATCCCGTGGGATCCAGTCGGTAACAGCTCTAGTCCAGCGGTTGTCTCCAAATCGCATTACATGTCCAGCCCATCTGATTTTCGATGCCTTGGCAAACGAGACAGCGCCCCGGATTCTGGAATAGCGACGGAGGTCAGAACTTCCTCGTTGCTGACTTTTTTTTTTTTTTTTTTGCTTTTTTGGGTCACACCCGGCAATGCTCAGGGGCTACTCCTGGCTCTGCACTCAGGAATTACTCCTGGCGGTGCTCGGGGGACCATATGGGATGCCGGGAATCGAACCCAGGCCGGCACAAGCCGGCCGCGTGCAAGGCAAACGTCCTACCCGCTGGGCTATCGCTCCGGACCCTCGTTGCTGACTTTTATCTGCCACAGACACCCTGGTCCTGCAGCGCCCGCAAACGCTGCTTCCTTCCCGGTTGTGATGCTGGAGTTTGGGCCCCGCTGGCTGCCCCACTCCTGCTCTAACACTTCACCTCCTCAGTGGGCTCGGGCACCCCGGGTTCTCGGTGCATTCACTGAGCATTCAGTACTGCCGAGCGACCCTCGGTGCATTCACTCAGCATTCAGTACTGGCCGAGCGACCCTAGGTGCATTCACTGAGCATTCAGTACTGGCCGAGCGACCCCGGTGCATTCACTGAGCATTCAGTACTGGCCGAGCGACCCTCCCACCTCCTGGCCCGACCCTGCCCTGTGCGTTTACCCTCGGGGAATGTTTCACCTTCCTTCGCCTGCTCTTCTTCCAGTGCTTATTGCGTCATCCTCAGCCACCCTGTCCCCCGCAGGGCCGGAGCTCAGGGACCAGCTGTCTCCAGTCCCTGCAGCTGACGCCCAGGTTCCCCTGTCCCCTCCCCCCTCCTCCCTGGGTCTCTCCTTTGCGGCTGGTCTCTGTGCCCGCGGCTGCCCCCTGCCCTCTGCCCTCCCTCCCCCTTGTCTTTACCTCCAGTAGCTACTGGGCAGCCCCCATTCGGACGGATGTTTTTATCCATCCTCGCTGCCCATGGCCCACCACTCAATATGTCAGCAGGCCAACTCTCCCTTTAATGAAGAACCCCATTTCCCTTGGTTTGACCTCTGAAGCTTGCCATCATTCCTTTCATTGAAGGAAGCTGAACAGCAACTCGAGTCATCCTCAACGGAACTAATTTCACAGCCTGAACCCATCTGAGGCCAGTCCAACAGTCCCGGCAGTGCTCAAGGCTTACTCCTGGCTCTGCAGTTGGGGTCACTCCTGGCAGGGATTGGGGGACCACAGGGATGTGGAGGACTGAACCGTGTGCAAGGCAAGCATTCTACCTGCTGTGCTATTGCTCTGGCCTGAAACAGTCTGTTTCCCATAAATAACTCACAGGCAATACACACCCTATAACTTAGCTGTGATGGCCTGTGCTTTCAGCTTCCATTATTGATGATTTCAGCAGAGCTTCAAATGAAAACAAATAGATATTAATTAAAAATGACTCAACGGTTTGCCAATCTCTGACTTGCCATTGCAACTATCTAAAATTAACGTCGAGGCCATTACCCGGGAATGAAGAGTGTGTGCGTGTGAGAAGCACACAGAGCCCGTGGTCAATTTACTTTTTACATCAGCTTAATTGTACCAATAAAACAAAGTGGGGAGCGGCGACATTTATCTTCCACAGAGTCACTGGTGTGCTTGGAGCCACTTCTTGATGAAGCCAACAATTAAAGGCCCTCATCGGCCCGGGAAGCCGCCTGTCCACAGGCTGAGGGAGCAAGGCCTTGGCAGGGGGCCCCTCACTGGTTCCCAGAGATGGAGGGAGAAGGGGCTGGTGCCTGCAGGGGAACCAGGAATGTCCCAGTTTACAGAGACACCCTCGAAACATTGGGTAGGTGGTTCCTGCGGGTCTTTGTCTCAGATACTGGTTTCCTCACGGTGGTCTGCACCGTGTTCTCATGGGGATGGTGAGAAGCCGAGAATGTGGAAGCTGACACTGGGCTTGTTTCCCCTAGTGGAAATACCTAATGACTTGTATCACTTGTCTTCCCGTTGTTCATCAATTTGCTCAAGCAGGCACCAGTAATGTCTCCATTTGGGAATGAGGTTCATTATTGTTACTGTTTTGGGCATATCGAATACACCACGGGTAGCTTGCCAGGCTCTGCCATGACTCTGGAAATTCAGTATTCCTTGATTAAAAAAAAGTAGGAATAGAATCTCAAAGGGGGCCGGAGTGATAGCCCAGTGGGTAGGGCATTTGCCTTGCACGCGGCTGGCCCATGCCGCCCGGGTTCGATCCCCAGCATCCCATATGGTCCCCAGAGCACCACCGGGAGTAATTCCTGAGTGCAGAGCCAGGAGAAACCCCTAAGCATTGCTGGGTGTGACCCAAAAAGCAAAAAAAAAAAAAAAAACAAGAATCTCAAAGGAAGCGATGGAGTAACAAAATACAAAAAGACGGGAACTAACAGGAAGGAAGGAAGGACAGGAAGATGAGGCGATGCTCTGAGTGTGAGGCAGATGAGGCCGCCCTGAGGCACCATGTGTGACCCTGTCTCCTGGCAGGCATTACCATGTGTGACCCCATCTCCTGGCAGGCATTCCACTGTCCTGTAAGAGTCTCTGAGCACCCAGTGCTCGGCCATGGTTTCATAGGGCTTAAGTCCCTGCCTCTTGATATATTATTCCTCATGTTGCTCTTTCATCAAACACAATCATCTTCACTGCTGGAGAGAGGGCATAGGGCATTCAGGATTGGCAAGGTGAGTAGTCGCTTGTCTCACAAAGCATTTTGGTGGTAGGAATTAAGAAGTGAAGAAGATTGCCAACTTATTTCCAACTGAGTCTCATCAGAAAGCAAGTGTATGAATAGTTTTCATGCGTTGAAAAGGCGTGAATTAATAGCACATAATAGCAAGTGAGAATGCCCCCATGGGCTTAAAGAAATCAGAGGTTAGGGACGGTAGGACTTTCTGCGCAACTGAACATTGAAATCAGTGGAAAGGGAAGACCATGAAATCACCTTAGGATTTCTGTACCTAATTGGAAACATCTGTCTTTAGAGAAAAACCCAGGGAAGAAACACAGTAGCGGGACCACAGAGACAGTATCAGGTAGGGTGCTTGCTGTGCACATGGTCGCCCCGCGCCGAGCCCCAGCATTGCACATGGTTTCCCAAGCACTGCCAGGAGTGACCCCTGAGCTGAGCACAGGGCCAGGAGTAAGCCCTGAGCATCACCAGGCATAGCCCAAATACAAGAGATATGTGACCTATACAAAAGAAATACGTCATATCAGAGGTTGCTTTCTCTAGAGAGTAAGCTATGATGAATTTCATACCTGTCACAGTTTCAAGTATTTCTGCAATGAAAACCAAACGGCCAGATGCCAAGGTCAATTGGCTCCATGTCCCCATGCCCAAGCCTCTCCATAATACCTCCCGCACTGATGCTGGTGTCAGATGGTTTGTTTTAACCAATGAACAATCAATGGCTCAAAGACACCAGTGCTCTTGGGAGCACTCTCGTGCATGCCCGTGGCGCCAGCAGCACTGACTTCAAGAGAGAAATAGGCCAGGAAGTAGCTTCAAGGCAGCCCGGTCACTGCACGGGCCAGCTCACAGCCAAGCAGACGGCTACTGCAGACACTTCGGTGGGCAGCAGAAGTGCCCAGGGATGCCTCACGCATGGACACGCGCCCTGGTGCCCAGCTACTGAGCAAACACTGGCATTTGGTCTTATCTCTTTTGCACTGACTGGACTTAGCTATGGAGATTGTTTCGACGACAGAGCTTACCTCACTTCCTACTCTGCTTTTAGGGGCTGGAGTGATAGTTCAGCGGGCACGGCGTTTGCCTTACACATGGCTGACCCAGTTCAATCCCCGACACCCCAGAGAGTCCCCTGAATCCAACAGGATTGATCCCTGAGTGCAGAGCCAGAAGTAATCCCTGAGCACTGCCAGATGTGCCCCCAAAAAGGAAAACCTTTGTTTTTAGTCTCACCTACTCACCCTTCACTCTCTGGGGCAATGAGTTACGTCATAGCTCACACTTGATGAGGAACTTGAGAGTCACGTGGGACATCTCTCTCCCTTCTGGAAGGACCTTTCGGTAGGGTCTTACCTCATCTATGTTTTCAATGAGAAACTTGCCAATTTGGACCACTGCTCATCCATCCCCAGGGTGCTCCGGGGGCTCCTGGGACCCTCCTACTCCTTCCCTCAGCACTGCTCGCTTTACCAGCCTTCGTTCGCCTTCCTGAAAGGCGCCATTGTCATGGGCACCCTTTGCTCTCTCGGAGCACCCTCTTCCCTCTGCATTTTACCAGTCTCCTGCTCGGGGGCACGGCTGCTCCTGCTCTGTGTGAGTCTGTGGGCTGGCTGAGCCCTGGGAGACCGTTGAGGAATGAGATGGGGTCTCTGCGCTCCAGCAACAGCCCGGCCAGACGTCTGTGCAGTCCTTCTGCGGAGAGGGCCCCAACACCCTGCCTGCACAGCTACTGTGTGTTGCCATCATCGCGCAGTGTCTAGGTTCCTGGAAACTGTCTTTCCAAACTCCCTCGAGAGCTCTGAGGCGCAGAGAAATTGACAACAAAATTTAATCACTCACCTGCTTGCTCTGTGCCAAATCCTCTGAGAACTGAGGTGCTGGAAGAGAGAAATCAGTCACTCACGGATGTGACCCCCACCCCACCCCAGTGGATCACTTCTGGTCCTGAAGACATTGAAATAGTAATAAATATACACAGATAATGACAATGGTGGGCAATGCAATACACTCAAAGGTTCAGGAGAACTATGAAAAGTTCTCAAAAGACACAGATCACGTAAACTGATCCGGGAAGAAGTGCCCTACCGCTGAGAAACAATGTTGGAAACTGTCCAGTGAAATCCTTACAGCATCGTGCAGGAGACAGTTCCAACCGGTTAAGGAGAGGCTGTGCTCTCTGGGACATGCGTCTCTCTCTCTTTTTCTCTCCCTCACATCTCTCTAAATTCCTTTCATAAGATCTATTTTTCTTAATTAAAATTATAAAATAAATATGTGAAACTATGTAATAGAAGAAGAGGGGTGAATCTTTTTTATCTCGATATAAAAAAGCTTTATAACTATGGCTAAAAATCCAAAGCTTTGGTGCATTGGTGCTCAAGGCTTACTCCTGACTGTGCCGAGCCGTCAGTCCTGGCATGCTCAGGAAACACGTCCGCCTTAACCAAGTACTGTCAGTCTCTCCGACTCCAGAAAGGAAACTGTGAACACAGAACAGCTCCAGAATGGGGCTGGGAAGCTTCGTGGCAGGGAATATGGACCCACAGGCAATAATAATAGTAAAGGGATTATAAGCTCTGCCTGCTGACTCTCCCCCGTGTCCAGCCCCGGAATCCAGTGAGAAAAGACAACAGCACCACACACCCAGCACCGTGCGCCCAGAGCTGCTAAACGGGACGTTAGCCAGCAGGTGGCAGCATCTGCCTGGAGGTGCGCCCGCCAGCAGGGCCCTAGCGAGCAGCACGCGGTGGGCTGAAGCGACACTAGAGGGCGCCCGGCCCTCACAGCTGGTGCTGGGTTGGGGCAGAAACCCTCTACCCCAGCTCCCACCCCAGGGGTCTGGAGCAACTCACGGAGAGGTTTCCTGAGGCTGTCTAGAGAAGCGCACACACAAGCGCAGTGGGCGTGCGCGCACACACACATGCACACGCACAGATGCACACACACATAATGCACATACATGCACACACACATGCACACTCACAGATGCGCACACACTCACACGCACACACATGCACACACTCACACACGCACTCACACAAACACAAAACGCTCACACTACATGCACACACACTCAAATATGCACACACATCCATGCACCCACACACGCACACACCCCACTTCAGGTGACGGGCAGGGAACCCCCCCCCCCGGTCTCTGGGCTCAGAGGGAGTTGCCGTCCTCTCCCACATGTTGGCGAGCACGGGGCTGTCCTAACTAAGTGCACGTGCCCGTGGCAGGCCTCATTAGCCTCCGAGGTCGCCCAGGTGGGCAGAGGCTGCAGCTCACGGCGCCCAGAGGAACCCGAGCGTGAGGGTGGCAACCTCTTCCCTGCAAGGCGCAGGCGGCCCAGTCTGGGGGCCACTCGGCCCTCTCTGGGGTCACCAGGCCCTGGGCAGACAGATTCCGTCGCCTGGTTCTGATTCTCAGCTGGCCGCTCTCCGGCGGCCTCTTTTCTCCTTCCGAACAAGAAATATTCAGTTCTCTGAGAGGAACTGAGTGTCACTTGTAATTGTTTTTCCTCTTTCAAATAGAATGCAGTTGAATTAAACAGAGTCCTTGGCCAAGCCTTAAACAGAAACTTCCCCACCAAAGGCAAGTTTCAGAAGCGTGGAATGTCCTGTGGAATTCTGGCTGAAGGGGAAGTCCGCAGGAGCATTGCATCACACACAATTTTCTATAATCACACAGCACCTCCAAAAGCCCTATTACCACATAAACTTTAGAACAGGGCCTGAAGATCATTGCTGGGCTGGTTTCCTAGGACATTTACAAGAAAATAAAATCAGCAGCGGAGTCTCCGGCTGTCTGGGCGAGACGTGAGTAATCTCGGACCCGGAAGTCCTCTTCACAGACGCACCTATGGAAGCAAGATCCCTATAATCTGTAGAGTCGGACCAGTATAACACAGGAGCTTCATATGAATTCATCCAAACTTACAGGCAGCCAAGACATTTTGCTCTTCTCAATGAAGCTAAACACATTCAGCACACACCCTGTACAGAAGCACGCCTTTTGCACACCCTACCTGGTTAGGATTGAGCACACCTTGTTTTAATCCCTCTACCTGTTGACTGACACAGTTCCCATAGTTTGAATCCCTGTTCACCTAAAAAGCAGAACTATTCCCCGGAAGCGCTTCATGGGTGCTCTACTCGACCTTCTTTGTGGGTGGGTGCTCTACTCGACTTTCTTTGTGGGTGCTCTACTCCTGGGTGCTCAGGATCCAGCCTCACCAGCGACATGAACACTCAACTTGGTCAGACCACTCCTGGTGGAGCTAAGTGCCGGCAACACCATGACAAGAGGAAACTCGATCAGAAGCGAGACTCAAAGATCAGGCCCTCACCCTCTTCTCATACCATTGGCCAAAGAAGACAGGATTTGAGTGAACACAGCCTTGTGGTTAAATAGGCAGTTCTGCAGAGGTGCTGCAGAAACACCCAGCAATCACATCAGCCAGGCCAGCAAAGGGGCGGCACAGACACAGAGGGAACACGGGGAGGGGTGGGGTGTGGCATGATCCACTCGAGCTCCTGAAGGTGTCCGTCAACACCAAAAGCTGATGGGATGTGTAGGCAGGTAGTCCCGCCTTCCTGTGGGATATGCTGGACCAGGCTAGGCAGACAGGCCCTGGCCTCACCTTGTTGAGGGGGAAGGGAATGACCTGGCATGTAAGGGGGAGGGGCAGGATGAGGAGGAGCCAGCCAGGAGGCAGCTACCCCTTCCCTCAGAGAGCAGGAATTCCCAGAGAAACAATTACATTTGAGACCCAAAGATAAAATATGAGTTAGTTGGATAAAGTGGATGAGTCTCCCCCATTTTTACTTACATTAAATGCATCAGTACATCAGTGGTGGCGCTTTGTTACCATGATGGTTATGTTAGGAGAGCAAGAGGGGAAGGCGCATGCTTTCCCAGAGACCAAAACAAGGAAAAGGAAAAGAAAAAGGAAAAGGAAAAGAAAGAGGAAAAGGAAAAGGAAAAGAAAGAGGAAAAGGAAAAGGAAAAGAGAGAGGAAAAGGAAAAGGAAAAGGAAAAGAAAGAAGGACAGAAATAAAAACTAAGGTCCCAAACCCAGCAAAGCTCAAGGAAAGCAGAAGAGCCAGTAAGAAGCCGAAGGAAGGCAGCAGAATGGCCCAGAAGCGAAGGCTGGAGCAGATAGGCCCAGAGACTAAGGCCCGGAGCACAAAGGCCCAGAGGCTAAGGCCCGGAGCACAAAGGCCCAGAGACTAAGGCCCGGAGCGCAGAGGCCCAAAGGCTAAGGCCCGGAGCGCAGAGGCCCAAAGGCTAAGGCCCGGAGCACAAAGGCCCAGAGACTAAGGCCCGGAGCGCAGAGGCCCAGAGACCAAGGCCCGGAGCACAGAGGCCCAGAGACTAAGGCCCGGAGCGCAGAGGCCCAGAGGCTAAGGCCCGGAGCACAGAGGCCCAGAGGCTAAGGCCCGGAGCACAAAGGCCCAGAGACTAAGGTCAATCCTGTTCCAAAGGGGCTGGGAGGAGAGAAGTCTGGGGAGTTTCTTGACTGGAGGCAATTAAACACCTGTGCTTCTGTTCCAGGGGGAAAGCTGTAGAGAGCTTTACTTCGAAGAGACTTGAATCATTCTCGCTCTTCTACTGTTAAGGATGCTCTGAGTGCGTTTGGGGTCCAGGAGATTCTGGAAAGGAAACGAGGATTCTTTGGAAATTATGGACTTTCCTGTGACTTCCTTACCCATGTGACCTTGCTGGAAAATGGGACTTTTTTCAAAGAGAAAATTGTCTTGGGACACAGAGAAAACTCAGGGGACTGAGCTCACGCTTCACGGCCCGCTTGGGTCCATCCCTGCTACTGCCCGGTGCTGTCCGCATCACCAGCCCCCTCCCCTCACCCCAGCTCCCGGGCACCCACACCCAAATCCCCACGGCCCCGCCCTCACCCCTCCCACAACCTCACATAATGAAAGTCCTGTGTGTTCTCTGTTCCTACCTGCCTGCCTAGATCCCATGACCTCTGTGGTGGGCTCTGGCAGACATGGGCTAGGGGCTTTATTCTGGCCAGACTCAGGTCTATCCACGACCTCAGTGACCATGGGCTGTCTTGGTGCATTAGCAACACTGCACTGGATGGTGCAGACGGTGTTTGGAAGCGGTGTTGGCATTCTCTGGGAGCACCGGGCTTTCTCTGCCTGGCAGCCTCCTCTGGTTGAGACAGAGCCTCCCGTGTCCTATCACAGCAGCATTTCAGGAGAGCAGAGGGACATGAGGACTCATGTCTCACCATTCCAGTAATGTTCTGTTGGCGGATGGAAACCTGGAACAAAATCCCGAGACATCAAAGTACTTCCGGTGCGAGGCAGCACCCCCTCACTCTTCCGTCTTCCCCACTCGGACCTAAGGAACTCGTCTAGTTTGAGTGAGCCCAAACTAGGGTTGCCCTAAGGCGTACTCCAGAGAGGTGATGTTTGAATGCGACTTTGAGGGGTTAGAGAGATCAGACCCAAGAGCACGGCAAAGCTTATCCAGGGTGTTGGCTACAGAGAGGGACGGCATGAAGGTCAGCAGGAGGGGAGGGCCGCACTAGGGGTAGTCTAGGGAGTCATCAGTGAACAGTGACCCTGTTTGGATCAGTGAGATTAGAACCCGTGTCGGCATTCAGTGGCAGAACCTTTAAGCCGGGTCTGGGCAACGGGAGGGAGATGTAGATTTTTGAATAGCTGAAGGGTCATTTCACAGTCACCGTAGAGAGGGAGGGCTTGTTCCCTTATTGGCGGTCACTTCACAGGGAGCAGAGGAGAGGTACTGTCTGCCCAGGGGGCTGTGGAAGGTCCAGCGGGTTTCCTGTGGATCCTGGCAACTCTGAGGCCTGTCATCAGGACACATGGGCTTGCGTGATGAGGGCAGAAGCCATTAAGCCCACAAGTCTGCTGGTTGTGGGGTCCCACAGCACCTATTTCCAACCTTCAACCATGGGGGAAGATGTTTTATTGCCAGGCAACCAGTGCGAGGAAGAACGGAGCAGCAGTCAACTTCTGGCAAAGCCAGGGGGAGGTCAGTGGGATCACGAAAAGTCATGATAGCAAGATGATCTAAGACCCGAGGGAGGGCGAGCAAGCATCGCCTCCCATTTCTGGTGGCTCCGGGGCAGGAACAAAGCCTGACTTGAACTTACAGTGAAGACTCTCTCGAGCAAATCCTACTGTCATTTTGAAGCTGGCTGGCAACCACCTCGCCTTTATGCTCACAAAGTCTTTTGAAAATCAAGTAGGGGCACGTTCTCCTGCTCAAAGCGATGGCAAGGGGACGGGGGTCTGGGTTCTTCCGCTTCCGAAGTCTCTCGTCCCCTTTTGTTTCAAAAGAAGCATCTGTGGAAATACAAACCAACATCCAGCAACCCCTAATGGTGATAGGCTGGAATTTGTTACTCAATCAGCCTTAATGCTGGGGGTGAGGGGGAGCCCCACCAAAAAAAAAGATTCTTTTGTTTGGCTTTGAGGAGAAGTTGAGTGTCTTCGAAGTGGTAATAAAGACCTGTTGATTCAACACATTTTGTGTTAGATTAGCTCCACTCTCCATGGGGCCAGCCCCCCAGGT
Source organism: Cryptotis parvus (assembly GCA_021461705.1). Lineage (NCBI taxonomy): Eukaryota > Metazoa > Chordata > Mammalia > Eulipotyphla > Soricidae > Cryptotis > Cryptotis parvus. The sequence continues at coordinate 313,427 of JAJIBD010021312.1, read as the reverse complement.
TGTCTCTGTTTTGCTAAGATAGGAAGGATTCCCTGAGGGACAGACAGGCCTGGGGCTAATTAGGCTGCAGGGTGAATTCATCACTAAATCTTTGTCGCTAACCAAGACGAATTACCTCATGCATTTTACAAGGCCCTAAAAAATTAGGTGAGTGAATCTACAGCCCCCTCCAACGCAAGAACCCAGAATCGGCAAGTGGCAGCCTGCCAGAGACTCCTCACTGATGGGCTGCGGAAGAGGAGAGTCGGGAGAGCAGCCGAGCCTCGGCGCCCCCATACACACACCCCTGCCTGCAGGCATGCTGCCTCAGAGACTCCACTCAGAGACTCCGGCTCAGAGACACCAAGATCTCTGCTGCACTCACCAAGAGGGACAAGACAACATTGTGCTTGGACCTATGGGAACCCTCAACTCCAAAGAGCTCGGGTTTTGCCCTGAGGTCCAAGGCCCAGGGCTGCCGCAAGCAGTTGGCTGGTGACTTTAGCAGAGTTTAACATTTCTTGAGGATGCCATTGAGGGCGCCACCTTCTCATCTTTAGAATGGAGATGATAACACTTCCCTCTTGACTTATGGAAACACGGAGAAATTCATTCACATACACTCAAGATGACAATACAGGTGTCTCAATGGCATTCCTGTTTCCCAGCGAATAATAAACAGAGGACCCCAGAGTGGACTCTGAAGACCCCAACTCTGCTTCCGCCCAAAGAAGGTCCTGCATGGAAAAAGTTCATTTAGCTTCTCTGGGTTACGTTTCTTGGTTTATAAACGGGCACAATAATAAGTCACCCAAATACTTTGTTGAGGTGTTTCATGTTTCAAGTTGATGAAGGCAAGAAAAGCCGGTAGAAAGCACTTGGATGACTATGGTAGGGCTATTCTTTTGCCCCAGTGTCAGACTGCATGGAGGTCCCCAGAGTCAGGGTCCCTTTCCAGGAATTCCCTACATTTCCAGGGATTTCTGTTTGCCAGAGTGGCACACTTCATTCAAGGCCAGGAGGAGAAGGAAGCTCAAATCCCCAGAGAGGCAACGGAAGACTTGAGCAATTTGCAGGAGACAATGGGAACGTGGGCGGGCGGTAATGCCTTCCTTATGGCCAGGGGAATCTCCCAGCCTCCAGGCTGAGCTGATGTGGCAAAGCCAGCCTCGCCCTAAGCGCCTGCACTCACTGTTGATGGGAGAACTGAGTTCTGGATCTGCAGGGTCTGTGGCTCAAGGGTGAGAGAGGGCTGTGGACCGTGTTCCCAGGGAAACCGCCTTCTCTCTCTCTCTCTCTCTCTCTCTCTCTCTCTCTTTCTCTCTCTCTCTCTCTCTCTTCTCTCTCTCTCTCTCTCTCTCGTTTTCTTATTAGGGCTTCCTCCCAGGGACTTGCCTGGGGTAGGTCAGTGATAGCTTCAGGAAGAGAGTCTGTTATTCATTCATTCACTCCTGTGCATTAAAGATCAAATGGCTGGAACTGTTGAGTTTCCTTATCTGTGAAACTGGTTAGGAAAATTGACCTCCTAGGATCACCATCAATGATGTAAGATTGTGTGAATCAGTCGCTGCCTTGCTACTTATTGATGGCTACTGGGAACACATTAGGGCTAGAGCAGTGAGCTAGAGGTTGGCTTCTTGGTTTTTTGTCCGAAGGTCTAAGTGTAAGTCCATGTTCAATCTCTGATAATGAGTGGATCTAAGGTGAATCACACTTTGTCTCTTGTTTTTCACATTTGTCCACTTAGGACATTGGGAACAACATCAGCATGAGGAGGTGAGAAGTCACTCCTATTCCGAGCTTGCCCTCTGAAGTGAGTGGGCAAAGCCCTATCGCATGTTCCTCTCCCCAGGGGCCCCTCTGGGCCGGGAGCCACCACAAACATGCTGAAATGGTAAAGAAATGGTTTGATTTGGATGACTTGAACCTTGCTTCTCCAAAGTCATTTGGCCTTATGACCTTTTCCCTAAAGCAGTCCAAGGGACCCTTCTAAGAGCCCTTTCAACTTCAAAGATCTTTTCAACCAACACCCGTGTGTGTGTGTGTGTGTGTGTGTGTGTGTGTGTGTGTGTGTTTCCTATAGTGTAGCCTCTTGCACATGGGAAACTCCGCCTTACTGCCTGGAGTCAAATCAATTAACCTTGATACCCCGACGGGGGTGACTGACAGCTCTAGAGTCACCCGGAACCTCTCTCTCAGAACACACCCCAGCATGTGCCTAAGGGAAAACATGTATGCACAAAACAAAAAAAGTGAATTTCACAACATGTTCCCTACTGCTAAGACTGTTTGGGTTTTAATGTTTTATTTCTTTCTTTCAATGGTTCCCTTTTCTTGCAGAATTTCTCTCCATCCCATTTTTTTTCTCTTGTCCAAATGGAACAACAATTAAAAAAACAGCAGAAGGCTCTTCCATTGCTGCCTGAGTGATGGCGCCAAAGCAAGGGACGGTGTGGAAACCTCACGTTTGGGTTCTAGGTCCTCCTGTGCCGTGGCAACCTGGGCCTTTATTTGCCCCATCAAGTCCTGCACCTCTCCAGGCATGAAGCGGCGAGGTGAACCACATTTTCTTGTCCACCAATTGTGGTGCCTCCTAGATCAAAGGCAGCTGAAGAAATCGAGATGGATGCGTGTATTGCAGGCTCAGGCTGGCTCTCTGCCCAGGCTGTCCTCTCTGCCCAGGCTGGGGCAGCCTGTGTCTATCTCCCACACTGGCTGGCAAGAGCAGCTGATGGGCCCAGCTTGGGTCCATCTGGCTCATTTCAAAGGGCCTTTTGCACTACATTGGCCAGTGCCCATATTACAGGTACCACCCTCGTTCTGGGCGAAATGCTCTCTGCCACTAGAAGGATGTGCTGCCCACTGAGACCAGTGCCTTGGATAGTAGGGATTTGGAGATGTTCTTTCTACAACAAAGCTATTGTAACGAGAGAAAGATCGTAGGCATAAACTCTTAAAATTATGGGAAGGATTTTACTGAAATCCACAAGAGCTGTGAGAACCAGACCTGGGCTTGGACAAAGGGTTGGACATGATGGCTGAGATGCAGGCGTAAGGGTCAGCTTCCGGTCCAGAGGGAAGATTGTTCTTTCTTTGGTGGCAATGTCAGCTCTTGCCATTCCGGCAACCTCAGTGATTTGGGAAACAGAATGCGGCCCTTGTCCATTGGCTTCCATTTCTCCATGGCTGTGTGTTCAAGGTGCTCACATTCCTCCCAATCTTGAGCTCACAATCTCCTCGGAACAGCCGCAGTGATGGCTTAGAGGTGGGCTGCGCCCTTCTCTCTGCTCCAGTAGGCAGAGAGTCACTGTGGATGAGAGTGGGGCCCTGCAGTTCCCTTGAGAGAGATCTCATGCACACTCACAGGTGGGGGACAGCAGACAACTGAGCCATCCCGGGGTTCACCACCACTGTGGGACCAGGGTTTCTGACAACGGGCCCCGCAGGACGGCTCTGCCGGTGCCCTGCCGCCTCTGCACCCAGTTAGTTCTACGCCTGCACACGGCTGTCGTCTCTCTTCACTTTGTCCGTGGAGTCTGGGACTGGCTGTGTGCACGTTCTCGTCTGCTGACCACCACCTGTTTGTTTGGTAACCTGTGATCTTTCTTCCAGACTCAAAGCAACTGTTTTCTCTCCCAGGAGCTTTCCTGGGCATCTCAGCTTCCATCTCCCTTCTCTGCATTCCTCTGACACCCCCGTGTGGATATTTGTCATTAATGTTTAACTTCTTAAGAACTTGGAGCTTTCCTCCTCCCCCAGGATGCTCAGAGACTTGTCGTCATCTTCCACAGTGCCATGTTCCCAGCATTCCCTGCTTTCCCCCACAGAGCTGAACTTCATTCTCCATGCATACATACATACATACATGCATATATACATACATAGAGAATACAAATGAAGAACATATAGGTGTACATAAAAATGTAGAAACAAACACTATATGTGCATATTCATCACACACACACACACACACACACACACACACACCAGTGGTGAAAAGTTCCACTTGTCCCAGGACCAGAGAGATAGGACAGCGGGTAAGGCACATGCTTTGCACATGGCCACCCCAGTTTGATCGCCAGCACCTAACCCCTAACCCCAAGCCCTACCACAAGTCACCCTTGAACACGGAGCCAGGAATAAGCCTTGAGCACTGCTGGATGTGGCCTAAAACACAAATAAAAAGGAAAAGCTCTTTTTCCTTCCTTAGTAAAGGAAGGAAAACACCACTTTGGTGTGGGTCTATTTGGGAGCCAGGGGCCCTGATAAATTCCTCTGCGCCTAACCTATCCAAAGGCGGATGATGAATGTGGTAGAGTGGGGGTTAGGCCTCAGAGGGAAGGGGTACAGGATTTGGCGGGGAGCCCTGGACCCCAGCACAAACTTGACAAAGCAACAACAGATTCAACAGGTGCATGGGGGCAATGGTTGCCCCCTTAGCAGTATCCCCGGATGTGCAGATCTGGCATCTTCTAGGGTCCCTACCCTGCTCCAGAATGAAGATGGGTGCTAACGCCACTACAGCAGGGCGCTCTCCACTGAGGGCACCGCCGCAAGGCGCTCTCTGCTGACTGGGATCTTGCCACTTTGCATTTAATGCTCCCCAAGACAGAATTAGGGGGGAGGGGAAGGACAGTCTCACTCTGTGGTTCACTTTTCTTCCTTTTTATGTATGTGACTTAAGGGGACTTTCTGTTACACACCTTGAAATAAAGTAACAAAGGTCCAGTGGTTGGCTGAGATCACATGATGCAAACGAAAACAGGACACTAGATTTCAGAGCCTCTGTTGAACGAGATACAAGAAATTTGTTTGCAATTTTTTCTGGTGGGGTCACAACAGGTGGTGCTCAGGGTTCATTCCTGGTGGGGTTCAGAGGACCACAAGGGGTGCCGGGCATCTAACTCAGGTGCAAGGCAAGTGCCCTACCTGCTGTACTATATCACTCTGAACCGCCCAGATCTTGCTTTCATTACTCTTACATTTCTCTTGAAACTTTGTCTTGGCAGAACCTACACAGGATCATATAATATACTGAATGATTAAAAGTTATTCAAACCCTGAATGACTGTACTTACTGATTAAGCAACTGGAGAGACATCCAAATCGCTTAGCAGGGCTCTGCTGGTCGCCAAGTGTTGTAAGTCTGGACGAGATAGGCCAGGGATTTCTACAAGCTGGATGACTCCTTTCTTTCTTTCTCTACCAGAGTTTAGTCTGAGCCAAGTCTTGATTATCCATGACTTCACCTTTGTCACTGGCACCCTGGGAGAGCGTCCTTTCAACCCTCTGGTCCAGGTCCACTTGAGGGTCATCAGCCTGGGATGGCCTGAGACCTGTGACAGCGCCAACGCTCAGGGGCCTTCTGCAAGCTGCAAGTGAATACCAAGCCTCCTATTTTTATTTTTATTTATTTATTTTTTATTTTATTTCACCACTTAGGCCTCCTATTTTTTAAATCCAATGCTGAAAATAGCTGCAAGCCCAGCTGTCAGTTAGAGGGACGGGGAAGGATTTGGCATTGTCTCAGGCGAGCCTGATGCTCAGGTTGGTAAAGCTAAGTCTAAGAGAATCCCATGGGACATCAAAGATCACGTGTCCGCCCACCTACAAGATGGTCAGACTTCTTCGTCAAGACCCTGAACGAACGGTTTGAGGCTCTTCATATTCCTGAAGCAAGCAGATGCCATTGGGCTACACTGGCATGTGATAGGGTCAAATGGAAACATTACTGGCACCCGCTCAAGCAAATCGACGAATAACAGGATGTCAAGTGAATTGATCAAGTGATCAGGTGATCAAGTAATCAAGTCTAAGAGGGATGACAAGGGGACCGTCTCACTCACCTTATTCTTGAACCCGACCTAGAGTAACTAAGTTATCTCCAAGATTGGGGCGCAGTCATTGCCTCATTACTGACCTATATGGACTCCTCTAGAAAAAGAAGGGGAGCCTGTGTCAAGGGTTTGCATACCTCTAGCAAGATGCTAGAGCATCTTGAGCCTCATCCTAGTCTACATGGATGCTCCGAAGTTAGACTGCTTTCATTATCTTTTCTTTAACGAAAGAGGCAAGTCTAAAACCCAGTTCAGTTTATTTAAAAAAATAATTACAGGAGCCATATAGCAATTTGAATCAATATGTGGGCGACTCAACTAGCTGTATGTCCCCAATCTCTGGAGATAATAAGGTAGAAGCAGTAAAATTATCCACTAAGTAGGTTATGGATGAAAAAAAACCCTAGAGAAAAGGAGATGGGAATCCATAAAATTTCTGGTGCCCTTAAAAGTCAGCTTCTAATAAAGGCAGACATGCACAACACAGTAAGGAAAGAATCACTGAGATTCATGCCTAAGTCTATTCCTCAAGCCATTTCTTCGGAGGAGGCGTGAGAAATATGACGTGTATTTCCTAATTCAATAATGCAAATACAGCACATCACTGATCAGCAACAAACCCCTTTGATAGTTTTCTAATGGACCACCTTGATCACAAAACCTTCCCAAGGGAATATTCTCCTTCCCAAGGGAATATTCTCCCCTTGGGGCCTCACCTTACCTTTTCCATTATTATCTCAGGCTTGTCATACACCAAATTGCTACCAACTCGAGCTTCCTACTATAACAAGTCACCCAAACACAGTGTTTACAACAGACGTTTCTTAGTTGGTAGGAAGCCAGAAGTGTTCATAGCCATATGACCCTGGTCGTGGAGCTTTGAGCAACATCAAAATATGGTAGAATCCAAGAAGGGCCAAGGCAGGAGCCGTGGAAAAAGCATGTACTCAATTGGGCAATGTTTTTAGGTGCTGCACGACAGCTCTTTTCTGGGTGAGAGATAACAGCACAAGGGCACAGCTTAAGGAAAGGGACACTGGGGTGTTCCTGGAGTCTGTGTGTGACACTTATAACTTGGAACATGATCTTCCTCTAACCATGACTGCCTTGGCCTTGACTCGGCCTGGTGCTCTCCCTTCATCCTCCAGAAAGCTGCCACTATAGCAGAGTCTTCTCTGAATTCACCAAACAGACCAATACTTTTCTGTTGTTTTTTTTCACAGCACTATGCATATCTCTGTTTAATTTTTTTAAATATGCCTTTTATTGTGAAGTTAAATTTTGTCTCTCCACCAAGAGATAAAAGAAAGGCCCAAGAGGTATGCAAAAGAAAGGAGCGATATCTTATCTAGTACTTCTAATATTGGATTCAATTTTTGGCAACTAGCAGGTTCTTATGGTATATGTCATTTAGCAATCTCTCTTTTCTCATCTTATCATCTCTTAGTACTTGCAGTGGCCAAAATTAAGACTAATGAAGTAAAATACAAAATAATATTGAAGATAAATCAAAAGGCAAAAAAGTGTTATTTTTCAAGGAAACCATAAAACCTAAGTGTAATTTTGATAAGGAAAAATATTTTGTAGAAAAAAAAATTGAGGTAAAACAGAAATCACATCTACTAAGAGTAAATTTCTCCGCAGATGGAAGAAAGTAAGGCCTGGTTTTAACACCTACTGTTCATAGCAGAGAAAAAGAGGGTAAATTAATGTTGATTTTTAAAAAAATGATGTCAAATATCTTGAGAATATTGTGTTATGTCTTTCCCCTTCCACAATTCAGAATCATAAATTTTATTCCCCTACACTGTCCTCAAAGAAGAGAAATACAGAGTGAATGAACGAAACGAGTTCCAAGTAAAGGAAGAGGTTAAAGTGAAGGTATCCGGTGCCAGGAACAAGTAGAGCAAAGCACTTTAACATGTTGCTGCTGCCATGTACCACCGGTGGCTCACACCTGAAATGTGGTTTAATTGACAAAAAGTGGAGTGCTGGTCAACGTGTTAAAAGGAGAGAACTTGGAGCAGGCCCTGCTCACCTCTCCTATGAATGACTATGTTCCGCTTCTTTGTTATCCTAATTTTGTTAGAATCCCAATTTAGGGTTCTCCTAACTGAATGGTGAGGCAATATTCCACAATAAACTTGATATCCTTTAGGAGAGGGGAACCAAGGGAGTTGGAAAAGAACAGAAAGAGATGCCACTGGCTTTTTCTTTTTTTCTTTTCTATTTTTTTCTTTTGCTTTTGGGTCACACCAGCAATGCTCAGGGGTTACTCCTGGCTCTGCACTCAGGAATTACTCCTGGCGGTACTTGGGGACCACATGGGATGCCAGGGATCGAACCCAGGTTACCCGCTGCAAGGCAAATGCCCTACCAGCTGTGCTATTGCTCTGGCCCCACCACTAGCTTTTTCTAATATCAGCATAAGCAGTATTGTGTTTTCTGGGGAGATGAGGGCTCCTCTCTGCCCTGGTCCCATACCCCCATGGCCTTCATCACCTGAAATGATCAAGGTGTTGACATTTTCAAGAAAGCTATGCTAACATCAAGACGAAGTTTTCAGATGTCCCTGGGTGAGGCACAGGTAAAGAAGGTATCAGTAGAAACAGAGAAGTCAGTGCCCTTTGGTAGCAAACTGGATCGGGCGTGAGCTCCCAACCTCAGAGCAACAAAGCTAAAGGTCTTGAGTTTTCCAACAACACATTTTGAGGACCCCATTCTCCATTCTCTCTGTGTCCCATGTCACTGAAGTAACAGACACTCAGCACAGATGTTTTCGATCTTTGCTTATTGACCCCACCCAGGGCAGATAAATAGATTTCTTTAGCAATTGCACTTCAGGCCACTTACACAATAGGCTGAAGTCATTCTGAGATTTTCAGTGAGAATGGAAACCATCATAAAATTATGGAAGATTCAAGGGCTTGGAAGAGCCCTGAAGTGACTCATGTACAATGTTGCTGGAACCGAGTCAATGGTTCCCAGCCCTGCTGAATATGAGAATAAACTGGGGTTTTCAGTTCTCCCTCAAATCAATGGGATCAGACTATTTGGGGGTAAGGTGTGAGAGTGTATTTTTTTACGTTCTTTCTAAGTTATTTCTAATATATAATTAGAGTTGAGAATCACAAAAAATCTAAGGATATTGTATCAGGATGGGTATGAGAACAAATTAAATTCACCCTAAGGAGTAGTACAGACTAGTGTAAACTCTAGGTTTTGTGGTTTCCTGTGTGATCTTTCCCATGCACCATAGTTGTAAAACCTTTACATAGTGATATAGTCACAAGGTCAATCAGTTGCCACTGGTATTTTTTTTTTTGCACAAGATCCCAAGAAAGAGGCTGTTCATAATGAATGACCTAAAGGTCAGGTCAACTGAAACCAACCCTGTGGGCAGGAACTGCTCACAGGGCTACTAGTATCTAATAACGGCACTTCTCTGGGAATGTGCTGAAGGTGCTCCAGTGCCAACAACTTCTTCAGGTGATGCTTTGCTGCTACTTCTCTCTCTCTCTCTCTCTCTCTCTCTCTCTCTCTCTCTCTATCTATCTATCTATCTATCCATCCATCCATCCATCCATCCATCCATCCATCCATCCATCCATCCATCCATCAAATCTATCTTTTGGGTCACACCTGGCAATGCTCAGGGGTTACTCCTGGCGGTGCTCAGGGAACCATATGGGATGCTGGGGATTGAACCTGGGTCAGCCGAAAGTGCAAGGAAAACTATAATCAGAACTATAGTCCAGCCCTACCCGCTGGACTATAGTTCCAACCCCTGGCTGCTACTTTTGATTAATGCTGCAGAATCTTGGTGATAAAGGCCACCATGGGGATGGAGAAAGGGAGGTGGGGAAAAAAATAAGTCAACAAAACACAGAGTTCTGACAAAAATTCAACCTTTACCCTCCCTGGGTTGCTTTCAGTCTTTTTGTCTACAGTCAGTTCTGGAAGGGTTTTCCTAATGTTCTCACTTTAAGGAGGGATGTTTCACCATTACCTCAGCTCTTCCTATATACTCAGTCATTCATCTTTCCTTTCTTCAAACGGCTTTCTATTGATCTATCTTCAGGTTCATTGAATTTTTTTTCCTGTCATACCCATCCAGCCGACCAGCCCATCACAGCCCGGATCATCGACACCCACCCTGGAGCAGTTTCTTCCTTAATCCGGCCTAGGTATGCTGGTCCAGAGACTCTCAGACATGGGGCAGAGCGGTTCCTTGCTCTCTCTGTGCCCAGACGTTCATGAGGCAGTCGGGAGGCATGGTGGGTTCCAGCCTTGGCCCACCACCCCGGCAGAACCTCACAACAAGCCAAACGACCCCCACCCACTCCATGGGCGCCGCCATTTTCCACATTGGACTTCCCTCTCATCAGAACTCCACCCAGCCGACCAGCCCATCACAGCCCGGCTCGCACGGCCGCTTGCGGCCGCCGCGGTTCATCAATAAAGGCTTTATTTGGAGGTGTTTATAGAGTATGCCTCCCTGCACGGCAAGCCTAGCAAGCTGCTCGTGTTGTATTTGATATGCCAAATGCCAGTAACAATTATATTAGATCATTCTCATGACCTAATATAATGGTTTGAGGACTCTTTATGTTCCTGTCCCAAGCCGATGCCCTTGGCTCTACAGCATGTGACAGTACATATTGAGATATTACTGGTGCCCGCTCTAGCAAATAGATGATTAACGGGAAGATCGTGATCGTGATCGTGATCGTGACCCATTCTGCCGTTAAGTCTTCCTTGATGTGAATTTTTTATTGCTGAAATGGTATTTTTTCATTTTTAATAGTTTCCATTGAAAATATTTTGTATTTCTCTGCTCATTTTCATGCCTTTTCCTTCAATCTTAATGTGTTTCCTTTGTCACTAAGAATTTCCTCTCTTTTTAAAGTCCTGTAACATCTGGATCCTAATAATCAGGTCATTTGGGGTTGGCACGTGCTTGTCATCTCTCAGGAATAGATAATATTTTAGTCATTCTTTTATGTGGAATGATTTTATTTTATATCTTGGATAGTATAAATGTCATATTATAAATGCTCTGGGTTTTGTTACATTCCTCTGAAAAAGATTTGTTTTAGCAGACAATTCATTCACTTGTATCACTTGTCTTCCCGTTGTTCATCGATTTGCTCGGGCACCAGTAACATCTCCATACGTCCTGTCACATGCTACTGTAGCCCAAGGGCATCTGCATGCTTCAGGAACTCAAAGAGCCTCAAACCATTCCATCAGGTCATGGGAATGAGGTCTATTATTTTTACTAGTATTTGGCATATCAAATACGACAAGGGTAGCTTGCCAGACTCTGCCTTAGACAATTCATTAGACTCAAAATACATAAACTTAGTCTTACTTATAATGGTTAGTATTTAAAATTTAAGTTCAATTTCTTAAGTATTTATTGAGATTCTTTGACTTTTTTTTTTTGCCTTGTGTGTGTGGTCCTGATCAAAGATTTCTATAGAGTTCATAGTCAGAAAGAGAAAATGCCCTTTAATCTCTGCATAAAAATGAGCAGAGAAATACAAAATATTAACATGATCTCCCCGGAGGGATTCTTCCCTTCATTACCTAGCAACCATTCATGTTTTCTGGGATGTTTTCTCTGTTTCTTCCATCCAGAAATTCTATCGGGGTTTTAGCTTCCACTTACAGCTGCTTGTCCTGCCCTTAGCACAAAGCCAGAAGAGAAAGAAAACAAAAGGAAGAAAAGAAGAAGGAAAAGAAAAGAAATGCCTCGGGAGCAGTTCCCTCTGCACCTTAGTCTCATCTCTGCACTGTGCCCAGTTACATGGAAGCGCCAGCTCTCTGAACACAGTGTTTCTATTACCCAGAGTTGATCTATTTTTTTTTTTTTAGATTTAAAACCATGGTGCAATGTTGAAAAGATTTTTCTTATTTTTTTAAAAAATGAAATTGAGAGTAGATGTAGCCGAAGATATAGCTGTATATGCACAAATATTGGCCCATGTATATATGATATATTATAAAACAATGTTACTTTCAAATAATGGTCCTTTTCTTGTTTTTTTTTTACCAAAAACCAAGCCCTGTATTCTATTTAAAATATTTTTTTTATTATATCACCGTGAGATATACAATTACAAAGATGTGCATGTTTGGGTTTCAGTCATACAGTGTTCCAGCACCCATCCCTCCACCAGTGCCCATTTCCCACCACCAATGTCCCCGATTCCCTCCCCTCCCCCAGCCTGCCTCTATGGAAGGCACTTTGCCTCTTCTCTCTCTCTCTCTCTCTCTCTCACACATTGTGACTTGCAATACATACATTTAGAGGTTATCATGTATATCCCTTTGCCTACATTCAATGCTCGGTTCTAGGTTGGTATTATCACTTCCAATAATTATTAGTACACTGTTCCTTTCTCTGTATTGCCTAACCTCTGACTCCCCAACTTGTGGTAGATTTCAAGCCCGTCTGTATTCTAAACCTAGGGGTGCTGTATTTTGCTGGGGCCTCCAGTGGATTTACTTTTGCTGAACTCCGGTGCCCTCCTCCTTCAAAGAGGGGGAAATAATAATCTGGGTGTTGATGTGAGAATTAAGGGGTAGGGGACCACTCAGTACCTGGAACAATGATGAGGCCTTAGACCCTCTCAGCTCACTTCTGTGTCGCGATACCGATGCAAAGGCACGAGAATGTCTTGGAGGATTATTAAGCCACTGCATTTGCAGGTGTAAAACCAACATCTGAATTATCTGGCCTGATAAGATTGTCTAAATCTCCCACCACTTAAAACCAGGGAGGCTGAGACACCTAACTCCCAGATACAGTCTCGCAATAGTGATCCCTGCGGAGAAAGGCTCTTTGTGTGACCAACAAAGCTCAGAGTGTGCTTTCCAGAGGGACAGTAGGGTCAGGCCGCCCATTAATCTTCCCCCCCAATCCCATTTCATGGCTTCCGGATCTTGCCAGGGGAGATGGCTGGAAACAATCGATGCTTTGAGAATTGCAGCCCCCATCTTCACCCCCCCACCTCTACCTCCTCTACCTGGGCGAGTAAATGTGGACAGAGAACAAGTGCTCTGGCCCCAGCCAACGCTTGTTTCCTGTTCCCTGACGGAGGCTGGCGGCCGTTCAGTTAAGTTCTAAAATCCCCACCAGTGAGGCGACCCCCTGGGGACGGCAGTCCCAATGCCCACCCAGTCGGGGTTGCTGTAATAGTCACTCAGGAACCCACTTCCTCCACTCTGGGGCAGGAAGGAGTTTGGCAGGAGGCCTGCCCACTTCCGCCCCTTTGAAGCCCTCAGCTGTGCACCTGTGCCAGCAGGCTGGCAGCCGAGGGTCAGAGGGCCCAACGCCTCAAGGAATCCCGGCTGTGATTTCCTGAAACCCTTCAGAAGCAGAGAACTTAACTTTGGCCCTTGCCACCTCCTTAGCTTTTGCAGGAGCAGCTGCTGCCTTCTGTCCTTTGTTTTCTCCATGGTTATTTGAGACAGTTCCTCTTTTTGAGTATTACTGGTACCAGGTATTCCCACTGGGTTTTATTGCCATGGAAACTAGTCTAGGTACCCAGGTGACTTCCAAATAGGTCCATAGCTTATGAATGGTGACTAATGACATTGGTTGAGGGTCTGCCCAGAGTGGAGGGCAACAGTGAGTTTCCAGGGGCTGATGGTTTTCTGGGTTTCCAGGCACAGTGGACACCGTAGCAAGAGCCCGAGATGGGGAGGGGCAAGTGGTTTGTGCAGTCAAGCTCACTAACTGCCAAAGGAAGCCAAGTCCAGAGAGCGGGGACGCTGTCGTGCTTCTGTCAGAGTGTGGTTGTCTTCATCCATGATGCTTTAGTCCAAGAGGGCAGGACTATGTCTGTTTCTCCTTTGCCTCAGAATGTTCAGCACCGAGGACAAGTGTTATCAGTTTGTTATCAGCTGAGTTGACCCCCATACCACAGCAGAACTGTCCAGATGGCCTGGTGCTAAGGAAACTCCTTTGCCTGTGTAAGGAAGATAGACCCGGTCTTTTTTATCGTCCTAAGTTGCTGGTTCTCAAACCAAGTGTTCCTCCAAGATGCTTAAATATCCTTTAAAATATAAATTCCCAGCCCCATGTTTTATGAATTAAGTCACTAGGACAGGGCCTAGGAAGTTTATGTATAAAATATCCTTAAGTAAGTGTGATATAGCTAATCACTTAAAAACTAGATTCCTGACATGCTTTTGATCCAAGTTGACTTTCAAAGTAAGGTGCAGGGGAGGGAGAGAAACTTTTTCTAAGACAGGGAGAGCCCCACGGTCTATGGAATGAGAGTCTTCGAGAACAGGAGATCTGGCCTTCTGCCAAGGAAGGGCTGCCCCGTCCTTCCTGTGCATCAGCTGCATGACAGGGGAGGGGAGTCCGGGAACATGCCTGGGCCCTGCCCCAACAGGAACAGCCCCTGGCCCTAGCTTTACTCTCAAAGACCTTCCAGCGTTCCTATTGTTAAGGAGCCACAGCAGACTTGCCCCTTTCCGCACCGTGAGCCAGTGTGCCAGTCGGGATGGAGAGTGAAGAAGGACCCAGGGCTTCACTGAGAATTATGGGCTCCAGGTGTGCGTGCGACCTAACTTGTGTGTGTGTGTGTGTGTGTGTGTGTGTAGGGGCGGGGATTGGCAAGGCAAGGAATGAAATGAAGAGAAAGAACAGGGTGGGGAGAAGGGACAATGGTACCCCCCATCGGCATGTAGAGCATCTGTCGTATCCCAACAAGGGTGCTGGGAACAATTCTTGAAAGTCATTTGTCCATTAAACCAGCCAGCAATGGTATTGCTGACATTTAGAGTGATATGATTATATAAAATTGGACTATGTGGCTCATGAAACAGCCTGTGGGAAAATACAAATACACAAGTTTTCCTTCATGACGTCCCAGACAGATGGGAGAGCAGTGTGTGTGTGTGTGTGTGTGTGTGTGTGTGTGTATGTGTGCAAACGTGAGCTTGGATGTATACACAGGTGAGATGACTCACTACTTTGCAGAATCTAATGAATAAATGGACACATTCAGAAAAACTTATTCTGGTATTGCTCCAAAAGGCTATATAAACAAAAGATTTTGAACAACAAAAGTATTTTATCATGATATCTAATGTCTAACTCCTCCCAATGGAAAGCCAGCAGGACAATTCTACTGTTCAAGAAGGGAGACATTCACGACATCAGCAACTATCGCCCCATCTGCCTGTTGTCCGTCATCTACAAGCTGTTTACACGAGTCATCCTGAACAGGATTAGCAGAACACTAGATGAAGGACAACCATGCTAGCAAGCAGGCATCTGTAAAGGACTCAGCACAATCGACCATAACCACACGGTAACCAAGCTCATTGAGGTTTGTAGGGAGTACAAGATGCCGCTCTGTCTCACGTTCATTGATTTACAGAAAGCCTTTGATTCTGTGGAGACTGAAGCAGTCATCGAAGCCCTAGCCAAACAGGGTGTTCAAACCCAATACATCAAGATCCTTCGTGAGCTGTATTACGGATTCACCACCAGGATCTCACCATTCTACAAAGAAGTGATCATTAATGTGAAAAGAGGGGTTCGACAAGGTGATACCATTTCACCAAAACTCTTCAGCGCCACCCTCGAGAACATCATGCAACAATTAGAATGAGAAGGAATGGGAGTAAAGATAGATGGTCGGCAACTACACCACCTCCGCTTCACTGATGACATTGTTCTAACAACACCAAACATTAGCCAAGCGGCACAAATGCTGGCTGACTTCCGACCGAGAATGTGGAAAGATAGGTCTACAGCTGAATCTAAAGAAAACAATGTTCATGAAGAATGAACTAGTTCCTGAGGCCCAGTTCACTCTCAATGGAACAAACATCTCTGAATGCAGCAGTTATGTGTACCTAGGTAGAGAAATCAACCTGATGAACGACCTAAAACCTGAGCTGCACAGGAGGAAGAGAGAGGCATGGAATGCCTTCAAAGGCATCGAAGAAATAGCTAAAAGGACAAAGAACCTCTGGCTCTGGGCACATCTCTTTGACTCCACCGTTCTCCCTGCATTAACATACGCTCAGAGACCTGGGCCCTACGAAAAGCAGGTTGAGAATGCTATTCGGGTCTCCCAGAGAGGAATCGAAAAGAGCTATGCTTGGAATATCACGCCTCACTCAAGTGAGAGAAGGAATCGGAGTCCTGACCTCCGTCACTATTCCAGAATCAGGGACGCTGTCTCGTTTGCCAAGGCATCGAAAATCAGATGGGCTGGACATGTAATGCGATTTGGAGATGACCGCTGGACTAGAGCCATTACCGACTGGATCCCACAGGATGTCAAAAAGATCACGTGGCCGCCCACCTACAAGATGGTCAGACTTCCTTGTAAAGACCCTGAAGGAACGGTTTGAGGCTCTTCACATTCCTGAATCAACCAGATGCCATTGGGCTACATTGGCACGTGATAGGGTCCAATGGAAATGTTACTGGCACCCGCCGAGCAAATCGATGAATAACGGGATTCAAGTGATCAAGTGAATGTCTAACTACTGGCAAAGGTACAGATAACTGGACATAATGTGCCTTTTCTGGGTTACAAGAACATTATGTTCAGGATAAAAGCTGATGGAGAAGTCCATCTTTATCCTAAGGTGAAGGATGCAAAGCTGAATATTCCTCAGGACCTATGAAACAATTGAGTTGCTCTCATCAAGAAATTTCAGTCACAAACTCAGTAATCAATTACAGTAACCAGATATAGTTACTATATTTTTCATTAACGCACATACATTTCATATTGATCATTGTGGGACTGTGGGTGGTGTGTTGATATAAATATACTAGACCATCAACAGACAGTTCGGCCCATGAATGTGCATGTGTATGAATTTATTCAGTGGTGGGAAGAAAAATATAGACTTAGCTTACAAAGGTAATTAATCTTTACGAATACAATACCACACATGGTGGACAGATAATCTAAACGAAACTTCCATCTCCTCTGGCAGTCATACAGCTCCTACTTAAATATTTTCTAAAATGTCATCAGTATGAGCTCAAAAATAAGAGGAATCTGGTACTTCTGAAAGCACCACTACATTTTCGTGGGAAATCCACTGTAGGAGTTTTATTGATATTATATTTATGTTTCTTTCCATTTCATAATTAATTACACAGGTTGCCCTCTGTCCACGAGAGAACAGATGCCAGCTAGATGAGGGTCCATTTCCGGTGGACCCAGAATATGGCCAAGGGAGAGAGAAAGCAAATACTATGTGAGGTGCTGATGAAAAGCTATGTCAGGTGAGTGGGACTATTATTTACATGCCGCCAGGGAATGAGTGCCTTTGTAAGGTGCGTTCTGGCCATAGTAAACGGCTCACTTTTCACATCTGTTTGTACTTCATTTTGAGGGGCACACCCAGTGGTACTCAGTTATTTATGGCTCTGCTTAGGAGAGATTGTGGGTGGTAGCTGGGGGATCAGATGTGGTGCTGGGAATTGAATCAGGGTCAGCTGCTTAAATTTGGAAAAGCTGTAAGCACATTTGAATGCTTTTAACTAGGGTGATAGTTGCATTACCAAAGAGGAATGATTTTTTTTTTTCTTTTTTGGGGTCACACCTGGTGATGCTCAGGGGTTTCTCCTGGCTCTGCACTCAGGAATTACTCCTGGCGGTGCTTGGGGACCATATGGGATGCCGGGATCAAACCCAGGCCAGCATGGGCCAGCCGCGTGCAAGGCAAACGCCCACCCCGCTGGCCGGCTATCACTCTGGCCCAAAGATGAATGATTAATAATAAAATATTATTTATTAAGCTTCTCTTGAAGGTTACATTTTATCTGTGGAAAGTAGATTTCCCATTTAGAGAAATTATTAAAAATTTGCTTCTAGGGTCTGGAGCAGTACAGCAGGCAGGGTGCTTGCCTTGCACTTGGCTGATCCGGGCTCTATCCACTGCACCACAAATGGTCCCCCAAGTCCACGAGTAGTGATCCCTGAGCACAGAGCCAGAAGTAAGCCCCCGAGCATGGCCAAGAAAGCTCCCAAAAAAAAAGTAAAAACAAAGTTTGATTCACCAACACATTTTTACACGAAATAGTTTTTTTTTTCTTAACTACACTGAAAATAAAATTTAGCACATGTGCTTAATGCGGCTCTGAGGAAGGTTGGGGTGATCAGACACAAGCAGCAGAAGCAACCCATCCCCCGCCCTCTCTGGAGCAGAAAGATCACCGCAGTCTCTCAGAGATGTGGGGTACCAAATCCTCTGCCTCAGTGGAGCCACAGGGGTGTCTGAGAAGTTAACAGCTTACAGGAAAGATATACGATAAAGCAGCCTTATATACCTTTGTGCAGTTTCTAAAGTTTACCATAGAAAACCGTAAAAAACATGACATCTACATCCACGTAACAACACAAGTGGGCCCCACTTAGCCATGGGGATTTGTTCCAAGAAGCCATCTTGCCGGGCAGCATCACCGCTGGGGGATGTTGAGTGCATTTAGGGCGAAACCGACTGCATCCCTACACTGCAGGGGTGAGGGATGCGGGACACGTGATAAGGCCTGTGACACCATGTGGTCTGGCCTTGGCCCAGACTGACAGACATTCCTTCTCATCGGTTGCCCACAGCCCATTTGCCCAGATTGTGTGGCCTCCGAGTGATGTTCTACATAGCCTCTTGGTTCTCTACTCCTCACCCTACTCTCTAAGTGGGTGTCAAGCGGGCAGATGTCACCTCTTCCTTCCCAACATTTGATGGTTTCTGATCTCATAACCAAACAAGAAAAACTATTCATTGATATCTTTACTTACCTTCTCCCAACTTGGTCACATTTTTAGTTTGTTTTGGGCCACACCTGGAAGTGGTCAGGGCTTTCTCCTGGCACTGTGCTCAGGATCATTCCTGGCAGGGGTTGGGGGACCATATGGGGTGCCAAGGATCAAACCTGTGTTGGCCATGTGCTGCACTATCTCTCTGGCCCCAAAACCCAATCTTTGTTTTATGGAGGAATAGTTCTGAGATTTATACCATTAGATCACCTCGGATGTCAACATCTTCTAAGTCATTCAAAGGGCACAACATGTTTTAAAGATAAAGAAACTGAGAGCTTTATTATAAAAATTATAAAATTAAATATTACACATATATTTTCATGTTCTCTAGAACCCATGGTTTTATTTTATTCAACAGTTTACTCAGAATTAATATCACTTAGAGAAGTGAGAACACATAATAGGCTATTAATAAATTAATTTTTCCCATAAAATAAAATGAAAATTAGACAAAGACACAAGTACCTTGCCATTTTTTCAGAGGGCAAGGGGAGTGCAGTGGACTCTTCCCTCCGGTGACCAAACCAAGTCCATGGAGAGAGTATCTCAAACATGATTTCTCCGAGCTTCTAGGATGCCTAATTTCAATAGACTGGGAGCGGAGGATGCTAAAAACTGGAGATCACTGGTGGTGCGTTGACTGCCAAGGCCCTGTTTGAATGGTGACTTTTTAAAGTAGTAAAATGGGACTATGATCATCAAAGAAATTAAGGACCAGCGCAGAATGATATAAATATGACTTTTATAACCACAGCTCAAAAAAAAAAAACATCACAGAGGGAAGCAGTCTTGTTACTTACTTTAGTTTTGGCCAAACAGTGTTGTTTCCTTCATTCTTTTTTCCTATTAACAACAATCGTATGCTCATTAGTGCCAACCAGCTGCCAGCTGCTGAGGGCTGACAAAAATACCACTGCAGAGATTATAAAACTCCTGTGTTCATGGAAGGGCCTATGATTAATACTAACAGAGCCAAGAAATGGATGGTTTTTCCTATTGCCATGGTGACGCTTTTCCTGTTAACCAAATAAATACTGGGCACATTCAAACATGTTGGTTAGTAGGAAGGAAAAAAAAATCCAACCCACAACTGGCATTTAATTTTTCAAATAGCTCAGATAATATGCAGAGAATGTTCTTAAGGGTCTTCTCTCCTTCAAACACGCTGTTAGTTTGCTCCTTGTAGCTTTTTCTCGGGAATGAGTATCTCTCTCACTAGTTCTGCTCCCCATGAGCCAACGTGTGGCTCTCATACACTCGGTTCAGCTAGCACCAAAAGTAATGAGGTTGACCTCACGGAGAGGCCATTGCATCTCCCTTTTACATGGGTTTGGTGGTGGTGTGTTCAGTGTTTCAAGGCGATGGTGAGCTGAAATAGTTCCCACGGCTCTCTGAATCCAGGATCTCCCTTGGGACACTTTTCAAGTTGTGAATTTTGTCTTGCAGACTCTAAGCAGGCTATACTTTAAACCAAATAATAATAATAATAATTAATAATAATAATAATAATAAAAACCACACACGCACACTAAATACACATAACATGAAGCTTGCTAGTCCAGCAGCAAGCATGATCTGGAGCACCATTTATTTGGCTTTGCATGTAAGTTCAGCTTTGGTGCCCACGCTTTCCAGTCACACCGTGGCTTCCGTGACCGGCGAGGGGTTCTACTTAGTCTAAGACTGGGACTTGACTGCTCCGAGTCCCAGTCTGTGACCACCATTGCAAACCCAGATGTCTTTGCCCTGGAACCCTCTGGCATCCAAAGCGGAATGGATCCCAAAGTGGACGAAGTCTCTCATTTGCCAACATGAAGTGCCGGTGTGGCCCTGTGCAACTCAGCGCTTCTTTCAGTGGAACAGTGCAAAATCGGAAGTGGCTTAGTCTGTGTGTTTCCATACGTCCGATTTGTCATCGCGGTCCCCAGGTCAAGTGCTTCAGAGTACCATGTGCTTCGGGAGCTGGACGAGGTTCAGAAGTGTCACTTCAAAGCCAGCAGCGGCTGCCCTGGGAGAGGGTGCTTAGCCCGCAGTGCAGCGAGCTCTCAGCAGGCAACCCGGGCTGGGTCTCCAGAGGTGGCAGTAGGACACTGGCCTCGCAATACTGGGGTGGGGGCTCAGCTCTTGCGTGTACGACTTACAGCATTGTTTGCCGTAAAACTTGTGGTTGCAGACACCGTGCTGGGGAACTAGAGGGCACCAGCTGAAGAAATCGACACAGGACGGATCCTCTGAAATGAGAAGGTTATATCGAGAGTTTGGGATAAGGCTTCAAGCCTTGAGGACAAAGTCCTTAAAACCCTCCTTCCCCACCTTAGATCTATGAGGATGCTGGAACAGAGAGGGGCATGCTTAGAAAACAGGTGGACCCCAAGCTGGGGAATCAAAGGTCACAGTCAGCCAGAGACGATGTAATCCTCTCCAGAGAGCCAGTGTGCTACCATTTTGCTTTCAGCGTGTGCCCCCAGACCACTGCTCGCTAAACCCTGGGTTCTGCTTCTTCCTAGATCAGGGTGAGGGGTTGGATTTCGAGCAGGTTCCCAGAAGATGAGGAGCCAGAAGCTTAATCCATGAGGAGGAGGGACCCTTGGGTCTGAGCACCAGCCACACCCTTCCGTGTCGGATCCAAATCAATCTTCGAGTCACTGGCCCAGGAGTGAAGTTGGCCCTTTGAATGCAGCCTTTAAGGAAACCATTACTAACTTACCTATCAGTCAGGCTGTTTTAATTTTTTTTGGCTTTTTCATCATACTGGCGATACTCAGGAGTTACCCTGGTGATACACTCAGGAATTACTCTTGGAGGTACCTGCTCAGGGAACCATATGGGATGCTGAGGATTGAACCCAGGTCATCGGTGTGCAAGACAAATGCCTTCAGTGCTGTGCTATCGCTCCAGCCCTGAGCCGGGCGTCTCTAGAGCAGGCAAGCTGAGCTACTTCCAGACTAGACTGCCTTGGCCTTTGTGAGGTGTGGTGCAGCAGCCCCCAGATGGAGTCTGACTAGAGGGCGGAGGGGAGAGTGCACGGCCTGGGGCTAACATAACTCCTTGCCTCGAGCGTGGGTTTCTTCGCCAGAAGCATTCTGGGAAAGCTACAGGTGTGTAGGAATCCAGCAGAGACTGGATGGCTCCAAGCAGTCAAGGTGTGAGCACACCTGACCGGCCTGGTGCACGCACCAGATACCACAGGGAAACACTGATGCCCAGAGCCTGGCCACAAGCCTCCAGGCGTTGATAACAACTCAGAGATGCCACATGATACGGAAGCATAACAGCAAATGAGTCTGGGTCACCACAGATTGTGAAACGGGGGGGGTGGGGCGGGTCAGTGATTGGACCATCTTGGTGAGGGTGCAAGAGAATAGAAAACCTTGGCAGGTATGAGATAGAAGCTATTGTACATGCAAAGGAAGCAGATGAGCTGAAGAGAGTTTCTGACGCTTGCCATATGGCTATAGACTAAACCAGAGTAGGGAAAGAACAGCCTTGTTTGCACAGATCACCGAATGTCCCACCTTTCAGATGCACTCACAGCACGATTCATTTTGGGTTCGGTTTTTTTTTTTTTTTTTTGCTTTTGGGTCACACCAGCGATGTTCAGGAGTTCAGGGTCCTAGCTCTGCACTCAAGAATTTACTCAGGAATTGCTTTATCAGATGGCCCGGCTCAGCGCAGGAGCAAGAATTACTCCTCGTGGTGCTCCAGGGACCATATGGGGTGCCAGAGATCAAACCCACATCTGCCACATGCAAGGCAAATGCCCTCCCCTGATGTGCTATCACTCTGGCCCGTCGCCTCAGTATTCTGACCTGGCTTGAACTCAGCACACATTTGCAGCTGCATCCCGGAGTGTACATACCTGCTCTCACAGCCTCCACTAGCTCTGTCTACACCGCTGAACTGTAGAGCTCCCTGTGGGCAATTCTGGCTCACTTCTGAACTCCCTCATGCCCAGTAGCGGAACCTCTGGGCCATGATATCACTTGTATCACTTGTCTTCCCATTGTTCATTGATTTGCTTGAGTGGTCTCCATTCATTGGGCTTGAGGTTCCTGATTGTTACTGTTTTTAGCATATCGAATATACCACGGGTAGCTTGCCAGGCTCTGCCGTGGCTCTGGGTTCATCCCAGAGGGCCCACTCAGGCTAGAAGCATTCTTGTCTCCTTCCTTTTCTCTTCCTCAGTGGATAGAGTAATTTGTAACAGGACAGGTCTTCAGGTCCATTGAGTACTGGAAGAGGGCAGCGGGGTACATGAAACGGTCCAGGATGGGGTTTAGGGTATAGGTTGGGGTTTAGGTTTATGGGCTAATCTGGTCTATTTCTGTTCTTGCATTGCCCATCTGGAATTTCTGGAACATAATTGGTTTCTACTAATTTGATGGACTGCATGGGAAGAGCCGTAGCAGCTCTTTCCCTTGTGTCAGTGTCTCTGGATCAGACAACAGCCCTGGAGCAGTTCGTGGGCAGGTCCACTGGGCCTCTGGGAAGGGAGAGAGGTGGGGTAGAGGGACCCCAGCTCCATCTCCACGGAAGTCTGGTGACTTAAGCCACTGACACCCATGTACCTGGGCTTGAAATTGGTTTCTTTCTTGGGAGGGGTTCTGACGATATAAGGCAGCCATGATATATGTGGCTATTTACTTCCATGTACTCATCTCACTGCTACCAAATAGTGGTTTACCAAATAGACTTCCCAAGAGCACCAAGGGGAGTTCCTGGGAGTACAACCCCGGCAAGCCCTGGCCGCCCAGAGGGCATGTTGTGCAGGGACAGTTTTCATCGACTTCTATCTACCACTAGGGAGCTGCTCTGCTCACCTTGAGGCAGGTGTGAATGGTCCAGGGACCAGGGTTTACCAGGTGGCCAGTGACACAGCATGGGGGGGCTTTACCTCGTTTTCCAGGGGCCGGGCAGAAGTTGGTATTACAAGCTCGCAGCACGGGTGGCTTCTGGCGGAGTGGGCAACCCGAGGATGGCTGGTCACGATGGACACAGTGGACGGATCTCGTCTGGACACCTCCCTCCACAGGTAACCGTGCACTGTAGGAGAGTAAGGGGGTGCCCGTCATTCCATGGCAAGTATCCCCATCTTTACGACGCCACTGAGGAGCCTGCCTGGTGAGGGCAATCGAATAAGGGCCTGGACTAGAGTCAACTGTGTGGCCAGAGAGGGTCCCAGCTAGGGGATCCACAGAGCTTCCAGAAAGGCCGGAGCTGCCACGAGAATACAACAGCAATCCAGACCGGAGGGGACATCCGGACAATCCAGACCGAATGGAGGTCCAGCTGCAGACGCCCCTGCCCGGTCCCTTCTGCTGAACTGGGACCTATCTAGAAGGCAAAAGGTTTCACTGTCCAATTTAACAGGACAAGAAACACGGGTATTTCCAAACAAAAGACTGAACAAGAAAGCACGCAGAGGGAAAACACCATCCTTTCCATCGATTTTTTTCCCCCTTAGGCTTTAAACTTTAAAACTTACTAATTATCCTTATTTTTCCTATTTTACTGCAGACAGGTAAAGACTTGACCTTGGACAAGCCGCACTGCTAGGATTTGGGAGGAAGAGTATCTTGGAGTAAAAATGGTGGGAATTTCGGGAATTTTTCCCACATCCTTCATATGTGTTTAAACCAGGAGTCAGCAACCTGTTGGTCCTTTGGGAGCTGATTGGTCATGTAGTTACATGACCAATTCTGCCTTTGTTCAGCTGAAACAGTCACTGACAATGAATAGGTGCTAATAAAACTTTATTTATGAAAGACTGGTGGGGGCAGATTTGACCTGTGTGAGCTCGTGTAAATATAGTCAGACTCACTGTCTAGCTCCATCTAATGAGTAAGAGGAGGGTAAACTGCCCAGGGTTAGGCGCAGCTGAGCAGAGAAACCGGAGCCAGCTCACTCCCTTGCCTTTGCCAGACCTCCACGGTCTCCTTCCGTGGGCGTAGGGGGCTCAGAGGAGCCCCAAGCACCTGTGGGTTGGAATCTCCAGGGCCAGAGCACAGCTCCTAATTCTTCTTCCTTTTGGTTATGGGCCACTCCCAGAAATGTTCTGTGCTTCCTCCTCGGCTCTGCGCTCAGGAATCACTCCTGTCGGTGCTCAGGGGACCGCAAGGGGTGCTGGATGAGTCCTGGTTGGTTGCACCCTGGGCACTTGCAGGGTCCAAGCACCCAGGGTCTCTAAGGCTGGGCCTCTAAGGCTGCACTTTCTCTCCAGACCCAGCACAGCTTGAGTCCCCAGACTCTTCCCAGCAGGCCTGCCCTCGGGAGGGCTTCAGCGTTAGGCCCGGGTCTGGCCTCCTCTCTTGGCTCTGAGAAGGAAACACTGCGCTGGGACCAGTGGGGCCCAGAGACTACAGGCCCTGTTATGAGCTACAGAGACTCCAGTGGGGTTCCAGCAGACAGAAGGAGAAGCAGACCTTGGCTCTAGAACTCGGCCCGGCTCTGTCTTCTAGTATATGTGCTGCCGAAGTGAGCAGCGATTCTGTCTTTAGTATCACGCTTAATCGTAGCAAAAGACAAAGGAAAAGGCCCCACCTGGGGTCCTGTCCTCTGGGTGCCGTAAGTGCCAGGGGAGCTCATTGGGGGCAGCTGGCTAGAGCCCTGGACCTTTCCCTGCAGGCCGCGAGGCCTGTGCTCAAGCTTGGTCAGTCCCACAAGCTGCAGGCAGGCGGCCTCTTTGCATGATGCAAAAGATTCTCACTTAAGGGGGCTCTTAATTCTCACTTAAGAGGAGTCTGGTGTTTGCCTTGCACGTGGCCATGGTCAGGGGTGAGCCCTGATCACAGCAGCCGAGCAAACCCTGAACAGAGCTGGGTGTGGCCTCCAAGCCCCTAATAACAACAACAGCAACAACAACATTAAAATCACACTAAGGCCGGGAGGTGGCTGCAGTGTGGCTAAGCCGTGGGTTTACATCCCCCGCAGCCCACGGGACCCACCACTGCAGGCAGACTCTAACGCTTGTTCACCTGCTGCCATGGTGGCGGGTACCACACGGCTGCCGTGCCGGAAGCTGGCCTGGCGGGACACGGCCCGCGGTTGCAGGCCTCCTGCAAGTCCAGCGGCGGCTTCTTCACGTGGCGACACCTGCGCTCCGGGAAGGTCAGCGGCTTCTCGTGCAGGCCCTTCTCGCTGCACCGCATCTCCCTCTTCCTCACCCCCCAGACCACACATGGCAGAGCACTAGGAGCCGAGACGGGAGGGGAGACTCAGCGCACTGCTCCGGGCTGTGTTCGCAGGGAAGGACGTGACAGCCACGTGGCACCCGTGGGGCTGGACCACCAACCCTGGGGCCCCCAACCACCTAACACCCAGGGGCGGGCCTCCGACCACGTGACGGCCTGGGGAGGGTGGAGGAGCCAGGCCAGCTATCACACATGTGCGCGTGCATGCAAGGACAAATCCCTGATTGCATCAAGCTGAGGTTGAGGGTGTGTAGGACGGAGGTGCAGGCACCCTGTTGGGGTGGTCCGGGGAGGGGGGGAGGGAGGCAGAGGGGAGCACGGGGGGCTACACCTGGGCCCCGGAGGCTCCCTGCCCCCAGCAGAACATGCATTCAGCACGCAAACACCCGGGAGAGCCCGGCTCAGTCCCTACCTCGCTCCAGGAGGACACAGCCCACTGGAGCCGGGTGTTCTTGGGGCACCGTCCCAGGACGCAGCCATCCTGTGAGGGCCGGTCGGGGGCTGCCCGCACACAGGCTCGGGCAGGCTTCCGGGCGAGGAGGGCCACCGGCACAGGACCTCTCGTTTGCGCACGCCACGCCCGCAGGTCTTGGAACACTGGAAAACAACATGCCCCGTGCTGAGAACTGCACTGCGTAGAGGTAGCCAGTTTCTCTATCCAGGCTCCCGGGCCTTTGGACGGTCCCCATGTCTGAGCTACTGTGTGTAGTGCTGCTGTGGACACAGGAGTGCAGGTGTCTTCCGTGCTTTGGAGTCTCCCCAGGGGCTAACGAAGGCCCATCGGCCCAGAGAAAGGAAGAGCAGGTCAGTTGGAGCTGAGCAGGAAGCTGGGGCAGGGTGGGGTAAGTTAGGGAAGGGAACACCAGGATGGGGGGGAAGGGAAAGGGCCTGCCACTGGGGACACTGGTGGTGGACACTGGTGGTGGACACCGGTGAAGGTTGGTGTTGGAACAATACACGCCTAAAACTCAAACCAATAGCTTTGTAACTGTGATTTATGGTGTTTCCATTTTTAAGAAAGCGAAATAAATTTTAAAAAAATTTTAAATGCCATGTACTTCAATAGCTAGAATATGGAAACAACCTAAGTGCCCGAGAACGGAGGACTGGCTAAAGAAACTGTGGTACATGTACACGATGGAATACTATGCAGCTGTCAGAAAAGACAAAATTGTGAAATTTACCTGCAAATGGATGGACATGGAGACTATCATACTGAGTGAAATTAGACAGAAGGAAAAGAACAGATATAGAATGACTGCATTCATTAATGGGATATAAATATATACCAGTATTTTACTGAGTGTGGGCAATGGTAATGTCAGACTAGAACTCACCATTGAAAATACACAAAGAGACTTACATGATAAACCGTAAATGTCTGCAGGGCTAGCCGCAATGTGTAAAAGAAGGGGGAGAGAGATGCAGAGACAGAGAGAGAGACAGAGAGAGACAGAGAGAGAAAGAGAGGAAAAGGGGGTACCTGCTATTGAGGCAGCCTGGGGCGGGAGGGGGTATGGGTACACTGGTGATGGAGATGGGGCACTGGTGGAGGGATGGGTGCTGGAACACTGTATTACCAAGAACCTTATGAACACCTTTGTAACTGTATGTTTCACTGTGGTATAATAAAAAAAAATTTAAAAAATGCCATGGGCGTGCATGAGCCCATGATTTTCTCCCTGGGCACCACAGAGCTCGCTGTAAGTTCCCCAGGCCCCCTGCAGGGATGCTCTCCTTCATGTGCTGAGTGCCCCGTGGCTACTGTGCTGCCCCCAGTCAGGAGGAATTTTGTATATTTATCTATTGGAATTTGGGGCCACGTACAAAATAGCTCAAGGACTATGCTTTGCTCTGTACTCAGGACTGCCCCCCTGGTGGTGCTCAGGGAACCAGGTTGGCTGCACGTGAAGCAGCCGCCTTAGCTTCTGTGCAGGGGGCTAGGAGCGGTGTTCTCTCCCCGGCCCTCCTGCCTGGCATTGGGGAATGGCGTGTCCTCGTCACTGCTGATATCATGTGTGTCCCCTTGGCCCATGGCACGGTCCATCTGGGCACTCGGCTGAACAGCAGAGTAACAGCAATTGTCATGGGTGTAACCAAGTGTGACATTAATAAGGAAGGCCTGACAGCATCCAATTCTTGTTCCCGACATCTGCTTTCTCCAGACTGGCATGTGTGAACTAAAAAGTAAATACACACTCATCGATTTCTTAAGCTTCAGCAGAATCCCCTGAAATAAGGGAGTGAGGAATGGCTCCGCTTACAGACCAGGAACTATGGACTTGCCAAGGTCACTTAGAGATTTTGGTCCCACCCCTGGGCTTGCCCGAGGACAAAAGTCTTGGTGTGCTCAAAGACTTCTGTCTCGTCTACCTGGGGTCCTCTCCCTGGCCATCAGGTCTTGTCTGAGGGCCATGTGAGTCGGGGTCCCTCTCGCCCTCTTGATATGCATGCAAACATCCGGCCACAGCCCCAGTCCGCTCAGGGCCATGTGAGCACTCACTCACGTTCTCCAGAAGGATGGAGCTGGGCCCACGAGGATGCTTGTAAGGGCCAGCCAGCCTCCCTGTGCCAGAGACCTGCGGTCCCTTGCCCCTGAACCTGACACACTACCCAATAAGTCACTGCTATTGTCCCATTTCACAGGTGAAACACTGAGCATCAAAGAGCTGCTGTAGCTCGGCCAAGTCCCAACAGCAGTGGAGATAGTTCCTGGGTCTCCTGCCAGACGGGCTCTGCACCCCTTAACCCACCTCGCTCACTCACATTCAAAATTCAAACATTTTATTTCTCCTAGAAAGCTGAAATGTTTAAATTGCTTCCCAAAGTGTCTGGGAAGATAGTGTCTATTGGAAGTACAGAAGATTGTAATGAATCTTTTTCAGTGTTGAGAACAAGCTCTCAAAGGACAAGGGTTTTTGAAGTAAAAAACATTCTCCCGAGATAGGTTTAGAAACATGAAATCGGGGGAACATCTTCAACTAAAGTGCCCCAATCTTCCACTGCACAGCTATACCCACCACATGCACTATTGCCTTAAATGGTTCTCTGAATTCTCCCTTCGCACATGAGAGAATTTATAAGCCCTTTCATTGCAGTGAAAGAAACCCAGCCCAAGCGCATGTACTGCCCGGACCGGCTCTTCACTTTCGGGGGGGTGGGGGGGTAGATGCACCTTTATTTAGGCCACAGCTGAGCTTCCCCCTCCAGGACCCGTGGGGGACCTTAAGAGAGAAAATTAGCAGCAACAAAACTTTTGCAATGTCCTATCACTAAAGAAGGTGGACTCTTATAAACCTCACGCATCAAACTAGCTGCTTTTCCTGGCCTCTGATGTCCCCAGAAACCTCCTCTGGGATGTAACATGACATCCTGAAAGGAAAACATGGCAGACATGGGGGCCACCACGGCTGGTTTTCCTAGTCCAGAGGATAAACCCAACCCCACTGCCTGTCTGTGATCACTCCCGAGCTGTGCCACCTGTGGCTCCAGCAGAGCCGGCAGAGTTCTCAGCCTTGGCACATTTGGCTGCAGATAATGCTTTGTTCGGGCAGCTATCCAGTGCGCCGGGGTATTTCTCTGTGTCGAGCAGGGCCCACTGTGATTCCCTGGAGGTGTGACCTGTGAGAGCTTCCTGACTCATGACTCAACACTCGAGACTCAACACCTAGCCAGTTACCTGTGACCAGGGCCCAAGGCTCCATGCGGGAGGGCAGGCGTGGGTGTTGCAGACTTGCACCTGAGTGGGTGTGCTCACTGGGCATAGAGAATGCGCCACGGCCTCCTCCCGCTGGAACGGCTTCTTCTGCACGCACTCTGACCTTCCGGCTCTGCTGGCCTCCGGCACACGGCCTGCTGCATTCACTCCATTCGCCCGGCTTCCAGCTGGCAGGGAAGAAAGAAAAAGGAATCCCTATCAAGACCAGGCTCCAGATCCTCACACTGGAAACAGTCACTATGAATGACTTGTCCCCCTCACCCCCCGAGGATAGCCTTAGATCAGTATTACCACCAACGGGGCTATGTCTCACTAGATTGTTCTTTAATACAGGCAGAAGTTTGCACGCTTGTGGTCAGGGGCCTGGGGAGGGTGACATTTAACCTCCCCATGTTCAAGGTGGGGGTGAGAATACATTCCTGCCCTTTCCCGGGAAGAAACAGGTGCCATTTGGAAATCTGAACAATTTATCCATCCATTCAAATATACTGGGGTTTTAAATTTGAGCCAGGGTCTCCCCTAGGTCAGTAGGGTTGGGGTGGGGTATGGAAAAGGGGATATTCTTCTATTAAGGAACTTGCAGTACAGTGAAATGGTGACTACACAAATAAAGCCAAACTTTCAGATCACTGCAACGGAAGTTAAGTGTACTATAATGGTGGTAATAGAGTCTAGCGGATCAGTGAGAGGGAGGGTGTTTGCACATACGTGTATACACTGAAGGGACAGGAATATTCAGAAATGGTCTCATAGAGAATATTTCTAAAGAGCCATCCCCGATGTTCTAAGCATGCCCACGCATTATACACAGTATTTTTCTGACTGGTCCTAAAATGTAATGATGGGGTAGAGCTATAACCCCATGTTCCTTACTTTGAGATTGCCAGACCACTTTTTCTCCACAGCTATTTGAGACTTGGGATATATTTGGAGGGTGGACAACTGAAAACTACTAATGCTTTCAACAAATACTTCGATGAGCCAACAATCTCTTATCTGAAGGCCTCCCGTACAACGAGATACACTGGCCAAGCATCTGAATCAGAGCAGCAATGACCAAGACTGACCTTGGCCTAGAAAAGTTGTTCTGTTCTATGGTAAGAAACACGATGTGACTAGGACCAAATATGCCTTCTGTTCTATCTTTACATTTCCGTGTTCTTTTCCAATTCTGTTGAACCACCCCTTCCTGGTTTCCACCCACAAATTTAATATGTAAAAAATGAAAGATTATTTTTTAGTGTAGAGAACGTAGCCCATGAGTGCTGGAACCATGTCCATTATAAAACATTGCATAATTCACATAAATTAAAGGAAGAGGATCCAATAAATGAAATCCCTAAAACTATGCAGTCATTTGTAGATTATAATAAGACATAAGGCGTTAGAGAATGATCAGTCTTAACACTTGCCTATGGAGACGTAATTTTTAATCTACAAATTCAAGTTTCTATCTTCTACATTGATGTTTGTCAACAAGGGGCTCCCAAGCATATTCCAAGGGGCCCTCAGATGAAGGTCCTGTAAATACGGATGTACGGGGTGCACAGCATGGAACTAGGAAGGTAACCAGTAGGTGTGGGGGACAGGAAGGAAACAAGATCATAAGGAGGCCCAGTTGGAGAGAGCCCAAGAGACAATGCTCTACATAGCAAATTGGAGTGATCAAAGTACCAGCGAGAATAACTAGGGACAGGTGACAGGTGGTTTGCCAGGCTCACCTGCCAGCAAGCCCTGTCACCCACACTCAGGACGCGCAACTCTTTGCTAGTCATTGTACAAAACACTCCCGAGCACTGCCCACTGCATTTTCATGCCAGCACAATTCCCGTTGTCCTTGGCAACCTGTCCTACTTCCAGCATATCCCTGGAGAAGGAAGAACTGTATCTGGATGGTCCCAAGATTTGAAGAGAAATTAGCTATCTGAAAGGACTAAGAAAGGAAGGGGAAGAGTTCCTTCCTACCTCCCATTCCAGCTCTGGATTGGGAAGGTCTGTCCTTGCAAACAACACAGGAACACGTTAGGTACATGGAACCAATGGGGGAAATTCCTGGGTTGGCAGGACCGTGATGCTCGTCCCCTTACATGGGTCTATACATGACGGGCCTTTTCTTTGCAGGGGCCTCATACTCATGATGGGAAGAAGGCTGCAAATCCAAAGATCTCAGCTACTCACTTAAACACCCCACCGATTCCTAAATTACCCCTATACTTAGAGACACAGGTCATGGAAGGAGTGATCAGACGCGGAAGAGCCAGAGCTCCTTCCACTCACCAGAAACAACACCTGCTTATCACATCTCAGACCCACGGATACTTCACAGAACCAGACATTTCCCAGCAGGAGAGGAAAATCCATGTATGTTCCTCCATTTCTTCCCCCCTAGGATGTCACTGTCACTGTCTTCCCCGTTCATCATCGATTTGCTCAAGCGGGCACCAGCAACATCTCCATATGTCCTGTTTCATGCTAGTAGAGCCCAAGGCATCTGCTTGCTCTAGGAACATAAAGAGCCTCAATCCATTCCGAATGAAGTCTATAATTGTTACTGGTATTTGGCATATCAAATACGACACGGGTAGCTTGCCAGGCTCTGCCGTGCCGGGTAGCATACTCTTGTAGTCATCTCAAAATCCAGCATTTATTGATGAACTGCTTTGCGCCCACGCTGAGCTGGGCTGTGATAGGCTGGTCTGCTGGGTGGAGTTCTGACAAGGGGGAAGTCCAGATGTGGAAAATGGAGGTCCTCATGGAGTGGGGGATCGCTCTGGCTTGTTGTGAGGCTCTGCTGGGGTGGCGGGCCAGGGCTAGAACCTGCCATCCCTCCCGGGCGCCTCATAAGCAGCTGGGCACAGGGAGAGCCAGGAGCAGCTCTGCCCCATGTCTATCCCCAGGCCATAACAATAATAATAATAGTAATAGAAATAATAATAATAATAATAATAATAATAATAATAACCAAAGTACTCCTGGGCCCAGATGACTTAAATCATGGCTTGACACACTTTCCTGCTGGAACCTGGCAGCCTTCCCTTAAAGGCCTACAAGAAGAAAATCATCACCATTCCAGATAATGGCACCACGTCACCATGTGACAGATCCTTTAGGATTTCTGAGAGCAAATATCAGATTACCTAACTTATCTACTGTATACAGTGAACAAGACAAGCAAATAGTATCAAACAATGAAAATAACTTGGCCTTGAATGACAAATTTCAAGACTACCAGCAGTGGGTAGAAAGGAAAGAGAATGAAGAGGCAGACTGGGAGTAACAAAAGAACACTGGTGGTTGTCACTGGGCACTTTGGTGAAGTTGAGATGCAGTAACTGTATATCAATACAATAGACATCAAAACTACTCTAACGTTGTTAACTAAAGCATACTAGTAACAGAATAGCACTCTACCCAAAAACAATTATTTTCAAGTATTATATCAACACATAAAATATTTAGAAGACTATACTCATTATATAATATTAATATATCAGAAAAAAAGAGAGCCAGAGAGATAAGATGGAGGTTAAGGCTCTTGCCTTGGAGTAAAGCCTTAAGCACAACTGGGTGTAACTCCTCCCCAAAAAAAACAAGCACCCCCACAAAAATAAAAACCTAAGCTTGAAAAAATTCAAATTAAACAAGTTTTCTTACCATAGTGGAACAGAATTAGATTTTTCTATGGGTCAGACTTATTAATGGAAAATTTCCTAAGTATTTGGAAATTAAGTATTTCCAAATAATTCACTGCTAAAAACAAACAACACTGAAAGACATACTGGAGAACATCTGACATGTAAAGAAAAACGAAATTTGTTGGATGCCAGTAAATTTGTTTAACTGTATGCCTGCCATCCACTAAATTCCTGCATTGAAAAAAAAAAATCAGTGACATCAATTTATACAATAAGAAAGGTAAAGTACATATTAAACCCTAAAAAGAATGAAGGGCTACTGACACAAGTCAAAAAAAAAAAAGGACCAGAGTGATAGTACAGTACAGTGGGCAAGGCATTTGCCTTGCATGTTGCTGACCCAGGTTTTATCATTGCCATTCCACATGGTCCCGTAGCACTGTAATAATTTGAGCGCAGAGCTAGGAGTAACCCCTGAGCATTACCAGGTGTAGCCCAAAAACAAAAACAAAGACCCTGATACTCACTAAAGAAAATAAAATCAAAACTTTGAGATAATAAAAAACAAACATCTACCCAAAATAATCGGGGGGGGGAGGGAGAGAAGACAGGACTGATATTATATAATGACCACTAGCAAGAATTAAAGAGGGAATATTGGTAAAGATTTTATGGATAAAAAACAATGAAACATATAAGAAAACTATGCAAATATGAGGCAACTTAGACAAATTCCTTAAAATCTGTTTAACACTAACAAAGAACTCTCACACCGGCCTGTCTTCCCCTCAGGTATTCTCCCTGGGGCGTGCGGCTGGCCGGGCGGGCACCAGGGGTCATGGTAGAGCCCCAGGCCTCGGCAGAAGGAGGAACTACAACCCCCAGAAGTCCGAGTGGAAGCGAAGTAAATGGACATTTTGAACTCTCACACTGGCCTGTCTCCGCCTCAGGTATTCTCCCTGGGGTGTGCGGCTATTCACCCAATACCCATCTGACAAGGGGTTAATATCCAGGATATATCAGGCACTGGTAGCCCTTCACAAGAAAAAACATCCAACCCCATCAAAAAATGGGGAGAAGAAATGAACAGAAGCTTCCAAAAGAAGAAATTCGAATGGCAAAAAGGCATATGAGAAAGTGCTCTTCATCTTTAATCATCAGGGAGATGCAAATCAAAACAACAATGAGGTACCATCTCACACCACAGAGACTGACACACATCCAAAACAGCAAGAACAACCGGTGCTGGCATGGGTGTGGGGAAAAAAGGGACTCTCATCCACTGTTGGTGGGAGTGCCGACTGGTCCAGCCCTTTTTGGAAAACAATCCCCCTAGGATATCCCCCTTTTTTTTGTTTGTTTGCTTTTTGTTTTTTTGAGTTACACCCGCGACACTCAGGGGTTACTTTCTGGCTCTTTGCTCAGGAATTACATATATAGGCAGTGCTAGGGGGGACCCTATGGGATGCCGGGATCGAACCCGGGTTGGCCGTGGTGCAAGGCAAATGCCCTACCCACTGTGCTGTTGCTCAGGCCCCCTAGCCCTGGATTCAGATTCTTAGAGGAAGGACAAGGCTGATGGTCGGGCACTTGGAATGGAAGGACAACTGAAGTCCCAAGAGATGATAATGGCAAATGCTTTATTTGCAAGGACCAACTAGCCCTGTGCACATAAAAGATTGTGCAACATCATGGCATCACCACAATGCAAACTCTATGTCTAAAGATGATCTGAAACCCTTGCAAACACAGCATGGCTTTAGAAGAAACTGTCAATTCTATACACACACATTTGGCAGAAGACAAACCACAGAAGAGTGACTCCATTTGGCTGGCAGGATTGTTTAAAATTAGCGTTCAAACAAGAGTGTGGCTGGAAGCAATCCTGAAGCAAACTCCCTGAGGTCCCATAGCGCATCATCACCAGAAGTGCTGGTCCCACTTGGTCTCTCCCTGTTTGGTCTCTGGCTACTGTGTAATTTGCATTTGGGGTTTCCGGTCTGCTGGGAGCAAGAATTTAAAAAAAAAATCCTTTGGACAACTATATAACTGTGAGCACACAACCACATAGAAATTGAACTAATAGAGGATTCCAATGTCATTTAAGTATCTGATTTCGTTTACAGAAGACGAATTTCCATGTAAAAGTGCACGAGACACCTTGACGCCTTTTTTTCCCCATTTGTGTGCAAAGCCAGTTGCAGAAACGTCTAAAGCAGTGCTGGAGCAATAGTACAGTGGGAAGGGCGTTTGCCTTGCATGTGGCTGACCCGGGTTTGATCCCCAGCATCTCATATTGTCCCCTGAGCATGGCCAGGAGTACTTCCTGAGTGCAGAGCCAGGAGTAAGCCCTAAGTGTTGCCAGGGGTGACCTTCCCCAAAAAGAAGAAAAAAAGAAATCGCTACATCACCCTTTATTCTTCAAGATTTATATTTCAGCCTCAAGGTGAAACACTTGTTTCTGTTCCCCTTTTTGGAGGGTTATTGAGAGGAGCCATCTTACCTGTCTTGATATCACCTTTGATCAGAAGCCTGGACAGTGAGTGTACCTTAATGATCTCATACCGAAATCAAGGCACAGAAGTCCCAGACATCACCAGAAAGTCATTTCCACATAACTTACTAGGCAGGGCAGGAGAAAGCATTGCAGATTTTCGGTTCAGTGGCCGGCTTGGTTCTGGGATTGCAGAATGAGGAATTGACTGGAGTCTTTTGATCTCGCAAGCAAATGGCCTTTACACTCATGTAACCTAACAAAACGTTAGAAATGGCAGAATGAAAATGACCAAGAATTGATCCCATTCATTCCCA
Organism: Cryptotis parvus; assembly: GCA_021461705.1. Lineage (NCBI taxonomy): Eukaryota > Metazoa > Chordata > Mammalia > Eulipotyphla > Soricidae > Cryptotis > Cryptotis parvus. The sequence continues at coordinate 277,439 of JAJIBD010021312.1, read as the reverse complement.
AATTTAGCTTCTACTCAACACACCTCCCTAAGATGAAATCTACAATCAACCTGAACACCTCCCTCCCCCACGCATTCCACCAAGAGCTTTCTTATTTGAATATTTTCAACGTGAGGTTTCTTTTAAAGATGGCTGTGGATCCTAGAGCCACCAAACGATAAATACCACCTTTGGAAACTGGAGTGACTATGAAGGAGAAACATCCCTAAGCTTTACCTCATGTTGTAAACACAAGAAAAATCCAGTGGTGAACTGGGTATGGGAATGGGCAGACTTAGCCACGCCCTCAGCAACCATTTCTTTCCATGGGGAGAGTCATCCATAGAAATGCCAAGTGGACCTCCCAGGTTCATTCCTCTTGGCTTGCATCCTAGTTGTATGGGAATGAGCTTCCTCTGCCTTGCTTGTAAGCTCCAGGCATCATTTTGTAAGTGACTTATTCTGACACCCTTCTATCCCCCAGTAGAAACGCTGCCTTCTTTTGGAATTGTCTGTGTTTACAGGGTACTTTTCCTTAAGAGGTTCTGAAGATTCTAATCCGAGAACCCCGAAGTGACATGGTTAACACACTGCAGCAGTGACTGGTGGTGGGGGGTGAGGTTTGCTTTCGAAGAGGCATTTTTCTAAATCACACTGGGATGTGGTGCCCTGTGAAAGGATCACAGAGAAGCGCCTGATGTGTGAAGACCGGCTCGCTCACTCGCTGAGCTGAAGTGAACAGCTACAAAAGGCACATAACAGCATGTGGAGATCAGTGTGGCCCCAGTGGGGGACACCCTCCAAACTCTGCTGAGTGGGGGCTGGAATCTCAGGGGTTAGGAGCAGTCCTGGCTACCATGGGGAGAACACACACTTCTCGGGAGTGGCTGAGAGAGACTGAGGTTCTGAAAAGGTGGCAGAAAGGTACATTTGTATGGAAGTCTCTGGTCTAGACCATGGTTTCTGTTCCAGAAAAAAGATACAGAATGATATTTGTGGCATTCATCTGGGTAAGTGAAAAACACGTGTTTAATTAAGGCTTGTGTAAGGAAACTGGGATGGTAAGACCAGAGGAGTTCAACCCTCGTATGCCCACAGACCAGAGCAAACAGAAATAGTTTGCTCAGTCAGAATTAAAGACCACCTTTCAGTAACAATATTTTTATATATTTGCTTCTGTCTGGGGGCCACACCTCGTGATGCTCAGAAGCTCTTTCTGGCTCTGTGCTCGGGAATCACTCCTGGGGGTGCTCCGGGGACCATATGGGGGAGCCGGGATGGAACCTGGATTGTCTGCATGCAAGGCAACTGCCCCACCCGCTGTGCTATCACTCAGGCTCTTGATTTCTGTTTGTTCGTGTGCTTTTTTAAATATTTCCTCCTGTGTTAGAAATTAGCCTGAACACTGATCAGTGAAGGATTCCTTTACTTTCTGTAGTTTTTCTCTACCTCTGATCCTGATGCCCCATTTGCCTGGCGAGAAGACAGGCAGAGATACCCCACCACCAGGTGTTGTGACGTGGGGTCCATAGGGTCACTGGAGTCATGCATGCTTCACAAGCTCATGAAGAGACTTTACCAAGACCGACTCTCCCACACATAACCTTGGGCATACACAAAACTCCTGTGTTGGCTGAGAGAGCAGCTGCTGCTCCAACCCTCCCAATAGGGTCAACATCCGGGATTTCTTAGCTTAAGCTGGTTTACTCTGGCCTCGGCCCTCCCCGTTTCAGTCCAGGGTGGAAGGTGGATGGGGGGTTGTAACCCCAGGAAAGTCAGGATGGAGAGGAACCCTCAAGTGTGAGCTGGAAAGGGAACCAGGCAGACATTAGCACACAGACTTCTGTTTATAAGCAAATCTAAACATGTTTTCGATTTTTCCCTCTAAGTTTCAGACACAGAACTGAGTGCCGGTGGTGGTGGGGTTTTCTAAGAATCAGTTCCTTTCTCCATAGGAAAAGCCACAAGGAACACAATAATATTTGCTTTTCACAGAGACACAGCCCACAGAAGACAGCTCTTCTTGCTGTGTATTTAAACCATACTGTGCAGAAAATTGTGCAGTGTGGTGCAGTGTGTGTGTGTGTGTGTGTGTGTGTGTGTGTGTGTGTAAACCTACATGGGGAGAATTTACTGTGCATATGTAAACCTATCATGGGGAGAATTTACTTTCTGTGTGTAAACCTACCATGGGAGAATTTACCGTGTGTGTGAACCTATCATGGGAAAATCTGCAGTGAGTGTGAGTGTGAGTGTGAGAGTGTGTGTGAGTATGTGTGAGTGTGTGAGTGTGAGTGTGTGTGAGTGAGTGAGTGAGTGTGTGTGTGTGTGTGTGTGTGTGTGTGTGTGTGTGTGTGTGTGGTCCAGAAGAGAGGCCAGCCTACCTCCTCCGCAGGAGACAGAGCAGTCGGCCCGTGAGGTGCGCCATGAGTGTGCGTGTTTCTCCGAGGCAGGCGGGGTTCCATTGATGACCTTGGGGAGCGCATATTTCCAGGCTATGCCCGGGTTTTTGCCTTGCATCAGAATCTGCCCAGGAGAGACACAGAGAGCAAGGTAACATGTCAGAATCGGCTTTCTGGAACCCTCGCTGGCACTTCCCAAACGCTGTGGGCCTTCTGGCTTTCAACCGGCTCACACCCTTACGTGGCGGAGCGACTCTTTCCACATCATGGAAAGTGCGTTTCAGGTCAGTGCTTCCCAGAGTGGGGCCACAGTCCCAGCCCCTTCCCCACCACCAGGGTTGCTGGATGATCTGGGGGCACAGAAGTAGCCTTGACTACAACTGGCAGGGCACGGGGGACATTTTTTATTCATTCACTTAAAGGAGGACTTCTAGGGTGACCTAGATTTTTAATAAAGAAAAAATCATACGTTGATGTGAAGGGGGAAAGGCTATTTTATTTATAGGGGTGGGCATGGAGTGGGGAGAGGGAGAGATACACCCAGTTGTGCCCCAGGGCTACTCCTGCCTCTGTTCAGGAGTGACCCCTAGTAGGGCTTGGGTGACCACAGGCTGTGCCAAGGTGCTCTGGTCAGCAAATGAGGGCGAACTCCAGCCCAAGCCTGTTCCAAGAGGGCCCCATCTTCACCCCGGACTTTAAGCCCAACCTGGGGCTTGTGCACAACAGTGTTTGAAACAGCATCACCCCCCCCAAACATCCATGACCGAGCCTGAATCGAGACACAATCCTGCAGCCAGCAGCAGCTAGACAGGAGACCCCAAAAGCTCTCCCCACCCCCACCCAGATTTGCCTATCATCCAGCTGAGACTCCAAGCAGAATGAGGTTTCTAGAAAATACATCCTAGGATAAACAGATGAGTCAGGATCCAAAGGAAGGTTCTGGTAAGAGCTCTACGGACATGGATTTGCCCTGGAAAGAGCAGGGACTCGGGAGAGAGTGGATGCTACAGGCTTGAACTACAAGACTCGGATCCATCACCCACTGGCATTCCCAGGTGCCCTCTTGCGGCCATTTCCATGAATTATCTCAAGACATCCCACCAAAGACTACCTAATGGAACTGCCTGAACTGCCTGTGCTTTCATTGAGAAAACAGAAAAAGAGAAGAAAGAACTTGCACAAGATCGCGCAGGTGACTGGCAGAGAAGCTTAAAATAGAATTTAGGACCTCCAGCAAAATGTTTGCTTTGGGCACTGGCAAACCGTATCTGCTTCTCTGGCTGGAGTCTTTTTCTTTTTTTAATTCATAAAGATTCCTCTCTGTTTTTACTTATTTTTTCTTTTCAAGCTCAAAGCGTGAATATAAATATCTGATTCTCTCCCATCCCAGAAGTCTGGTGGTTTTTTTTTTTTAACCACCAGAACTGGGCAGAAGGGAAGGATATTTCCAGTTTAAAATAAGCACCTCTCACTCTGTCTCTGTCTGGCGGGATCCCCCTAATTTAAAGTTGGGGAGTGGCAATTGTTCAAGATTTCCCTGAACCAACATTTCCCTGAACTCTTTAGGACACCACCACAGAAACTTTGCTCTTGCTCACAATGGCTTTGGGAATATTTGGGTTTACTCTGGAGTTCTATGGGATGGCTAGACAACACAACAAAGCCTGGGGTCGCCCAGAAACAACCAAAGTATCAGCAGACAGGCTGCCTCACCTCACGCACCGTGAGACTCCGGGCAGTCCCGTAGCTTGGGAAAATGTCAAACGCTCCTTGCACCCCAGTGCAAACCTCTCGAAAGCCAAGGTCATGTTTCTTCTGGTTCTTATCATCTCTTTTATCTTTGCTTCCCTTATTAAAAAAGTTCTGATCATTCCTCTCAGTGTTCTCCTTTCTATGTCTGAATTCTATAACTTCATGGAATCATGTGTCAACGACAATGTTTCCTACATTTTGAAGAAGCAGCACTTTGCTTGTTTGAGATTTTTCTGTGGAGATTTTCCTCTGCAGGAAGCAAACATGCAACCTGGAAAGGGGTTACATGTACCGTCAACTACACATGGGAGCCAATTCTTAGGCTGGCTGAGAGTTTAACCTCAATTTCTTCCCTCTTTTTTTTTTTGCTTTTTGGGTCACACCCGCGATGCTCAGGGGTTACTCCTGGCTCTGCACTCAGGAATTACTCTGGCGGTGCTCGGGGACCATATGGGATGCCGGGATTGAACCTTGGCCGGCATGGGCCGGCCGTGCAAGGCAAACGCCCTACCCTCTGGGCTATCGCCCGGCAATTTCTTCCCCTTTGGTGGAAAGCTGTCACATGGCCAATGCGATGCATTTGGTTGCACTTTTTACATGGGAGTGGAGATCTACAGAGGAGAGAAATAACGCTTGTTGTTGGCAGGAGAAAGACTCCTGAAGGGCGTAGAGGAGTCAGCGAGCCTGCACGGTGGCTTGGGAGGAGGAAGCTCTGTAGGACACGTCAGGGCGGAAATCCCGCCTCCACCTACCTCCTAGGGCTGTGCTGTTGGCACCACCCAAAGGAGACCTTAAATCCCCCTGCCTAGAGGAAATGGATTCTTAAGGGGAGGCCAAAACCTCCCAAACAAAAAATTATGACAGGAGTTCTTGCTCTGGTGGCTCCCCGGACTTACGTTCTGGGGATCTGAGCAGCAACCGATTTTCAACGGCGTTTAAAATATATTCTTTCACTTTTTAGACAGTTTGGAGAACTGAAGTCATACATGGTATCATGGTATGTGGTTTCCCTGTAAGACACTTTAAAATATTGTTTCCGAACAGCAGGGAGGCACTTTAAGGGAGGGGGAAAATATGAGACTTAGATCAAAATGTTATCCATTATGAAAATAAAACCAAACTTCGAGGGGAGCTGGAGAGGTAGTGTAGCGGGGCAGGTGCCTGCCTCGATGCCGCCAACCCGGGTTTGATCCTTGGCATCCCATGTGGTCCCCTGAGCCTGCCACCAGGGAGTGATCTCTGAGTAGAGAGACAGGAGTAAATCCTGAGCAACGCCATCGTCAGTTGCTGTCCTTGCATAACCCCTCCCCGCAAAAACAAAAAAACCAGAAAAAAAATGGAGAAGTCCAATTTCCCCTATGCCTGAATTAAAATGTATCTGTGCTGATGGAAAGAGAATTACACCATCTCCCCATCAGCCCTGGGCTGCCGTGCACCCCTCCCCACTCTCTGGGAGGTCCCCCACCCCCAGCCTGGTGTGAGACATGTTCTCCCTCTGCTCCAACTCCGAAGTCCTGCATCCAATTACCCTGTCAGTGCTGTCCTGCCTCTCCCTGGGGTTTCGCTGAAACTTTCCGGTCCAGAGACTCATTGCCATTCCATCCGAACGTGCCAGCGCAGCTCTGGGCCTGGGAACCAGCACGGACCCCTCAGTCCTATGTCTCTAATTCCCTTTAACAAATGTCTGTCTGAGTCGCCTTTGACTCGGAACATGACTCCCACATTCTTCCCCATTCTCCATGCTCGTTCTCTGCCTAGTTTCCCTCTGAACCGTGGATTCAAGGACACCTTGTCTTGTCAGAGGTGCAGCGCCCGTCTGGCTCCACCAGCCTGGGGCATGGGGCTCCCTTCCTGATTTCCTTTACCAACACCCAGCGGGCTCCTCCCCTGCCGCGTCTCTGTGGCAGAATCCTCCCAATGTCCTGATTAGCCCAAGTGACCTTTCTGCCTCTTGACCTTCCCTGACCCCCCCAGGTGCTCTCCTCTGGGTGAGCTCCTGCTCTCCTGTGGTTTAAGAGTAACCCACATCTTCAGTGAGCCCCATCTCAGTACTTTTCAGTACAACTTCTGCGAGGAGGACTTACTTGAAGGCTATTGTTCTTAGTGGGCACCACCAGCTAGGACTGAAGACCCAGAGTTACAATGAATTGAAACTGGAACTGAAGCCTACATGTAGAGCCAATACTGGCCACACACTGGAGAGTGGAAGGGTGAAGCCCCACACTTCGTGTCTTCCTGCTCCTATCCAGCTGCCTGCCGGGACTCTCTACTTGCAGGATCAAAGGCTTATTGGTCTTGAAGGCTGAGCCAGGATTTTTCTTCCTCTCTCTTGAAAGTTTGATCTCATAATGGGGCAACTCAACGTGCTGGCAGGGATGTAAGTTGGTGAGAATGGTCTCGCGATTCCCTGTAAAATGGAAACTCCTATGATCACACTCCTAGGCAAGATTGGGAGGATACAAAAGCACTAACTCACAAGGATTTTGCCCCTTTCTGCCCCTTGCAGTATTATTCACTACAGCCAAGACATGGAATTAACCTAAGTGCGTCTCTCTGGGTGACTGGATAAAGACGCTGTGGGAGACAGACCAGTAGAATAGCGCTGTGCATTAGGAGGATGAAATGGGGACATTGGGAGGTGGGGGCAAAATGGACGGATCTTGAAGTGATTATCGAAGACGATTCCCAGATGGTTTCTCTCAGAAAAAAAAAAGAAAGAGAAAGTGAAAAGAAAAAAATAGAAAATGAAAAGTAAAAGAAAGTGAAGAAAAGAAAATGAGGTTTTTTTTTTTTTTTTTTTTTGTTTTTTGGGAAACAACCAAACTAACTCATGCTCCATGAAAACTATGGAGCTTAACAGAGAGAAGGGAGGGGGCAGGTGATGGTGTTGGAGGAAGGGATGGGGGGGTCTACCCCCACCTATGGGAAAGATGGCACTGGAGCTTTGGTAGTGGGCAAGGTGGCGAGGCCTAAACACAGAGTAACGCAATGGGCAACCAATGTGAAAAGGAAGAGAAAATGAAATGTCAGTTCAAAGCTGGTAGTGCCCTGCCTGCCCCTGGATCACACCCCACACCTCATCGGTCAGAAAACCATGCTAGCTTCAATACCTCCTGACCTGTCCTGTTGCTGCACTACGTCCACTGTCCCTACTGCTTGCCTCAGCTAAACTCTCATCACTCTCGGAGGACAAGCAAATGCCACAACCCCTGGTGCAGAGTTGGGACTGGCCCATAGGTAATCTCAGGGTGATGGGGCCCGTGAAGTAAGTACAGGAGTTAGGGCACATGCCTCGCACCACATGACTCCTGAGATGGCTGGTGCAACGCAGGGGGGGTCCGAGCACCACAGGGTCCAGGCAGCCCTGTGACCTCGTGCCCTCATGCTGACCACTGGCTCGACTGCGGAGTATAGCCACGAGTGACCCCTGGGCTGCCTGAGCACCACTTGGGGGAGGTTCCCTCCACCCCTCTAAAAGCAAAATATAATGATAATAGTCAAGCAGCTACTGAAGAGACTAAACCAAAATGTCCCAGACTCTGCCACAGGAAACCATATCAGCGGGGAGAATCACGCGAGACTTGGCGAGAGCCCGAAGCAGCGTGTGGCGAATGATGACAGCCCAGAAATCAGGATCTGTCAAGAGGGAATTCAAGTTGGCTTTGAGGATTTCTATTTTCCCCCAAAGGGACAAACACAAACTAAGCTGCCTTCCCCTCCACCCTCATCAGGAAGAACATGTAAAGAGTCTCTGGAAAGTAAGGTTCTTGAGCTTAAAGTAAAAACAGCCCCAAACAGAGTATTTACTAGCATAAAAGCAACTAATCCATCTCCTATTATCAAGGTAATAGAAGTTTACTTATCCAAAGCCAGAAGAGAAATACCTCACCCAACCCACCAAAAATGCTCACAGGATTGTGCAACTTTGAATTACTAACTCATAAAATACATAGTAGCTGGGTACTGTTGTAATCCTAATAGCCTTGGAGCAAAGGCATACAGAATCATACTGTTTATATTTTGTTTGTTGAACATGTTAATGCATTCAATGGACACACAAACAAGACTCTCAACCTAAAAAAAACCAACCAAACACATGACTCAAGGTTTGACTATGAAGTACACAGCTATAAATTCACATGCAGAGCTGTACATGTAACTGTGCAGATGGAAAGACAGTGTTTGCATAAACCAGCAGAAAGCTGATGTAGGGATTTATTTTAACATTAGCTCATAAAGGCCTCTAAAGACAGTAATTATTCAAACAAATAGACACCAAGACCAAATATATAAAAGATAAGCATTTGCCAACGACAACATCTTATTTGCTTTTCTATGATAAGTAAGGTATCTCCGACTCCGTCTTTATCTTGTGCTGAGGAGAAAAGTGACCAAGAACAGAATACTCAGAATACTCAGTGGGAATCCCATCTCTTACTTGCAAATAGTCCTGCAGAAACATTCTGTCTGCTGGGCTCAGATACTCGCTCTGGACACTTTTTCCTTTGTTCAAAAAAAAGGGTCTAGGTTGATTTTTTCCCCTCTTTTTGATCATGCCCAGTGATGCTCAGGGGTTACTCCTGGCTCTGCACTTAGGAATTACTCATGGTAGTGCTCAGGAGACCATACGGGATGCCAGAGATTGCACCAGGTTGACCACCTGCAAGCCAAATACCCTCCACCCTGTGTGATCGTTCTGGCCCCCAGATTTTTTTTTTGTTAAATCCCACAAATGGTGCAGTCATTCTATGCCTGTCCCTCGTCCCTCTCCTTCTGACTCATTTCACTCATCTGTGGGATATAAAAATCATAATATGACACTAATACCCAAGGACAGTAGAAACAGGCCCACAGATGGAAGCCTGCCTCAGGTGCTGGGGGAGAAGGCAGCTGGGGCAAAGAAGGGACCACTATGACAATATGACAAAAATAATTGGAAGTGATCACTCTGGATAAGAACTGCATGCCGAGAGTAGGGAAAGGAATAAACATGATAACCTCTCAGTATGTGTACTGCAAACATAATGCCCAAAAGAGTGAGAACACAAGAGAGAGCAAGCAAGAGAAAGAGGGAGAGAGAGAGTCAGAGAGAGAGAGGGAGAGAGAGAGAGAGGAAAAGTGTTTGCCATAGACGCAGGTTTGAGGGGAAACTGGGAACACTGTTGATGGGAAATGTACACTGGTGTAGGGATGGGTGTTGGAACACTGTATGACTGAGACCCAATAATAAACAGCTTTGTAACTGTGCATCTCACAGCGATTCAATAATCATAATCATAATAATATAATATAATAATAACAACAACAACACTCCCCAAGAATATAATTTGTGGGGCACAGTACAAAAATATGCATGGTGCATGGGCCCATGCTTGAAACCAATGGATTTGAAGAGGTGTGGAGCCTGAGTCTTACGGCCACCAAGCTCTGTGCTGCTCTGCAGGACCCCATGGGGGTCGCCACCCCAACCTGACTCAGCGCCAGGCTTTCTCCCTCGGTCATGGCTGTAGAATACGTCCCAAATTCAACCAGCAGCCTCATAATGACTTCACTGGCTCTTTGGAGACGTGGATGTTGGCTCCGGATTGCACAGACTTGTTTAGACTAACCGCGGCCTAGTGACCATGACCTTCAGTTTCACCCCTGTCTGTCCAGCCTGCAGCTGGCCAGCAGCCTTGTGAGCAGGTCACTAGCCTTGTCTGCTTCTGACTGCCTGAGGAGCCCCTGGAACAGCACCTAACACGCCCACACCGCTCCCATCACCCACGTCTACCTGTGAATATTTTCCGGAACCTCCTTCCGGAGCCGGGGAGAGCTGCACCCACCCAGCAGGGCCGTGGTCTCTCCCTCACTCTCACCACCCCAGGCTGCGCAACAGACTGTGTGGCCGGGCTGTGAAATGCACAGATTTGGAAAGACCGCCAGTGATTCCGTCTACTTAACTGGATTTAGTCCAGAGGATTTTCCAGCCAACTGGCATCAGGTCTCTAATTTACAGCTGCCAAGCAACCTCCCTAAGTGCTTGCAGGTCCTCAGCTGGACTGTTTAATGTCTACCTTTAACACACCAACCACCTGCCTTCAAACACGACACTCAGCAGCTTTGACCGCAGGGCGCAGAGTTATAAAATTTACAGCTTCTTAACTTGGAAGACCACAGATGTGGCGTGGGACTCCACCAACTCTGTGGCGATGTGGAGGGAGGTGCGTGTTGGGGGGATTTCGTTTCTCCTGGGGCACAACACGACTAAACGGCGCACGCAGAAACTAATCGTGGGTGACTAGCTTGCCTGTGCTGCAGCTTTAAATCATGTGTGTGTGCACGTGTGTGTGTATGTGTGTGTGTAGTTGGGGTGGGGAGCTCCCCAGCAGTGCTCAAGGAGCCAGGCCCCACCAGCGATTTTATTTTATTTATTTCTATTTTTCTTTTTTGGGTCACACCCGCGATACTCAGGGGTTACTCCTGACTCTTTGCTCAGGAATTACTCCTGGTGGTGCTCAGGGGATCATATGGGATGCTGGGGATCAAACCTGGGTTGACCAGTGCAAGGCAAACACCCTCCCCACTGTGCTATCGCCTCCGGCCCCCACTGTCACTGTCTGTCTTCCCGTTCATCTTTGATTTGCTCGAGCAGGCACCAGTAACATCTCCATATGACCTGTCTCATGCAAGTAGAGCCCAAGGGAACCTGCTTGCTCCAGGAACATAAAGAGCCTCAAACCATTCCATCAGGTCATGGGAATGAGGTCTATAATTGTTACTGGTATCTGGCATATCAAATACAACACAGGTAGCTTGCCAGGCTCTGCCGTGCGGGTAGCATACTCTTGTAGTCATCTCAAAATCCAGCATTTATTGATGAACCGCACCGGCTGTGATAGGCTGGTCTGCTGGATGGAGTTCTGACGAGGAGGAAGACTGGATGTGGAAAATGGAGGTCCTCATGGAGTGGGGGTTGTCTGGCTTGTTGTGAGGCTCTGCTGGGGTGGCGGGACAGGGCTAGAACCTGACATCCCTCCCGGGCACCTCATGAGCGGCTGGGCACAGTGAGAGCCAGTAGCAGCTCTGCTCCATGTCTGTCTCTGGATCAGCATACCTGGGTCGGATTAAAAAGACTGCCTGCAGCAGGGTGGATCTTGATGAGCCGGGCTGTGATAGGCTGGTCCGCTGGGTGGAGTTCTGATGAGGAGGAAGTCCGGATGTGGAAAATGGAGGTCCTCATAGAGTGGGGGGTCGTCTGGCTTGTTGTGAGGCTCAGCTGGGGTGGCGGGCAACCCACCAGCCCCCACCAGCGATTTTAGGCCAACTAGGCCTGCAGTTCAGAGCAAGGATCTGAGGATGGGGTGCTCCTGGGCTGCTGCAGTGCTGGGGGTGACTGAGGTCATCCAGGTCAGGCAGAGGCCTCTGGGGCTGCACGCAGCAATGCGCTGGGGACTACGAGATGCTGGAAACAAGCCCAGTCAGGTGCCTGCTTGCCGTGTGGCCTGATCACTCTTTCACCTCCCGGCTCCGACATGAGACTCTATCTCCTCTGCCCGTATCTTCTGCACGATGCTGGGAGCTACAGTTTCCGGCATTTCCATCATGGAAATGTGCTGCCAGGCTTTCTCAATGGAGGCCCATAGGGTTTCAGGCTGGATCATTGCAGTTGTGATATTGGGGTCCGGGTGGGATCATCGCAGAGATGGGCGCTGTGATCTTGGGGCACGGGATGGATTATAACTGAATGAGGGTCCTGTGGGGAAGGAACCCTATTTCAGTGCACTCAGTTGACAGCTTGGCACGGTGGGGCTGGACAGCGTCCACTCTGGGTCTCTGTTGCCTCCTACTTGTTGACTTGAAGCCCGCAGCCCACGGGTAGGTGTCCTGCTGACGATGACGTGTGGTGAGGGGCCTGGCAGGAGATACCCCTGCCCAGGCCTTATCGGGAACGCAGGCCAAGGTGTGGGCCGACAGGCTAAAAGAGACAGCCACGGCCACTGTCTGAGTCTGCTCACCATATTCCAGAGGGGAGGAAGAGGAAGAGAGGCTTGCACCAATCTGTCACATAATGATCTGCTGTAGAGTCCCCGAGGCCCAGTCTTCAAGAGTGGACAAGCGTCTACACAGGAATGAGCCGACTGTAGCTGGCTGCTCCTGCCCTGTGGCCCTGTCTCCCATGGTCTGTCCATTCCACACAAATCCTCTCTCGAGTCATCACCTCCGCGTGTGGTGGCTTCTTCGTTCATCTGTACACCGGCCTCATCTTCCCCTCACACGGATGTTATCATCTTGAGGCACGTCTTGAAGTCTGGGGGCTGGTTTCCTTGGCGGCTGGGGCGGCATTCAGACAGTGGGGATCACCTCGTGCTAGTCAGGGTCATCTCCAAAATAAGCACGCCCGTCCCCATGCCCAGTCAGCACCTCTGACCGAGCGAAGGGGGGCAGCAAGCTGTCTGCAATCTCCTTCCGGGTCATGTTTGGCCTGACTGGTCTTGCCGGGGCTTCCGTCTTCCTGGTTGCAAGATTTTCCCTGTTGCAATTCCAGGGGAGCAGCTTGCGAAGAGTTAAATCCCCACGTGGCTTCCACAGCCACCCCCCCACCCCCCAGGAAGATTCTCCAGGGAAAGAAGGGTTTTGTCAGGCTTCTGGAAGGAGGAATGTGGGTAAAAACACAGGGATCAGATTTCAGTCTGAGGCCCGATGACCTACACTGTCCCGCCAGGCCAAGCCGGGTATGCTGCCCTGGCTAATGAAACACTCACCCTGCATTTCCCCGCCACCCTCTCCACCACATGACAGCTTGATGGAGAATGTGACTCCTTCATTGTCTGTGTGTGAGATGGGGAGGGAGGAGGGCAAAAGAGGAGGAAGAGGAAAAGTTGAGAAGAGGGGAGGGGGCCTGGGGTTGGGGGGGAACAGAGGAAGAAGGAGACAGAATGGGTGAGAAGAAAAGAGTGGTGAGGGAGGGAGGGGAGGGAGAGAGGGAGACACAGAGAGAGAGAGAGAGAGAGAGAGAGAGAGAGAGAGAGAGAGAGAGAGAGAGAGAGAGAGAGAGAGAGAGAGAGAGAGAGAGAGAGAGAGAGAGAGACAGAATCCACCTTCAGTCATTTCTAGAGAACGTGGCATCCCGAGGGCCTGAGGGACAGTCAGGGGGAAGGTTCTTACCTGCACATCTGATCCCCAGCACCGTTTCTATATGAGCACTGCTAGGGTGATCCCTGAGCACAGAGTCAGAAGTAAGCCCTGAGCACAGCTGGGGGTGGCCCAAGCTGACCCTCATACACTCTCCAAATTGACCTCTAAATTAACACCTTAGAGAAAAAGTGTCAAGAGAAAAAGGGAGGGTGGGAGATTACTGTGGTTTTAATTCTTACTGCCAAGGACTCAAAAAAAAAAAAAAAAAAAACTCCACTGGCCTTTTGCATCACGCTTAAGCAAAGAATGAAGTCAATGACCTTAAATGACCTGACTTTCTGTTTCCAAATGGGAAAATGTCAGGATGTCACATACACTTAGAAACCCTAACATTGGGGCCGGGCGATAGCCCAGCGGGTAGGGCGTTTGCCTTGCACACGGCCGGCCTGTGCCGGCCTGGGTTCGATCCCGGCATCCCATATGGTCCCCGGAGCACCGCCAGGAGTAATTCCTGAGTGCAGAGCCAGGAGTAACCCCTGAGCATCGCCGGTGTGACCCAAAGAGCAAAAAAAAAAAAAAACCCCTAACACAATTGCCGACTGCCAATGAAATCATAACGCTATCGGGAGTGATCATATTTAACAAGGAAATCCCAAGCAGTGCTCAGGGGCCTCTCCCATTAACATAGAGCATCCCAGCAGCTCAGGGGGAATCTCGAAGGGCCCCAAATGCAGCAACTTGGGCCCTGCAGGGCTGGGGGAACACAAAGCCCCAACCACACCCCAGCAGTGGCTCACCCCTCCGGAGTGGTGCTGAGGGGCCGTATGCAGGGGCTTGAACTCAGGTCGGTGCGTGCAGAGCTGTGCTCGGGAGAACTCACAGCTCCTTGGCAAAGGTATGTGCGGATTCATGTCTACTCATCTTCAGCTTTACTTAGACCATTTTAGAATGTGATTCCTCTCTCTCTCTCTCTCTCTCTCTCTCTCTCACACACACACACACACACACACACACACACACACACATACATTTCAGCTCTTGAGCTCTCTGGGGTGCAAAGCCCTCCACAGAAGTCCAGAATGTGGATTCTGTTTTTCTCAGACTCCCAAATCCCATCACAAGAGGACAAAACAAATACATTAACTATCCTACAGACCTACTGGAAATACCAGCCAATTTTTAAATCTTCTGGATGACTAACCGGTGACCATGTCCAAAAGAAATTCCTGAGCTTCATTGCCAGGCACTGTGCTGACTGAGAGGGAAATGTGGACATTATCTCCTTTCCTGTAACACTATTGGGAGTGACTTCAGTGACTGCTCGCCAGAGCAATGTTGATTCCTTTTGGTGCTGGAGTGTGTGTGTGTGTGTGTGTGTGTGTGTGTGTGTGTGTGTGTGTGTGTGTTTTGGAGAGAGAGAGGGAAAGAGAGTGAGAGAGAGAAACAGAGAGAAAGAGAGAGACACACAGAATAGTTTCCTACTGGGCCAGGCAGAAATAGAACACAGAACCACATATATCTGCTTTTTCCCCCAAGTTGTTGACGCAGATCTGCTTGTTTCTACTTGAAAATAAAAATGGGCTCAATGGCCTTAAATAATGCCGGAAAAAATCTGAGAACTAAGGCAACACAGAAACCCTTGATTACCCTGAGGATTTCCCTTGGCCGCGGAGGAAATCAAGGGGCCAGGACTGTGCGTGCCGACATCCACCTGTTGCAAATGTCGACACCTTGCGTCGAGGATCGGTGGAGAACATATGCTGGGGAAACTGCTCGGAAATCAGACGGGCACCTTAGCTGCTGGGAAAAGCCGAGGTCTGGTTTCCATTTCGGTTAAACTGAGCATCCCGAGGACGATGTTCTCTAAAGCCGTGACATACAGAAATATCCAGAAGCTGCTGCTCCTGAGTGTTTGGTGCTGAGCTGCGCACCTCCTCCAGGGCCAAGGGACCGCACTCAAACTATTCCCAGGAGAGCGTCGCCCTGCCTTGAGCTAGCCTTGCTCATCTGGGAGGGGGCTTTGGGTGGTGGGGGCAACCACACCAACCACAAGATCCCGTCACTTGGGGATAGGAGAGCCTTCGAGGAAGCAATTGGCCCCTCATCCGGAGTCTGGGAGCTCCCGTTTTCAGGGCTGGCCTTGCTCTCCCACTGTGCTGTGTGCCCGTGAGCACAGTTCTGCCTGGTCTTGAGGGACAAGGAAAGCCAAAGGAGTGTCACGTGAGCTCTGCAGATCGTGTGGGCTCCTCTGAGAATGTCAGCAGATGGCAGTGTTTTGGGACGTTCCCCAGGGTTGCCTTGGGGGACAACAGCAACTCACAGCTGTCCTCACCTTTGCATTGGTTTAATACCTCCAAGGTTGACTTATCGATCGGGCAAAGATGGCTCTACTTTCTGTCCATCCGTCATTCACTGGTTTGTCATTCATTCCTTGGTTCGTTTGTTCTTTCATGTCATTCGCTCACCCCCCTTCCTCTCTCCATCACTACTGCAGTTTTGACTGCACACACTCAGTGGCTGTACTGGCACACAGATGTGGGGGGCGCTGCACTCAGTTGTGGCGTCTGTGCACATTCTGGCTGGGTGCTCACCAGGGACTGCACCGCCAGTCACAGTGCTTGCACAGACTCCAGCTGTAGCAGTTCCTGGGGGTAGCACACCTGGTTGTGTGCCAAAGATTACACACGTGGTTGGCCACCGGGACTCTTGGGAAGCACCGGTTGCTGGGGGCATCCTTGGTGCATGTGGGTGGCACTGGGGATCAAACTCATGGCTTCATGCTGCTTCCAAGGCAGTCCTATTTCCACCAAAGGAGACTGTCTACTCTTTCAAAAGACTCAGCTGCTGCATGTCCTTTATGCAATAAAATGGGTCTTGCACATCTCTGAGGTTGTTCTGCTAAGAGAGTTTCAGAGGCTGTAAGAGAGTTTCAGAGGCTCCAGGACAGGGCCGGGAAAGAGTGGAAGATGCTTGTTGAACCTGAAAAATTATTTCCCAGAGAAGAGAAGCAGGGCCTGGCTCATTTCGGTGATTCATCCAGAGTGACCTGATAGTAGCAGAGCTCTCAAAGCATCAACCTTTGTGTTCAACTGTGCCCTGTGGCTGTAACTCATGTTGCTTGGAAAATGAATGGCATCCCCAAGTCAAAAATACTTCTACACACGCTTCAAAGATGGGAAATGAAAATTAGCTCGGACATGTTTTATGGTTCAACAATCTATGCATCCCCCTGTTTAACAAGGGTATGGGCACTAAATAGGCACCAAGAAAGAAAAACTTTCTTTTTTTAACAGACACTTTGGGGCTGGAGCAATACTACAGTGAGTCAGGCATTTACCTTGCATCAGCCTTTCCCGGTTCAATCCCTGGCATCTCTTATGGTACCCTGAGCACTGCCAGAACTGACTCGAGTGCAGACACAGGATTTACGCCTGAGCACTGCAGAGTAGGGCTCCCTCGAACAACAACAACAACAAACAACCCCATCTCCGAGCCCCACCCCTCCAACCCTGCCCCAGACAAGAAGGGAATGTAGACAGAGGAAAATTAATTGGCCAGAAGGTCAGTACCTGTGTAAGTATATACCCAGGTGGCTAAGGAGGAAAATTAGCCAAGATAATGGAAGCATTTGACTCCCATATATAACTGGAACGAAGAGAGACTGTTTTGTCCGACAGGCCATCCCGAGGGGTTCTGACAGACACACTTCTACAGAATCTGACACTATAATCAGAACTTAGAGAACGCGCAATAATTGAACCGTCTGAGAGAAAAAATATACTTACCCTTTCTGCGGATGGGGCAACATTTTTCATTTTGTGAGGTTCCCACACTTTGATCTCAGTCATCCCACAGGATTGTAAAACACATTCAACATTTTTATATTGGAGTGAACATATTTTTGGCTCCCAAAGTGTTCATTTGGTTCAATTCATACTTATAGGAAAAGGCATATGAACTTTATTTAACTTCCTTTAAAGAATATCGCCATGAATTACGTGGATACTGACACAGAGTCCAGTTTTGTGAAAAGTGATTCATTGCATGTTGCGATTTTCAGTTTTAAAAGCTCTGCATTCTATCAGTTTTGGGAGGTACGAGAGAGCATGTGATAAAGGCTAACCAGAAACTGGGGACAGTCTCTTGAGAGCAATAAATTATAATTTAAATATTAAAATCATTAACTCAAATTCTTTTAAAAGATAAAATACACATAATACTAGATGACTGAATTTGATTCTTTTTTCAAGCTCCTAACATGATTACACGTTACTAATGAAACCGTAACTCCTTTAAAAATACAATCAAGGCACGTCCAATTAATCACACACATTTCCCTCTAGAACCTTCTCAGACAGGCCACATTCCTAGGGCATTAATTTAAGCTTTCATTGAGTCTAAAAGTAGAATGAGTACATTAAGATTTTGTAAAATAATAGTTCAGCAAATGGGCCCTTATCGCTGAGATGGAACTGGGATTTTATATTTATTCATAGAGACATGATTGTTCTGTATTTGCATTGTTGTAAAAATCATTTTTAAAAAAGGCACTTCTATATATCCAGTTGAACTGGAGAATACCTGGTGTTTTTGCCATTTTATTTCCATCTAGCCACTCTTCGTCCTGATGTCTCCTTGTTTTCTTCCCGAGACCAATAACGGGAGGTCGAGAAACGTGAGCAGTTCTGGGGAACTCTAATGCCAGGTGAGAACCTCCTTCCATTTCTTCAAAACATCCAAACTTTGAGGAAAACCGCTCGGCCTGGTGACCAATCCCGAGATTCTGCTTTAGTGCTACGTAGAGTGATGAAGGGACGCAGAGCCAGAGGAAACAGAGGCACTAAAGGAAGTTCGCAGCTGGAGGCTGGTGCAAGAACTAGTGAAAGGTGTCAGTGAAGTGGTGCAACTGATCAGAATTGGGAGAAAACCTGACAAATGGGGGAAACGCACAGATTTACCAACTAGCACTCTGCCGGCTAAGTGAGCTCAGGCTTCCAGCACCAAAGAAAACCTGTCATGTGGCTGGACACATGCCATTATTTCTAGTCTATTCTTCATAGTGGTTTTCTGCAGGCAGTGTCTGGAGAAATTCACTGGAGATTCACTACCACAGCTTTGTTTCTATGAACAGAGCTAGAGCGAGAAGCAACAAGAAAAAAACCAGTTGTGTGTGCTGGAGTGGTTAGGACCCCACTTCTCAGTAGGAATGAGGCAGGGCAGAGACCCTGCTACCTGACTTACTCTGCAAGTGTTGAATTCACTTTGTGTCTATTTGCTTGGAGATAATTCCAAAACCCTTTGACAAAAGAAATACATCCATGTTGCCCCAAATCCTTGTGAGTAAAACATCTCTCTTAGAAAAGAGAACCAAAAAGATGTCTCCATATTTGCAATTCAGATGCTTGCTAGAAATCAGATGTGTAGATCCAGGAAAGTAATGGATTAGAAAATTCCCAGAAATCTATCACTTAAGAGAGTGTCTCAAGAGTAAAGTGTGATTTCAGGGACTGGATTCATTGTTGAGTTCCAAACCATTCCCATTTTACAATCAAGTCGGATTTGGGGCTCCAGTCTTCAGCCTCTGGAAATGCTGAGAGGGTTGGAAGAATTCTCTTTGGTGGAGCAATACTCAGCGGTGCTCAGAGACTACTTATGGTTCTGAGATCAGGGGCTACATGTGGTGCTGATGTAGGCAGGGGGCCTCATGGCAGTGAACTGTTGCCATTAGGTCGTCACCTTTTGGAACCAGGAATGAAGACTTGATAGGACCCATAATCAACAACAGACCCTGAGGAAGTCGAACCCACCTTCTTCCGCACAGCCCTTAACCCCCCATCAACTTTGATGGTCCAGCAGAAAATTCCAGAGCATTCCAACCCAAAGGGATAAAAGCCCCCTTTGGAAATCAGTCAGGGCTTGCTCCCTCTCAGCCTCTGGAGCAGCCCGCATCTCCCCTCATGTGATATATACTCTCTCTTTCTATCACTTTCCCTCCTACTTCCCCGTCCTAAAACCTCCTTAATAAAACCTGTTTTACTTCACTGCTCGTCGACTCCTGAAAATTCTTTTCTGTGAGAAAGACAAAAACCCTAAGGAAACCCTGGGTAAGGCCTAGGACTGACTTTCCTTTTCTGCAAAGAGCAATTCCTCACTCCAACCTGAGTCCGTGGCTCCCCAAGAAACGCCGGGTGGTGGGGATCAACTCCCGTGCCTAGAGATCAAGCAGACATCAGGTGTGGCTTGACAGCCACCTTGTGGGGCTGGTGGGGCTCAGGCCCACACCGTGCAGGGGCTCATCGCAGACTTTATCAGTCCTAAGCCTGCCC
This sequence comes from Cryptotis parvus, assembly GCA_021461705.1. NCBI lineage: Eukaryota > Metazoa > Chordata > Mammalia > Eulipotyphla > Soricidae > Cryptotis > Cryptotis parvus. The sequence continues at coordinate 257,863 of JAJIBD010021312.1, read as the reverse complement.
AGTGGTCCCAGGTGGCAGAAGCAGCTGGGGAGAAAGTGACCATCTCTCTCCCCTTCCGGCCTCACATAAGCCTCCTGTGGGGTCCACCTGCATCAGTGCTGGGGATGAACCCTGAGCCTGTTGCATGCACTCTCAGCCCCTGGAAGAACATTTTTGTGAATAAATGCTGTGAGTTCTTCAGGGAATTCCCAGCCCATAGACACAGGGGATGACAGTTGGCATCTCGAGTTCATAAGATGATTGCTGGATAACCTGTTTAACCATACCCTGGCTAGCCTTGGATCTTTGCACTGCTGCTGAGGGATTGTTTGTCTCCTTCCTATTAGCATTTTACATATCCTTGGGCCAAAGAGATTTCTTTCTTGTGTAGACACAAAAGGAGTGTGGGAGCAGGTGCTTGTGAGTTAGTTTGACACTAAATTGCTCCTGGATGTCTTTGTCATATTTTCCAACTGGTGCTCCAGTGCCCATGGATTGATTTTAATATCTCCCACATGGTCCCTATGAGGGACTGGATGGTACCAGGAAGAGTTCATCCTGGCTACAAACTGGGTCCACCTTTAGGAAACCCAGCTCTGACAAAGATTAAAGCAAAGATCACAATAGTTTGTCTCACTTAAGATAAGCCTGAGTAGCCTCACAGTATGAAAGGCTTTGAAAGAAGCAAGAGCACTTAAGAAATTGCACTGGAGCAGAGTAGAATGGACAAATGACCTTGAGGAAGATGGAGACATCAATCGAACATGGGGAACACAGTTTGGATTACGTGACATGATCTCCCCATTAAAGTTCACCCTATCGACATCTTATCTTGGGTGCAGTTATTATGTCAGACCCTCTCTAAGGTGTCTGCATAAGAAACTGGATTGGGAGGAGGGGAGCAACGCTCTGCATTAGCATCTCTTAAGCTTGAGCCAGGGGCAGTGAAGCCCACTCAACACTGCAATGCGTCTCCCTCATCTGTGAGGTCAGTTTCCTCTGCCAGTACAAAACAACGTCACATGAGAGCAAAATAACATCACATGACAGCAAAACTTTACATGAGAGCAAAATAATGTCACATGAAAATAAAACTTCACAGGAAAGCAAAACAATGTCACACAAGAGCAAAAACAACATCACACGAGAGCAAAACAATGTCATAAAAGAGTAAAACAACATCACACGAGAGCAAACTTCATATGAGAACAAAACAACATCACACGAGGGTAAACAACTTCACACGAGAGCCTGGTTATGTAGGCTCTCAGGAAGCAGTGAGTCACAGGATATCGACACAACCTGAAGCAAGTCACTCTGTCTGGAAGGCAATTAATCAAGCCCCAACCCTGAAAAATGGGGAAATGTACAGATTTACTAACTAGGAGAGGCAAAACAAACGATGTTATCAAGGAACCAATAATTTGTGTGCGTGAATGCCTTCTAGATCCATCTGCAGGGATGTAGACTTCTTAACCATTATTATTACCCATTAATCATATATGAGTTGGTTTGCTCTGTCAACCTATGGAGTAAAGAGTCACATTGGGCCAGGCAGGTAGCAGAACGCCAAGGAAAATACGACTTAAAGATGGTGCACTCTTAACAGCTGAGTGTCCTGCCAGCACTTGGCATGGGAACACTTTCTCTGGGATACTTACTGACCTCTTCCCGGTTCAGGTGTCTGTGTCTCGCCTTTGCACCCTGAGAAGATACCTTAGAACTAGGAGAATGGGCATCACCACACACTGAGAACTCAAGGAACGGAAAGGGCTTACTTCAAAGACGAGCGTCTCATTGGTGGGTCCTGCGGCAGACAGACGTTCTGGGTGGTTGAAGGGGCGCTGGTATTCGAAGGTGGTCCCAGCAAAAGAGAACTCCCCAGGCCAGTTGATGCTCCAGCCCCCGTGAGGTAATACTTGTGACTGAGGCTCCGAACAGCCAGGTAGCTGGAGGAGATCTGGAGCTCCTGGATCTCGATGCTGCGGCCCCCGCGGGATGGTGACCACTGGATAATATTCTGCACGGGCAGAAGACAAGATTTCCACATGTGCATTGGACAAAGGCAACCGGAAAGGCTCCGAGCTGGTCTGAGGCTGGGCCACACAAAGTGTCACTCCAGCTGCTCAGCAGAGGGCTGTGAAGCACCAGCCACAGTGAGGGGAGGTTGGGCGGGGGTGGTGTGCTGGGGCATGCCTGGCTGCTTCTCTTACCATTTGCCTTGTGCTGGTTGAGGTACAGGCCTTTGTAGAACTTGCATGTCGAATTATCACCTTTGCAAACGCCACAGGCATCCGATACTGCTTTAGAGCCCAGTTCATGGTCACATCCCACTGGCTGTGACCAAAATAAGAAACAAACCAAAACCAAAACATCAACCGTGGCAAAACTCAGAGCATCAGCTGAGGGTAACTGGGAAGCTGCTGGCTTTGTGCATCTGCAGAACGTTGGCGAGGGGAGACATGCTGGGCAGCACCACCTCCCATCTGATGATGGAGAGAGGGTGGGCATAGGGGTCTGTCCTTTCCTCTGTCACTACTAGAGACAAAGCCAGGCAAGTGCTGTCCTGACCCTGATAGATTCTTCCTCTGCAAACGTGAGATAAAAAAGTCACCCTGCAGGGCCAGAGCGATAGTCCAGTGGGGAGGGCATTTGCTTTGCACACAGCTAACCCAGGTTTGATCCCTGGCATTCCATATGGACTCCCAAGCACTGACAGGGCTAATTCCTGAGTGCAGAGCCATGAGTAACCCCTAAGCATTGCCGATGTGACCCAAAAGCAAAAAAATTTTTTTTAAAAAGTCACCGTGGTTGCTAACAGCAGATGTGTTTACTCAGGCCAGTTCAACTTCTAAAACCTAAAAATGCTGAAGATCTCCACTCCCCGGAAAAAATATCCATCTGACCACCTGAGAGCGCTTTAATACATCAAATTAAAAGAGAAAGCGTATAGCAAAGGAAAGGCAAACTAGCTTCTTACACTAATAGCTGCGCTGCCATAGCACCAGAGGCTCCAGTCGCCTCTGTGCCACCTTCCTGGTCCTCCTCATTTTTCTCACCGAGGGCCCAGGATGCTCAAGGCACCCCTGGTTGGTCACCTGCATTCCCTTGTCCTGTTATTCTCACAGGTAAGTGAGATCATCTGATCACCAGTGGACTCGGCAAACACTAAAGAGGACAAGGAGTGTGTACATTCTCCTGCCATTCCACCCTATGGCACAATCAGGATGGAGCCTGTGTTGTCCCCATTCCACCAATGTGGAAACTGGAACAGGAAAATGAGACAGGCTTATGCCTACAGAGGGAGGGAACTTGGAGCCAGTTCTCACCTCCGCTTAGGAATGGGACCTTTGCCCCGCCCATCCCCTCACTCCCCAGGACCTTTATTTTTACCCAGATTCAGAATTCTGGAGCACTTCTCAGAGCATGCCTTGGTGATGAGGAAACCCCGCATACTCACACCCCCAAAGCAGAAATGTTCTCTTACTTCACAAATTCCATCGATGCAAACATCATTTTTGTTGGGAGAGCAAGGGGTTCCATCCTTCACCTTGCCAGACATGGCAAAAAAAGAATTCAAAGTTCTCAGCCTTGCAGTACAGTTTACACCGGTCTTCCTCTAGAAGAAAAGAGAGCAAGGGGAATACAGCCAAGGGAAAATCATAGCAAATGACATGACTACCAAGTGGGCAGGTTAAGTCAGAAAACCATACGGATGAACATGGAAAATACCATGCAGGCTTTGGTGGGGGTGGGAAGGAGTGGTGTCTGTGACTGTATATGAACAAATATACATGTTTTGCTTTATTTTTGGCTCATGCTCAGGCCCCGGCTGTGCTCATAGCTCACTACTGGTTCTGCACTCAGGAATTACTCTTGGTGGGTTTCCAGGGACCATACATGGTGCCATGACTCCAACCTAGGTTGGCTGTGTGCGTGGCAAGTGCTTTACCCACTATCATCCTGCACAAAGAAGTGTGTCAGAAGTGGGATTAGAGTTCTTTAACCTGCCATGATCCAGAGACTCATATATAAACCTTGAGAGAGATCAACAAGATGCAGAGATTCTGCTGGACACCGCTCTAGGCTGAATTATCTGGGGAACATTGGAGGTGGTCAGGTGAGTCCAGCACCTGCCCTAACAGAGCCCTGGCAGTCACTGTATCACTGTCACTGTCTTCCCGTTCATCATCGATTTGCTCGAGCGGGGCCCCAGTAACATCTCCATATGTCTGTCTCATGCTAGTAGAGCCCAAAGGCATCTGCTTGCTCCAGGAACATAAAGAGCCTCAATCCATTCCGGAATGAGGTCTATAATTGTTACTGGTATTTGGCATATCAAATACAGCACGGGTAGCTTGCCAGGCTCTGCCGTGCAGGTAGCACCACTCTTGTAGTCATCTCTAAGTCCAGCATTTATTGATGAACCACGCGGCCGCAAGTGGCGCGAGAGACAGGCTGTGATAGGCTGGTCTGCTGGGTGGAGTTCTGATGAGAGAGAAGTCCGATGTGGAAAATGGAGGCCCTCATGGAGTGGGGGGTTGTCTGGCTTGTTGCAAGGCTCTGCCGGGCAGTCACCCAGAAATTAAATATTGAAAGACTCAGATATTCGGACTTTGTGGCTGAACTCTGATAGAGTCGGGAACGGGCTGACTCCCCCATATCCCAATACTCCCAAAGGCCACAGCAGTCACACACTCCAAAATGCCAACCAGTTAAAAATTTAACTCCAGTTATTTCACCTCATTAAAATTTTGTATTTTCTGGAGTTCATGGCCATGTTAGTGGCCATGTAACACCCTCAAACTCTACAACACTAATAAACCAAAAGTATCACACCTGATTGGGTGGAATACAATATAGAAGGAATCCAATCTTGATTAACAAAATATCAACACAGAAGGCTTAACCTCTAACCATATCTTAGTAATATATTATAAAAGGGCTTAATAGCTTCATGATGAGATACACGATCTTCACTAACTTTCTTTTGAGGAAACATTTTTTGATCTTTATTTTTTGTAAATTATTACAAGCAATCTAAAATAAATTACCGAGGGCCTGCTATAGGGTCAGGTTTAAGGGGTGGTTAGAAAATTAGAGATCATGGTGGTGGGAAGGTGCAGTGTGGTGGGATTGCTGTTGGTATATTAAATATCTGTAACAAATCCTCACAAAAACTTTGAAAGCCAGTGTTTATGTAAAGTGTATGGAAAAATGAAATTAGAAAAAATAAATGGGATTCAAACCCTCACTTCCATACAGAGACCAGAAGACCCCCGGGCCAGAAGTAGGGAATTGAGTCTGGTGCCTTAGACCACAGGCCATCCTGACATACATCAAGTGCATATTACATGGCTTTAAAAATATGACTTGCATTTACTAATATACTTAAAACTGTTTAATATTCAAGGATTTTTTGAACCTTGGCAATAGCCATGGCAGATAAGAATGGGGAGCTGTGTAATGACTCCCCTTAGGTAGTAAATATTTTAGACAATAATATATCAATGAAGGTCATAGGGATAGTACAGCGGATAGGGTGTTTGCTTTGAATAATATATCAATGAAGGTCATAGGGATAGTACAGCGGATAGGGTGTTTGCCTTGAATAATATAGCAATGAAAGTTGGAGTGATAGCACAGCGGATAGGGTGTTTGCCTTGAATAATATATCAATGAAGGTCGGAGGGATAGCACAGTGGATAGGGTGTTTGCCTTGAATAATATAGCAATGAAGGTTGGAGTGATAGCACAGCGGATAGGGTGTTTGCCTTGAATAATATATCAATGAAGGTCGGAGGGGATAGCACAGCGGATAGGGTGTTTGCCTTGAATAATATATCAATGAAGGCCGGAGGGATAGCACAGTGGCTAGGGTGTTTGCCTTGCATGCGGCAGACCTGGGTTCGATCCTGGGTATCCCATATAGTCCCTTGAGCACACCAGGAGTAATTCCTGAGCATAGAAGCCAGGAGTAACCCCTGAGCACTGCCAGGTATGACTCAAAAAGCAAAAATAAATTAATTAAATATCAATGAAGTATGCTAAGTTCCTGTTAAATGTTATTTTCAAAACATGTATTTACTTGGCTGGAGTGGTCGGGGCAGAGCTGTATTGCCAGGAGTTGAACTAGGGTTGGTGACACGTAAAGTAAGTGTCTTAACCCCTATTCTCTCTTGAGCCCCGCTAGCTAAACTTTAGAAAGATAGTCAGGCTTGATGAAGGTTACAGTTTGCTGATGGTGTCTTAGTGAGTGCCATACTCTTTACTCTTATCTGGACAGTTCAAAAAGAAAAAAAAATGTATGGCACTTTGTGGGGTGGGGCTGGGGGTAGAAGGGCAAAGTGCATAAAACACACTGACAAATACCACACCGTGGAAACAAACAAACCAGACCTATAGGCTAAACACTGGGGACTCGCATTGACCCGCGGGTCCCTAGAAAGGGTCTGGCACCGTCAGCACAAAGCAAAGAGCCGGTCATTTACAGAGTGGACGAGTACAGAGAGGGATTGCTATGCCAACTGCCAAACAGGGGTCTCCTTGGCCAGGAATTCCTGATGATGTTTCTTACAGGAGACCGGCGTGAGCGGCACTAGGAGATCTGTCTGACAGCAGATTTACAGGTGTGTAAACAGTTTGCAAATAGTTGTGCTTCATAAAACCTCTCAATAAAAGCCAACTTCAATGGCAAAGAAGTCAGATCCCGAGGGCCCCAACCAGAGCCGCGCAGAGGGGCTAGGATTAGTTTCTTCGCAGCAGCTTGCCTTATGGCTGCTGATGTTTGCGCTTGTAGAGACCCAGGTTCATGGGGTCAGAAAGCAGTTCCCTAACACACTTTTGCGGTCAAGCTCACAAATAAGTCCAACAGAAATGTAGGAGGAAAAAGTTCCTTATTATGGGAGGGAGTCAACACTTAGGAGTCAAGACTTCCCTGCTCTTCTCTCATGCGCCTCGAACAGCACAACTGCCTCAAGTTCCCAGAAGTATTGGGAGAGAGTGGGAAGAGCCTCCCTTGGGTACTTCCCCTGTGAGGACGTGTGGGCCTCGGGCTGGGGGTGCTTCTGTTCACTGCATGCCCAGATGAGTCCACCAGCGGACCTCGTTTTCGTTAGTGCCCAGTTAACACATCTGAGCTGTGAGGGAAAGAAGGCACGTTCTCTCCCTGGTAGAAGCCGCAACCCAACCAGCAAAAGCACCAAGACACATTTTCCAAGTCACACATTCATTCCTCCACGTTTTCTAATGGCCTCAACACGGAGGCCATTATCTGAGGGGTGATAACAGAGCAAATTCCAGGAACACTGAACCTGGATGAAAGATGGAATGCGGGAAAGGCCAGGAGTTAGCTTGTTGAGGGAGTAAGGGATGTGTCCAGGGTTTACTTCTGGCTCTGTGCTCAGGGATCCCACCTGGCAGGGCTCGGGGGCCATATGCAGTGTTCCGTATGGAACTGGGGTCAGCTCTGTACAAAGCAGCAGCCGACCCCAGTTCCACCCCCAGCATTGCATAGGGTGTATTACGGCTTCAGCCCAGCTGAGAACTGTCCTAACATAAGTTGGGCACAAAGGGTAAGAGAAAAGAAGGACACTAGGAAGCATGGGACGGCCGGTGTCCGCACCCTGAGAAGCTCCACCTTCACCTGATGGGGTTGATCATGAGAGCTGGTGACACCAAGAGTGGACCAGAGCCTGCTGTAGGGTGGGCCCTCGTGTGGTTCCTACTCGGGCCCTGGGCAGGCGATGGCCTCTCACCACAGGGAGCTCACGGCTCACCAAGCCAACACACTTCCCTCTACGAACCTGTCTTTCTTCCCTTCAGTCTCACAGCTACAAGTGCACACCAAGTGCTGTTCACAGGCGCGGGACACCAGCAAACCGGGTCTGCAGTGGGCAAGGCCCTACCCGCTGTCTAGCACCTGGCCCCTAGACTCCTGAATTTGAGGGGCCCTTCCAGGCAGGGGCCCTGTAGGTGCCCCGGGTGCTTGAGAGTCTCCAGGGCTATCCCAGGCGGTGCTGGAGCAGGTGGCCCAGGGGGCTGAGCTGAGGCCTTGGCTGCATGCCAGGCATGTGCCTTAATCCCTTAAGTCTCTTGGGCCCCAGTTCTTTAGGCTTTTAGAAGGCGAATTCCAGAGTTCCTTCTCCACACCAAACATCTACTGACGCCTCACGACTTCCACCCGAGGCAGATTTCGGAAAGGTCCAGGCTGCCTTAGAGACTGGAGGAGTCGGGCGAACTGCAGCATCCTGGGCAGGTTCTCTGCGCATGCACCCCCCACCATCCCTCCTAGGGGGCTGTTTGTTTGCATGTGCACCCCAGGATCCCACCTACGGAGGGAGGGGAGAGGAGGAGGTTCTCTGCGCATGCCCATGGTCACTCCTGCGCTGGGTTTGGGGGCTCGTTCTGAGTTTTGGCACAGGTTCCTTGCCCAATCTTAGTCCCAGCACCTGTCATCAAGTTCCCATCTGCGTTTCCTGCTCTACACATGTGCCCGTGGATCTTCACGTCCTTTTCCAGGCAGGCAAGGAGGAACTTTCTGCTGAAGGCAACAGATATGAAAGGGAAAACCACAAGAATAGTGACAGCCTTTACAAAAACAATAGGAAGTACAGTTCACTATCACTATCACTATCTTCCCGTTCATCATCGATTTGCTCGAGCGGGCCCCAGTAACACCTCCATATGTCCTGTCTCATGCTAGTAGAGCCCAAGGGCATCTGCTTGCTCCAGGAACATAAAGAGCCTCAGACAATTATATTAGGTCATGGGAATGACCTAATATAATTGTTATTGGTATTTGTCATATCAAATACGACACAGGCAGCTTGCCAGGCTTGCCGTGTGGGTGGCATACTCTTGTAGTCATCTCTAAATCCAGCATTTATTGATGAACCGCGTGGTGCATAGCGGCCGCTGGAGCCGGGCAGTGATAGGTTCATCTGCTGCTGGGTGTAGTTCTGACGAGAGGGAAGTCCAATGTGGAAGATGGCGGCCCTCATGGAGTGGGGGGTCATCTGGCTTGTTGTGAGTGGCGGGCCAGGGCTAGAACCCGCCATCCCTCCTTCTGCTGAAAGCAACAGATATGAAAGGGGGAAACCATAAGAATAGTGACCACCTTTGCAAAAACAATAGGAAGTACAGTTAATTCTGCAAATTGTAGTAAAAATAAAAATAAATGTTGTGCTACTTAGTAAATATAAGATCTAATGATTTTTTAAAATGCAAGCCTTATCTCTGAAGCTATAGTAAGTCAAGTTTTAGAGTTTTAAATTCGTGATTGTGTGTGTGTGTGTGTGTGTGTGTGTGTGTGTGTGTGTGTGTATATGTCTCCCCAGCCTTCCCACCACTGTGACTGTCAGTTACCAAATGGGTGTCTCTGAGAGGCATATACGGTTTCACGAGTTTCTGGTCTGGACAATCCATACCCATTTCAATTAACATCCCTGAGAGACTTAATTGCTGAAATGTCAAAGGTAAGTTTAGAAACCTAAGTACATTCCAAACACATGAATCCTTGGGCTTACAGATGTGGAAGGCACGGGGTGTCTTGTGTGTGTGTGAGAATTGTGGAAAAATAAACCCTCTGGAAATGAATGAAAAAAAGTGTGTGGGGGAGAGGAGGGAGGGTAGGATGAGGGGGAACAAAAATCAAAGGCTGAGAATCTCTGGCCCACCGGCTCCGTCTGTGACTCACAGCGACGGGCCAGTGTGACTCCAGCCATTCCCCTTACCTTCCACCTTGGTGTAAGGTTTCCACTTGTAGAACCACCCCGAAAGGTTTGCTGTTATATTCCGCACACTGCTGGGCTCGGAAATCCAGACTATTTCCACGGCAGGGGGTCCGTGTTACACAGCTGGTAGAGACGGCTCAAGCCCGGACAGAACTTGCCACCGCACTGAGGCCTAAGGACAAAAGCAACAGCACATGAGTCGCACCCGCCACACGTGGGGCTCCACAGACAGTCTGGACGAGCACCTTCAGCGAGGGCTTTCAGTCAGTGAGAATGGGTATGTGGCACTCAGCGTTCCGTGGCCTCCTTCGATCCAGGGTCAGATTCATCCTATCAGATGGATTTCTTTCTCACAGAGTTTGAGAGCATCAACATCTTTCTCCACATGACCAGTGATTACTCACACAACTCACTCGTTGGAGTTGGTATGACAAATCAAACTGATTTGCCATCTCTGATCTGATTTGGACCTCCTGGTCACTTCTGTAAGTAGTGATGATGGCGTCCTTTTACGGATTTAGCACTGGGATATGAGAACACAGAACTTCAAGAGTTTGGTGTCAAACCTCCATGTGTGTGTAAGATTCACTCCACCCACCACCAAAGTTCTACCTATAGGAGCCAGAGAGAGAGTAAAGTAGGTAGGGCATGTGCCTTGCTACTGTCCACCCAGGTTAGATCCCTGGGGTCCCATATGGTCCCACAAGTCCCTCACGAGTTATCCCTGAGCAAAGAACAGGGAGTAAGTCCTGAGCACTTCAGGTGTGGCCCAAAACCCAACCCCTGAAAAGCAAAAAGGTAAACTCTTAGCCCTTCCCTCCCAACACCCTCTGCTCCCCATTACTTTCCGTAGCCACCTTGGTCTGGTTTTCAGAGTCTCAGCATTAGTTCTGGCTCTTCTTTCCACTTCATTTGCTTTAGTTATAGATATTTACAATCCACACAAGAGTGAAGCCAACTAACTGTGACCATTCACTTCCTTAATCCACTCAGCATAACACCGTCAAGTTCCGTTCAGTTTTCTCTCCAATGCAGAATTGTGTGTGTGTGTGTGTGTGTGTGTGTGTGTGTGTGTGTATCTGAATCGTTACCCCAGGAAATCTACAGGTCACAGATATTTCGTCCAGTAATTTGTTGTGGGCATCTAGGTGAATTTCAAGTTCCATCTCTTGGGAAGGATGGCACGCATACTTAATGCCCATTCTCTTGTGTGCCAACATGCCTAAGACTACCCTGAAATGTTCCAAGGAATGTGTGTGAGCACACATAAGCACACCCACCCCTCACAGGCTGATGTCAAAGCGCACCCAACTGGAGTCCCCAGTTCTTCCTCCTTTTCTGAATACTCTTGTCAGCTTCAGACCTTGGCTGTGATGTCAGCACACCAGGCAAAGGAGCAGACAGACTCAGTGTGCACGAGCTGCATCAGCTCTGACAGGTTTCACGCAGACTCCAGAGTGCCGACAGTCTGACAGAGCTGGCGGGTCTTATGCTAATGGACTCACTCCACTGAGGAAAAACATTCTCTTTTCTTCATTCACAGAATCACTTTTCCACTTTGCAGGTGGCGCCTCCTTGCTGGTCCAGCACAATGGTGAATGGAGTTCCAGAGGGACACAGTAATTACAATCTGCTTTGGGGTAAGCTGTTTGGGGAGTTGGTGGGGCAGATGGCCAGACTCAGGAAGCAAGGCAAAAAGGAAGACAAACCACATGGAAAAGGTTGAACACATCTTTATAGAGTTTATCTTTTCTTAAAAATAAGATTTTATTGAGGTATGACATCAGTTCTGGTGAACAGAATTAAGATCTAGTATCTGTGTATGCTGTGTACAAATCACGACTACCACCAGCACAAGTAGTTTCCAGCCATCTCCATCACACAATTGGCCCCGTTTACTTATTTTGCCCACCCTTAGCCCTCTCCCCTTGCTAGCAGTCCCCAGTCTGTTCTCCATAGTTAGGAGTTAGCTTTCCTTGTTTTCTTTATTCACATGTTGCTTCTTCATCTAAAGCAACAAGTGGTGAAATCATTTTTTTTTTTTTGTCTTTTCCCTTTGGCCCAGTTCACTCAGCATATATCCATCCTGGTGGCTGCCAATGGTAAGAAAACATCTTTTTGTTACAAAAGAGTCCACCATGTATGGTGATCACACCTCTCTTATCCAGTGGGCAGTTGCTAATGGTGCTGCAATGCTGTAAAGGTCTGGGTCTATCTTTCCAAAGTGCTGCTTTGTGTTCTTGGAATACTCAACCAGATCTGGAATGGCAGCCATTACTGTTCTTCATCTGGGTGGAAACATCACTTTCCCCATCCTGAGCGGCTACTAGTTTATCTTCCCACACTCTAACAGGGGGCCTCTTTCCTCCTCAGCCTCCCCACATTTGCTGTTTCTTGACTTTCTGATAATAGCTAGGCCAACATCATCACGCCTTAGCCAGCTTCCTCCAGCCACAAAGCAATTGTTTCTTTTCATTCTAAAAAACAGGTCTTTCTCCAAAGTTTCAATTTCAAGATGGATCATCCCCTACAAAAAGCCCCATGCAAAGCCAGAACACTTGGGGGGTGAGGGTGGGAAGGCTCCGCTTCCATAAATTCGTGTGATTAAAATTCCTTGTCTCTTTAAGAAGCCCAAGAATGCCATAAAACAGCCCTGGGTCTGCTTCAGCATACGCCATCAGAACCTCTCACTGCACGCTGACATGGATGCAGAAGAAATGGGAAGTGTCCCGCTGCCAGCATGAGATTTTTATGCTATTTCAACACATTCTGGAGCAACTACTTAAACATTCAGCAAGCTCTGGGCTGGATCAAATCCCTGGGGGGCTTCTTCAATCATTTTGTAAAAGCATTTAGGAAAACTGAAAAGAGACATAGGACAGCTTTACTTCCTGGTCATCTTTATAGGCACGTTTGAACATGCTGTGTAGGATTTTCTGTGGGAAACCTTACAAAGTACACTCCTGTAGGTGACTCAGCTGCAGGCAGGAGAAACACATGTGACCACATGTGTGTCTTTTCCACTCAAGAGATAGTAACCAGGAAGACCACATCCAAACCCGCAGTCAGCCAGGACCCAAAAAAGCATGTGAGGAGAATATCATGTGTCTAGAAAGAGACAGAATGAAACCTCAACCCTCCGCTCTCCCCAGCTGACACTGACCCTAGAGGACAGGGCAAAGAGAAGACAGTTCCTGGAGGAACTGAAGGTGGTTTGAGTCACCTTTGACACGAAGCAGGGTAGAGGAGCAGACCCAGAGGGCTGGAGAAAATGTGCTGTGTGCAGGGTCCTGGGTTCAAGCTCTGCTTGCATACCCCTCCCTTCAACAGCACAGCTGAGTGACCCCTGAGAACTGCTGGGGGGCATAGTCATAAGACAAACATGGAGCCCATCTGGGTATCCATATTCTCCACTCTTCCACTATCCTATCTCTAGACAATATCTTATAACCTCCTAATCTGTCCCATAGGGACAATGAAGGTAACGTTGGTAAAGAATTAGGGCAGACAATAATAGCTGGAAATGATAATGTTAGACTAGAACTGAGTATTGAAAACAGGTAAAGGGATATACATGATAACCTTTCAGTGTCTGTATTGTAAACCTCACTGCACAAACAAAAGGGGAGAGAGAGGGAGGGAGAGAGAAAGAAAAAAAGAGAGAGAGAGAGAGAGAGAGAAGAAAGGTGTCTTCCATAGAGGCAGGTTGTTAGGAGTGGGAATGAACCTGGGGACACTGGTGTTGGGAAATGTGCACTGGTGGAGGGATGGTGTTGAACAAGGTATGAGTGAAACCCAATTGTGAACAGCTTTGTAATGGTCTATCTCATGGTGATATGATTAAAAAAAAGAATTAGGGCAGAGTCAGAAAAAATAACTTTTAAACCTTTTTTTGGACAGAGTGATCAGGGATCATTCCTGCTGGCACTTCGGGAACAATATACAGTGCTGAGGGTTGAACAGGAGCTGGTTATATGCAACTATACTATCTCTCAGCCCCACTAGAACAAATCAATTAAATAATCTAATGCAGACATACTATTTTTAATGATACTGATAAGAATTTTCCAGCAGAGCCTCAGAAGAAGCCGGAGGAACCCCCACACCATGAGGGCCACCATTTTCCACATCCAGACTCCCCACTTGTCAGAGCTCCACCCAGCAGAAGAGCTGATCACAAGCCTGGCTCGTCAGAGACCTACCCTATAGCAGTCTTTTTCAAGCCCAGCCCAGGTATGCCTGATCCAGAGACTCACATACATGAGGCAGAGCTGCTACCGGCTCTCCCTGTGGCCAGCTGATCACGAGGTGCCCGGGAAGGAAGGTGGGTTCTAGCCCTGGCCTGCCATCCCAGCAGAGCCTTGCAAGAAGCCGGAGGAACCCCCACATCATGAGAGCCACTATTTTCCACATCTGTACTCTCTACTCATCAGAGCTCTACCCAGCAGAAGAGCTGATCACAAGCTCGGCTCATTAATAATGCATGAGATGAGAGGCAACTACAAGAGAATCCCACCTGCACGGCAGAGCCTGGCAAGCTACTCATGTCATATTTGATATGCCAAAAATCAGTAACAATTATAGACCTCATTCCCATGACCTGATGGAATGATTTGAGGCTCTTCCTGTCCCTGGAGCAAGCAGATGCCCTTGGGCTACACTAGCATGTGACAGGACGCATGGAGATGTTACTGGTGCCCACTTGAGCAAATTGGTGAACAACGGAAAGACAAGTGATACAAGTGACAAGTGATAAGAATTTCCATTTTTCCATAAAATCCTTATGTAAGGGATATTTTTCTAGAGTTCTAAACATGAATGCTAGGATAAATTAATAGAAAATAATTCTAACATGATATCCTGTCCCTTGGGGCAATAAGATTAAGATTAAAAATAATATAAAGAGAAAAACATCTAGGTGCAAGATACTACCTTATATTAGTGTCTGATTGATAATTAGACTGAAAAAAACCCATATCTGCTTATGTACAATTTACCAAAGTCCTTACTATAAATTATTAATATGTGGCTGGCTAATGAGTATAAGCATGTGGGCAGCTCTGGTTGAATATTTTATGCATATAAATAATACAAATATTTAAATATAAATGTACATATAAATATTACACATAAACATAAATGTTCCTGAACCTGTTTGCAGAGAAAGATTCAGAAATCAGAAGGGTTTTGTTTTGGTTTGGGTTTTTTTTGTCACACCTACCCAGTGATGTTCAAAGGTTATTCCTGCCTCTGCACTCAGGAATTACTCCTAGCAATGCTTGGGTGACCACATGGGATGCTGGGGATCGAACATGGGTCAGGCTGCATACAAGGCAAATGAATCAGGAGGTTTTGGTTTTATTTATTTTTTTTAAAGCATACCTGGGCATTCTGGTGATCAGCTGAGTCTGGAAATTACTGTTAGAAAGTGAGCTGGAGATAAGAGCAAATGAGAATTCTGATTCACATTGCCGATTTCTTAGAAGACTTTGCAGGCTCAACCCGCCACATCTGAATGGTCATGGAAATTCTTTAATAGCTTCTATGGGAATTTCACCTGTCTCCCTGCTGACCATATCAGGAAGAGTCAAGGCACTGAGACCAAGATCCAAGGAGCCAGTCTTGGGTGAACCCCACTATCATGGGGCCAAGGTAACTGTTCTAAAGGGAACCCGCTGCTCTCTGGCTCCTGTTCATAAAAGAGCAACTGGGAGCCCAGACCTGGCAGTGCTGGAGAAGGTTCCCGAGGACAGTCAAGCCTTGGTAGGAGCCTGGAGAGGGACGGTTATGCAGGAATAGGCAGACTTTCCATGCTGCTCAGAGAAATCCATGAATTGGCCAGGGATAATTCATATTTTAGCAAGCAAAATATGTTCTGGGAAAACCAGCATTATGTGGCATGAAAAGGACATAGTGCTTTCCACATAAACAGAAGCAAGCAAGCAAGCAAGCAAGCAAGCAAGCAAGCAAGCAAGCAAGAAAGTTCAAGTTGCGTGATGTTAACAGACCACATGTTTAAACCCAAGAAAGAAATCAGTAACTGGAAATAGAGACAAAACATTTTTACTACAACAAAGTGAAATAAGAACAGGGAACAACTAATTCAATTGTCTGGGGATGGCTGATCACTTACTTATTTTTTTTTCCCTGTGAGTTCATGCATAATTAAAATAAACAATCTCCTGATTAGTTTTAATCTTGCTTAAAATGATAAAAACTATACCAAGTGGAACTACTTTAGCGATTACTTCTTTTATCGGGCATCTCTAGAAGGACAATCCGTGGTTTCCACAAACAACGCTGTTATAATGAGAGTTCTCAATCCCGCAGATACGAGAGGCTCAGGTCAAATCTCAGGGGTCTCATTCACGCTTTACCAGCAGAGTTATTAAATTAGGTAATCTATTTCTTTCTTGGGAAAACACTAAGATTGTAAAATGTTGTGAAGTATGAAAACCAGAGCCATGAAATATGCTGCAAAAATGAAAACCAATATAATGATTTTTACAATTCCACCCAAGACGCAGGCTGTATTGAAAGCACGCAGTGTGGTTTTAATAGCCTGGTATGAACTGAAAATGTTTCACCAACCCCTAACAGGACTCCAGCGACTGGGCCTGATTCCTGACCCTACAGACCTTTTGTGGCAATGCTTAGAGACTTTTCTTAGGCTGTCACAACTTGGACAAGTGGGGATGGCACATCTGATTAGCGTGTAGCTGGCACAGGGCAGGGACGCAGCTCTCCATCCTGCCGTGGGCAGTACAAACACCCACAATAAGATTTTTTCAGCCTCAAATGTCAAACGTTGAAGTTGAGAAACCCTAAATTAGCCTGAGACATCCCAAAGCGATGCCTCACACAAACCACGGTCCAAGAATCTGTGCCCTCCTTCACATTTTGAGACAAATTGGCTTTTCCCCATTCTGACTGCTGACTCAGATGGAGGACCATTTGCCTCTCTTGAAATGTCCTTTTGCGCTGGTTTCATTATTTATTTGAATTCTCAATACCAAACATTTATGTAATGCGTTACAACAGTGCCAGGCCCTTTTTGCCCAAAAAGCCCTTTACAAAGAGGGCCTGACTCTGGCCAGAGGTACAAATACCCACGTCGAGTCCACGAGAACGGAGGACAGGGCAGAGACACTGTCCAGGGGGCAAGCCAAGAGGCACCGGCAAGTACCCAGGACTCAATGCTCAGGTTCTTCACCTCATGCCAGACCAACAAGCAAAGGCAAAAACTGAACTCCACGACTTCCCCAGGTCCCTTCACGTGGTCACTCCATCCAGCTCAGCAGCTCAGGAGTTTTTTTTTTTTGGGTCACACCCAGTGATGCACAAGGGTTACTCCTGGCTCTTCACTCAGGAATTACTCCTGGTGGTGCTCAGGGGGACCATATGGGATGCCAGAGATCGAACCCAGGTCGGCCGTGTGCAAGGCAAACGCCCTACCTGCTGTGCTATCACTCCGGCCCTCAGGAGGAATTCTTGAGCCCAACTGAAACAGGAAATTCTCTCTTTACTGTTTCGGGGGCTCCTTCCGAGGTAGTCCGGGTTCCTGGTTGGTTTAGGACAAAGATGAAAAAAAAAAACTGCATGGACCCGCCAACCTCCTGTGGAGAGCTCAGAGGACGCTCCCCCCATGCTTGTTGCTCCATCCACGGATGCGAGGGCTGAGTCCTCCCAAAACTCTGGAGGTGGAGATTGTTTCCTTCCACTGTTCAGAAACTCAAGTTCAAGGTTTATAAGCAACTATCCCCCAAAGTTGCACAGGTGGCACTCTATCTGCAGAAGCTGGGCTGTGTCAGATACTGTCCGTCAAGCAATACGCGTGGAGTAGAGCACTTTCCTTGCGTGGGCGAGGCCTGGATTTGGACTCTGACCACACACACACACATACACACACACACAATCTTCACCTATGTAAGAAATGCACGTGTCTTTTGTGGCTATTATAGATTCTCAAAGACACCACCTTCATTGGCAACTGCCCGGAATGACCAGCCCTCAGGATATTCCCAGGAGTGGATGAGTCAACTCCACCAACTGGGAACTCTTTGGCACCATTGCAGCAACATGGGAAGATACCATCATTGGCGACATCGATGAAGAATACAACCGACTGGTTCAGCACCTCCATGATTGTGCGAAGAATGCTGAGAGAGAGAAAGACACAAAAGGACGCTTGTCTTCAGAAAATCTTGAGCTCATTCACCAACATGGCAAGGCGCGAGCCTCAGGAGACCAAATGCTAACGTCCAAGCTTGCTAAACGGTGCAGAGAAGCGATAAAATACTTCAAAGACAGAAGAGCAGAAATACTGGAAGATGTAGCAGAAGTCGGAAAAGCATTCACACCGCCCGCCTGTCTTTCACCAACTGTAAGACCAAGATGATTGCCCTCCAACGCCCTGATGGATCTATCACATCTTCCAGAAAGGCAATGGAGAAGATTATCCAGGACTTCTACTCAGATCTCTTTGATAGCCACTTCAACCTGCCCACATATCAAATTCCACAGGATGGATATGTCATTCCCAGTGTTCTCCCTTCTGAAATCCGACATGCCATCTCGTCAGTAAAGAAGGGAACAGCACCAGGCCCAGACAAAGTCAGACCTGAACACCTGAAGATTCTGCCATCCGTACTCATCAATACACTAGCTCGGCTCTTCACACGCTACCTGTCTGAATGCAAGGTGCCCTCCCAATGGAAAACCAGCAGGACAGTTCTACTGTTCAAGAAGGGAGACATTCACGACATCGGCAACTATCGCCCCATCTGCCTGTTGTCCGTCATCTACAAGCTGTTTACACGAGTCATCCTGAACAGGATTGGCAGAGCACTAGATGAAGGACAACCATGAGAGCAAGCTGGCTTCCGGAAAGGATTCAGCACAATCGACCATATCCACACAGTAACCAAGCTCATTGAGGTTTGTAGGGAGTACAAGATGCCTCTCTGTCTCATGTTCATTTATTTAAAGAAAGCCTTTGATTCTGTGGAGACTGAAGAGGTCATCGAAGCCCTAGCCAAACAGGGTGTTCAAACCCAATACATCAAGATCCTTTGTGAGCTGCATTACAGATTCACCACCAGGATCTCACTATTATACAAGGGAAGTGATCATTGATATCAAAAAGAGGGGTTCGACAGGGTGATACCATTTCACCAAAACTCTTCAGCGCCACCCTTGAGAACATCATGCGACAATTAGAATGGGAAGGAATGGGAGTGAAGATAGATGGTCAGCAGCTACACCACCTCCCGCTTCGCTGGTGACATCATTCTAATAACACCAAACATTAGCCAAGCGGCACAAATGCTGGCTGATTTCAACCTAGAATGTGGAAAGATAGGTCTACAGCTGAATCTAAAGAAAACTATGTTTATGAAAAATGAACTAGTTCCAGAGGCCCTATTCACTCTCCATAGAACAGACATCTCTGAATGCAACAGTTATGTGTACCTAGGTCGAAAAGTCAACATGATGAATGACCTAAAACCTGAGCTGTGCAGGAGGAAGAGAGCGGCATGGAATGCCTTTAAAGGCATCAAAGAAATAGCTAAAAAGGACAAAGAAACTCTGGCTCCGGGCACATCTCTTTGACTCCACCGTTCTCCCTGCATTAACATACGCCTCAGAGACCTGGGCCCTACGAAAGCAGGATGAGAATGCTATTCGGGTCTCCCAGAGAGGAATCGAAAGAGCTATGATTGGAATATCACACCTCACTCAAGTGAGAGAAGGAATCCGGAGTTCCGATCTGCATCGCTATTCCAGAATCAGGGATGCTGTCTCGTTTGCCAAGGCATCGAAAATCAGATGGGCTGGACATGTAATGTGATTTGGAGACAACCGCTGGACTAGAGCCATTACAGACTGGGTCCCACGGGATGTCAAAAGATCACATGGCCGCCCACCTACAAGATGGTCAGACTTCCTTGTCAAGACCCTGAAGGAACGGTTTGAGGCTCTTCATATTCCTGAATCAACCAGATGCCATTGGGCTACATTGGCATGTGATAGGGTCCAATGGAAATGTTACTGGCACCCGCTCGAGCAAATCGATGAATAACGGGATTCAAGTGATCAAGTGATCAAGTGATATCTCATGGTGGTATAATACAAATTTAAAAATACATTTAAAAATATGAGAAACAAGCTGTGGTGTGACTGGAGTGACAGTACAGTGGGTAAGCATTTGCCCTGCACACGGCCAACCTGAGTTCAATTGCCAGCATCTCAAATTGTCTCCTGAGCACTGCCCAGAGTAATTCCTGATGGTAGAGACAGAAAAAACCCTGAGCATCACTGGGTATGATCCCCTAACCCCATGAAAAGGAACATGGACTGTGATTTTTATGGTGTCAATATTTTAGGCACTGGAACATGTGACACACAACCTGCTTTTTTCCTGAAAGGTCAGGCGAAGTGGTCAGCCATTGTCCAGGTCTTTTCCCCATGAGACACAGAGCTCTGTCCTTTCTCTAGTTCATCAGTTGGAAGAGCTCAGACGCGCTCCCGCCAAGAGCTTTATTTAACAGAATCGTGGGCCTCGGGATGCAGAGGGCGGGCTGCCTGGGAGATTCAGAAAGTCACACAGGCCGTGCCTGGATACCCCAGGGACCAGGGTCACTCAGAGAATGACTCCCCTGCCCCCTACACGTCATTAGGGCTCTTCCCTATGGTGGGCTCCTTCCCCGGAGCCCACAGTCCTGTGTAAACAGTCGAGCTGGTGCTTGCTATCCAGGGAATGATGGTGCTTCCCAGGACGGAAATAGAAGCAAAACAAACTACCCCACGCAGCCCAAGCCCATACACGGCAGTCAGGCCTGCGCCTTCGGCGGGAGGCTTACCTGGGGTTGTGCAGTGTCTCTCTTGATACTGGACGCCTCCACCACATGTTCTGGAACATTCTGTCCACTTGGACCAGGCGGACCACTGGCCATGGATGGGCCTGGGCCCAAGCTCCCCAAACTTCACACACCGGCCTTGCCGGCACCACTGTGGAAAGAAAGAGGGTATGTTTCCAGGGAAGCCCCCTAGGAGACAGCCCTTGATTGGAGACAGGAAATACCAGACTGTCTAGGGGCAGGCGGGCTGCCCTTTCCAGACAAGCCCCCCCCAAGTGCCTTCTGAAAGGCTGGTGTCTAGACCAGGGAATTTGGTCACCCGCAGGCTGAGAAGGTCTTGCTTCTACCCGAAAGGGGACTTAGCACCAACAGAAGACAGCAGAGCCTCTGCCTGACATTTCCCAGCCACCCCTGCGCTAAGCACCCATGGGGTCATTCATTCAAGGAGCACACAGGTGGGATCAACGTGGGGGATTCACTCGGTCTGTGATCATTCGCTTACTCGGACGATCTGTATTGAACATTTCTGGAGGAGCTAACCTTAGCCCCAGCACTTGGTACTTTTGACCTCTGGTCAGCAGACAAAAGTCTTGCTCAAATCCTCAAATGTTTGACTCTGAGCTCTCTGAGGGCCTTTTCTGAACTAAGTCTGGGTTCTTTCTTTCTTTGGTCATACCCACCTATGCTCAGGGGTGACTCTGGCTCTGCACTCAGGAGTGTAGAGGCGTGACTCTGGCTCTACACTCCTGGTGGTGCTCAGGGAACCATGTGGGATGCCAAGGACCGAAGCTACATCGGCTGCATGTTGCCAACACCCTCCCCACTGTACTATCACTCCAGCCCCTCTGGGTTCTTCTTTGGCCAGAGCTGCTGCAGTGAGTTGAGAGTGAAGTCGTGAGCTCCCTGCGCTTCTCTCATTTCATTTGTTGGTCATTTCTGTCCTTGGGGTTGCAGGAGTCTCAAGTGTGTGTGTGTGTGTGTGTGTGTGTGTGTGTGTGTGTGTGTGTGTTTCCCCCTGCGGTGGTGCTTTTCTTATGAGTAAGTTCTGCATGACTTAGCATAACTGCACACTTTCCTAAAAGCCTCTGCAATGAGAGCCAAAGGGTTGGGGTTCAGTCAGTGCCAGGTTCTGCTGAGGGGTGGGGGTTTGGTTACAGAATTCTAGGGAGCTTGTTTGACTTTCAAGTCTTCTCTTTTCCCCAGTGATGCTTTTGGCTTCGTGGCTGTTTACTGGGAGGTGCTCTGTCTAGGTCAGGATACTGCTGCCTTTCTTCAAATGCTTGCCACGTGCTGATGAATTCTTCTGTTTTTAATTTTTCTTCTCCCTGGGTTAATTGCCACTTCAGCATTTGCATGAAGTCATGTAACACTGTTGAGAACGCTTGCGGGGGAAAGCAATCGGTCATTTGAGGATTCTGCCCACGAATGGGAAGAATGGGAATCTTCTCAAGCAGGAATTGCAGGGATTCTCCAGGATAGAGCTCAGTGGTGGAGACAAAATGGCCAGCAGCAATAGCCAAGGACAATGATAACAGCCAGCAATGACAACAATAGCCAGCAACAATTATAATGGCCAACACCAAGAACAATGGCCAACACTAAGAAAAACAGCCAATAACAATGATAATAGCCAACAGTGACAAAATAGCCAACAATGACAAGAACCAGTGACAACAGCCAACACCAATAACAAAGCCAACAACAGTGGTGACAGCCAATGACGACAACCACAACCCACCTCTAGAGCAGCAGCAACAGTAGCAGCTGCAGGTTTAGTTGTGTCTTTAGGCCAGAAATGGTGCAGGTATGGGAGTACCACACCCACAGCATTTATATAATTGTCGAACAGCACTTAGGAGTTAACAGATCGAAGGCAAAGTTAACAAAGACAAGCTGAACTTCCTGGTGTCATACAGTTGCTCAAAAGGCTTCACAACCAGCTGAAACTAGTCTTCAACACAGTTACCCAAGCCCTGAAGCAGGGTAATCCCACTCCTCACCCCGCAGGCAAATTACTAACCAATGTATCTTCACTCTCATCCAAGTTCGTTCTCAGAAATGTGGTTTGGAGAGTTGTCCCGAGCCTTAAATTACTTTGGCTTTCTTCTATAGTTTCTTTTATAGTTCCATCTTCATTTTGGTGTGGAGGCGGGGGTTGTGGTGGTGGGGGGGTTGGTCTAGGCTGCTGACCTATAGTGCCTTCTGACTTTTTTTGATTAGTACAGAAACCAAGAATCTACAGGAAGACACACAGGTGCACTATCCACAGATCAACATAAAGTTTCCCATGTGAGACATGTGTTTAAGTTTCTTCACCTGTCTGTGTCTATTTCTAGCACTGCTTCTATCAGCAAATTGCCAAGGACAGAAACCTTTTTCCAAGAGACTGTAAAAAACACTCTTTCTTTCTTCACCACTAGACTAAATCTAGACGTGATAATCTGCACATCTTCACGGGTTCAGTGAGCATCTACGGTGCCAGTACCCTGAAGGGTCAGGGGCTACAGAGAGACGGACAGGAGATGGTTCAAACAAACATGACACAGAGCCACGACTCCCCTGAATGTACTAAGATACAAGACAAGTGAGAAGTGGGTACAGACGCAAAGGGAGCCGAGAAGCTAAGGATTAACCAGTGACATCCCCTGGTAAAGGAAGGCTTCAAGGTCTGCAATAATCCTAAGACAGGAGGAGCAATAGCTGGGGCCTACCAGAACGCCCTCTGTGAAAGCGGCTCTAAGTGAGGACTTTCCCCAGAAAGTCTTTAGAACCTGGTGTTTTAAAATTAGGCAAGAGGAGTGGCTTAGCGCATTTATGTTTTTTAACTTTAGGACTTATGAGCCCTGTATAATTAAAGTTTAACCCAGGAGTATGTTCATCTCCACAGAACTAGATCACAGGTGTATTCATGTAATAAACCTGAGTCCTCAGCAGTGCATTAATTTTCCTTGTTTATTACAGTATTTTTTTCTGGCAACTTTCCTCATCACCCCCCCGCCCCACCAAAGTGCCCATTAACATTCCCACACAAATTTCAGTAAAAGTTTCCTAACACCAGTTCATCTGATTAAGAAAATGGACATGGTGCCTGGCTTTTAAAGCATTTTTTTGGCAAAAGAGTTTTAAATCATCATTTAATAGATATTGGGGAAATGCCTTAAAAGTATTAGAAAGTATTAGCTGTCACTCATCCACGAGTGCACATTTCTTCGCCTCTGCAAGCCTCTCGGCTCGCCAAGTGGAAGAACATGAGTTCGGTCCCAAAATTCACTGTGGAACATCCTCTGGGCCACCCAGCCCCAGAGAGAGTCTTTCTCACTCATGGCCTCCTTCTTCCTGAAGAAATTGCATAAGAGAAGGCGCTTTAAAAAGGCCACTAGTGGGCACATTGTTTGCATTCACCCAATCCTAGTTTGATCCCAGCAAGCACTACCTGATTTCTTGAGCACCATTGGGTGTGTTTAAGTTTTTTCACCTGTCACAGAGCCTTGAGGTTCCTCAGCATCATCATGGTGGCCACGGGGGTCTCGGACTTCAGAGCCTGAGAAATATTCTCCCAGCTAGCATTGCGCCATCTGCCCCGCTGGCTGAGTATCGCCCAACGGGAAGCGGCTCTAGACTTCCCCTCACACCACACGCAGAGATTGTCCCCAAGTTTCTATATTATTATTCTGTTTGGGGGCCACACCTGGAAATGCTCAGGGCTTACTCCTGACACTGTACTCAGGAATCACTCCTGGCAGTGCTCTGGGGAAATAGGGGATGCCAGAGATCAAGCCTGGGTCATTCAGATACAGGACAGGCACCTTACCCACTATATCATCTCTCTGGCCCCGTCCTCATTTTTCCTTTTTAAAAGAACATTGATTGCTGAAGCTGGAGCTATAGTACAGTGGGTAGGGTGCAGGCCTTGCACAGAGGGGGCCCCAATGTCTCCAGGACTGACCCCTGGAGAGCCAGGAGTAAGCCCTGAGAGCACTGCCAGGTGTGGCCCCAAAACAAAGTAAATGAAAGGAAGCTTAGCTGTTGCTCTCTGCGGACACGGTCCCACAGACTGAGAATTCTGGGAGAGGCAACGGGGTTTCTTTCCTCTCTGCTTCCTCTCCTGCCCCTCAATCTTCATCCAGAATAAATCCTGGATAAACTTAATTCCGCGAAAGGAGCAATAGCTGGGGATGGGCTGACACTCTCGTGAGAGGCAGGAGCAGAGCGGAGAACGCTGAAACAATCTGCTCAGAGCTCTGCAGTCTCTGGCCTCACCCCAGTCCTTCCGGGCAGACCCTAGTGGGGTTTCCTGGCCCCACCCCTGCCCCCTTCCTTTCCACCATCTACTGGGAAAGGGAAAAAGCAGCACAAGCTAGCCAGGAAGGAGTCTCACGCCGCGTACTGAAGTGCCATCCCAGAAGCATTTTTCATACTAAATTCACTTCAAAATGTGCTAAACCATCTGCACCGCAACCTCTCAGCTCACTGAAATAGAAATATTTTCTATATTATAAAAAAAATAAAGGAAAACATTGGCAGGAAGGGGGAAAAACAGAGAGTGAAGAGTTTAAACTATTTAGTCCCAGCAGGGCTAGTACTTGTAGCGGGTTCGCATTGGAGCTGCTCCGTGATGTTGCGGAGTTCAAGGGGGAGGTTGGGGGCAGTTCTAGGGTCAAAGTGCAGAGCAGTGGGGTTCGAATCCCCCCAGTCAAGTTCCATGAACTGAAAACTAACAGGTGCAAAGATTACCATGCTCAAGCCACACGCGGTCCCCTCCGCCGCAGGCATAAACTTGGTCTCACACCTGTGGCCCACTCGGTGACACCAAAGTGATTTGCAAATGTCCTGTAAGGAAAGAAGGGGCTGGTGAGGTGATGACACAATTATAAAAGAAGAAAAACACCCCCCAAATGCTCGAAGCTTAGTTAGGTATGTGACATTCTAGTTTGGGAGAATCTGGTTATGTGGGAAGCGGAGGTGAGTGGTGGCAGCAAGGTGGGACCCGGGGTGGGGGTCGAGGCAGTTGACCTGGGAGGGTCGGGGAGGTCGAGGCAGACAGTTGACCTGTGAGGGGCCGGAGGGAGGTCAAGGTAGTTGACCTGGGAGGGTGGGGGGGAGGTCGAGGCAGACAGTTGACCTGGGAGGGTCAGGGGAGGGTGAGGCAGACAGTTGACCTGGGAGGGTCAGGGAGGGTGAGGCAGACAGTTGACCTGGGAGGGCCAGAGAGAGATCAAGGCATACAGTTGACCTGGGAGGGTTGGAGGGAGGTCGAGGTAGTTGACCTGGGAGGGTCGGGGGAGGGCGAGGCAGTTGACCTGGGAGGGTTGGGGGGAGGGTGAGGCAGACAGTTGACCTGGGAGGGTTGGGGGGAGGTCGAGGCAGTTGACCTGGGAGGGTCGAGGGAGGGTGAGGCAGACAGTTGACCTGAGAGGGTCGGGAGGTCGAGGCAGACAGTTGACCTGGGAGGGTGGGGGGGGGAGGTCAAGGCAGTTGACCTGGGAGGGTCGGGGGGGAGGTCGAGGCAGTTGACCTGGGAGGGTTGGAGGGAAGTCAAGGCAGTTGACCTGGGAGGGTTGGAGGGAGGTCGAGGCAGACAGTTGACCTGGGAGGGTCGTGGGGAGGTCGAGGCAGACAGCTGACCTGGGAGGGTTGGGGGGGAGGTCGAGGCCATTGACCTGGGAGGGTCGTGGGAGGTCGAGGCAGACAGCTTCAGGGTTGTGCTCTAGCCACGGCTGAGAGGGAGCAGCAGTTAAGAGGTGGCTGGGCTGAAACCATGAGACACCCCTCCTGGGGCAGCAGAATGAGCTCAGAGGGGAAGCCAGCAAGTCAGATTCGAATCCTTGCCTGAGATGATCAGAACCCAGGCCCTGGACAGCTGTTACAGAGGTCAGCACTCCCTTGAGAGGGCTGTCATCAAGGTCAGACAGTGCCGAGATCAGCCTTATGCCCCTCTCTACGCTTCACGGGAGCTCTGAGCACTGGGAGCATTGGGAGCACTCTCTGTGAGACCCCCGTCATCACGGCTCCTCCCCTGGACCAATGAATGTGAGCTGCTATTTCACTGAGTTTGCGGAAAATCACACTGCCCTTGGCACTATTGCAGGGTGGGTCTTAAACAGGAAGGCTGAAGACTGGGGCAGGCCCTATAGATCCCTGGGAACTGCAAAACTGAAGCGCAATGAAGTAGAACAAAGCCAAGTTCTCCGTCAACATGTTTGTTCATTGATGGACAATTATTCTGGCTTTTCTTTTTCCCAACAGTTCTATAACACAGGAGCAAAAGGACATTACTCAAGAACCAACTGCAATCCCTGTGTGTAGAGGAAGAAGCCGTTGACCTATTACTGGAACATTCTGGCCCAGGGCAGAGGTCGAGAGCCCAGACTTGGCAATGGAGCCCTGCTGTGTCCTGCCCTAGGTCGGAATCTTCAATTAAGTGGTGGAAGTGCTGCAGTTCCTCAAGCCTCTGCCGCCTTTGTTTAGGGACAGGCGCTGACCCAGAGTCCTCCCAACTCTGGCAGAGGAGGCTGCTAGTCAGAGTGACGTCACACATGGAATGGCAAAGTCATTCCATCTTTGTTGCCACATTCTATAGACCCAGGAAGATACAAGAAGCGACATGCCAGGGGCGGGAAATAGAACACGTGAAAGGACACAAAACCCGTGGTCACGGGTGGCAACCCTGAGAGTTCAATGGCCCCAGTCCTCTAGCATTCCTATTATTGTCGACTTCACAATGAAAAAATATGGCAAGAAGATACTCAAAATAGTTCACACACACACACACACACACATTTGCACAGAACTGAGAAAAGAAAACACAAGGAAATCCGAGCTCTGTGTACTATGTGTAGGGAATCTTGCCCTATGGGCGAAAATCCTCCCCTCCAGTCCCAAGAGGTGCAGGATATTGAGGACATAACTTCGAGTGTCTCTGCCGCCACCACCTGCCCCCCGGCAGCCCCCTGATGTGCACAGCCCCAAACCTCAGAATAGCTCGGAAGACACAAAGTTTGCCAGAGAAGTGAGCCTACCCCTGACGTGGAGAGAAAGCGTAACCCGGCAGCCCTAAGGGAGAGCCAGGTCCATCCTATCTGTGGTATCTCAGAGGTGGCCTGAGTTTGAAGGGAGGGCAGCACCAGAAACAGACACTGAGAGACCCCAGGCATGGTCACTGATGCTTAGAGCAAGAGAAGCCTCACCCACATCCCTTTCCTGGGCAGCAGCTTCCAAAATGACCAGTGGGCAGGCCAACGCTTGCATTCCCTGGCTCATGCCAAGCCACGGAGCCATGGAGAGGTCAGCTGAAGAGGACAGGGGAAATAAAGCATAATCCAAGAAACCCAGGGATTCCAGGGTGCAGGAAGACAGGCCGCAGGGACATGTTATTTCTTTTGTGGTGGAGTGCAGAAGTCAAACGTAATTAGAGCCAACTCCGGGCTCGGTGACCATCAAAGCTCTCGGAGAAAACTCTCTTCCAAGTCAACAGAAATGAGAGTTTGCACTTTTCTTTTGCTTGTTCTTCCTTCCCGCACCCCACCTCCACTCCAGCATGGGCCACTGGTTGTTTTCCTTATTTATTCATTTTTAAGACTTAAGTCAACTGAAGGAATAATCGGAGACACCAAGGCTCACAGTGCTTGGATGTGGTTTTGCAGTGATGAGTCTCCATGGCTGTGTACTGCTTTGTCACCTGGTGGCTGTCTTTGACAGTGAGGTTCTACAGGACCGAGTTCCCTTCAGTGAAAACCTGACATGGGCAGGGGCTTGCTCTCAGCGGTGCTCACGGGACCAGGCAGTGCCATGCATCACAGCCAGGCTTCTGGTTCAAATAGTACACACAGAAGCCCATGAGCCCTCTCAGTCCCTGGAGTCATCTTGGACTCCACTTCTCTCCCACCTTCTCCCAGGATATCTGCCAGATGAGAAAAAATCCCATTAACGCTAGCTTCAAAGCAGATGCACAGTCTGAATAATTCTGGTTACTTCGCGTTGCGACCACGCAGTTCCAAGCCACCTCGCACATGGATTATAATCATACCCTCCCTGCAAGACTTCACGTCTACCTTCTTTCCCCAACCTTACCCAGTTTATTCTCAAGAGGTCCTGATGTTGCTGTATCTAAGACCGCAGCCACTTGTGCCATATGGCTGCATAAATGTGAATTTCAGTTAAATGAAAAACTCACTTCCTCAGTCATACCACCTACTTTTTCCAGTTTGCAATAGTCATACTTGGCTTGTGACTGCCTTATTTGATGGGCAAGAACACTTCCATCCTTCTAGAACATTCTATTGGTGCCACTGAGCTAGAGTGATCCTTTCAAATCAATCCAGTCAGATCATGCCACTTTTCTGCTTAAAACCATGCAGCTCCTTCTGATTTCAGTGGAGCTGGGGACCAAACATTACCTACAACCATGTAGAATCAGGTTTCCTAGATCCTTTGGCCTGTGACCAATAAGTAACCACTTCGTTGCTCATTTTGGTTTCCAGGTTGGTTCTCAGGTCCTCCAGCTAAAGCTTGAGTGTCTGTACTACTTCAAGCTCAGAAATACCAGCTGGCTCTTTCTCCCTCCCTCCCTCCCTCCCTTCCTTTCACCCTCCCTCCTTCTCTCCCTCCCACCCTCCTTCCCTCCCTCCCTTCCTTCTCTCCCTCCCTCCCTCCTTCCTTCCTTACTTTCATTCTTTACCTTCCTCTCCTGAAACCCTAACATTGAAAATCAATTACCACCACCCATTCATCTCCTAACATCCTTGATGATCATCATTAGCTAGCATGTCTGACCTCCTGTTTCATCACATTATTTTTTTAATTTATGAAATTTGTGGTGAATCCATGCTGCTTGCCTCAGAAAGTCAACACCAAAGGGCAGGTAACTTTTTTTCACCCCTGGCATATCCTGAAAACCTAGACAGCACAGTACCTGGTACAAAGTCAAGTTCCATAAATATTTTAGAAAATCAATAAGTGACTGAAAACTGTTGATTTTGCAGTGGAAAAGTTTTCATTTGTAACCAACAGTCTACGTTCTTTAAGAAAAAGTCTTCAAAAATCCAAGAACCTGACCAAAAAGGAATATTTTAAAAAGAAAATTGTTTTAGATATTGCTGTTCAGACAATTATTTTATTGTCTCATTATGCTGACCTATTTGTCAGCTTCATTTGTGATCATATGTCCCTAAGAGAAAATAAAAACTCAGAGGAGTTCAATGCATCCCCTAGCACACGCAGATTAAGTTTCTGACTGACCTGAACTTAAAATTAGTTATAGCTGCCAACTGCCCAAGCTTTAAGTTAAGCAATTATAATAAAAAAAAGTTGGTAATCAAAAAGTAAAAATCACCTACATTTGGCATGGGGACAATTTTTGATATCAATTTTATTAAGGTATAATTAACTACAATAACATGTATTCCTTTGTGTGGGGCAGGGGATGAAACCCAGAACCTCACACATATGAGGCAAGCTGATCTACATGCCCAGCTCCATACATGTGTGCCTGGAAAACATGTCTTCACATCTGCAATCACCACCATGGCTGAGGCAGAACTCTGTCTGTCGTGCAGCCACATCTACAAACACCACAACTGAGGCAGAACTTTGTTTTCCCGAAGAAAGTTTCCTTGGGACCCTTATTGGATTTCTCTCAAGGGGCAACCACTCTCCTGGTTTCTATTTCCATAGCTCTGGGGTGTTGCTGGGGGTGGGTTTAGGTTACACCCAGCGGTGTTCATGGTTTACTTCTGACTTTGTGCTCAGTGATCACTCCTGACTGTGCTCAGGGGACCATTTGTGGTTCTGGGGATCAAACCCTGCTCGGTTGTGCGCAAGGCAAGATCCCTTACCCCCATATTATCTCCCCAGCCTGAGGCCGCCTGTTCACACTTGTCCTATTTCTGCATGGCCAGGGAAGGCCGATGATGAAGCGCAGGTCACCAAGTAGGAGATTCTGGATTCAGTCACCAACTAGGAGAGCAAAACGTTTTCCTCTCTCTGGCATCATAAAGCACATGGTATTCTGTGATGATATTTTGCTTCTATATGGTAGCTGATGGCATTACACCATTTTCCAAAACTGTGTTGTGTCCACTGTCATGAGCAACACATGGTGCTGCTGACTTTAGGTCACACTGCTGCCATACTCTTTTGCTATGATGTGTTCCAGTGGCGTGAGTGGTGCCAAGCAGGGAACTGCCAGACAGATTCATGAGTATAACTGACGCTGAGCCCCAGGTCAGGTGTTCATCACCTATTTGCCTATTTGTGACATACATTGCCGTCTCCGGCCATTCCTCTTCTTGGCCAGCTGAGAACCGGTACTATTTTATGATGTTCCCAGGTAGACGATTTACAGAGCCTACCTTCAGCCTCAGAGGGTCTATTCCAAGGCCCCAGTTGATTGCTAAAACTAGGACATACCAAATTCTACATATTCTGTTTTTACCTCTATCTACATATAGCTATACTAAGGTGTAATTTAGCAACTGGGTACAGTAAGAGATGAACTGCTAACAAAAATAAAAGCGATATGACAACATGATTCACATGAGTGAATGCAGCTTTCATCTCTTTGTCTCTCTCCTCCTCCCAAAACCTCTCACCCTTGTTTGATCAGAGGTAACTGAAACTACAGAAGCAAAGTCGTGGGTGAGTGGATCTTAGCGTTGCATGAGAGTTAATAATATGTACTACCCAGACCCAGTCTTAGTCCTGCTATTTACTGGTTGTATAAACTTAGCAAAAACATTCTCTTGGCTTCGTATCTGAAGAATGCAAACAAGAGAAGCAGATATGTCAAAGGCTCTGCTGCATTAATACATCTGAGAGGCTAGAAACGTTGCTTGAATACACGGAGTACCCAAGGCATTAGTAAAGAAACGCAGTGCGGGACCTACTCAGTCTCCTGGGCTGGTTCATAAACCCACGTAAGGTTTCTCCACAGTTCTGATTCCATTTTCCAATGAAGACCTGGCCCTCTGGTCTTCTTCTGTGGCACATTCTGCCCAATCATGGGCAGGTTTTCAACTTCAAAACCCTCAGCAGGGCATCTCAGGAGAGTAATCAATCATGCCTCTGTCCCTCCAGTAAAAGACTAAATATGATGGGGACATCAAGTTCCTGATCTTACTGACACACTGGAAATTTTGGTCACTGCTGATATCTATGGCTGGACACACCTTCACGTGGATCTCTACTCTATTAAGCCAGATCCCTCTCCCATTTGCAGCCAGAGACCAGCAGGGTGTGCTCAGCATAGGCAGGAGTCACCGACAGAAGACAGCAAGAAGCAGCTTCCTGCAGAAAGGCAGTCGGAGAGAAGAGCCTGAGAAATACGGGCTCACATGCACAACTGCATTCATTACTTGCCCATCAGATAAGTTACTCGTGCTTCTTTGAGATGGGAGGAAGAAAGGAAATAGAGCCCAGCTTCTCTACTTGGCGAATAAAGGTGATGCTGACCAATGTTCGCTTCCATTAGCATTATCTACGCAAGAGCTACTGGCTTGGGATCTGTGGATGCGCCAGGAACCTGAGAGCACTGGGGTCACTGTCCATCTGCTGGGCAAAAGAGTGACGTGCGCAGCTGGTGTCACGAGTTTATGGCAGTGGACCTTGCGGGAGGGGAGGGAGGTAGACTGCCCTTGAGTGGAGC
This sequence comes from Cryptotis parvus, assembly GCA_021461705.1. Lineage (NCBI taxonomy): Eukaryota > Metazoa > Chordata > Mammalia > Eulipotyphla > Soricidae > Cryptotis > Cryptotis parvus. Next base: position 225,650 of record JAJIBD010021312.1, on the reverse strand, counting down.
CTTCACAAACCATCACAAACAATTAGCTCCTGTCTCGGGAGGCCGTGCAGATTATAGGAGGGAACCATGCCAACAAAGGCCTGCAGATACTGAGATGAAGTGTCTTAAGAGCAGAAATGACGTCACTGTAGCTGGAACCAGGTCCAAGGGGACAGTGAAAGGAATTGAAATGAAATGCGGCAAATTCAAGAGATTGCAAAGTGTGATTTAGGCCACTCTTAAGATCTCTCTCTCTCTCTTCTGCTGTTTAAAAAATAAGAGCTTATTTTATTTTTATTTACAATTTCTATGTTCGGTTTTTGGGTGACACCTGGTAGAGCGCAGGGCTTTCTCTTGGCTCTGCACCCAGGAATCACTCCTGACAGGCTCAGGGGACCATATGAGATGCTGGGAACTAAAGCAGTCGCAGGTGTAAGGCAAGTGCCCCCGCTGCATTATTACCCCGGCCCCTATTCTGATACTCTGATTCCAATGAACGCCAAGTTCTTGTTGGAAGACAGACGTGCCCCCAATGTACTTGCTCTGCCGCTTCTGCCTAAAGAAATGGCCTGAAAACACACTAAAATGTGAGTCCCTCTTCCACTCTCTATCCCTCCTCCAACCCTCCTGGTGTGCCTATATAAGAATCTGAGTTTCGCCTAAGTGCGCCAAGTGTGGAGCAGTTTCTCAGGGAGCCTGGGACATTCTGCTAATCACCAAGGATTCACTCAGAGCCAGCAAGGATTTGGTCAGAGAGTGACACTCAGAATGTGTGTTTTCCCCATTTGCTTTGGAGGTGGCTCTTTCTAGAGTCTGTCAAACACAACGGAATCGTTAGCCAATCGACACTTCATTTTCTTCAACACCTTGGGGGATCAGAGACAAACTGGGGATGTCAAAGACACAGAAAACCTTGGAAAGGAGGGAAAATGAAACAGGCGACACCAAGCTGAGTGCTCTGTCAGGATAGCTGGAGGCAGTGGGGGATGGGAGGAGGAGGAAGCTAAAAAGGCCCACTGAGGCACTGGCTGAAAGCTCTGAGGTGCCTCAGCAGTAGGGCAGGCTGAGTACCCACCCTGCCAAAGGCCCAGCAGCTGCACTCAGACCACAGCTGCTGCGAGCCAATGGCCCAACTCCACTGCCTCACCACCAAGCTCTGCAGAGATGCCTAACTTGAAAATCCCAGGTACACCCGTCTTCAGGCTGAGAACTCTGGGGTCTTCTGAGAGTGGAGGAGAGCAGCCTTCCTCCCCCCCTTTTCCCACCAGCAGCCTCCCATCCCGTACTTTTGGAAGCCCTTGAAGACACACTCACTTTCCACTACTGCCTGCCATGTAAGCTCATCCATCGCCCAGCTTTACAGGCTCATGATTAAATCTCAAAAGAGATCATCTAGCAACAAAAATGCACAGGTACACCAGTCTACTGGCTAAAAACGCCAGGGCACCCTAGGAGAGGTGGTGGGGCAAAACCCCACCCCGCTGAAGTACTGGCAGCTGCCACCGTGCCAATGGCCACTGTCTCACACCTGAACTCCATGGAGACAGCAAACTGCCAAAAGTTCCAGAAAACAAGGGAACACAAGGTATCAAAGGTGGGCAAATTTGGGCCCTAGACTAAATGAGAAGGACGAGGGCAGAAGTACAGGAAAGAGAAAGGTAAAGAAACAGGTAAGAGTTAACAGAAGCAACAGCCAGGGCTGCACTCATGGGGATGTAGAGGTGTGGTATATGTATACACTTAAACCACGGAGCAAACAATACTGTAAGCACAGGACCCAGACCATAATGACTAAGCCTCCAGATAGTCCCGCTAGGGAGTCTGGCTGAGGGGTGGAGCTGACCTCGGGACAGTGGTGGAGGGAAGCTGACACTGGTTTGGGGATTGGTGTTGGAACATTGTAGGCCTGAGTCTAGCACATCACGTGCCACAAACAAATGAAAGAATATAAGTGAAAATAAATAATACAATAAAGGATGTAAGGAGACAGTAAGAAGAGTCTGTTCCTGATGGAGCGACGGTACAGGGGGAGTGACCCTGCCAGTCAGCAGCCAAGAGCTGGAATTCTCCTGTGACATGTCACACAAAGCCAAGAGGGGGCCACACGTGGCTGGGGTGCTGGGTGGTGGTTTACAGCCAGGGATCTCTGAACCCACAAGGGGTGAGGGAGGCAGGGAGCATGGATGGAGAGTGATCAGGCTGGGGCCGGGCAGAGACCTGAGTTCAATCCCCAGCAGGGCACTCCCTCTTCAACACTGCCAGGGGAGCCCTGGAGGTTCCCGAGCACTGTGGGGTGAGCAGCACTCTGCCAGGCAGAGCACGCTACACAGTCAGCTGAGTATCAAGGGCAGGGGCTCCAGGAAACCTCAGCACTGCTCAGAGGCTCTGTCCTTCCGCCTCTGCAAGTGTCCCTGAACATTGTCTAATTTTTTTACATTTTTATTATACCACCGTGAGATATACAATTACAAAGATGCTCATGATTGGGTTTCAGTTGTACAGTGTTCCAGCACCCGTTCCTCCACCAAACATTGTCTAATTTGTTCTTAACCGTGAACATGCACCGAATCGCCTAGAAGCCCTGTTCCAACTCCACGCACCAGGATCTAGCCCTCTCCTTCCCCAGACTGGTGTGGGGCGTGTTTTGACTCTTCAGGTACTGACACGAACCCACAGCAGCTAACTGGGTCCAGAGATCAGAGACAAGGGGGAATTCCCCCTTTTATTTTTTCCTTTTCCATTCCCTTTCCCTTTCTTCCCCCTCCCTTCTTTCTTTCCTTCCATGTTTCTACCATGTGTCTTTCTAGAAGATTTAGAAAGAAACCTAAGCAGTGATGAGAAAAAGGTTCAAAGTGGGGAAGCAGAGGGAGAAACAGACCTAAAAACAAACCCCAGCTTTCCCCAGTCACTGGGCTCCTGGGGTCTGACAAGGAGACACGTTCGGGTCTTTAAGGGGGGAAAACCACCCCCTCCCCTACTCCGAGCTGGACGGTGAATTAGCTACAATCCTCAGCGATGGAGCCAGAGCTCATGTTCTAAGTTCCCACTTTTCTCTCTGGGTACTAGAAACACAACTTCCCAACAATGGGATGACTTTATGGAGAGGTTAAGCTTCCCAGTGACATACCTCTTGAACGACTGGAACACTGTTTCTCACAGCTAGACATCTAGAGATTTACTTTCCCCACCCCATCTCTCTTCTCAATATATTGAGTGAAATAGCTGAGCCTAAAATCTCTCACTAAGATACACCTTAAATTTTTTACATTAGAAAAATGGCACCAATAATCGGGTCCATGGACTCTGCAATGCATTTTGTTTGCATTTCCAGGAATGATTTTAAATGCAGGACATCAACATGGTAACAACAGTCACAAGCACTACGTAAAAGCCATTGTGCCCAGATTTACTACTTGTGGGAAAATCTTTTGCCAACTGAAAAGTTTCTTCCAAAGATGCAGTCATGTGATATTTAAACCAGGCCTGTTCTATAGGGGATAAGCCTGGATAATTCATTGACAGTAAAATTGTCACTTAATTATCATGCCAAACAACTGACATCGAGAGATAACCCAGACTCTAACCCTTGACCTTGGCAAACCAAATGTTTATACATGTGGGAGATACACAGACGCATTGCAGAATCTTAATGTAAGTCTGAAACACAAGCAAACATACCTTTGCAAAACCAAGGCTGCATAACTTGGCTTTTGCTCCAAATTGCCACTTGCACTGTGTGTCGGCATCATAAATCTGTCCTGGAAGTTTGTCCGGGTATTTGTATTGTCCTGTTTGCTTGGGCTCATCCACCAGACACCCAGCCTGAGGGGTACTGCAGGAACATCACACACTTATTAATTTCTGTGCTACTTACTACCTTTTCACTGAAAACAAACGCGCTTCTGAATTTGTTCACGGAATTAAAAATATACTACGGCTAAAGAAATAAGTAAATGCTGAAATAAAGATGTATAATTTGTGAGTGAGCTCTTGTCTCTCTGAGAAGATGGAACTGACAGTCAAAGATTTTGGCGCTGGAAAGCAGAGCCAGGCAAGGGATTAGGCTAGGTCTGCTAGGAGACAGGAAAGGTCAATAAACTTGAAGACTTTAGAGGCCCTTGTTCAACAATGCATTGCTGAATATTTGCTCTGTAGCAGCATCAGACTCAACATTCAAGCGACAAAATAAACCAGATGGAATGCCTGTCTTCATGGAGTTGAAAGTCAGTGCCATAATTTTTCAGAGAATGGGACAGAAGCTACTGACTTCAAATAAACTTTACATGCAAGATGATTGAGGTTACTGACAGAAGGCAGGGGAAGGCTCTACCGAGACCTAAGGAAGAACAAGTTCCCTGAGGTTTGATGAATTGGGATGTACAGAGAAAATAGAAAGTGTTTCCATGGCATCTTCTATTCTCTTGCTTTAAGAGCTGGGACCGGAGCAATAGTACAGTGGGTAAGGCGTTTGTTTGCCTTGCAAGCGGCTGACCTGGGTTTGTTCCCCAACATCTCATAATGTTGCCCAAGCACCACCAGGAGTAACCCCTGAACATCATCAGGTATTACCCAAAATAACAACAGCAACAACAACAACAATAAAAACATTGCATCAGTGAAAGGTAATAGCATGGTTGGTGCTAAAATGTGATGTTAGAGCCAGCTGGTCAACCACACAATCAGATCCAAGGTGTATAACCTCATCCAAATTATTAGTGATAGAGATCCCCACTAGGCTCTCAAATAACTCAGGAATGTGCTTTACACCACGGAGCAGCGTTCAAATTATTGCTGCCGGGCTGGAGAGAGTGCACGGTGGGTGGCACGGCTCTTGCCTCGCATGTGCCGGGCTGGTTTGATCCTTTTGCCCAGCCAGGAGTCAGCCCTGAGCACAGAACCAGAAGTTAGTTCTTCTGGGTGTGGCCCCCAAATAAACAAAAAGTTACTGCTGTTATCATGGCTAACCACATTTAAGTCCACTGTGTCCATGACGGACACTCGCTGGACATTAAATTGGCCTTGACATATAATATTTGTTGGTTCCATTTTCACACGAGAACAGGATCCAAGTCATAAATTAAAAATGAGTGAGAAAATTTCCTATGTGACAAAGTATATTACCAGCAAAAGGTGTTCAACCTTGGAGATGTCATTCAGATGGACATTTTTACATTTAGTAAGTCTGGCCTGACGATATTACTCAGTCTGTAAGCATTCACAAAAGGCTATGCATACACTGGCAAGAGGGGTGGGGAAAGAGCATCAACACTAGCAATTCCCAAGGAAACTTTGTTTCCCTAACATCTGATCAAAAGCGGGTGACATCAGAACTTGCATGTTCTTCTGAGTCAACTAAAACAATATCACTACCTACACGTAAAGTGATAGGCATGCAAAAATATAACGACCAATGATTATCATGCTTTTCTAATGCTTTTCTAATGGTCAGATGATGAAATACATATCATAGTTGAATATAATTCAACTTCAAAGAGTCTCAACTTGAGGTTCATCATCTTTAATATAAATCAAAGAGTGTTGCCTCCTTAACCCCATACTAATGCCCTCCAGTTATCCAAAAGATTTCTGGGGCTGGATGACAGTACAGTGGATAGAGCACTTGCTTTGCACACAACTTACCAGGGTTTGATCATTGGCATCCCAAATGGTCCCCTGAGTACCACAAGGAGCAATTCCTGAGTGCGGAGCCAGGAGTAAGCCCTGAGCATTGCCAGATGTGGCCCCCAAAAATGTGGGTGTGTGTGAGAGAGAGAGAGAGAAAAAAGAGAGAGAAGGCAAAAGAGGAATTTCATATTCCTTCCAACCCCTCTGTGTATCTTCTAGACAGAGAGTTGGCCCAAGGCCATTTCAAAGCGGGAAGTCCATCACGATCAGATTCGCTTTCTCTTTAAAATGCATGCTATTGTAGCCTTAAACATTATTATAATCAAATAGACTGATGAGGTCAAAATAATTAGTCCCAATAAGACAATAATGCACCCTAGTGGCCTAGCGGGAGCTCAGGCTTAGAGATCTCAATGTGAGAGTCTGCTGCAGCTATTGACAACTAACAGCACCAGTAACACAAGTCCTTGTTTCCCCACTCTAGCAGGAGGACAGTGAGCAGAAACTGGAGGTGGACAGCATCCGGCATGATGCCGCTGCACCATCGTCACCATGGGTATGTGACGTCAGCCCTTCTGCTCACCGAGAGGTCAAGAGTCAGTGCCTTCACATCAAATCGCCTCTGTGAATCTGAGAATGCCCGGGCTTTGCCCTGGTCTTACCTTAGGAATTTCTTGAGATACTGTCGGCTGCATGAGGACCAGGAGAAGACGCCATTGTTGCCCGTCAGAGTCGGAGACATAATGTTGCCCTCCGCCTTCCTGCAGGGGTTGCCTTCCCGTCGTGAATCATGCCGAAGCTGAAGGAGAAGCCAAGCCGAGCTCTGTGGTGAGCCTCTGTCCCTCGCACTGCCCACCCCGTCCTTTCTGTTAGATTTAGTCTCTATTTCAGATACAAGCATCTTTCCTTGCTACCAGCCCTGGACTCCAGGGAAGGGAATTTGGAGTGAGGAGGAGGTAGGGATGGAGAAAATCTGCTACGTTTTCACGGGTGGGTTTTTCTTTTTTTTTTTTTTTTTTTTTTTTTTTTTTTTTTTTGTTGGTCACACCCGGCAATGCTCAGGGGTCACTCCTGGCTCTGCACTCAGGAATCACTCCTGGCGGTGCGCGGGGGGACCATATGGGACGCCCGGGGCTCGAACCCGGGCCGGCAAGGCCGGCCGCGTGCAAGGCAAACGCCCCTACCCGCTGGGCTATCGCTCCGGCCCCATTCATCGGGCTGGTGGGACTTCTCGTGAAATCAATTTATTGGGGCTGGAGCGATAGCACAGCGGTTAGGGCGTTTGCCTTGCATGCGGCCAACCTGGGTTCGATCCCCGGTATCCCATATGGTCCCCTAGCACCACCAGGAGTAATTCCTGAGTGAAGAGCCGGGAATAACCCCTGAGCATCGCCGGGTGTGACCCAAAAAAGAAAAAGAAAAAAAAAAGAAAAAGAAAAAGAAATCAACTTATTGTCAGGAATTACAAACTGATGATAATTAAACTCCCCTATGATGATAAATATCTTTTAAAAAATAGCAGGCCAGCCCATTTCATGAAGGTCTATCTGTGAAGAACATCTTTTGAGCCAAATGCTTATTTGATAACTTTGATCTGTCCTGTTTCACCATAGAGCACTTTAGCATTACAGCTTCGCATTACTTCAATGGGCTCCTAGTACTTACTACCTAGTACTTACACCTGAGGTCCCTCCGCTCTCCTGATGGGTAAAATACATGCGACATGTACATATATGACTCACTGCCATCAGACCCAACTTATTTCAGGCTCTGTCAACATGGAAAAGACTGAGAGAAAAATGCTGTAAACTCGCCAGTACACAGAAGTAAAGCCTTATGGAGGGTCTCTAGGGAGGCAAGGTTGGAGGGACATCAATTTTATTGTTAATTTAGATGGCCCCGAGTCAAACTGTTTAGTTTGTTTTTATGCAGTGTGGGGGTCTGCGCCGCTTCCTTTATAAGCAAGACGTGCTGTTCATCTGTTTAAAAAGAACAAAATTTGCCTCTTAACATACTTTTATGAGGCCAGTGATTCTTATGGAAATAAAGATGCTATTCTGATATAATAACTTTATGAAGCCGGCTCTCCTTTGAAGCACGGTATGGAAAATAAACCATTCTCACTATGGAGAGAGTGAGCGGGACTTGGGTCTGCCTGCGCATTCTCAAGCTGAGCAGTGGATAGCCCTAGGATGGCGTTGAGTCGGGTGGAAAATACTCAAGTTATTTAGAGAGTCACAAGCCTGTATTGTCCGGCCTCAACATGTGCACAGGGATGCTCCTATTCCCAGACTGGCTCAGCTATTTGGACTTCACCGGCTCCCTTTGCAAAGAAGGGGGTCTGTTTGGGAGCCAACCTTCCAGTCTATTTGCAACAGATAGCCAGACACATAGGTGAAGCCCCGTAAGAGAGAGTAAAAAACCCACGAAAGTGGATGGGGTAGGGAGGGATTGGAAGCCATTAATCAGAAAAAGGGAAAAGATCATGAAATTTGAGGTGTAGAAAATAAGAAAGCTTTGGAATCAAACCTTCAACTTATTTTTCTTTACTTGTCTAATCCACTTTAATAGCACCAAAGGGGAACACATACGCTTCCTTTAGCATCTGTCAAAAGTCCCATGAAAAAATTCATAAATCATCTGCCTCAACATTGAGTTCCATCAAGGCCCAGCTGCTAAAACTGGGAGAATTTTTAGCTTATATCTGCTCTTCTTCTTTCTCCCTGGGGTGTCTTTGTTTTTCCTGACCTAAAATGCTGAGTTCTGACACTGTCAACTTTAATTCATAAGCAAGGATGATTAAAGTTTTTAACGGCCAATACTTTGAAATGTGAGACTGGCTATTTGGAACTTCCCACCAGAGAGGCAAATTTAGATCCTGTCCAGCACTCAGGCTGTTCTTTTTTCCCCCCTCTGTACAAAGGAGTCTAATGGGAATTATTGTACCTCTATTCGCCATAAAACCAACTTATTTATATCGCACTTAGGGATTGTGTATATACATAAAATACCTTGAAAGTGCTAGGTAACAGTAGTAGTCAAGATTCAAACTTACTGAAGCTAATAAATTCGGCCCATAAGAGATACCCACACTGAAATATCAATGTCCAGACTGCACCGGTGGAGTAGAATCTCTTCTATTTATCTTTAGGCTAAAATTATATGTTTTGAATATGACCATTCATGTAAATGGTAAACAGACACGAACACACACATACACACAAATCATACATCCAAAGATTACTGCTCTTTGAAACCATGTGTACTTTTATTCCAATGCTGATGCCATTGTCCAAAACAGTGTAAGAAAATTATCTACAGGATTCTAACCCTTCCAGATTGCATGCCTCATAAAATCAATTCATCACATTGCTCTTTGGCTTCTCATTCCTCATGTCTAACTCTTTCCTCACAATAGAAAGATTTACTGACACCAATTAAAAAGAATATTAGGAAACATGCAATAGCACCCAGTAAAAAGAATTTCCACTGCACGCATCAAAGTTTTTAAACAACTAGAGTGTCTTGATGCTAGAGGAACGTCATGTCTCCATGGTTACTTCCTTAGTATAAATGAGAAGAAAGTACCTTCACTGCAGCACAGCATGGAAGAAAATAAACAAGTTCTGGAAAGACCAGGTCTAGTTAGAACATATGGCCCAGCTATCTTACAATGTCACATGATGAGACTAGCAAATATTTTAAAAGAGTAACATAGGAAACTCGAGATAACACAGTGGGTAGGGTTCTTGCCTTGCATGCGGCTGACCCTGGTTCAATCTCTGACATCTCATATGGTCCCCTGAGCACCACCATGAGTGACTCCTGAGTGCAGAGCCAGGAGTAACCCCCTGAGTAATGAATGCCGAGTGTGGCCCAGAAAAATAAAAATAAAATGAGTAACACAGACAACAAGTAGTCTTTGCTATCCCATGTGATTATCAAACACTATTCTAAAATTTGCCCAAGATTTCATATTTTTCTGCCTACACCAGATTTCATATTTTTTCTGCCTACATCAGTAAAAATCATAAGTCAAATGGCAATGAATCAACCAACCTGATATCACATAAATGGTGATTTCAAGGTGTCACTTACTTGTGTCCCGACTCATGAGCAATGGTGAAGGCCAGGCCAAGCCCTGTGTCTTCATTGATGGTACAACTCCGATACTTACTGCACATGCCACTGATGGGGGGCAAACCCTACAAAGATCCATTTCAAAGGTTAGCCCAAAGGGCACACATACAAATATCTGATCTCTAAATATTCTTTACAGTTTTACATAAATCGATTAATATATCCAAAGTTCTGCAGTTAATCTCTGTCTTGTACAAAAATACAAATGCAGCATTTAGTCCTTGCTTGCTTGCTAATGATATTTATCCTCAACTGGCCCTTCTATCAACTGCGTGAGGTCAGCATAAGTACAATATTTCCCACCTTCCACATTAGATAAAAGGTACTTGACATGTGTAAACCTTATCTACGTTCATTATATAAGTCGGCAGAGGAGCTGTAAGAATAATAACTAAGCTACTGCCAAATGGTCACAAAACCATTGGCGCCAAAGTTCAAGGTGGCTTTTCTAAGGGAAAAGACACATCTGGCCTTTTTCTAAAGTAATTAACACAGAAATACCTAACCAACATAAGGAGACTGACTTCATTTCTCTCCTGTTCACTCTAAGATGGAAAACGTCCTTGTTGCTCAAGACTACTTCCATTCAAATGCAGTTGCGGACATGTCCCGGCCAGCCTTTGGTCCCATCGTGAACTACATTAGAGTGTTACTAATCTCCTTTCCCAGCCTCTGGTGCTCACACATAGCTCTGCAATAGTAGAACAAGGCCCAGATCCCACTTATTATTAAAACACTCTTGTGGGCTGCTCTGCTCTCTTTGCTGTGCTGTGAGAGCATCTGAGAACATCACAGGTGGCACAATCAACATCTCCACCCCACCTTCAGCACTGACTCTGACAGTCACTCATCCAACCAAAATATGAGATTTTATCACATGCAACGAGACATCCTTGGAATTTAAGTGTCACACAAAAGACAATAGTCCTTTGCTAACTGAACTGTATTGTACAAATGTGGAAAAGCTGAATCCTTCAAAGGGCAAGGAAGCACTATTTATTACCTAGGGGCACATATACGTACCCTGGATACCAGATCTGCATCATCATGCTTATGCCTCAGTGCTCATCAATGAAGAAACACATGAAAGGAAGGAAGTAAATGGGCTCCCTATTTCAAGGGGTTTACAGCCACCAGCAGGAGAAACAACAAGGCACAATTTAATCATGGGCTCTCTGCAAGGGCTGTGAGGGCAGCCCACCAAATAGCAAGTTCCATGCCGATGTTCCCAGCTAATGTGGGACTGCATGAAGCCTCTGTCTATGCCATACCTAGAGTGTCACAGGGTTCATTCTTCCAGGAACAAATGTCAAACCCCGTGAGTAAGATGGCATGGTCGTGTCTCTTGCCATTCTTGCCAGGGAGGGCAGACTGCCACTGGCAAAAACTATTCAGAGACTGGTCTGCGTGATGGTTGATCAATAATCCTCCCTAGGGGAAAAACACACAAGTCAGAGTTTGGATGGTCACAGAGACAAGCGCACTGAGTTACACCAAAGGCTCAAGCGAACACAGAGGCATCGTAGTGCTGGGGAGAAGGTTTGATAAAGGAGAACATCTGATTTAAGGCCAGAGAAAAAAAAGGGTATTTCGGGTAAACGTGTACAAAGTTACAAAGTTTAAGTGACTTCAAAACCTCATGAGTATAGATTACGACCAATTGTATTTGTTCATTTTGTGCTAATACCACCTTTTAAAAACTGTCAAAATCTTTAGAAAGACTTAAGTTAGTGGTGATCCAATTCAGTAATTTCTTGCATAGATCATGCGTGAGATTGGGACCTGTAGTTAATTTATCCAGAAGTCAAAATTTCCAGGGTGTGGCACATTTAAAAATAGGATTATTTTTTAAAAATTATTTAAAAAGTATTTGGGGGTCATACTTTTTTTGGGGGTCTCATATTTTTTTAAAACTTTTTTATTAATACCACCGTGAGACATACAATTACAAAGGTGTTCATAATTGGTTCTTGGTAATACAGTATTCCAGCACCCATCCCACCACCAATGTACCCACACCCCCTCCCGCCCACCCCCAGGCTGCCTCAATAGCAGGTACCCCCCGTTTCCCGCTTCCTCTCTTTCTCTCTCTGTCTCTGCATCTCTCTCTTGGGGGTCATACTTGACAGTGCCCAGGGGCTACTTCAGGTCGAGTATTTGGGGGGTCAGGGGGGTATCATTCCTTGGCAGTGCTTAGGGGTTCATGTGACAGTAGGGATCAAAACGGGTACCCAGCATGCCAAGCATTCACACTCCAACCTGCTATGATCTGGCCCCACATAGTACATTTAAACTAACCCGCCCATAAAATGAAAGCTCACTGTGAACAAATGCAAGAACATACAGGAACAAGAGCCTGAAGAGCAGGACAGGACCAACCTTTAAAATAATCATTTACTAAAATGTTTGCTTAAAACTCTGGACTCGAATCAAGTTGAGGATTCTGAGACAGGATTGTCCATCATCAGTGGACACTAAAGTCCTGGGCCAGTTTCAAGTGTAGGCTCACAACAGAAGTGTCCCCCCAACCCACATCCTGGCTATCTTTCTAAAATTCCAAGAACTGTTCAGTAAATTGTTAACCTCTGCAAGTATAAACGTGCGGACAACTAGATGTATTTTTGTCTATTCCTGGCTTTTGCTTTGTGTACCCATTGTTATAGAAGAAAGTCCACAGGCCTTTAACAATGGTCTGACTAGAAATCCACAGCACGAAATTAAAAAAAAATACAAAACTCCAAACACTGTGATTTCTATATTAAAACCCTACTGAGTACTGAATACCATCAATGTAACAACACCACATTTAAAGTTCTGGTTTTATACATCGCCTCTGCAGCCTGCGTTTCACACCTTGCCATAATCAATTCAAGGGCAGGCAAAGATTCTGTTCATTTTCTGCAGTACCTCAGCTGGCGAGCCAGTGGGTTTACTCTAAGAATTTTCTGGTGAGTCTTTTTCAGTATATTTCTGAGATACCCTTCGCTGACACATGTGATTTTCCAAAACTGAACCAACCTTAAATCTATTACCTTTCTTGTGAAGCCTACGCACTATGAGTATTTTCACATAGAATGTCATCCTTGCATTTTCTATGGTAGTCACTCCATAGGCACCTTGGTTGTATTGCATGCGCCACAACCCACCCCTTTCAGAAGCACTTTTCTTGAGAGCGGCATTAGTGTGTCTCCAAATTTGAATTTCTCATTTCTGGTACCTGAATTGGGCAGAGTCGACATTCAGAGTGTCCTGAATTAAGGAGCAAACAACATCAGCCACTTACAGGTTCTTGTTCCAGAAGAATGAGGCTCACGACAACGATGCTGATGTCACTCCCGATGGTCCCGCTCTTTAAACAGGCTGGAAACCTGTGGAAACAATCACAATCAAACAACAACAAAATGTCCAAATGTCCCAAATGGCAGTACTGACAAAATCCTTAAGTATGTAGGTATTTTAAAAATTTTAAAAATTGTTTGTTTATTTTTGCTTTTTGGGTAACACCTGGAGATGCTCAGGGGTTACTCCTGGCTCTGCACTCAGGAATTACTCCTGGTGGTGCTCAGGGGACCATATGGGATGCCGGGATTGAACCTGGGTCGGCTGCATGTAAGGCAAAATGTCCTCCCCCACTGTGCTATCGCTCTGGCTCCAAGTATGTAGCTATACTAAATACATGGATACATGAAGCCGTTCTTCCCAGACCTGGATGTTTCCCCAGTAAAATCACACAGCTCTATCTGTTCCTCAACCCACACAAGAAGGTGGATGGATTTTCAGTTGTCTTACAGTCGGGAGTGCAATCCCCCGTACCATATTCATGACTGTGAGGATGTACGCGGTGACATTCCCCTTGCCGTGCTTATCCACCATTTGCTTGTCAGCCACCACCAAGGTCTCCACATTTAAGCGCTTTGGTGACTTTCCAGCTGATCTTCTGGGTCTTCCTGTGTTCCCCCTCCTCATCAAACCTTAAATAGGTGTCCTGTGTGGGAGGCTTTGGGGCATCTGCAATGAACACAAGAGCATTTGGATGGGATATCAGTAGAGAAAATCTGGGTGAGAAGGACAGAATCTAAACAAGAGAGACCAAGTGACCGGTGCTTCCCTAACTACTGGTGAGTGAGACCATTCATGCCTGACCTGGAGCTTTGCCCCTAAGGTCTGATCAAGCACTATTCACTCAAACAAGTTTGGATGGGGGAGTGGGCAGACTGACTAACGGATGGATGGATCAATGGAGGATGACTGAATGGCTAGATGGATGAAAGGGTGGACAGATTCAATGACTCGAAAGCGTGAAAGGAAGCAGTTCTAATTCTTACAACTGTTGGCAGACAAATCATAGAAAAAGTTTCGCCAAGGTAGTTTTATTTTATACTTTTGTTTTTTTAGACTTTGTTTTATTTTTCTTTTTTTATTGTTTGTTGGGGTAGTTTAACTTTTTTGCTTTTTAATTTTTTTTCTTGTTTTATTGTTTGTTGGCATATATATCAAATATAACAAACAATAAAACAAGAAAAAATATTTGATATATATGCCAAATACCAGTAACAATTATAGACCTCATTCCGAATGGATTGAGGCTCTTTATGTTCATGGAGCAAGCAGATGTCTTGGGCTCTACTAGCATGAGACAGGACATATGGAGATGTTACTGGGGCCCGCTCGAGCAAATCGATGATGAACGGGAAGACAGTGATACAGTGGATTGTTTGTTGGGGTAGTTTTATTTTTATTTTATTATTATTATTATTATTTTTTTTTGCTCTTTTGGGGTCACTCTCAGTGATGCTCAGGGATTACCCCTGGCTCTGTACTCAGGAATTATTCCTGGCAGTGTTCAGGGAACCATATGGAATGCCCGTGATTGCTGCATACAAGGCAAATGCCTTACCAGATGTACTATTGCTCCGGCCCCTGGGATAGTATTTTTAAAAAATGGGATGATTCTTTATATTATTGCCGAAATGCAGAAATAAACACTATTATGTGCATCTAATTTATGTTAATACTATTCGATACTTTATTAAAAGTTTTTACTTATTAAAAACATAAGCCCCTGAGGAACATTACACTCATTGCATCAACACAACTTAAATAAAGCATATAGTAAGGGTCCAGTAAGGGCTATTCACCTGGTAGTTACTTTATCGTTAGGGAAACAGGACAATCATGGACAATATTTAGGTTATTTCAAAAGATTTTGTGACTGGCAAAGTTTGGCACCACTATAACAGAAAGGATATTGGCCGGAGCCTTTGAAAGACTTGAAGTGCAAGTTGGGACAGGCAAGAGTCCTATGACTGGTGTATAGTGACAAGCCCAGGGGTTGCTGGGAAGGTAAAGGGAATTTGGAAAGTTCAGGACAGTAACTATGTACTATAAAAGTAATATTTTAATACATTAACAACAATAAAATCACGATAGTGAAATCCTCTTTGTGCCAAGTGAAATGAAAAGATTTCATCGTTTAATATTAGTCTGGTCACGGAATTCCATTCTTTTGGTTTCACTGATACCTTCTAACAAACTTTCAAAGGTGATTCAATACTCAAATTCTTCCAAAAGGGTTCATATTCTTCTTAAAGAGAGGGAGCCTCTCCCCATCACATTTACAATGCCAACACTAACCTCAAAATCAGAGAAGGAAAGCAGGCATAAAAGAGAGGAAAAATTCCTCCGCAAAATCCTTCACAAATGGAATCAACAAAGATCTCATACATCATTCAATATAAACAGGTGTTTGTTCTCGGGGATGAGATGGACGAGCACATGTGAGTCAATGCAATACACCACATCAACAAAGGGACAACAACAAACGCAGCTCATGCAATAGATTCTGAAAATGACTAAATAAGGTTCAAATCACATATGCAATTGAAAAGTCAATAAATTGGAACAGAAGTAATATATCCCGACATAACAAAGACCATATATGAAAAGCTCATAGTTATCATTACACTTACTGGTAAAACACGGGAAGCTTTTCCCCTAAGAAATCAATTCCATTTGTATACACAAACAATGAATTAGAGAAAAGAGAAATGGAAAAGAACAATTCCATGTACAATCTCATGAAAAGAATAAAATATCTGAGAGTAAACTTAACAAAGATGACCTAGACACTGAACACTAAAACACTATAAGGCACTATTAAAAGAAACAGAAGACAGAGAGAGATGGAAAGATACCCTTGTTCACAGATTGGCAACATTCACACCAGTAAAACAGTGATATTACCTAAGGCAAACCTTAGTGATATTACCTAAGGTTTAGATTCAACACTAAACCTGTCAAAATCCTGATGACAATTTTAATGAAATAGACCAGTTCTAAGATAAATATCTTAGAATCACAACAGACCCCAAATAACCAAGCAATTGTGAGAAAATAGAAGAAACTAGGCGGTATCTCATTCCCTGACTTCAAAGTATACTATAAAGCAATAAAAATAAAACAGCATGGTATCAGAACAGAAACAAACACAGAGACCAATGGAAAAGAACTGAAATAGGCCCACATGTCTCTGGAGAGTAAGTTACGGGCCAGGTCATACAAAGGTAAAAGAAATGTCCCTTCAATAGATGTTGCTGGAAGGGCCCGACTGATAGTGTAGTAGGTGGGGTACTTGCCTTGCACACAACGAAACTGGGTTTGATCCCTGATATCCCATAGTGTCTCCCAGGCTTGCCAGGAATGATCCTTGAGCACAGAGCCAGGCCTAAGCCCTGAGCACCAGCAGGTGTAACTCATAACAAAATCAACCAAACAAACAAAAAAATACAAGCCCAACAAAAAAAATTGCTGAGAATCCTAGACAACAACTATATGCATTAAAATAAAGTAAAATAAAAATTATTTGACACCATACACAAAAATTAACTCAGATACTTAGATTAAGGACTTGGACATAAGACCTAAAACTATAAAATACAGAGAAGAAACTATAGATGATATACTCATGGACACTAATGGCTGAAATATCTTCGTAATTCAACTCCAAAGGTAAAGGAAACAAAAATAAAATTAAGCCAATGGCAAGACAGCAGACTGAAGCAGTTTGGTACAGGGAAACAAGCCATCACAAAGACAAAAAATGCAATTTAATGACTGAGAGATGATATTAGCAAACCAGGCAAGGGGCAAATATTCACAATATATAAAGAACACATACTACTCAACAACAACAAAAAATACTAAACAAAAAAGTGAGCAGAAAAAAATTAAAATACTTATCTAGGGACTGAACAGTACAGGAATTAGTTAAGGTGCTTGCTTGCATGCAGCCACCCCAGTTCTATCCCTGGGGGACCAGCACCCAGGTCCCCCAAGCACTGCTAGGGGTCACTCCTGAGCACAGATCCAGGAACAGCTTCTGAGCATGCCCTCCCCCTGAAACTTACCTCCCCAGAGAAGACATCTAAATGACTCATAGACACATGAAAAAATGCTCAACTTCACTTGGGTAGGAAAATGTAAATTAAAGCACTAATGACATACAACCTCACACCTATGAGAATAACTTTCATGAAAAACTGAAAATAATGAGTTGGTGAGGATGTGGAGAAACAGATCTTCCTTGATTGTTAATGGGATGTAAACTGGCACAGTCACTATGAAAATTCCTTTGCTAGAAATGGGTCTGGGAGGCAGCTTACAGCGCTGGCCCCCGTCTGCCGAGAGCAATCCTGAGAACCACTGGCTGTGGCCCCCAAACAATACCACCACAACAAAGCCTGAAGCCTTGTTCCAACATACCACATGACCCAACAGTACCACTCCTTGGTCTAATTACCAGGTGGTTTCTCTCATGTGGAATATTAACAGCTCGAGGAACCAAATTACAACAAAAATGACCCATACTTCCAAAACAGATGGCAGCTCCCAAAGGGGGCAGGGGTGGGTGGAAGGACAGGGAAGAAAGCGTTAATCTGGCCCTGGAAATGGTCATAAAGCTTTAGGGCCCAGGAGTGCAGGGACAGATTTTATCTATAGAGGTATGAAAAGGTTCCCCTGATGTACAGAGTATAGGAAACCAATGGCACACCAATAAAACATCTGTAAATTAAGACACTCATCTCCTTTAAACTTAGAAAACACACATTAAAACTCCAGGCTGGTCACTGACAAGGGCCACTGAATCTCTGGACCTCATCATTAAAAAGAGCTTATTAGGTTCCAGCCATCACCAGGAGAGACTTTTTGCAGGCTCACCTCCAAATACCTATCACAGCCACTGTGAGTCACTGTAGACCATGTCACATAGAAGGTCCGGCAAGAGGGATGTTCAGTAACATCCATAGCCCAATTCTAAGGGCACGAGCATTCCTGAAGCTCCCAGCCAGCACCTCAGCAGCACCGGCTCAGCGCCATGGCTGGACCCAGCCTCTGGCCCGTCTCCTCCGGCATTTACTCTCCTGACACGCAGGACGGTCGAAGTCTTTGTGGCATGGTGGTGCCACACAAGGAGCTGAGCTTTGTTTTATTTGGGTGGGGAGCACTAAGTGGCACTCGGGAGGCCTCTGGGCTCTCCTGGCCATTCTCCACAAGCAGGCTGGGGGTTCAATGTGAGTACCCAAAGGTGGTGTTGCTATTTGGGGGTCGCCATGCTGGAGACCTCCAGGGCCGCACCTGGCGATGCTCGGGGACCTCTGTGGTGCTGAGAGCGGAACCAGGTGAGCTCCATGTCCGGGGGTGCCTCTAACTCCTCCAGCACCTTCTCCGCAGCTCAGCTATTTCATTTTGGGGCCACACCTGCAGGTGGTGGGAGCCGACGGCATCAGAGTTTGGATCCAGGGCCCTGGCTATGCTCGCCAGAGGTGCTCCTGCTGCAGCTACATCTCTGGACCCAGGAACAGAGGTTTTAGGGTTTTTTCAGATAAAAGGCAATACTCGATTTCATGATTGCCAAATTTCCAGTGTGTCTGGAACAACCTGAGTGTGTTATTTTATAGACACTCAGTTGAATAAAATTTTGACAGTAACTATTCTTAGTACCTATTTCTTATGTAGTGTGACAATTAGAAAGCTTGTGGATTACATTCGGGATGGGGTATTGTGTTTCTGGTGAGTGTTGCTGGTCTGAAATAGGGAGGGACGTAGTGTCTGGGTCAACAACCCTGCCCAAGGGTCCCTGACTCTCAACTACCACCTCCTTGGGGCTAGAAGGGAGGGCTATCTTGGTTCCCCAGGCATCTCTCTGAGACCCCAAAGGCCCGTGTGACCAGTCCTGGAAGCTTTGGGTAGAGTCAACAGATGTCTTACATCATTAGCAGTCTGGGTGCTTTTCTCTGGAGTGTCTGACATTAGTTCACAGAAACCAAGACAACAGCCAGTCATGTAACTAAGAAGATGATGCTAAAAGGAGAAAAAGGTCCTAACAAAGACCTTCCTACTTAATTGAGTGGCCTTTAGAACACATCCAGCGGTACTCGGTGCCTACTCCTGGCTTTGGGCCCAAGGAGCTGCGGGGTGGGGAGTGGAACTATGGGATGCTGGGATAGAACTAGGTTGGCCACATGCACGGCAAGCACCCTGTACTATCGCTCCAGCCTCACACCTTTCTACTTTAATCCGAACCACGGACCCTCCTCTCAGGGTGGATTCTAATCTGCTTGTCCTGTGACTCATTTCAGGGGGTCTTTGTGCGGCCCCATTTAAGCCTGTCCCTCAGTACCCCCAACAGCACTCAAGAAAACTCGCGGAGAACCCACTTAGGACAGAAAGAGAAAAAGTTTCCTTACATACATTTCTTGCGTCGTCCACAAAAATGCTGCTTTTGCCACCTTGGAGGGGGAGGCTGGTTCCATGGCTCCGGAGACGTAGGGAAGCAGGAACTGGGGCGGCCGGGCCCGTGTTGGCTGGAGCTCGGGGGTCCCTGGGCTCGCTGCACTGTCTCCTCGGCAGTCCGTTTGTACAGCACGTGAGGGTGGTGGCCAGCGGGAGAGCTGAAGTTATGCTCCTGAGCCAGGCGTGGAGGTAACGGCGAGATGAGGAATTCGTGTCTTCGTGTCCTGATGAGGCCGGACTGAAAACGCCAAACACAAGGAAACGCCCATGACTCCAGGTTGCCCAGCAGGGGGCTGATGGCAGTCAGGGTCTGCCAGCTGCTTCCCATGTACAGCCGCAGGAGTGGGACTGACTGTGTGACCCCTCATTTCATCAGTAAAAATAGATATTGCCACTAATCGGTACCACCATGTTTTGAGTTGAGAAAACGGGTTCATAGCTAGGGAAATGACTCGAGGGGTTGGGGGGACTCACTTTCCCACAGGGCCTTGGGGTCAGTCCCTAGCACCACAGGATCCCCACCACAGGAACGGGGTGAGCTGAGAGAGCCAGTGGCCCCCATTCTTCCTTGCCCTTGAGAGACATCGCCCCTAAATACCAGTTTTGGCTGTTGACCTAGATTAGGAACCAGAATTTCTGGGCCATATCACACCTGGGGCCCCAACACTTGCATGGCGGACACTGTGGTGAACAATGGAAACGGCGAAGAACTTCAGCAGCCGCCCGATAATGAGTTCAAGGTGTAGACAGGTGGTCATATGAACAGAGACATGCCGCCTTGGCATCTGAGAGCCAAAGGTCCAGTCGGGACAGCAGAGGGAGGGGTGAGAGACTCTAAGGGAGAGCCCAGGAGCTGAGCCGTGATGAAGATGCACATTTGCGAACGGAGGAGCCGGGACCCCAGAGCACCCAGTCACCCTTTCCAAGCCTGTGGCGCGACGCCTGTGTCTCTGCTGCTGGCCCAGCCACGGCACATGCTGGGTCTTTCTTCCGACTTCAAACGGTCCGGTTGGGTGATAACCCAAAGGACAAGCAAGCTACAAGTTTGAGGGCCAGGGCTTAGAGCAGAGGCCAGGGCTTAGAGAATCTGTCAGGAGAGCCCTTAAAAGCCCGAGTCACAGCGCTTCTGAGGCTGCCAAAGAAACACAGGGGCGGTGAGGACAGCAGGGACCAGCAGGGAGACGCGGACCCACCCGGGAGCAGCACAGCACACAAACGGGGAGTGGGTCAAGGGCAGAAAACTGTGGAGCAGAGGAGTTGGCCCCCAACCTGGGGCGGTGGATGGGAACTCAGAGGGGGCTCCGCCCCTTCTCATGCCAGGGATTCGCTTCTCCGTCTTCACGGAACAGGAGGTTTGGTCCCAGATACTGGCTGTTCATCTCTGATCTTGGCTGCGCTAGGGAAGTGATGTCACCACAGTGCCTAGAAGAAGAACAGGCTTCCTGGCACTCAGCGGGCACCTGAGGGAATGAGGCTTAGGCCCAAGCACAGGCTCGCAGGAATGAGCTCTCACACAGCCGCATGCGCGTGACACAGGCATGGCGGGAGGAGTGGAAGGCGAAATGGAACTTTCCGTCCTTCAAACCGCACCACATCAGGATTCTCGTCTGTCAACAATCCACTGGCCTGAGCCCCCCACCACCTCCATTAGCCAGAGTCCCTGCTGGAGGCGGGCAGTACACATGGAGGACACTGTCCCATGCCCAGGAAACCGCCATCCTCTCGGACACTACCTCCCCCCTGCTGGCCAGTGTCCCCATCCACACGAATCCACTCCTTCCTTGCACTGTGGAATGAATCTCAAATCCAAGCCTGTAACTTCCCTTACAGTCCATCCTAGTGGAGCCTGAGGGTTAGCCCTGGCTCCTCCTTCACACCATATTCCTGAGTCTTTGCTATTTCACTTGAAGGGAAGAATTTGTCACCTCCAAACATGCCCCTTGGCATAGAAGTATCTTGAACTGATTTGTGAGTGTGTGTGTGGGGGGGGGCAGGGGGTTTATTCCCAGCAGTTCTCAGGAGGCTCAGGGGACCCTCCTGGGATACTCAGCCAATGAGTGATTCCATGTACACAACTGAGGATGCAGCTCGGGTCCCAGCTGTGGTAATGGGGATTACCTGGATACCTGAGAAGGGCTCAGGGGACCATGTGGTGGCAGGGATGGAACCCGGTCGGCTTTGCCCCAGGCATGTGCCTTATGCCCTGTAACTCTCTTGCTCTGGTCCCATGAGCTGAGTATTTTTAAGCATCAGCAGACACACAGCCAAAGGTGAAATCTAGAAACCAAGCAGAAGCTATTCTTGAAGTGTAAGAAACACCACAAAGGCAATCTGCAGGTGGTCTACACTGTCTAGGGGCTGGGACCCCTCCCTCACATAGTTTCTTAGAAACTACATATTAAGAACCAACCGGCACCAAAGCTGGTCGGGAGAAACACAACTGAAGGTCCTGAGGCATATTTCTGGCAGCAAAAGCCATCACCGACCGTCTAATGCTTCTACTATAAAGGATGCTTGGTGAAACCTATGGATGCTTGGTGCTTTGTCCTTATTCTCTCATCCGCTTGTTCTCCTACCTACCCGCTCACTCTGGCCTGGGGTGATGAGGGGCCAGAGTCGATCCTGATAGCTCAGGATATGAATGTAAGGTGGAACCTCACCACCCGCACCCCGGCTGCTGCACACACTCACACACACTCACTCTGGCTGGACAACTCAGAGGCACCAATGAGCCACTGCTATTGTGGGGGAGGGGGAGGACTAGATGGCAGGACAAACGCACCAGGGAAGGGACAGATGAAGAGTCACTCACTGTGGTCCTGGACATAATCAATTACTTTTCTTTTCTTCAACCAAGGCTAGAAGGAAGCCGAAAGATACCTATCGCCTAACCTGAGTGCACAACCTGAATGCACAACTACCTCATCCTCATTCACCGTGGTCGGCCTGATGACCCCCCCCCACCCTAACACACACACACACACACACACACACACACACACACTTTCTTCTGTTTTTAGCTGGAGATGGTGCTGAAAATTCTGACTGGTGGCTGGAGCCTTTTGAGGGGTTATTTGGTTTCCGTGGATCCCTCCCACAAACCCAGGAATGTGTTCTTTTGTTCATTTGTCAGTTCAGGAGTGTCTTAGGAAGTTGTAAGACAGTGCTCATGCGTGAGCCACCAGCAATGTATGGGATCCGGCAATGCCCTGCATCTTCCACCAGAAGTGATGCCACTGTCCCACCCCAGTGGGAGGAAGGAGGAGGCATCTCATCTCCCCAGCCCCCTCCAGTAGAGACATAAGGGGGCGCTGGATTAGCAAAGGTGCGCTTGAGTCGGGAGACTCCACTTACAAAGAGTCTTTTTGGTTTTTGCTTCTGAGGCAACCCATTTTGTTGGTGGAATAATGGATCCGCTTTTGTTGGCACCAAGGCCTGGGAGGATTTCTGCAAAGATGTGAAGGCAGGAGCATTTCCTGGAAACACCAACTGGAGGCACTGGTAGAATTAGGGTCTCATCCCCCACTTCTCAGCAGAGAGCTCTTCTTAAGCTCCCTCCCCCTCCACTGTTTTCCCTTCTTCCCAACAGCAAGGAGACAAAAGGTATTTACAGCCCCCAGCTAGCAGGAAAGCCCTGCAGCCTGGCTGAGCTAATATCAAAGGCTTAAGACACTGCCTTAACTGGACCAACCAGTTTGGATGTTTTCCATTTGCTTCTTGTTTCTAGAGACCTAAGAGGAACACACACTTCTGCAGAGGGAAAGGTCCCCAGAGGTGCTGACCCCTTGGTGGCTAGCATGCAGAGACAGCAGAGCCCCTCTACTTCACAGCACGAAAGGGACAAAGGCCAAGTCTAGAAGTCTTGTTAACAAAACAGCAGCCTGGCATGCCACATGTCGAGGAAGAAAACCACTTTGATGGAAAGAAATGGGATTGAGAGGTCAGACCAATAGCACAGTGGCTAGAGCGTTTGCCTTGCACTCAGCCAACTCAGGTTTGATTCCTGGCATCCCAAACTCCACCAGGAGTAATTCCTGAGCAAAGAGCCAGGAGTAACCCCTGAGCGTCCCTGGGTGACCCCCCAAAAAAAAAGGGATCTAGACAAATACATGCTGCAGTTGAAAACTCTCAGGCCAGTGCATCAAAAAGGACATATCTGTGACATGCCCTGTTCCCTTGTGTGTGCGGAGTGTAGAGGAGATGTCTGGCCTTGAGAGGGGAATAAGACAGACCCTCCAAAGTGGCGTCCAGCTAGCGGCACAAAACCGGCTGAGTAAGGATCCCAAACGGAAAGGGAATGCTCCTCTGTGCAAAGAATGGAGGCAAATGCAGGATTGGGCATGGGGAGGTATAGGGTTGGGGAGCCATGGAGGTGATGGGAGGTCAAGAAGAGGGACTGGCCCAGAAGCCCCCTCTCACAGGCCAGCAGGGGAAAGCCCAGACAGAAGGAAGATGGACAACTCTGGAGGAGGTCGCCTATGAGCAAGGCGGCATGCAACGAGCTCACGAGATGCAGCATGAGGAGACTCCAGGCCCCTTCCCAGCCAGGCTTTCCTTCAGGCAATGCCGGAGTCCATGGAAACCTGGGCAGTGAACCGGGACTGGCCCCTGTTCTCCGCTCAGGCTCCATTGCCAGAGGAGGAAGGAATGGAGGGTGGCAACTCCCCACGCCTGACAGGCAGATGGATCTTTCCTGCACACAAACCTGCAGTCATTTCCACTTGGAAAGACCTAGAACCCTAATCATATCATTGAGCTAAATTAAAAAATAAAAAAAGATTAGCGGACCCTGAGCAAGAGCCCAGACTCTTCAGATCCTACCCAACTGTTTTACTTTCTTTTTTTTACTTTCAGAAAAGGAGAATGTCCAAAGCTGTGTCGTATCGTTCACCTTTCATACTTCACTGGGCAATGTCATCATCAAGAAACCAACATAGCAAGTCGTAGTTGACGAAATGCTCCCTTAGTCCTTCCCGGAGCTTTGGATGTCCCAGGAAAGGGGAGAGTAGAGTCCAAAGAGGGCTGAGGATTTAAGTGGTATGATGTGTGCATTTCTGGTTTTTGGGTTTTTGAGCTATATCCGGTGGTGCTCAGGGCTTACTCCTGGCAGGCTTGGGGGACCATATGGGGTGCAGGGTCAGCTGTATGCAGGGCAAGTGCCCTAATCGCTGTACAATCTAAAGGCTCAGACTACGCAGCCTCTCGGGAGTCATGGTGAGTCCCTGCAGCGTCAGCCAGCCCAGAGCCCAGTATCTGAATCTCTGAAGTTACCCCAAAGTCAAAGACCAATGAATGAATGCTATTTAGTAAGTCAGTTTGCCCATTCACAGTAGAAGCACATTGTAAAGAACAATATCAGCATAGTAAAGGAGGGAGTGACCTAGGCAGCCCCTTATTCTATCCCTATTTTCAGTAAAGTCTAAAGGGCAGAGACTGCAAACAGCCTCTTTCTGAGAAATGCTGCCCGTGACATGTTCTTGTGGTTCCCAACCACCAAAACACTTCTTCATTCCTTAGTCTGCAACCGTTCCTCAACAACAACCAGCAGGCCGTGATGTCAGGCAAAATACCTCATTGTCTTTCACGGTTTTGCACGTGTAAGCCATGTGCCAAATCACATGGACCATCTGATCTCCCCAGGCCAAGAGGCCCCCTTCATTTTTGGCAAAATGGAGGGAGACATTTCTCACCAACCAGGCTGGCAGATAAATGCAAGAGCTCAAAGATTCAGAGTAGCTCAGGCCCTGCGGTGCGGGGACTTCCGGGTCACCCCTAAGATCTCAGGGACCCAGGGCCACATTTGATGGTGCTTAGGGGCCTCCAGCATCACACTGTGAGTTGCTTCAGGGACATCAACATTGGGCTGGGTGCATAGGCGTCCTGACGCTGCGCACTCTCCCAGCCCAAAGGTCACCTTCTTTTAAAAAAAATTCTGTCTCAACAGCTAAAGAGCTGCCCAAAATGCAGGGGAGAAATCCCAGTTCAGAAGAAGTGAACCGCATTAGGAGCACAGTGGAGAGGAACAGGAGCTCATGGGCCAAGGGATGGGCTGGAAAAGGAAAGACCAGGTCAGAGAAATGAAGAACAGGAGGTGCAGGAGAGACAGAACATATTGAATTGAAGAGACCGTTTGGCAGGAGGACACTTCAGGATTGTGTGATGAAGTTGCAACAGACTGGCATGTAAAACCACATCAATTCTGGGAAAAGACACAGCACATGGGTTAAGGCACTTGTCTTGCATAGTCACCCCTCGTTCATTCCCTGGGACCCCATATGGTGCCCTGAGCCCCACCTGAAGTGACCCCTGAGCATAGAGTCCGGAGTAAGCCCTGAGCACTACAGGGTGTGGCCCAGCTGTCAACCACCCCTTCCCCCCAAAGAAACCCTTAAATCATTTTGGGGTAAGTTTTAAGCTCTGCTGCTTGCTGACTGTATTTAAACACTACATACGTTTCCCTCTCCCCCACACACACACACATTTCTTTTCCCATCTGTGAAATGGGAACTCATTGAATTGAATTTTATCAGGGACTTGATTCAACTAAAGCCACTAAAAAAGTGTCAAATTTAAAAACCAAACAGATGGTGTGGAGAGATAGTTCACGCACCTGCAAGCTGCTGGCCCTAGTTTGATCCCTGGTACCACATATGGTCCCCAGAGCACCACCAGAAATAAACCTGAGCACAGAGCCAGAAGTGAACCCTGAGCACTGTGGGGAATTCACAGCACCCCCTCATCTACCCCCTTGCCAAAAATAAAGAACAACAAGGTATTTGAAAAGGAAACTTAGGACCTGGCCTGAGAATACACAAGAAACTGTCTAGGAGGCTGCTGGTGGGATTAGTAGCACCCGGCAGGGGATGAGGCACAAACATCGTCTGGCCGAGCACAGATGCACATGACAATGTTCTCTGCTCTCCTGAATATTCCTAACTCAGCAATAGCAGTGAGATTCTGCATTCTGTGTTTACACACACAGAGTTTCACAGACCACACATGCAGGCCTTCACACAAGCACACACCGTAAAGGAAAGCCTTAGGTTCAGGATTCCCTCACTGCCAAAGCGGGAGTGGAGGGGGGCTCACTCAGACTTTGGGAAAGAAACAGAACATTTATACCAAAATTCTGGCACTTCCCGCCTATTCATGGATGTCATCACAATACTGCTTAGGAGATTTACCATGTTTTCTACATCCATACACAAAGTAATCTTGAGAAGGAAGTCCATTCCATCCAAATTCAACCATACGACATCAGTAACCTGGAAGGGCTCACAGTATGGGGTCACGGGGTCACCAAGAGGGGTCAATCCTGTAACGTTCCTGTGATCCTTCCAGATCTCCCCTTATCGCAGGACAAGTTTACAAACCAGTCAGGTTCCCACCAGCCTGGCTTGTCAGTCTTTGGGTATTATTCTCATATTCACTGTCTTCCCGTTCATCATCGATTTGCTCGAGCAGGCCCCAGTAACGTCTCCATATGTCCTGTCTCATGCTAGTAGAGCCCAAGGCATCTGCTTTCTCCAGGAACATAAAGAGCCTCAATCCATTCCGAATGAAGTCTATAATTATTACTGGTATTTGGCATATATATCAAATACAACACCGGTAGCTTGCCAGGCTCTGCCGTGCAGGTAGCATACTCTTGTAGGCATCTCTAAGTCCAGCATTATTGATGAACGGCGCGGCCGCGAGCCGGGCACTGATAGGCTGGTCTTCTGGGTGAAGGTCTGACAAGAGAGAAGTCCGGATGTGGAAAATGGAGGCCCTCATGGAGTGGGAGGTCGTCTGGCTTGTTGCGAGGCCCTGCTAGGGTGGTGGGCCACGGCTAGAACCCACCATCCCTCCCGAGCGCCTCGTGAGCGGCTGGTCACAGGGAGAGCCAGTAGCAGCTCTGCCCCATGTCTGCGAGTCTCTGGACCGGCATACCTGAGCCGGATTTAAGAAAGACTGCTGCAGGGTGGAACTCGATGAGCCGGGCGCTGATAGGCTGGTCTGCTGGGTGGAGGTCTGACGAGAGAGAAGTCCGGATGTGGAAAATGGAGGCCCTCATGGAGTGGGAGGTCGTCTGGCTTGACGACCTCCCCATTCTCATATTACACTATTTTATTTCCCACAAATTAGTGTGATCATTCTGTATCCATCTCCCTCTGACTCATCTCACTCAGCATGATACTCTCCATGTCCATCCACATATAAGCAAATTCCATGAATTTCTTTTTCCCTAACGGCTGCATAGCATTCCATTGTGTCCATGTACCATAATTCTTTAGCTAGTCATCTGTTCTCGGACACACAGGTTGTTTCCAGAACTTGGCTATTGTTAACAGTGCTACAGTGAACACAGGAGTGCAGATGGCTTTTCTGCATTGTGCTTTTGGGCTCCCGGGGTGCATTCCCAGTAGTAGTATTGCTGGATTTTATGGATAAGAAGTGATTTTCATCTTCCATATTTATTTTGTTTGGTGGCTACACCGAGCAGTGCTCAAGGGATACTCTCAGCTTGGTGGTAGTGGTGTGTGTATGTGAATGGGGGGGTGGTGTGCATTCAGTTCCAAGGATTGAACCTGCACACAAAGATGCCATGGGCACAGCCTGAGTGGCACTCCTCTGTGTCTCCTCTCCTCTCTCTGAACCCACCTCAGGGCATCACAGGGAAGACCAGTCACTCTTCCCAGTCCCCTGCTCCCAGTAGCAGGGGACAGGGACATGTGGCTATGCCTGGCTGACACTGACCAGTGGCCCGACCGGGAAGATGTCACTCATCTCCAGGGGATTGCCACAGCGCCACGTGACTCTCTGATATCCTGCCACCCGCTCTGCTCCTGGCCATGCTGGAGCATCGGATGGTATGTAAGGAAGCTGAGGAAGGATGTCATTTGCAAAGCACATGGTAGCCAGAAGGGCTGCTGGTTCCCTGCAAAGGGACCCGCCAGCCAGCATGCCTGGGTTTAACAGGAACCAGACTTTCCACGAGCCTCACACAGGGCCTTGAAACAAGCTTCCCCCACTCCATGCCACCCTACAAAATCATTCCTGCCTAGGGGCCTGTTTCTATGAACAACAGTCCTCCCATAGAGGCCCATATCCTCAGGATTGTGTTCAGGAGACTGTCACTGTCATCTAAGTTGTGTGTGTGCATGTGTGTGTGTGTGTGTGTGTGTATTAATATAAGTTTCCAGATCCAAGTGGGAGCACCCATCCTCCAAGGCCCGGTCCTCCCAGCAGCTCCCTAGTGCTCCCAGCAGCAAGATGCACTCAAGAACAGAAGAGACGAATTTCCATGTGCGGTTGATCTCTGAGCATCTCATTCAGCCCTTCCCTGTGTTCTCCTTCCAGTTCAGTCCCTCCAAGCATGGAAGAAAACAGAACCTCCCTAGCTCACCTCCTTCCTGGTGGGCAATCCCTCCCTCTCTTGCACCAAAGTTTTTTGTTTTGTCTCCGAATGCCTACCATGGAAGAGGGCACTCACTGGCTGTGTTGGTCCTAGTCAGCATTGAGCAAACACACGTGGACGTCACAGCGATCTGCAGTGCCTTGGTCCCACTCTAACGCCACCGCCTGTATTCACTAGGTCCAGCATCTACTGCTCCTTGCCCGAGCTAAACTTCGGCAGATTGGCCTCAGGGCTGACCTAGAAACCAGGACAGCCACACTCACATCTTGGGACCTTTGGGATGGCTCTTTCCTGTGTCTGGAATGTTCTTTCCCCAATGGAATCTGGGACCTTCACCCAACTTAAGGTATGTTGTCCACAGTCAACTTTTGAGTTCACCACCCCTCTCCCCACATCCAAACCCACTTGCCACTCTCCATCTGAGTCTGCTTTTAGTCATTCTTGGATGGGCTCAGTCACCTTCCGGCTTTGGTCTTTTATTGTCTGGTGCTCTTGAGACTTTAGGGACGCATGTCTGCCCTCCCATTCTCTCCATCCAATAGTAGATGCTCAGGAAATACTTGTAGAATTCATTGATGAACTGGGAATATGGCAACACACTTTGGTGTAAAGGCTGACATACAGACCCCACCAGAAACTAATTCCTGAACTGCTAGACCCTGCTATATGGCAGACAAACAGATAACAAATGAATTGGGTCCCCCAGCTATTAACTCATTGTTCTGACTTCCATGTCTCACCCTGACACTTTAAACTCTTGACATTCAAACTCTCGTGCAGTAAGGCTGAAGTTTTTGAATGAGAAAGCTAAAAGAACCAGTTCCTGTTTTAGAAAATTGGCTGGACCCCACAGGTAGGAATTTCTGCTCCACAGAGGAGATTATACCAGTCTGGCACTTTCCAACTCTGCCTGATGCTCATATGCAACATGCCAGATGGTGGGACAAGAACAGAAATGGTGTGAGCGGGCACACACCTGCCAACTCCGAGTTGATCTGTTTCTATTTCTTCATCTTTGCTCAAGAGGAAAATCTGAGCATAACATCTCTAGGTACTGGTGTACTGAAATCTAAAGCCTGGGCATCGAATCCATTCAGGTGTTTTCAGATAAGTTTAACATCGCTAATCTCTGCTGAGCACTGTGAAAAACAATCAATGAATGACCAGTATCTCTTGCAATGGCATTCTCACTAGCCAGAAGGATTTGGTTTCCACGTCTGAAGAGTAAAGAATTCATGTTGTTGATATTTAGTCCTTGTTTGTTGAAAACAGTGGTTTTTCTAGAAGGAGCATTGGACAGGGTCCCATGAGCTTATCCAGAGTAGCTCAAATAGTCTGTTCTATTTCCAAGAGAGTGGAGCAATCGTTTTTGGAATAAAGGATGCTCCAGCCTGCTGCCTTCCCGTGCTCAGCAGAAGGAGGACATATGTACTTGCTTGTCTCCGTAGTGGTGATGGGTTAGGTCAAGCACCCCACCCTCTGCCCCCTTGCCCTGCCTCCCATGGAACTGACAGCATTCACTTGTTAAAGAAGCCAGCTGGAGCTGGAAACTGTGCCAGGAACCAGCTGTTAGAGATGTGATGAGCGACGCCACGTGGCAGCGACCCAATTGTGTGCCTCATCCCCGATTTCAGAGAGGGGAACAGGGTTCCACAGAGAACAAAGGGATTGCCCAAAGTCTCGAAGCGATCAAGAGCAGATGGCTGCTACCCAGCATTCAGCTTTTTCAAACACTTAACCAAGAAACTGCCATCAACCACACAGAGCCGGGATCCGTCCACCACCCTACTTGTGTTATGATCAACTGGAGTGAAATACAGGCAAATGGCCAGAGGAAGAAACACAGTTTCTGTACAAGGCAGAAAACTGGCTTCAGAGTCTGGTACCCGAGAGGCGAGGCCTGTGTGGGTTAATGCTGTGGTGACTTACAGCCTTTTTTCCACCCTGCTGAATACTCTGCTTCTGCGTGCACCCCCTCCACCCACCTCGGCTGAATTTCCAGGGCTTAAAAATGACTTTGTAGATGAGAGGCTGCAAAGTGACGCCTGGAGGCCCAGCCTGGCCTTCTTTAGGGTTTTCTTAGCCCCACTCTACAGAGATTTATTTGTGTACCTCTAAGCTACACAATGGGATGTTTTCAGGGAAGTCTACATTGGAATCCGACCAAGATCAGAATCATTCTGACACGCCCCGTACCTCACAGGGTTACGTGCGTCTGTGTATATAGGAGGAACATTCAGATCTACTCTCTTGGCAAATTCCAGTCAGAAATATAGTATTATCATCTATACAACAGATATATCAGCCATGCTGCCATGTCCAGAATTTGTGAATATTCAGATTCAAGGTGTATAACTGAAGCTTCGTCTTTTTTTTATTTTTTGGTGTGTGTGTGGGGGGGTAATTTTTGGGCCACCCTTGGTGATGCCCAGTACTACTCCCAAATCATGCTCCAAAGCCTATCTACCTCTCTCCAGTGCATAACTGACGGTCTGGCCCTTCAACCAACATCTCTCTCTCCATTTCCCCACAATTCAGCTCATGGAAGCCACCATTCTCCTCTGAACCTACAGGTTTGGCCTTTAATATTCTAGAGGGTGTTCTCATGTGGGATTTCTCTACCTGCTGCTGGATTCTCCCCCTCAGTACAACATGCTCCATATCCATCCATGTTGTGGCACACAGTGGCTGTTCCTTGTTTTACAGCTGAACAACATACACGGACTCCATGTATACTGAACTTCATGTATACTGACTCCATGACTATACATAGAGCCCATGTGGATTTCTGTCTTGTGCATTCTCTGATGGGAACTCTGCTTGAATCCACATCTTGAAGAATATAACAATGGACATGGGATATCCCTTGGGCCTCTGACTTCCTTTCCCTTAGCTAGATAGTGAGACATAGAATTGCTAGAATGTGTGGTTGTTCCATTGAGAACTCTCCAGACAGTCTCCCACCATAGCTACCTGTGTATTCCCAGCAGAGAGCACAAGATTTCCCTTTGCTCAACATTCTTATAAACAATTGCCATTTCTTTTTGACAGCAATAACTCTATGAGGTGCCATCTCATTCCATTTTTTTTTTTGCTTTTTTGGTCACACCTGGCGATGCTCAGGGGGTTACTCCTGGCTCTTCACTCAGGAATTACTCCTGGGGGTGTTCAGGGGACCATACAGGATGCCGGGGATCGAACCCAGGTCAGCTGTGTGCAAGGCAAATGCCCTACTCGCTGTGCTATCGCTCTGGCCCCATCATCTCACTCCAATTTTGATTCATATTTCCTTGGTGAATGACCTGGGTATCTGCTCATGGTCCCAGAAGTTATTCTATAAAAGCTTTCTTTGGAGATACTATGATTCCAGATCCTTTGCCTGTTTATAAAATCAGGGTATTTGTTTCCTTGCTATTGAGTTTCTTACATACTTTGGATATCAATTACTTGTCAGACATACAGTGTACAACTCTTCTCTTCCCTTCTGTATGCTGTCTGTCCACACGTATCACTCCCTTTGTTGTGCTAAGATTTTCCATTTGGTGCAATTTTATTTGTCTATTTTTTGTTCTTGTGGGCTGTGTTTCTGGGGTCTTGTCCAAAAAAGTCATTGCCCAGACAGAGTCAAGGAGTTTCCCCCTTTTATATTCTCTTCTAATAGTTTACAGTTTCCAGTCTTGGATGCATTCAATTTATTTTTCTGTATTTGTTCTAACTGATGTTTCTATGACAGAGACAAGCACTAGGAACTTCCGCTCTGTGATCTTGCTGGTGTCACCCCTCCCTCAGAAGCATCACTGTTGAACTTTGCCTTAACAACTTCTTCCATACAGGAATCTGAAACCGGTCCTATCAGCGTGTCCCATTTTCAAAGAGAAGCCAGAAACTGATTTACACATGTAACCGCTCCTAAGGATATGACACATGTCCTCCAGTTCATCGAGGCCCCACCCTTCCCCCTGCCCTCATCTCTCATGACATTACTCTTCTGTGGACATCTGACCCATGACCTCTGTTACATAAAAGATAGTCTTATTATCAGAGACATTGATTTTTTCCCCTTCTTTTTAATCTGTGGGCTGTCTCTGCACAGAGAACTTCTATACTTGTCACACAAAAATGTAATGATTAAACATGTATCCAGTGTGAGGGCCAGAGAGATAGCAGAGGGAGATAAGGCATTAGCCGTGCAAGTGACCCTGGTATGAGCCCCAACACTGTCTACAGCCCCCTCAGCATCACCAGATCTGGTCCCAAGTCCCACCGAAATTAAAAAGTAACGCAAGCAAAAAGACCCACCCTGTATCTTTGTAATAAATGAAGTCTACGCTGAGCAAAGAGAAAATGAACAGGATTTGGAGTCTGGACTTTGATTCAAGTTTGTCTCCACTCCAAGGCTGTTGCGACTTCAGATCATCTGCTCTTGCCTTCTGTGGCCTTGGTTTCCTCACGATCTAAAATAAGCCTCGTTTTTGTCTTGCTTAGAATGACAAAAGGTATCATAATATGTACATATATATTTATGCCATGCAAATAAATGCAGTCATTCTGTATCTGTCTCTCTCCTTCTGGCTAATTTCATTCAACATAATCTTCTCCATGTCCATCCATTTATAGGCAAATTTTATAACTTCATTTTTCCTAACAGCTGCATAGTATTCCATTGTGTAGATGTACCAAAGCTTCTTTATTCTGTAATCCATAGTCTGGAAGGGAAGGAAAAGAGAAAGAGAGAGAAAGGGAAAGAAATAGAGAACCTGCCATGGAGGTGGGATGGGGAAGGGGGAGGGAACCGGGGATGTTGGTGGTGGGAGATGGGCGGAGGGACGGGTGCTGGAACACTGTATGACCAAAACCCAAACATGAACTTTTTTAATTGTATATCTTCTTATTTGTATATCTCACGGTGGTATAATAAAATACTTAAAAAAAAGAATGACAAAAGGTATGTCTGAAAAAGCATCTGGCTGGTGACAGACCGTCATCTGGAGATCAAGGAGTGGTCACCGCTTGCAGGAGACAGCTAGGTAAACAGTTCTCTTGGAAGAGTGGAACAGAAGCCATTTATTTACCTTGCGAGGTCTGTATGTTTGCAAACACTTGGTGTCTTGATGCAAAAACAAACTACAGAAGCCCACAAAGGGCTAAACATTTCTGCGCTGGGAACCAAACCTTTCTGCTATGGCATCGAAACTCCCACTCCAGACAGATGCAGGGGAGCGGGAGGGGCACCCTGGGAGAACACAGCAAACAACTGTTTGCATTCAATTAAACTAACATCCTCCCTTCTGGATCCAGCTTCAGAAAGCCACAGAGAATACAGAACTCGGCCGGCAATCTCACTGCTGTGGCCTCCTCAGCACACACGAGGGGAAGGGAGCCTCCTTCTCTATGGAAACGTGAATGGGTTTGGCCTCTATGGAAAAACAGTGGAAATGTTTCCAAAAAAAGCAACGAGAATTCCACATCATGCAGCAATTCTATCCTACGGATTAATCTCGAGCACATGAAAACACTCTGAAAAAAAATCGATGCCGTCCTATGTGCACTGCAGGCGGTTACACCATGCCAGGACCTGAAAACCTTGACAAACTGGTAAGTGGAGAAAAAAAATGTGGCCTAAAGGCACAATGGATTACAACTCAGCCTTTAGATAGGTGAAATCTTGCCCGTTTGTTTAACATACATGGAACTAGGGTTGTCATATTAAGCAAAGTAAGTCATGGAGAAGGACCAGAATCAGATGAGCCCACTCAAAGGTGAGGGGCGGACAGTCTCCAGTACTGACAAGCCCTTGGACTTTGACTATGGAAGTGAGGTTGTCATGATGGGTGGGATGAAATCAAGAGCCACTGGTGGTGGGTATGGTACTGTGATGGGGGGGTACTATACCCCTAAAACTTATAAACATTTACAGCCTTGGCAAAAATATATATCAAAAGCATAGGGTAGAGAGCTGAGCAAGTGCGGCGATGCCCAGGTCTTTCCAGCTGCCCTCTGAGGTTTCGTCCTGCTTCAGCTCACATGGCAGAAGAGAAGACGCGTCTCCCAGGTCCGACACGGGGCCTTTCCCGTGGATGTTAACAGGTGCTTTATGATCTCTTGTGCAGTCATGGATCTGTTTATAATAAAAGGTTACAAAAGCTCAGGCCACCTAAGTCTTAGGAGTTTCTGTGTTTCTCTAAGCCAAGTTCCAGGCTTTAATAAAGACAATAAAGACAGCACAAGACTAGGTGCAGGGACCTGCCTCCCACGGACTCATTAGGCGCATGCGTGCCAAGGCAGCGCTCTGAAAGCTCGTCCCCTCCGGCCTCGCTCCCCGGCAGCACATCCTATTCTTTTATTTGATGTCGAGCCTTTGGCAGAGAACAGCTTCTGCTGCGCCGGCTCTCATTAGCGATTCCAACATGTGTATCAGCGGTTGACCATGATCACATTAACAAAATCAGCAGCAGGATGTGCTCTGCGGTCACTGCCAAAACCTGCAAGAGTTGTATTTGATTCTCTGACCGAGGCGAAGATAGCGTTAGGGACGGGGATTCCCGTATGGATTTGACTCTTAGGCCTGTGGTGAAACACTGTGCTGTCCCCCGAAGGCCGCTGGGGAGAACAGGGGGAGCTGTACCTGCTCTTTCTGCCCTCCTTGGCTCTACCTCTCACCCCACCCCATCCCCATCCCTGTCCCCCTCAGCCATCCACCCACAGCACCCAGGGCACAAAGGCCTGTCTGTAGCTCTAGAAACTTGCCTAACCTGTTTCTGGTTTTCTCCCCAGTGGGACATCTGCAAACCCCAAGCTCTTAGCAAGGCTGGAGCCACTTCTCATGGCCTTGAATCCTCAAAAGCCCTCCCTCTCCTTTCCATGAACCAGGCTGGGCTCGAGCCGCTGAGTGGAGGCAAACACCAGTGTTCAAATCCTGGCCCCATCCAGCGTAAAGCTGGAGACCCTGGTTGGCTGATCTGACCCCTCGATATTCCAGTTTCCGGAGCACAGAGGAAGGCTGTTGGCTGGATCTGAGGTGAAGACCTTTGGTGGGCTGCAAAAGAGTTTACTGTAAAAACTCTGCAGAGTAGCTGAGGACGCAGAGGGAAGGCTTGGCTGCTCTCTGTTCTTTTTCTCCACTGCCTAAAAGCACGGCTCTTCTGGGTTCACTGGTAAGATCCATTTTCTCATTGCATATTAGACAGCAGAGTAGGGGGCTGGTAGGTTCCTCTCCTGTTCTTCACCCTCTGCATTCATGCACCTAGAGCAGTGTGTGATGCCCAAGAGAGTCAGACTCCTGCTTTGGTAACTGAAAAAAGGGTGCTTTTGCCACAAGCCCGCAAGGGAAGGGCTGCAGCCATCACCAGGAAGAGAACCAGAGGGGTGGGATAAAAAACGAAAACTCAGAGAGTCCCAGACGCGACGCTGTTTAGATGCACAAAGTATCTACAAGGTCACAGACCCGTACGAGGAGTCTGGTTTGATTTTG
Organism: Cryptotis parvus; assembly: GCA_021461705.1. Taxonomy (NCBI): domain Eukaryota; kingdom Metazoa; phylum Chordata; class Mammalia; order Eulipotyphla; family Soricidae; genus Cryptotis; species Cryptotis parvus. The sequence continues at coordinate 189,243 of JAJIBD010021312.1, read as the reverse complement.
TTACTTTGGCAGGGGAAAGGGTAGTCGAAGGAAGCTGGCTTGGACAAGTCTCCATAGACCGGCCTGTGTCTGACCCAGGCCCCTGTCTATGGCGTTCTGTCTCAGGGGCTCAGGAAGACCAAGCCTTAACCAACGTCCCAGGACCGATTCTCCTTCTGACCAGTCCCTGCAGACTCTCAGCTCACTCAAAGGGGATCCATCAGATTCTTGGAAAGGATTCCTGGAAGAAAGGTTACAGCTAAGCTGAGAGTTTAATGAGCTGGTGTCAGTCTGGTGAACCAGGTAGAGGAGAGGCAGAGACAGGCATCCAGGTGAGAGAGCAAAGGTGAAAGAGAAAGGGTAGGAGAGGTGCTCAGTTGCCTGGAGCTATGTGATTGGTCAAGCATAGAATGGTTCTGTGTAGGGTTCACGTGTGCTGGGGTGGGCAAAGCATCAGGGTCTGTGAACCTCCCCTAATACTGGGGACATAATGTATCTTACACAATCACACACACACACACACACACACACACACACACACAATCAGGCTCTGCATAAAATCTACATTCAGCTGACCCAGAGTGACCCAATGCAACCAAATCAAGCCTTGAGTGCTCCTTAAAGCTAAAGACGCTTAAGATGACCCTGGGGAAAATGGAGTCACAAGTGCTTGGATCCTTTGGATCCCATTTCAGCATGTGGCTGAAACAAGGAGGAAGGATTAGAAAGAGGCCAGGAATAGACTCAGAAATCCTTCTGTGGGTACTGCAGGAAAACATGACGACGGCAAACCAAAGACTAACAGCCCAGAGAGGAGCCGAATAAGCAAATTTACGAAAAGTAAGAATGTTGACCCGGAAGGGTTCAGTTTTTGGAAGCAAAAAGTTAAGAACAGTTCTTAGATCTACTTTGTAGGCCACGAAGCAGAGATGAAAAGAGCCTTTGACCTAATTTCCTTTTGTTTTTATTCATTATTGCCTAAGAATGACTCATTCATGCTGACTTCTGATACCTCAAGCCATCAAGTCTATACTATCCCACATAGTAGTCAGAGTCACATGGGACTATTTCTACTCCAATGTAATCCATTTAAGGGGAATAAAACCAAAGGTGAACCATCTTAATCACACTAGGCAAGTGCCTTTAGCCTTGTGCCATGCTGGACAGCACAGAAGTTCCAGTGGGCACTGGGGCCATGAGGGACCCTTCACTTTTAGTTAAGAAGTTGCCACGAGCCCACACATTTTGTTTTCACTCTTCATTCAAAGGATCCCAAGTTGCTTCTGAAGATGGGTGCCTCTAGCTACAAGCACAAATTAAACACCACAGGATGAAAGTATCTAGAAGAAACACAGAAGAATTTAAAACCTACCTTTCACGATTCCTTAATCATAGAAAAGTCTTAGGCTGCTACCAACAAGCTAGAACCTTGTCATATCAAACAAAGCTGTAATTTGGGCATTCCTGATAAAGTGCCAGGAGAGGAGATGGGTGTCAGTAAGAAATGTCTGGAAATCTCTAAACACCTACCAAGAGATTTAAGAGCCAGCTATGATGTGTGGGGATTAGAAATAATGAGAATTAAGCCAGATGATTTCACTCACGTGTGGGTTAGAAAAAGAACAAAACGAATGAGCAAACACACCAAACCAATCTTTTTAGAGAACAGACTGAAGGTGATCGGAGGAAAGCACATTGAAATGGACAATCGGGGTCAACTCTGAAGACGGAGGAAGCTAGCTAACTTTGGACAATGACCCCAGAGTTGAACAGAGAGACCCCAAATTTAATGCTGTGGCTCTGACATACCAATGTCATAAATCAATACCATCACCAAAAAAGTAGTAATAGGACTGATGAAGTAATACAGTTTCAAGATTAATACAAAGCTATCACAGGAGTTGCAGGAGCAATAGAACAGCAGGTTTGCTTTCCGGGTGGCCCACCGGGCTCACATATGGTCCTCTGAGCACCACCAGGAGTAATTCCTGAGCACAGAGCCAGGAGGAACTCCTGAGCATGGCCGGGTTTGACCCAAAAAGTCATTAGATTACACCCAACCAATGAAACTGTATATATGTAATATGCAAATGATGGGATGTGGGGAAGCCAATCAGACTGGGTATGCAAATAAGTGTTTTCCAGAGGACCAATCAGAGGTCTGGAGTGATAGTAAATAGTTACAGCGAGGGCGTTTGCCTTGCATGCAGCTGACCCAGGAATCAATCTTCAGCATCCCATAAGGTCCCCTGAGCACTGCCAGGAATAATTCCTAAGTGCAGAGCAGAAGTAACCCCTGAGCATTGCCCGGTGTTACCCAAAAAGAAAAAAAAGCTGGGAGCTGGAGCAATAATACAGCTAGTAGGGCATTTGCGTTGCATGTGGCCGACCTAGGTTCCATCCCCAGCATTCCATATGGTCACCAAGCTCCGCTCGGAGTGATTCCTGAGTGCAGAGCCAGAAGTGAACATTGTTGGGTATGACCCAAAAAGAAAAAAAAGAAGGAAAGAAAAAAGTTACAAAGGAATTACTTTCTTTAATAGATTTATAATTGAACTTTACTGTCTGTGTAGTATCAAATGGAATTTCAAATCTAGTTCACCAACATTGGTGTTAATATTTAATGGAACACTTTGGTCTTTTTTTATTAAACTCTAAGACAGTTGTATAGAGACTGACAGAATCTCCTCACATTACCATTGGGCCCATACATGGCTTCAGAACTTTCTTGACCTATCATAGGAATTATATTTGGAAGCAATAACAGAAGCTATATTCACTGAATTGAAGTTGAAGAGAAAGAAAACTATAGCTTTCTTCATGTAAAGAGCTTGTAAGGGATCTTAATCTCAGGGGTTCATTACATGTCAAGGGATCCTTCAGTTCCTGAGATTTCCTAAGAGTCTTCCATCATGGGATACAGTAGCTTGGGGATGTGCGCTGGCTTTGAAAAACATGTAATTTGTGCAGCGATTTGCTAAAGGAAAGGGCATGCCACTGCCTGTCAATGTTCACAGCAACTTTAGGGTTATTGAAAAACAAGTGCCTGTGTCCCACATTGCCAAGACCCCTCACCACAGGAAACTAACAAAACCTGACTGAGCATCATTTAATTCAATTGCTGGCCACATCCTCGTGTACAAGGTCCAGCTGGAAATGCTATGGAAAAGGGGACAGTCAAGGTCCAGTGACACCAGCTCACATACTGGCTCAATGCTTTGGGGCAATTCAAGGCAGGAACAAAATGCTCCTCAGACCCTCCCCCGTTGACACAGGGCTGGCGTGTCGATATCATGATCTGCACGATGTGAATGCCTCCGTCTTCTCCAACTTATTCTGAATGCTCACCCCTTAGCCCGTCAGACTGGCCTGGTGACTGAGGCTGAACTCTGCCAGGCACATGTTCCCAGACCAGGCAATTGTAGGTCCTATTCGTTCTGCTGAGAGTGATCGATCACTCTCCTTTCCGATTATCCGGCACTTTCAACAATTCCCTCCTGGTCACCTCTCCCCAGGCTTGCTGGCCCACTTTCCTTTCCCACATAAATCAATCTTTCCTTCCCATGGGTGATAACTGGGTTGGCTCCTGGTCTGTTTTCCACACTAGCATGCGGCATCTTTATCAGACTCTGGGTCAAGGCTCCTGAACTCATTCACTCCTCCAGAGTTGGGGGGGAAAAAATTTTCAAGATATATAGAGGAGGGGCTGAAGCTACAGCAACACATGTAGGGCATTTGCCTCGCATGTGGAAGACCCGGGTTCAATCCCCGGCATTACATATGGTCCCCCAAGCACCACCAGAGGTAATTCCTGAGCACAGAGCCAGGAGTAACCCCTAAGCATGGCTGGGTGTGCCCCCCCAGAAAAAAAAAGATCCACAGAGGAAGAAACTAACTGAGCCCCCAAAAGTTAAGCAATTGCCCTCAGACCACCGACAGCTATGGGAAAGCCAAAATTGTCACTTACACTCGACTACCAAGTTCAAGAATCCATCTGTGATCACCCCAAATTCCCTCCCAGGCTCCACCTAAGTTATACAGAGCATGGAAGAATTTGTATCTCCAGACATTCCAATTGGGCACATAAAGTTATTGCCACTGACAGCAGCCAAGAGGTTAATCGACTTACTGTGTTTGCCATAAAGGGAAATTTGAAATATCAGCAGAAAAAAAAGTATCGATTCAACTTCAAACTGCAGCAAATTAAAAACAGATCCCTGCCTTTCTACCCAAATATGACTACACTTCAGCATAAAGTCATTTGAAAAATAACTATTTCCAGGTGCCATCTGGGTTATGTACCCGTTTCACAAGATTAGTATAATATTTGAAGGAAGTTGTTATCAGAGCTACACAGTTGAAAAATCATTTTTGACCAAAACCGCAGGAAATATTCAAAGATTGGAAAAAGAAAAAGAAAAAAAAATCACCTCACGGTAAAACAAATGTTGACGGTAAGACAACTGGTAGACTGAGAGCCTGCGAAGGGTGAGCTTAAAACCAGGGTCCCACAGAAAGCGTTTCCGGGAAGTCTGAGATGTGGGGAGGACTGTCTGTGGACCAAGTGAGTCCCAGCACCGAGACTGTTTTGCAGAGACAGCACCTGGAAGAGAAGCCTGACCGTGGGCCAAGACTGTGCCAATCAGTGCTACTTTCCAAATCCTCCAGGACTTGGAAAATTAATGGCTCCTACAGAGGGCAGAGATATTGTGAGGACACAGCAGTGAAAAAAAAAAGCCAATGGCTTAGAAAGGAGAAACTTCGGGACCAGAACTGATTCCTATGAAGAAAGGAAGAGGCAAAGATGGCTCTCCCTTGACCAGTTTCACTAACGGCCACATAAGAGCAAGTGGAGACCAGAGAGGATGGGACCCCACCACAGACCCCATTCCGAGGGAGGTTCAAGGAGCTCAGTGGAGCTGGGCCCCCAGACTCCCCTAGGAAGTGCCCTGCTGCTGTTCCTCTCTTGCTCCTGAGCTCATTCCTTCCACTCCGCCCTTTTCTATTCTTGGGATCACCTCTCCATATACTCCCCAAACCCAAGCCTTCTCTGCTAGGGTTAGGGAGCCGGTCACCCAGGATGACCAGTGACTCTAGGCCAGCGGCCACTTCCAGGAGGTTGCTGCAGTGAAGTCCTGTGTGGGTCATTCATTTGCCCGATTCACCTACTCCACCCAGCAGACCAGACTATCACAGCCCGGATCATCGACAGCCACTCTGCAGCAGTTTTTTTTTTTTCAATCCGTCCCAGGTATGCTGAACCAGACTCTCAGATATGGGGCAGAGCTGCTACTTGTTCTCCCTGTGCCCAGCTTCTCTTGAGATGCCCTGGAGGCATGGCGGGTTCTAGCCCTGGCCTGCCACCCCAGCAGAGCCTCACAACAAGCCAGTCCACCTTCCCCTACTCCATGGGGCCTGCCATTTTCTACATCCGGACTTCCCTCTCATCACAACTCCACCCAGCAGACCAGACTATCACAGCCCGGATCATCGACAGCCACTCTGCAGCAGTTTTTTTTTTTTCAATCCGTCCCAGGAATGCTGGAACCAGAGACTCTCAGATAAGGGGCAGAGCTGCTACTTGTTCTCCCTGTGCCCAGCTGCTCTTGAGATGCCCGGGAGGCATAGCGGGTTCTAGCCTGGCCTGCCACCCCAGCAGAGCCTCACAACAAGCCAGTCCACCTTCCCCTACTCCATGGGGCCCGCCATTTTCCACATCCGACTTCCCTCTCCTCACAACTCCACCCAGCAGACCTCACAACTCCACCCAGCAGACCAGACTATCACAGCCTGGCTTCATCAATAAGTGCTGTATTTAGCGGTGACTACAACAGTATGCCACCCACACGGCAAGCCTGGCAAGCTGCTTGTGTAGTATTTTATATGCCAAATACCAGTAACATTTATATTAGGTCATTCCTGTGACCTAATATAATGGTTTGAGGCTCTTTATGTTCCTGGAGCAAGCAGATGCCTTTGGGTTCTACAAGCATGAGACAGGACTTATGGAGATATTACTGGTGCCCGCTCTAGCAAATAGATGATTAACTGGAAGATAGTGATAGTGATAGTGACCTACTCGAAAGCAGGCGATGTGTTAACCTGGCATTAGCGCCATGGCAACTGAGGCAGAGAACATTTCCTGGAAGCAGGGAGGTCAAGGAGCTGGCGGTGGTCATAACTTTGGAATGTGCGAATATGTGTGTGTGGGTATTCTAGCAGGGTGGAAGGGAATAGTCTACCAGGTACCTGCAAGTTCCAGCATATGGCCTGGACCTGGGACGTGCAGGATGGAGTCCACATCTGAATGCCTTGAGTAAACCAAGAGGATTTAAACCTCTGGGTGTCCATCTGAAAACCCATGTTTAAGCATAAGGTCAACACTTTAAAGATCATTCTGCAAGTGAAGTCAGGAGGAAAGGGACAGATATAAAAGGATCTTGGTCATAGGTCAGGAAGGATCTGTGATGGGTGAGGAAGGATCTGTGATAGGTGAAGAAGGATCTGTGATGGGTGGGGAAGGATAGTGATGGGTCGGGAAGGATCTGTGATGGGTGAGGAAGAATCTGTGATGGGTGGGGAAGGATCTGTGATGGGTGAGGAAGGATCAGTGATGGGTCGGGAAGGATCTTTGATGGGTAGGGAAGGATCTGTGATAGTAGAGGAAGGATCTGTGATGGGTGAGGAAGGATCTGTGATGGATGAGGAAGGATCTGTGATGGGTGAGGAAGGAACTGTGATGGGTGAGGAAGGATCTGTGATGGGTGAGGAAGGATCTTTGATGGGTTGGGAAGGGTCTGTGATAGGTGGGGAAAGATCTGTGATGGGTGAGGAAGGATCTGTGATGGATGGAGAAGGATCTGTGATGGATGAGGATGGATCTGTGATAGGTGAGGAAGGATCTGTGATGGGTGAGGAAGGATCTGTGATGGTGAGGAAGAATCTTTGATGGGTGAGGAAGGATCTGTGATAGGTGGGGAAGGATCTGTGATGGGTGAGGAAGGATCTGTGATAGGTGAGGAAGGAACTGTGATGGGTGAGGAAGGATCTGTGATAGGTGGGGAAGGATCTGTGATGGGTGAGGAAGGATCTGTGATGGGTGAGGAAGGATCTGTGATGGATGAGGATGGATCTGTGATAGGTGAGGAAGGATCTGTGATGGGTGAGGAAGGATCTGTGATAGGTGGGGAAGGGTCTGTGATAGGTGGGAAAGATCTGTGATGGGTGAGGAAGGATCTGTGATGGATGGAGAAGGATCTGTGATGGATGAGGATGGATCTGTGATAGGTGAGGAAGGATCTGTGATGGGTGAGGAAGGATCTGTGATGGGTGAGGAAGAATCTTTGATGGGTGAGGAAGGATCTGTGATAGGTGGGGAAGGATCTGTGATGGGTGAGGAAGGATCTGTGATAGGTGAGGAAGGAACTGTGATGGGTGAGGAAGGATCTGTGATAGGTGGGGAAGGATCTGTGATGGGTGAGGAAGGATCTGTGATGGGTGAGGAAGGATCTGTGATGGATGAGGATGGATCTGTGATAGGTGAGGAAGGATCTGTGATGGGTGAGGAAGGATCTGTGATGGGTTGGGAAGGGTCTGTGATAGGTGGGAAAAGATCTGTGATGGTGAGGAAGGATCTGTGATGGATGGAGAAGGATCTGTGATGGATGAGGATGGATCTGTGATAGGTGAGGAAGGATCTGTGATGGGTGAGGAAGGATCTGTGATAGTGAGGAAGGATCTGTGATAGGTGAGGAAGGATCTGTGATGGGTGAGGAAGGATCTGTGATAGTGAGGAAGGATCTGTGATAGGTGGGAAGGATCTGTGATAGGTGGGGAAGGATCTGTGATGGATGAGGATGGATCTGTGATAGGTGAGGAAGGATCTGTGATGGGTGAGGAAGGATCTGTGATGGATGGAGAAGGATCTGTGATAGGTGGGAAGGATCTGTGATAGGTGGGGAAGGATCTGTGATGGATGAGGATGGATCTGTGATAGGTGAGGAAGGATCTGTGATGGGTGAGGAAGGATCTTTGATGCGTTGGGAAGGGTCTGTGATAGGTGGGGAAGATCTGTGATGGATGAGGAAGGATCTGTGATGGATGGAGAAGGATCTGTGATAGGTGGGAAGGATCTGTGATAGGTGGGAAGGATCTGTGATGGATGAGGATGGATCTGTGATAGGTGAGGAAGGATCTGTGATGGGTGAGGAAGGATCTTTGATGCGTTGGGAAGGGTCTGTGATAGGTGGGAAAAGATCTGTGATGGGTGAGGAAGGATCTGTGATGGATGGAGAAGGATCTGTGATGGATGAGGATGGATCTGTGATAGGTGAGGAAGGATCTGTGATGGGTGAGGAAGGATCTGTGATGGGTGAGGAAGAATCTTTGATGGGTGAGGAAGGATCTGTGATAGGTGGGGAAGGATCTGTGATGGGTGAGAAGGATCTGTGATAGGTGGGGAAGGATCTGTGATGGGTTGTGAAGAGTCTGTGATAGGTGGGGAAGGATCTGTGATAGGTGAAGAAGGATCTGTGATGGGTGAGGAAGGATCTGTGATGGGTGAGGAAGGATCTGTGATGGGAGGAAGGATCTGTGATAGGTGGGGAATAATCTGTGATAGTGAGGAAGGATCTGTGATAGATGGGGAAGGATCTGTGATAGGTGGGAAGGATCTGTGAAGGATGGGGAAGGATCTGTGATAGGTGGGGAAGGATCTGTGATAGGTGGGGAAGGATCTGTGATAGGTGGGGAAGGATCTGTGATGAATGAGGAAGGATCTGTGATGGGTGAGGAAGGATCTGTGATGAATGAGGAAGGATCTGTGATGGGTGAGGAAGGATCTTTGATGGGTTGGGAAGGGTCTGTGATAGGTGGGGAAAGATCTGTGATGGTGAGGAAGGATCTGTGATAGTGAGGAAGGATCTGTGATAGTGAGGAAGGATCTGTGATGGGTGGGGAAGGATCTGTGATGGGTGAGGAAGGATCTGTGACGGTGAGGAAGGATCTGTGATAGGTGGGGAATAATCTGTGATAGTGAGGAAGGAACTGTGATAGGTGGGGAAGGATCTGTGATAGGTGGGGAAGGATCTGTGACGGGTGAGGAAGGATCTGTGATAGGTGGGGGAATAATCTGTGATAGTGAGGAAGGATCTGTGATAGGTGGGGAAGGACCTGTGATGGGTGAGGAAGGACGGTGGATAGGTGGGGAAGGATCTGTGATAGGTGGGGAAGGATCTGTGATAGGTGGGGAAGGATCTGTGATGGATGGGGAAGGATCTGTGATAGTGAGGAAGGATCTGTGATGGTGGGGAAGGATCTGTGATGGGTGAGGAAGGATCTGTGATGGGTGAGGAAGGATCTGTGATGGGTGGGGAAGGATCTGTGATAGTGAGGAAGGATCTGTGATGGATGGGGAAGAATCTGTGATAGGTGGGGAAGGATCTGTGATAGGTGGGGAAGTATCTGTGATGGGTGAGGAAGGATCTGTGATAGTGAGGAAGGATCTGTGATAGGTGAGGAAGGATCTGTGATGGGTGAGGAAGGATCTGTGATAGTGAGGAAGGATCTGTGATGGGTGGGAAGGATCTGTGATAGGTGGGGAAGGATCTGTGATGGATGAGGATGGATCTGTGATAGGTGAGGAAGGATCTGTGATGGGTGAGGAAGGATCTGTGATAGTGAGGAAGGATCTGTGATAGGTGAGGAAGGATCTGTGATGGGTGAGGAAGGATCTTTGATGGGTTGGGAAGGGTCTGTGATAGGTGGGGAAAGATCTGTGATGGGTGAGGAAGGATCTGTGATGGATGGAGAAGGATCTGTGATGGATGAGGATGGATCTGTGATAGGTGAGGAAGGATCTGTGATGGTGAGGAAGGATCTGTGATGGTGTAGGAAGAATCTTGATGGGTGAGGAAGGATCTGTGATAGGTGGGGAAGGATCTGTGATGGGTGAGGAAGGATCTGTGATAGGTGAGGAAGGAACTGTGATGGGTGAGGAAGGATCTGTGATAGGTGGGGAAGGATCTGTGATGGGTGAGGAAGGATCTGTGATGGTGAGGAAGGATCTGTGATGGATGAGGATGGATCTGTGATAGGTGAGGAAGGATCTGTGATGGGTGAGGAAGGATCTGGATGGGTTGGGAAGGGTCTGTGATAGGTGGGAAAAGATCTGTGATGGGTGAGGAAGGATCTGTGATGGATGGAGAAGGATCTGTGATGGATGAGGATGGATCTGTGATAGGTGAGGAAGGATCTGTGATGGGTGAGGAAGGATCTGTGGATAGTGAGGAAGGATCTGTGATAGGTGAGGAAGGATCTGTGATGGTGAGGAAGGATCTGTGATAGTGAGGAAGGATCTGTGAAAGGTGGGGAAGGATCTGTGATAGGTGGGGAAGGATCTGTGATGGATGAGGATGGATCTGTGATAGGTGAGGAAGGATCTGTGATGGGTGAGGAAGGATCTGTGATGGATGGAGAAGGATCTGTGATAGGTGGGAAGGATCTGTGATAGGTGGGGAAGGATCTGTGATGGATGAGGATGGATCTGTGATAGGTGAGGAAGGATCTGTGATGGGTGAGGAAGGATCTTTGATGCGTTGGGAAGGGTCTGTGATAGGTGGGGAAGATCTGTGATGGATGAGGAAGGATCTGTGATGGATGGAGAAGGATCTGTGATAGGTAAGAAGGATCTGTGATAGGTGGGGAAGGATCTGTGATGGATGAGGATGGATCTGTGATAGGTGAGGAAGGATCTGTGATGGTGAGGAAGGATCTTTGATGCGTTGGGAAGGGTCTGTGATAGGTGGGAAAAGATCTGTGATGGGTGAGGAAGGATCTGTGATGGATGGAGAAGGATCTGTGATGGATGAGGATGGATCTGTGATAGGTGAGGAAGGATCTGTGATGGGTGAGGAAGGATCTGTGATGGTGAGGAAGAATTTTGATGGGTGAGGAAGGATCTGTGATAGGTGGGGAAGGATCTGTGATGGGTGAGGAAGGATCTGTGATAGGTGGGGAAGGATCTGTGATGGGTTGTGAAGAGTCTGTGATAGGTGGGGAAGGATCTGTGATAGGTGAAGAAGGATCTGTGATGGGTGAGGAAGGATCTGTGATGGGTGAGGAAGGATCTGTGATGGGTGAGGAAGGATCTGTGATAGGTGGGGAATAATCTGTGATAGTGAGGAAGGATCTGTGATAGATGGGGAAGGATCTGTGATAGGTGGGGAAGGATCTGTGAAGGATGGGGAAGGATCTGTGATAGGTGGGAAGGATCTGTGATAGGTGGGGAAGGATCTGTGATAGGTGGGAAGGATCTGTGATGAATGAGGAAGGATCTGTGATGGGTGAGGAAGGATCTGTGATGAATGAGGAAGGATCTGTGATGGGTGAGGAAGGATCTTTGATGGGTTGGGAAGGGTCTGTGATAGGTGGAAAGATCTGTGATGGGTGAGGAAGGATCTGTGATAGTGAGGAAGGATCTGTGATAGTGAGGAAGGATCTGTGATGGTGGGAAGGATCTGTGATGGGTGAGGAAGGATCTGTGACGGGTGAGGAAGGATCTGTGATAGGTGGGGAATAATCTGTGATAGTGAGGAAGGAACTGTGATAGGTGGGGAAGGATCTGTGATAGGTGGGCAAGGATCTGTGACGGTGAGGAAGGATCTGTGATAGGTGGGGAATAATCTGTGATAGTGAGGAAGGATCTGTGATAGGTGGGGAAGGATCTGTGATGGGTGAGGAAGGAACGGTGATAGGTGGGGAAGGATCTGTGATAGGTGGGGAAGGATCTGTGATAGGTGGGGGAAGGATCTGTGATGGATGGGGAAGGATCTGTGATAGTGAGGAAGGATCTGTGATGGTGGGGAAGGATCTGTGATGGGTGAGGAAGGATCTGTGATGGGTGAGGAAGGATCTGTGATGGGTGGGAAGGATCTGTGATAGTGAGGAAGGATCTGTGATGGATGGGGAAGAATCTGTGATAGGTGGGGAAGGATCTGTGATAGGTGGGGAAGTATCTGTGATGGTGAGGAAGGATCTGTGATAGTGAGGAAGGATCTGTGATAGGTGAGGAAGGATCTGTGATGGGTGAGGAAGGATCTGTGATAGTGAGGAAGGATCTGTGATGGGTGGGGAAGGATCTGTGATAGGTGGGGAAGGATCTGTGATGGATGAGGATGGATCTGTGATAGGTGAGGAAGGATCTGTGATGGTGAGGAAGGATCTGTGATAGTGAGAAGGATCTGTGATAGGTGAGGAAGGATCTGTGATGGGTGAGGAAGGATCTGTGATAGTGAGGAAGGATCTGTGATGGGTGGGGAAGGATCTGTGATAGGTGGGGAAGGATCTGTGATGGATGAGGATGGATCTGTGATAGGTGAGGAAGGATCTGTGATGGGTGAGGAAGGATCTTTGAAGCGTTGGGAAGGGTCTGTGATAGGTGGGAAAGATCTGTGATGGGTGAGGAAGGATCTGTGATGGATGGAGAAGGATCTGTGATAGGTGGAAGGATCTGTGATAGGTGGGGAAGGATCTGTGATGGATGAGGATGGATCTGTGATAGGTGAGGAAGGATCTGTGATGGGTGAGGAAGGATCTTTGATGCATTGGGAAGGGTCTGTGATAGGTGGGAAAGATCTGTGATGGGTGAGGAAGGATCTGTGATGGATGGAGAAGGATCTGTGATAGGTGGGAAGGATCTGTGATAGGTGAGGAAGGATCTGTGATAGGTGGGGAAGGATCTGTGATGGATGAGGATGGATCTGTGATAGGTGAGGAAGGATCTGTGATGGGTGAGGAAGGATCTTTGATGTGTTGGGAAGGGTCTGTGATATGTGGGGAAAGATCTGTGATGGGTGAGGAAGGATCTGTGATAATGAGGAAGGATCTGTGATAGGTGGGGAAGGATCTGTGATAGTGAGGAAGGATCTGTGATGGGTGAGGAAGGATCTGTGATGGTGAGGGAAGGATCTGTGATGGGTGAGGAAGGATCTGTGTTGGGTGGGAAGGATCTGTGATAGGTGAGGAAGGATCTGTGATAGGTGAGGAAGGATCTTTGATAGGTGAGGAAGAATCTGTGATGTGTAAAGGATCTGTGATAGTGAGGAAGGATCTGTGATGGTGAGGAAGGATCTGTGATGGTGGGAAGGATCTGTGATGGATGAGGATCGATCTGTGATAGGTGAGGAAGGATCTGTGATGGGTGAGGAAGGATCTGTGATGGAGGGAAGGATCTGCGATAGGTGGGGAAGGATCTGTGATAGGTGGGGGAAGGATCTCTGATGGGTGAGGAAGGATCTGTGATAGTGAGGAAGGATCTGTGATAGGTGAGGAAGGATCTGTGATGGTGAGGAAGGATCTGTGATAGTGAGGAAGGATCTGTGATGGTGAGGAAGGATCTGTGATAGGTGGGGAAGGATCTGTGATGGATGAGGATGGATCTGTGATAGGTGAGGAAGGATCTGTGATGGGTGAGGAAGGATCTGTGATAGTGAGGAAGGATCTGTGATAGGTGAGGAAGGATCTGTGATGGATGAGGAAGGATCTGTGATGGGTGAGGAAGGAACTGTGATGGTGAGGAAGGATCTGTGATGGTGAGGAAGGATCTTTGATGGGTTGGGAAGGGTCTGTGATAGGTGGGGAAAGATCTGTGATGGGTGAGGAAGGATCTGTGATGGATGGAGAAGGATCTGTGATGGATGAGGATGGATCTGTGATAGGTGAGGAAGGATCTGTGATGGGTGAGGAGGGATCTGTGATGGGTGAGGAAGAATCTTTGATGGGTGAGGAAGGATCTGTGATAGGTGGAGAAGGATCTGTGATGGGTGAGGAAGGATCTGTGATAGGTGAGGAAGGAACTGTGATGGGTGAGGAAGGATCTGTGATAGGTGGGGAAGGATCAGTGATGGGTGAGGAAGGATCTGTGATGGGTGAGGAAGGATCTGTGATGGATGAGGATGGATCTGTGATAGGTGAGGAAGGATCTGTGATGGTGAGGAAGGATCTGTGATAGGTGGGAAGGGTCTGTGATAGGTGGGAAAGATCTGTGATGGGTGAGGAAGGATCTGTGATGGATGGAGAAGGATCTGTGATGGATGAGGATGGATCTGTATAGGTGAGGAAGGATCTGTGATGGGTGAGGAAGGATCTGTGATGGTGAGGAAGAATCTTGATGGGTGAGAAGGATCTGTGATAGGTGGGAAGGATCTGTGATGGTGAGGAAGGATCTGTGATAGGTGAGGAAGGAACTGTGATGGTGAGGAAGGATCTGTGATAGGTGGGGAAGGATCTGTGATGGGTGAGGAAGGATCTGTGATGGTGAGGAAGGATCTGTGATGGATGAGATGGATCTGTGATAGGTGGGAAAAAGATCTTGATGGTGAGGAAGGATCTGTGATGGATGGAGAAGGATCTGTGATGGATGAGGATGGATCTGTGATAGGTGAGGAAGGATCTGTGATGGTGAGGAAGGATCTGTGATGGTGAGGAAGAATCTTTGATGGTGAGGAAGGATCTGTGATAGGTGGGGGAAGGATCTGTGATGGTGAGGAAGGATCTGTGATAGGTGAGGAAGGAACTGTGATGGTGAGGAAGGATCTGTGATAGGTGGGGAAGGATCTGTGATGGGTGAGGAAGGATCTGTGATGGATGAGGATGGATCAGTGATAGGTGAGGAAGGATCTGTGATGGGTGAGGAAGGATCTGTGATGGTTGGGAAGGGTCTGTGATAGGTGGAGAAAGATCTGTGATGGGTGAGGAAGGATCTGTGATGGATGGAGAAGGATCTGTGATGGATGAGGATGGATCTGTGATAGGTGAGAAAGGATCTGTGATGGGTGAGGAAGGATCTGTGATGGTGAGGAAGAATTTTTGATGGGTGAGGAAGGATCTGTGATAGGTGGGGAAGGATCTGTGATGGTGAGGAAGGATCTGTGATAGGTGGGGAAGGATCTGTGATGGGTTGTGAAGAGTCTGTGATAGGTGGGGAAGGATCTGTGATAGGTGAAGAAGGATCTGTGATGGGTGAGGAAGGATCTGTGATGGTGAGGAAGGATCTGTGATGGGTGAGGAAGGATCTGTGATAGGTGGGGAATAATCTGTGATAGTGAGGAAGGATCTGTGATAGATGGGGAAGGATCTGTGTTAGGTGGGGAAGGATCTGTAAGGATGGGGAAGGATCTGTGATAGGTGGGGAAGGATCTGTGATAGGTGGGGAAGGATCTGTGATAGGTGGGGAAGGATCTGTGATGAATGAGGAAGGATCTGTGATGGTGAGGAAGGATCTGTGATGAATGAGGAAGGATCTGTGATGGTGAGGAAGGATCTTTGATGGGTTGGGAAGGGTCTGTGATAGGTGGGGAAGGATCTCTGATGGGTGAGGAAGGATCTGTGATAGTGAGGAAGGATCTGTGATAGTGAGGAAGGATCTGTGATGGGTGGGGAAGGATCTGTGATGGGTGAGGAAGGATCTGTGACGGTGAGGAAGGATCTGTGATAGGTGGGGAATAATCTGTGATAGTGAGGAAGGAACTGTGATAGGTGGAAGGATCTGTGATAGGTGGGGAAGGATCTGTGACGGGTGAGGAAGGATCTGTGATAGGTGGGGAATAATCTGTGATAGTGAGGAAGGATCTGTGATAGGTGGGGAAGGATCTGTGATGGGTGAGGAAGGAACGGTGATAGGTGGGAAGGATCTGTGATAGGTGGGGAAGGATCTGTGATAGGTGGGGAAGGATCTGTGATGGATGGGGAAGGATCTGTGATAGTGAGGAAGGATCTGTGGTGGGGAAGGATCTGTGATGGTGAGGAAGGATCTGTGATGGTGAGGAAGGATCTGTGATGGTGGGGGAAGGATCTGTGATAGTGAGGAAGGATCTGTGATGGATGGGGAAGAATCTGTGATAGGTGGGAAGGATCTGTGATAGGGGGGAAGTATCTGTGATGGGTGAGGAAGGATCTGTGATAGTGAGGAAGGATCTGTGATAGGTGAGGAAGGATCTGTGATGGGTGAGGAAGGATCTGTGATAGTGAGGAAGGATCTGTGATGGGTGGGGAAGGATCTGTGATAGGTGGGGAAGGATCTGTGATGGATGAGGATGGATCTGTGATAGGTGAGGAAGGATCTGTGATGGGTGAGGAAGGATCTGTGATAGTGAGGAAGGATCTGTGATAGGTGAGGAAGGATCTGTGATGGGTGAGGAAGGATCTGTGATAGTGAGGAAGGATCTGTGATGGGTGGGGAAGGATCTGTGATAGGTGGGGAAGGATCTGTGATGATGAGGATGGATCTGTGATAGGTGAGGAAGGATCTGTGATGGTGAGGAAGGATCTTTGATGCGTTGGGAAGGGTCTGTGATAGGTGGGGGAAAGATCTGTGATGGTGAGGAAGGATCTGTGGTGGATGGAGAAGGATCTGTGATAGGTGGGAAGGATCTGTGATAGGTGGGGAAGGATCTGTGATGGATGAGGATGGATCTGTGATAGGTGAGGAAGGATCTGTGATGGGTGAGGAAGGATCTTTGATGCTTGGGAAGGGTCTGTGATAGGTGGGGAAAGATCTGTGATGGTGAGGAAGGATCTGTGATGGATGGAGAAGGATCTGTGAAAAGTGGGAAGGATCTGTGATAGGTGAGGAAGGATCTGTGATAGGTGGGGAAGGATCTGTGATGGATGAGGATGGATCTGTGATAGGTGAGGAAGGATCTGTGATGGGTGAGGAAGGATCTTTGATGTGTTGGGAAGGGTCTGTGATATGTGGGGAAAGATCTGTGATGGGTGAGGAAGGATCTGTGATAATGAGGAAGGATCTGTGATAGGTGGAAGGATCTGTGATAGTGAGGAAGGATCTGTGATGGGTGAGGAAGGATCTGTGATGGGTGAGGAAGGATCTGTGATGGTGAGGAAGGATCTGTGTTGGGGGGGAAGGATCTGTGATAGGTGAGGAAGGATCTGTGATAGGTGAGGAAGGATCTTTGATAGGTGAGGAAGAATCTGTGATGTGTGGGAAGGATCTGTGATAGTGAGGAAGGATCTGTGATGGTGAGGAAGGATCTGTGATGGGGGGGAAGGATCTGTGATGGATGAGGATGGATCTGTGATAGGTGAGGAAGGATCTGTGATGGTGAGGAAGGATCTGTTATGGATGGGGAAGGATCTGTGATAGGTGGGGAAGGATCTGTGATAGGTGGGGAAGGATCTCTGATGGGTGAGGAAGGATCTGTGATAGTGAGGAAGGATCTGTGATAGGTGAGGAAGGATCTGTGATGGGTGAGGAAGGATCTGTGATAGTGAGGAAGGATCTGTGATGGTGAGAAAGGATCTGTGATAGGTGGGGAAGGATCTGTGATGGATGAGGATGGATCTGTGATAGGTGAGGAAGGATCTGTGATGGGTGAGGAAGGATCTGTGATAGTGAGGAAGGATTTGTGATAGGTGAGGAAGGATCTGTGATGGATGAGGAAGGATCTGTGATGGGTGAGGAAGGAACTGTGATGGGTGAGGAAGGATCTGTGATGGTGAGGAAGGATCTTTGATGGTTGGGAAGGGTCTGTGATAGGTGGGGAAAGATCTGTGATGGTGAGGAAGGATCTGTGATGGATGGAGAAGGATCTGTGATGGATGAGGATGGATCTGTGATAGGTGAGGAAGGATCTGTGATGGGTGAGGAAGGATCTGTGATGGGTGAGGAAGAATTTTGATGGGTGAGGAAGGATCTGTGATAGGTGGAGAAGGATCTGTGATGGGTGAGGAAGGATCTGTGATAGGTGAGGAAGGAACTGTGATGGGTGAGGAAGGATCTGTGATAGGGGGGAAGGATCTGTGATGGGTGAGGAAGGATCTGTGATGGTGAGAAGGATCTGTGATGGATGAGGATGGATTTGTGATAGGTGAGGAAGGATCTGTGATGGTGAGGAAGGATCTGTGATAGGTGGGAAGGGTCTGTGATAGGTGGGGAAAGATCTGTGATGGGTGAGGAAGGATCTGTGATGGATGGAGAAGGATCTGTGATGGATGAGGATGGATCTGTGATAGGTGAGGAAGGATCTGTGATGGTGAGGAAGGATCTGTGATGGGTGAGGAAGAATCTTTGATGGGTGAGGAAGGATCTGTGATAGGTGGGGAAGGATTGGGTGAGGAAGGATCTGTGATAGGTGAGGAAGGAACTGTGATGGTGAGGAAGGATCTGTGATAGGTGGGGAAGGATCTGTGATGGGTGAGGAAGGATCTGTGATGGGTGAGGAAGGATCTGTGATGGATGAGGATGGATCTGTGATAGGTGGGAAAAGATCTTGATGGGTGAGGAAGGATCTGTGATGGATGGAGAAGGATCTGTGATGGATGAGGATGGATCTGTGATAGGTGAGGAAGGATCTGTGATGGTGAGGAAGGATCTGTGATGGGTGAGGAAGAATTTTGATGGGTGAGGAAGGATCTGTGATAGGTGGGGAAGGATCTGTGATGGGTGAGGAAGGATCTGTGATAGGTGAGGAAGGAACTGTGATGGGTGAGGAAGGATCTGTGATAGGTGGGGAAGGATCTGTGATGGGTGAGGAAGGATCTGTGATGGATGAGGATGGATCAGTGATAGGTGAGGAAGGATCTGTGATGGGTGAGGAAGGATCTGTGATGGGTTGGGAAGGGTCTGTGATAGGTGGAGAAAAGATCTGTGATGGGTGAGGAAGGATCTGTGATGGATGGAGAAGGATCTGTGATGGATGAGGATGGATCTGTGATAGGTGAGGAAGGATCTGTGATGGGTGAGGAAGGATCTGTGATGGGTGAGGAAGAATTTTGATGGGTGAGGAAGGATCTGTGATAGGTGGGGAAGGATCTGTGATGGGTGAGGAAGGATCTGTGATAGGTGGGGAAGGATCTGTGATGGGTTGTGAAGAGGTGTGATAGGTGGGGAAGGATCTGTGATAGGTGAAGAAGGATCTGTGATGGTGAGGAAGGATCTGTGATGGGTGAGGAAGGATCTGTGATGGGTGAGGAAGGATCTGGTGATAGGTGGGGGAATAATCTGTGATAGTGAGGAAGGATCTGTGATAGATGGGGAAGGATCTGTGATAGGTGGGAAGGATCTGTGAAGGATGGGGAAGGATCTGTGATAGGTGGGGAAGGATCTGTGATAGGTGGGGAAGGATCTGTGATAGGTGGGGAAGGATCTGAGATGAATGAGGAAGGATCTGTGATGGTGAGGAAGGATCTGTGATGAATGAGAAAGGATCTGTGATGGTGAGGAAGGATCTTTGATGGGTTGGGAAGGGTCTGTGATAGGTGGGGAAGGATCTCTGATGGGTGAGTAAGGATCTGTGATAGTGAGGAAGGATCTGTGATAGTGAGGAAGGATCTGTGATGGGTGGGGAAGGATCTGTGATGGGTGAGGAAGGATCTGTGACGGGTGAGGAAGGATCTGTGATAGGTGGGGAATAATCTGTGATAGTGAGGAAGGAACTGTGATAGGTGGGGAAGGATCTGTGATAGGTGGGGAAGGATCTGTGACGGTGAGGAAGGATCTGTGATAGGTGGGGAATAATCTGTGATAGTGAGGAAGGATCTGTGATAAGTGGGGAAGGATCTGTGATGGGTGAGGAAGGAACGGTGATAGGTGGGGAAGGATCTGTGATAGGTGGGGAAAGATCTGTGATAGGTGGAAGGATCTGTGATGGATGGGGAAGGATCTGTGATAGTGAGGAAGGATCTGTGATGGGTGGGGAAGGATCTGTGATGGGTGAGGAAGGATCTGTGATGGGTGAGGAAGGATCTGTGATGGGTGGGGAAGGATCTGTGATAGTGAGGAAGGATCTGTGATGGATGGGGAAGAATCTGTGATAGGTGGAGAAGGATCTGTGATAGGTGGGGAAGGATCTGTGATGGTGAGGAAGGATCTGTGATAGTGAGAAGGATCTGTGATAGGTGAGGAAGGATCTGTGATGGTGAGGAAGGATCTGTGATAGTGAGGAAGGATCTGTGATGGTGGGAAGGATCTGTGATAGGTGGGGAAGGATCTGTGATGGATGAGGATGGATCGTGATAGGTGAGGAAGGATCTGTGATGGTGAGGAAGGATCTGTGATAGTGAGGAAGGATCTGTGATAGGTGAGGAAGGATCTGTGATGGTGAGGAAGGATCTGTGATAGTGAGGAAGGATCTGTGATGGTGGGGAAGGATCTGTGATAGGTGGGGAAGGATCTGTGATGGATGGAGAAGGATCTGTGATAGGTGGGAAGGATCTGTGATAGGTGGGGAAGGATCTGTGATGGATGAGGATGGATCTGTGATAGGTGAGGAAGGATCTGTGATGGGTGAGGAAGGATCTTTGATGCGTTGGGAACGATCTGTGATAGGTGGGGAAAGATCTGTGATGGTGAGGAAGGATCTGTGATGGATGGAGAAGGATCTGTGATAGGTGGGAAGGATCTGTGATAGGTGAGGAAGGATCTGTGATAGGTGGGGAAGGATCTGTGATGGATGAGGATGGATCTGTGATAGGTGAGGAAGGATCTGTGATGGGTGAGGAAGGATCTTTGATTTGTTGGGAAGGGTCTGTGATATGTGTGGAAAGATCTGTGATGGGTGAGGAAGGATCTGTGATAGTGAGGAAGGATCTGTGATAGGTGGGGAAGGATCTGTGATAGTGAGGAAGGATCTGTGATGGTGAGGAAGGATCTGTGATGGTGAGGAAGGATCTGTGATGGGTGAGGAAGGATCTGTGTTGGGTGGGAAGGATCTGTGATAGGTGAGGAAGGATCTGTGATAGGTGAGGAAGGATCTTTGATAGGTGAGGAAGAATCTGTGATGTGTGGGAAGGATCTGTGGATAGTGAGGAAGGATCTGTGATGGGTGAGGAAGGATCTGTGATGGGTGGGGAAGGATCTGTGATGGATGAGGATGGATCTGTGATAGGTGAGGAAGGATCTGTGATGGGTGAGGAAGGATCTGTGATGGATGGGGAAGGATCTGTGATAGGTGGGGAAGGATCTGTGATAGGGGTGGGAAGGATCTCTGATGGGTGAGGAAGGATCTGTGATAGTGAGGAAGGATCTGTGATAGGTGAGGAAGGATCTGTGATGGGTGAGGAAGGATCTGTGGATAGTGAGGAAGGATCTGTGATGGGTGAGGAAGGATCTGTGATAGGTGGGGAAGGATCTGTGATGGATGAGGATGGATCTGTGATAGGTGAGGAATGATCTGTGATGGGTGAGGAAGGATCTGTGATAGTGAGGAAGGATCTGTGATAGGTGAGGAAGGATCTGTGATGGGTGAGGAAGGATCTGTGATAGTGAGGAAGGATCTGTGATGGGTGGGGAAGGATCTGTGATAGGTGGGGAAGGATCTGTGATGGATGAGGATGGATCTGTGATAGGTGAGGAAGGATCTGTGATGGGTGAGGAAGGATCTGTGATGGATGGAGAAGGATCTGTGATAGGTGGGAAGGATCTGTGATAGGTGGGAAGGATCTGTGATGGGTGAGGAATGATCTTTGATGCGTTGGGAAGGGTCTGTGATAGGTGGGAAGATCTGTGATGGGTGAGGAAGGATCTGTGATGGATGGAGAAGGATCTGTGATAGGTGGGAAGGATCTGTGATAGGTGGGGGAAGGATCTGTGATGGATGAGGATGGATCTGTGATAGGTGAGGAAGGATCTGTGATGGATGAGGATGGATCTGTGATAGGTGAGGAAGGATCTGTGATGGGTGAGGAAGGATCTGTGATAGTGAGGAAGGATCTGTGATAGGTGAGGAAGGATCTGTGATGCGTGAGGAAGGATCTGTTATAGTGAGGAAGGATCTGTGATGGGTGGGGAAGGATCTGTGATAGGTGGGGAAGGATCTGTGATGGAAGAGGATGGATCTGTGATAGGTGAGGAAGGATCGTGATGGGTGAGGAAGGATCTTTGATGCGTTGGGAAGGGTCTGTGATAGGTGGGGAAAGATCTGTGATGGGTGAGGAAGGATCTGTGATGGATGGAGAAGGATCTGTGATAGGTGGGAAGGATCTGTGATAGGTGGGGAAGGATCTGTGATGGGTGAGGAAGGATCTGTGATAGGTGGGGAAGGATCTGTGATGGATGAGGATGGATCTGTGATAGGTGAGGAAGGATCTGTGATAGGTGGGGAAGGATCTGTGATAGGTGGGGAAGGATCTGTGATGGGTGAGGAAGGATCTGTGATAGTGAGGAAGGATCTGTGATAGGTGAGGAAGGATCTGTGATGGGTGAGGAAGGATCTGTGATAGTGAGGAAGGATCTGTGATGGGTGAGGAAGAATCTGTGATGGGTGAGGAAGGATCTGTGATGGGTGAGGAAGGATCTGTGTTGGGTGGGGGAAGGATCTGTGATAGGTGAGGAAGGATCTGTGATAGGTGAGGAAGGATCTGTGATGTGTGGGAAGGATCTGTGATAGTGAGGAAGGATCTGTGATGGGTGAGGAAGGATCTGTGATGGGTGAGGAAGGATCTGTGATGGGTGAGGAAGGATCTGTGATAGGTGAGGAAGGATCTGTGATAGGTGAGGAAGGATCTGTGATAGGTGAGGAAGGATCTGTGATATGTGGGAAGGATCTGTGATAGTGAGGAAGGATCTGTGATGGGTGAGGAAGGATCTGTGATGGGTGGGCAACATCTGTGATGGGTGAGGAAGAATCTGTGATAGTGAGGAAGGATCTGTGTAGGTGCACTTCCTTTGTACCTCGTTGATCCCAGTTTGAGCCTCCAGCACTGCATATGGCCCGTCCACATGCAGAGGCCAGGGGCCTCATCAGCACAGAGCCACGAAGTCAGCCTAAGCACCACAGGGTGGGAGCCCAACCTTTCCTGCACCAACCTTGCTCCTGTCCTCCCCTGTCCCCCGACACACACACAAAAATCAGCCTGTAATCTTAGATGTTTACAAGCTTCTCTTTCTTGGTATACATGGGCTCCACATTTCATCAATACTAGTGACTAATCCAACGCCTCACAGGAGAAAACACATTTTATACCAAACTTAGAAAATTCAGGCTGGAATCACTTGGACACTCCAAGGCTTTAACTTCCCTGTTCTTATTCCTACAAAGTCACCTGAATTCTTTGCACTTTGAAGGGATGTCTGGGTCACACCAAGAACTCCAGCCATAGCTGAATGTCCTGAATTCTCTACCTTGGCTTCTGGTTTTCTTGCAGAAAATATCCTACACTAAAGAAAACAAAGAGGGAGGGAGGGAGGTAAGGGAAGGCAGGGAAGCAGGCCCCCTGGTTGAAAAATGCTCCTTTCTAGGATGAGAGAAAATTGATTCCAATTTACCACTAAACAGCCATGTTCCCTTTTAGTGGTAGAATGATAAAGCAAAGTCCAGAAAGATTTTATCCCTGTGCTAAGATTTGAGGCCATGGTTAATAGTAAGTGCAAACAGTTGCTGCTTCTGTCCTGATTGATTCACATTAATTGGGTGTTGGGGCAGCACGTGAAGAAATGAAGGTCTATGCCCCCTTCCCACGCTCCTGTGCTGGTCAATGAACAACAGATGCAGAATTTGAATTAAAGATGGTCTTGGCTCAGGCTGTGTCCAAAAGTCCCAACCCAGCACCACAGAGCAGAGGGCAACTGAGGGCAGGAGACCTTAGGGACCAGCCTGGTCAAAATCCTAGAGCCTCGCCCACTTCTGGGTGACCGGGCGCTACACCTGGATCCCACTTGCAGACAATGCCCGGAGGATCGAGGCACAGCCGGCCCCTTATCTTTTAGGAAGGCCACAGAACATAAATGTGGGAGTACACTAGTTCTATGCCAGATGCTTTGTGTTTTGTTTTGTTTTGTTTGTTAGAATAAAATCAGGGACGCACAGGGGTTACTCCTGGCTCTGTACTCAAGAATTACTCCTGGTGGTGCTCTGAAGACCATATGGGATGCCAGGGATCAAAACTGGGTGAACTGTGGTTCCGGCCCTATATTAGATATGAGCAAAACTGGACATGGCTCTTAAGCAGCAACACCCAACACACACATGCACTCACACAAAAACATACACACACATGCACACACAGAGACACACACAGTAATGGGCAATGGCAAAGGAAGGTCAGTGATTCGACAGAAAGCGGGATGAGCCGCCCCGTGAGGGAGAGGGCTGCGTGGTCAGTTTACTGACCAAGAGGGGAGAGGGCTGCGCGGTCAGTAGACTGACCCAAGAGGGGAGAGGGCTGCACGGTCAGTAGACTGGGAAAGAGGGAGAGGGCTGCGCGGGTCAGTAGACTGACCAAGAGGGAGAGGGCTGCGCGGTCAGTAGACTGACCAAGAGGGGAGAGGACTGCGCGGCCAATAGACTGACCAAGAGGGGAGAGGGCTGTGCAGTGAGTAGACTGATCAAGAGGGGAGAGGGCTGCGCGGTCAGCAGACTGGGCAAGAGGGGGAGAGGGCTGTGCGGCCAATAGACTGACCGTGAACAAAACCCCAGGACAAGGGAGTGGCATTTGGGGCAAGCTGTGATACTTCTCTAGATGCCCGTGGGGTGGAAAGCCTTAAGAATACTCCCAGGGGTCACTGAAGCAGGACAGGGGCCAAGGCCCTTGCTTTGGTTGTGGTCAACCCTGACAGGATATGCAGGGCTGAGAGCCGAACCCTGGCTCACAGAGCTCTCAGGGAATGACACTCCCACCCGAAGAACAGTCAGGAGTAGCACCCGGCTCTGCACCCTCATATCAGTACAAACTTCTTGAAGGAAAGAAAAAGCTAGAAATGAATGATCACTGGGACTGAACTCTACACTCTTACACAGTAACTGTGAAAACACCCTGGGACCCAGGGGTCCAGGACCACAATGAGAGCTTCCTCAAAAGGAAAAACCATCGCGAGGCCACAAAAACTCAGTTTGAGAGGAAGAGAATTTTCCGTGAGAGCCTCAAATCCATCCTTCAATATTATCACACAAAAATTGGGTTTGTAGAATAAATTTATAAAGGAACCAACAGCTGCAATGTAAGGATAAAAATCAAAGCAACAGCTGGAGGAACAGCACAGTAGGTAAGGCCTGTGCCTTGTACCAGCTAACCTCAGCTCAGCTCCTAGCACTCCTTGTCCTAGGCAGTTCCAGGAGTTACCCTGAGCACTCCAGGTGTGGCCCAAAACCAAACAAATAAACAAGAAGTGAAGAAATAAAATCAGAGACGGATCATGGTAAATTCCCTGGCTCAATATTGTTTCGTCAACATGAGGACTCGATGCTCAAATACCTGGCAGGTGGAGCAGTCAGTAAGGCCAGAGTGTTGGGTCGTTGGTTCTGTCTGCACAATGGAAGGCGATCATTTCTCCAGACCTAGGGCAGGTCATTCTGCCCGCCTACTTGTATGAGTTCTTACACCACCACTCTTTGATCCTTTGCTCCTAACATGATTGATTCCCGCCAGGTTCAGTGGGGTGAGAGATTGTGATCAGGCCTCAGAGAGTTACCTATCTCGTCCCGAGAAGGTGTGTACGGTCAGTGCGGCTGCAGACCCAGGTTAGCCAAGCCTGCACAATTCAGGACTTTTTCTTGTTGAGAAGGTGGTTTGAACAGTCTAAGTGAAAGAATGAAACCAGTGTCTGCATTAATTAGTTGAGCCAGGGGTGAGGCACACATTCCAAGAGATTTGGGCAGATGAGCTCTGACTCAAAGTGACACTGGGACCCAGGCAATGAGAGAGAAAGGAAGAGGAGAGAAAGGAGGAGAGAGAGAGAAAAAAGAGAGGAGAGGAGGGAGGGGAGGGGAAGGAAAGGGGAGGGAG
Organism: Cryptotis parvus; assembly: GCA_021461705.1. NCBI lineage: Eukaryota > Metazoa > Chordata > Mammalia > Eulipotyphla > Soricidae > Cryptotis > Cryptotis parvus. The sequence goes on along the minus strand of JAJIBD010021312.1, from coordinate 163,530 downwards.
GGAGGGGAGAGGAGAGGGAGTGCGAGAGGGAGAGGGACGGAGGGAGGGAGAGGTGGGAAGGAGAGAGAGAGAGAGAGAGAGAGAGAGAGAGTTCATTTCAGCTGGCTGTCTCTACCTTGGGGCTGAGAGGAAAGCTGGTTGTTCCTGCGGGGTGTTGATGGCTAAGTGGTCCCCTATTCAAGGCCAGACATGCAGCTCTGGGTCAAATGCATCCCAAATTGTTCAGTCCTGAACAAAGCTCAAACAGCAACAATGGGATTCTTTCAAGTCTCTTGATCACCTTCACAACTCACTTAAGCAGCAGCTGCAAAGTCCAATCTGGGGTTCCAGGCAGCCAGGAGGCAGGTGGGTGGTCACCAGGTAAGGGAGCAGATAGATGTGGGGCTGGACTTGGGTTACTGCTGAAGGGCACAGCTGGGGAAGTGCCTCTTCCGGAAAGTCTGTAAGTACTTCCTGGAATGCAAAGGGGGTTTCCTGCCTCCTAATAGAGCAGTCTCCTTGGGGTGTTACCCTTCCTTAGAGTCTCTGAGGCTTCCTAAGGACGCCCACGTCAAACCTGTGATCCCGTGGGTTTGCAGACTTGGGAATAAGGGTCCAAGCGGCCAGTCCTTCAGACCCTACAGAGCCCAGCAGACAGCTGCCAACCTGCTTTTTCTATTTCAGTTTTTATTATTTAAAAAATGTATTGAATCATCGTGAATTACAAAACATTTCTGATTGAGTTATAGATATCCAATGTTTCAACACGGTCCCTTCCCAGGTGCACATGTACCTTCCCCAGTGTGCATGTCACTTCCCCAGTGTACATGTCTCTTCCCCAGTGTACATGTCCCTTCCCCAGTGTACATGTCCCTTCCCAGTGTGCATGTCCTTTCCCCAGTGTACATGTCCCTTCCACAGTGTGCATGTCTCTTCCCAAGTGTGCATGTCCCTTCCCAAGTGTACATGTCCCTTCCCCAGTGTGCATGTCCCTTCCCCAGTGTACATGTCCCTTCCCCAGCGATGCATGTCCCTTCCCCAGTGTGCATGTCTCTTCCCAGTGTGCATGTCCCTTCCCCAGTGTGTACGTCCCTTCCCCAGTGTACATGTCCCTTCCCCAGTGTGCATGTCTCTTCCCCAGTGTGCATGTCCCGTCCCCAGTGTACATGTCCCTTCCCCAGTGTGCATGTCCCTTCCCAGTGTGCATGTCTCTTCCCCAGTGTGCATGTCCCTTCCCAGTGTACATGTCTCTTCCCCAGTGTACATGTCCCTTCCCCAATGTACATGTCCCTTCTCCAGTGTGCATGTCCCTTCCCCAGTGTACATGTCCCTTCCCCAGTGTGCATGTCCCTTCCCCAGTGTACATGTCCCTTCCCCAGTGTGCATGTCCCTACCCCAGTGTGCATGTCCCTTCCCCAGTGTACATGTCCCTTCCCCAGTGTGCATGTCCCTTCCCCAGTGTGCATGTCCCTTCCCCAGTGTACATGTCCCTTCCCCAGTGTACATGGCCCTTCCCCAGTGTGCATGTCTCTTTCCCAGTGTACATGACCCTTCCCCAGTGTACATGTCCCTTCCCCAGTGTACATGTCCCTTCCCAAGGGTGCATGTCCCTTCCCCAGTGTGCATGTCCCTTCCCCAGTGTGCATGTCCCTACCCCAGTGTGCATGTCTCTTCCCCGTGTACATGTCCCTTCCCCAGTGTGCATGTCCCTACCCCAAGGGCCATGTCTCTTCCCCAGTGTACATGCCCCTTCCCCAGTGTACATGTCCCTTCCCCAGTGTACATGTCCCTTCCCCAGTGTGCATGTCTCTTCCCCAGTGTACATGTCCCTTCCCCAGTGTACATGTCCCTTCCCCAGTGTACATGTCCCTTCCCCAGTGTGCATGTCCCTACCCCAGTGTGCATGTCCCTACCCCAGTGTGCATGTCCCTTCCCCAGTGTGCATGTCCCTTCCCAGTGTGCAGGTCCCTTCCCAGTGTGCATGTCCCTTCCCCAGTGTGCATGCCCCTACCCCAGTGTGCATGTCTCTTCCCCAGTGTACATGTCCGTTCCCCAGTGTGCATGTCCCTACCCCAAGGGGCATGTCTCTTCCCAATGTACATGTCCCTTCCCCAGTGTACATGTCCCTTCCCCAGTGTACATGTCCCTTCCCCAGTGTGCATGTCTCTTCCCCAGTGTACATGTCCCTTCCCCAGTGTACATGTCCCTTCCCCAGTGTGCATGTCCCTTCCCCAGTGTGCATGTCCCTTCCCCAGTGTGCATGTCCCTTCCCCAGTGTGCATGTCCCTTCCCCCAGTGTACATGTCTCTTCCCCAGTGTACATGCCCTTCCCCAGTGTACATGTCCCTTCCCCAGTGTACATGTCCCTTCCCCAGTGTGCATGTCTCTTCCCCAGTGTACATGTCCCTTCCCCAGTGTGCATGTCCCTTCCCAGTGTGCATGCCCCTACCCCAGTGTGCATGTCTCTTCCCAGTGTACATGTCCCTTCCCCAGTGTGCATGTCCCTTCCCCAGTGTGCATGTCCCTTCCCCAGTGTACATGTCCCTTCCCCAGTGTACATGTCCCTTCCCCAGTGTGCATGTCCTTTCCCCATTGTGCATGTACCTTCCCCAGTGTGGATGTCCCTTCCCCAGTGTGCATGTCCCTTCCCCAGTGTACATGTCCCTTCCCCAGTGTACATGTCCCTTCGCCAGTGTGGATGTCCCTTCCCCAGTGTGCATGTCTCTTTCCCAGTGTACATGACCCTTCCCCAGAGTATATGTCCCTTCCCCAGTGTACATGTCCCTTCCCCAGGGTGCATGTCCCTTCCCCAGTGTGCATGTCCCTTCCCCAGTGTGCATGTCTCTTCCCCAGTGTACATGTCCCTTCCCCAGTGTGCATGTCCCTACCCCAAGGGCCATGTCTCTTCCCCAGTGTACATGTCCTTTCCCCAGTGTGCATGTCCCTTCCTCAGTGTACATGTCCCTTCCCCAGTGTGCATGTCCCTTCCCGGTGTACATGTCCCTTCCCGGTGTGCATGTCCCTTCCTCAGTGTACATGTCCGTTCCCCAGTGTACATGTCCCTTCCCCAGTGTACATGCCCCTACCCCAGTGTACATGCCCCTACTCCAGTGTGCATGTCCCTTCCCCAGTGTACATTTCCCTTCCCCAGTGTGCATGTCCCTTCCCCAGTGTACATGTCCCTTCCCCAGTGTACATGTCCCTTCCCCAGTGTGCATGTCCTTTCCCCATTGTGCATGTACCTTCCCCAGTGTGGATGTCCCTTCCCCAGTGTGCATGTCCCTTCCCAGTGTACATGTCCCTTCCCCAGTGTACATGTCCCTTCGCCAGTGTGGATGTCCCTTCCCCAGTGTGCATGTCTCTTTCCCAGTGTACATGACCCTTCCCCAGTGTACATGTCCCTTCCCCAGGGTGCATGTCCCTTCCCCAGTATGCATGTTCCTTCCCCAGTGTGCATGTCCCTACCCCAGTGTGCATGTCTCTTCCCCAGTGTACATGTCCCTTCCCAGTGTGCATGTCCCTACCCCAAGGGCCATGTCTCTTCCCAGTGTACATGCCCCTTCCCCAGTGTACATGTCCCTTCCCCAGTGTACATGTCCCTTCCACAGTGTGCATGTCTCTTCCCAGTGTACATGTCCCTTCCCCAGTGTACATGTCCCTTCCCAGTGTACATGTCCCTTCCCCAGTGTGCATGTCCCTACCCCAGTGTGCATGTCTCTTCCCCAGTGTACATGTCCCTTCCCCAGTGTGCATGTCCTTTCCCCATTGTGCATGTCCCTTCCCCAGTGTGCATGTCCCTTCCCCAGTGTGCATGTCCCTTCCCCAGTGTGCATGTCCCTTCCCCAGTGTGCAGGTCCCTTCCCCAGTGTGCATGTCCCTTCCCCAGTGTGCATGCCCCTACCCCAGTGTGCATGTCTCTTCCCCAGTGTACATGTCCGTTCCCCATTGTGCATGTCCCTACCCCAAGGGGCATGTCTCTTCCCAATGTACATGTCCCTTCCCCAGTGTGCATGTCCCTTCCCCAGTGTGCATGCCCCTACCCCAGTGTGCATGTCTCTTCCCCAGTGTACATGTCCCTTCCCCAGTGTGCATGTCCCTTCCCCAGTGTGTGTCCTTCCCCAGTGTACATGTCCCTTCCCCAGTGTACATGTCCCTTCCCCAGTGTGCATGTCCTTTCCCCATTGTGCATGTACCTTCCCCAGTGTGGATGTCCCTTCCCCAGTGTGCATGTCCCTCCCCAGTGTACATGTCCCTTCCCCAGTGTACATGTCCCTTCCCCAGTGTGGATGTCCCTTCCCAGTGTGCATGTCTCTTTCCCAGTGTACATGACCCTTCCCCAGTGTACATGTCCCTTCCCCAGTGTGCATGTCCCTTCCCCAGGGTGCATGTCCCTTCCCCAGTGTGCATGTCCCTACCCCAGTGTGCATGTCTCTTCCCCAGTGTACATGTCCCTTCCCCAGTGTGCATGTCCCTACCCCAAGGGCCATGTCTCTTCCCCAGTGTACATGCCCCTTCCCCAGTGTACATGTCCCTTCCCCAGTGTTCATGTCCTTTCCCCAGTGTGCATGTCCCTTCCTCAGTGTACATGTCCTTTCCCCAGTGTGCATGTCCCTTCCCGGTGTACATGTCCCTTCCCCAGTGTGCATATCCCTTCCTCAGTGTACATGTCCGTTCCCCAGTGTACATGTCCCTTCCCAGTGTACATGCCCCTACCCCAGTGTACATGCCCCTACTCCAGTGTGCATGTCCCTTCCCCAGTGTACATGTCCCTTCCCCAGTGTGCATGTCCCTTCCCCAGTGTACATGTCCCTTCCCCAGTGTGCATGTCCCTTCCCCAGTGTGCATGTCCCTTCCTCCAGTGTACATGTCCCTTCCCCAGTGTACATGTGCCTTCCCTAGTGTACATGTCTCTTCCCAGTGTGCATGTCCCTTCCCAGTGTGCATGTACCTTCCCCAGTGTGGATGTCCCTTCCCCAGTGTGCATGTCCCTTCCCCAGTGTACATGTCCCTTCCCCAGTGTGCATGTCCCTTCCCCAGTTTACATGTCCCTTCCCCAGTGTGCATGTCCCTTCTCCAGTGTGCATGTTCCTTCCCAGTGTGCATGTCCCTTCCCCACAGTGCATGTCCCTTCCCCATGTACATGTCCCTTCCCCAGTGTGCATGTCCCTTCTCCAGTGTACATGCCCCTACCCCAGTGTACATGCCTACCCCAGTGTACATGTCCCTTCCTCAGTGTACATGTCCCTTCCCCATTGTGCATGTCCCTTCCCAGTGTACATGTCCCTTCCCCAGTGTGTATGTCCCTTCCCCCAGTGTACATGTCCCTTCCCCAGTGTGCATGTCCCTTCCCCCATGTACATGTCCCTTCCCCAGTGTGCATGTCCCTTCTCCAGTGTGCATGTCCCTTCCCCAGTGTACATGTCCCTTCCCTAATGTACATGTCCCTTCCCCAGTGTACATGTCCCTTCCCCAGTGTACATGTCCCTTCCCCAGTGTGCATGTCCCGTCCCCAGTGTACATGTCCCTTCCCCAGTGTACATGTCCCTTCCCCAGTGTGCATGTCCCTTCCTCAGTGTGCATGTCCCTTCCCCAGTGTACATGTCTCTTCCACAGTGTGCATGTCTCTTCCCCAGTGTACATGAACCTTCCCCAGTGTGCATGTCCCTTCCCCAGTGTACATGTTCCTTCCCCAGTGTGCATGTCCCTTCCCCCAGTGTACATGTCCCTTCCCAGTGTGCATGTCCCTTCTCCAGTGTGCATGTCCCTTCCCCAGTGTACATGTCCCTTCCCTAATGTACATGTCCCTTCCCCAGTGTGCATGTCCCTTCCCCAGTGTACATGTCCCTTCCCCAGTGTGCATGTCCCGTCCCCAGTGTACATGTCCCTTCCCCAGTGTACATGGGAAGGGTCCCCAGTGTACATGTCCCTTCCCTGTGTGCATGTCCCTTCACCAGGGCCCTATTTTCCTTCCCACCCCCAGTCCACTTCTACAGCAGGCATTTCTTCTTTTTTTCCTTTTCTTTTTTAAAAAGTTTTTATCTTATTTTATTTTTTGGCTTTTTGGGTCACATTCAGTGCTGCTCAGGGGTTACTCCTGGCTCTACACACAGGAATTACTCTTGGTGGTGCTCAGGGGACCCTATGAGATCCTGGGGACATAATCCAGGTTGGCTCATGCAAGGCAATGCCCTCCCCTGCTGTGCTATTGCTCCAGCCCCTTTTCTTCTTATCTGACCTCCCATGCCCCTTCTTAAGCACTGTGGTTACAATACTGCCCTTTTATACAGCTCACATTTACTCAATAGGACCAAGTGTTCTGGGGTTCTGCTTTCCCTACACTGGCCTAGCGCTATGGTGCCATGGACCCACTTTCCTTCCCTAACAGGCCCCAGCTCCAAACACAACCACTTTCTGTGTAGGATGGCAATGTATCTATTGGGTGTGTGTTGGGCAGATTGTGGGAAAACAACACAGTAACATCCATCACTCATCCCTAGATGTTTCTTCTGTAAATGGTAATACCCATAGACCTCTGTGATGTGGTTATAATAACAGGATAAACGAAATTAGAACACGCTAAAAAAATTAGGGAAAAGACTACTGCTGTCTATTAAAGGTAGTAGGGGATAGTGGTTACCATCTTAGGGCTCTGGATGAGAAGAATGCCTTCAGGGTTTAGTTGCTTGTAAAATAAATTATGATAAGGGAAAGAAGTGTTACAATGTTCCTAAAACAATAAACTGGGAGTGCTGTGGGGAGAAGTGAGGAAAGGAGGGTCAGAGAATCTAGACAGTTTGGTCACTTTATGGCTTACATGAGGTGTAGCCAATCAGATAACAGAACGGTGCTCAGGTGCTCAAAGGATCTCCTCTTCTCTCTCTCTCTCTCTCTGTGTCTCTACCCCCCCACGCACACACATACACACAGACAGGGCAACAGAGAACAGCGTAGAAAACACAATGTAGACAGGGCAACCAGCGGCAAGATGATGACGCAAGTGGTGAGCAAGACAGTGACCGATAACCAGAGGCTGGAGAGAGGAGAGCGGCCAATGGCCCAGAGGAGTCCTGAGTAGCCAGCGGCCATTAGGGCTGCTCTCTGGGACAAAGAGTTTCCTGTTTCAGCGGCTCATGCATCCCACAAATATACACAGACACGAGGTGTTAAAAAGTCAGAACACTGAAGCCCTCCAGTGGGCTGTGAGCTAGTTTTCTGCTCAGCCCCCAAAGATCCAAAACTAGGCAGCATTACCCACCATCCGGTCTTCACTCAGTCTTGTGTTACCATTATAACACAAGGCGTGGCCAGTGGCACAGCTTGTGCCTCCCGTGTGGGAGGCTCTGGGTTCTACACCCAGCACAGCCATGGTTTAGCATCCCCAGGAGGATTCCTGAGCACTCCAGCTTCAAAGCATCACAACACAGGGGGGGTAATTGGGGGCTGGGGGGGGAGTGACAGTACAGTGGGCAGCACTGTCCATTTGACCAGGGTTCAATCCCGGCATCCGATATGGTCCCCTGAGCACCGCCAGGAGTAATTCCCTGAGTGCAAAGCCATGAGTAACCCCTGAACATTGCAGATGTGACTCAAACAGCCAAAGTAACAACAAGGAGGGTAGAAGGAATTCCCTTCTGCGCACTCTGCATTTCTTCCCCCAAAGGCAGACAAGGGACGGCGGAGAGGATGGACACGGGTGGCCAAGAGACAGCAAACTCAGCAAACTCAGCTTCTTTCTTTCTGCTTTCAAGGAAGCAGAAAAACAAGTGGTTTGTGGTTGAAGCTACCAAACTATCCAGGACTTGAAGATCAAAAAAATCCCTCAGAGAAGAGAAACACAATCTGCAAGATGTCTCACTCTGAGGGCTCTGATAGTTCAGAAGACAAGCAAAGTTTTGCAGCCATGGCAGTTTTGCTGGGAGAGAAAAGGAAAACTGAGTCCAGTCACCACCAAGGAAGAATCAAGCTGGTCTAGAGTAGACCCCTCGGAGGAGAGGGGACCCGGGAGCCCCGGCTTGAGGAGACTGGAGTGAAGACCGGATGTTGGGTAGGATGCACAAGGGAAACAGCAGCAACGTGGCTGGATCTCACAGACGTGGCTTTGTGTGGGCCTGACCCGAGGCTTGATTCGTGGCAACCCAGATGGTCCCAAGTGCTCCCCCAGAGCGATTTCTGAGTGCACAGCCAGGAATAAGCCCTGGTTACAGTGGAATGTTGGCTCGAACCAAACAGAAACAGTGACTGAACAGCCCCAAACAGCTGACTGGAGTAAATGGGTTCATCTGTCGTACATGCCACCCTTACCTGTCCAGATGCTAAATGTCCACTGAACTAAAGTCATGAGACGTAAGAAAGAAGACCAGAGAGGAGATAACCCAAATACCAGTGGGCATAAAAAAAAGCAAGGCAAACAGTGCTGTCAGCAAAACTCTGGGGCACTAGAGAGGTCGTACAGGGGCTAAGGCCTTTTTACCTTGCATGCAGCTGAGCCCAATTTAATCCCCAGCACTCCGTAGGGTTCCCCAAATGCTGCCAGGAGTGATCCTTGAGCTGAGAGCCAGGAGTAAGCCCTGAGTCTCATGAGGTGTGCCCTAAACACACCCTGCCTAGTGTTATCAACTATAAACTTTTCAAGAAACAGTAGTCAGTATGTTCAAGAAAATAGTGATAAAAGTGAAAAGTTTCTGTTAATTTTAAAAAACAAAACTTTATAACAGATTTTGTAATAAAGTTAAAATTATTGATAGTCTTCAGAATTCAGACTTAGGCGCCAGAGAGATAGTACATGCGTTAAGGCATTTGCCTGGCACGTGGGCTGACTCTGGTTCCACCCCTGGCACCACACATGGTTCCCTAGAACCCTGGGCACTGCTGAGAGTGATCCCCGAGTACTTGCCCCACACACGGTTCCCTAGAACCCTGGGCACTACTGAGAGTGATCCCTAAGTACTTGCCCCAAACATGGCTCCCTAGAACCCTGGGCATTGCTGAGAGTGATCCCCGAGTACTTGCCAAAGGAGGGCTCATGGTTCAGAAAATCAGTAAGTGAAAAATAGGTATCATGCATCATGTTTTTTTTTGTTTGTTTTGCTTTTTTGGGCCACACCCAGCGATGCTCAGGGGTTTCTCCTGGCTCTGCACTCAGGAATTACACCTGGCGTTGCTCGGGGGACCATATGGGATGCCAGGGATCGAACCCAGGCCTGCATGGGGGCCTACCACGTGCAAGGCAAACGCCCTACCCGCTGGATTATTGCTCTGGCCCTCATGCATCATGTTAATTGGTCATTTGAAAATATATGTGTAATATATATGCAATGGGGGGTTCAGCAGCAGAGAGGTACTATAGGGGGCCTGTTTGACACAAAGAGGACCGAGCTAAAGGTCGATTACACACGATAAACTTCTCAACTTCTTGACTCATCAAGGAAAGGCAAAATCAGAACATGATACACTCCCAGCTCTCCAGTTTGCTAAAGTGAACAAGAAAACTCATACCCTGTGATGACAAAGATGGGGAACAAGCGAAACCCACAAACAACATGTGAGAATGTAAATGGGAGAACCACAAGGAAGATGGACCATTTCTACTGAAGCCGAGTTTGCACATGTTTCAAGACCCAGAAATCCCATCTCTAAACACCCCGGAGAAAATGAGAGCATATGTGAGGCCAGGGCACTGCCAAAGAGTCAGCACAGACACAGTCTATGTAACAGCCCAAACCAGAAACAACCCCAATGTCCATCAACAACAGAACGGCTCACCGCGGTTTTGTGGATCTTTGAAAACAGTGAACACGAACAAACAGCTCCGTGTTCAGTGTGGCTGGATCTCACAGGCACTGTGGGAACAAAAGCTACTCGGGCAAGAGCTTTCTGGGGACGGCATGTGTAGAAAGTTCAAAATCAGGCAGAGCACCTTGAGGCGGAGGGTAGGTGGGGGAAGCGGGCAATGGGGAGCTGTAAGAAGGTCGTGGGCAGTTAGCTGCTAACCTAGCTGGCCATGTCTGGGGACACAGTGCAAAGCCAGTGAATGCTAACTAGCAGTATTTAAGCATCTTCATTCATGCAATTATAATATTTTTAAAGCAGAGTTTCAGAAGCACCTTGTAAAACCAAGAGGCCACACTGTCCTCAAAAAATTCTAGATTCTGGCTTCCATTGCCTGTAGCTTTAGAGCAAGGGGAGATAAGAAACTGCATTAGAGTCAAAAGCAGCATTTCATGGGGGCGGGCTTATTGCACAGAGACTAACAAAACACTGAGCACCGATGCCACTGTGAGACGGGATAAACAGCATCGTAGACGTTCTGTGCTCGGTAGCCCGACTCACAGTCCTGGCTGACAGATTTACAATGGAGATCAAAAACCATGTGCTCTGTTTGGGGCCTGCTGACCCACAGTGTTCGCTGAAACCCTTAAATCAACAGGTTTCTGGCATTTACGGTGAAGCGCTCCGACAGGTTGACTTCGTCCAACAAGCCCCGTCTTGAATCTGAGCTCAGCTAAAAGCTGGGCTATCAAAGACAAGCATTTGCTAACAAGTGAGGGAGAATGTTTGGCTGCTATTCACAGGCTTTCTGGGAATCTTTGTGGTGCTTTAAGGGGAAGTGGTGCCATGGGAGAGAGAGGAGCTGAGTCGGAAGACCCGTCTCATGGGTGCTCCAAAGAACGGCTGTATTCCGTGCCCGTGGAGCACCTGAGCCTGTGAGCCCCACCAGGATTCAAGTTTATTTGGGTTGGAGCGATGGGACACACAATACCCCTTCTCAGGGCACATTCGCCAATACCACATTACCCATCCATTAAATATGGCTGCCCGTCAGCCAGCCTAGCTAAAAGCATGTCTAAAAAGTTAGCGCCCAGCCCTGGCACACTGCAGCGTGTGATTCAGACGCTCACATTACCTCCCCGTGCTGCAGGATGCCACACTCACTGTTCCGGAGCACAGCAACTGCTACTGTCTAGAGTCTGGCGTCCAAAACAAGGGGTGCTGTCACTGAATGTGGGTGGGGGAGGGCTTGGGGGACACGGAGCTCACCAAAAAACTGGCCACAGTAAAAGGTCTTTGAATGTGCCAAAACTGAACTCAAAATTCTCATGAATTTGAGGTGCTCTGGCAGCACCAGCAATGTGGTATCTCTCCAATGAAAAGGGGATGTATGCACGTGGACAGTTTTAGAATACCTGACCCAGACTGCAGCCATTTTTTATTTTTTTTGCTTTTTGGGTTACACCTGGCAATGTGACTTTTTTGTGCTTTTTTGGGTCACACCCGGCTCTGCACTCAGGAATGACTCCTGGCAGTGCTCGGGGACCATATGGGATGCCGGAGATTGAACCTGGGTCAACTATGTGCAAAGCAAATGCCCTCCCCCGCTGGACTAGCGCCTCCAGCCCCCTGCTGCCATTTTTAATGCTCATCAAATTGAACGTGATTTGTAACCCATTCACTGATGGAACTTTCAAGTTTGCAAAATACAGTTTCTATGAAGAATAAGATTTTCTTGCAAGTCTGAGCCAGACTACCGTTTGTTGATTTTAAAACAACAACTGGACAGACGTCATATCTGTTTCTCACTGGAGTGAGAGGTCATGGCCCAGCGATGAGAACTTTGGAGATCTACTCTCCTCACAATGCGTAATGCGTCACACACACAGGGTTGGAGCTATGGAGATCTACTCTCTTCAGCAATGAGTAATGTGTCACACACAGGGTTGGAGCTCAGCTGGAGAGCAATTGCCTTGCATGTGTGAGGCCACGGCTTTGATCCCCAGCACAGAAAAAATAAAAAAGTTTAAATATACAATATACATTCCCCACATTGGCATCTTTGTTTCATTGAGTCTCAAAATTTGATAAGCTTGAAAGTTCTTGAAAAAGCGGATTCTGGATAAGAACTGAGTGTTTAAAGGACGTAAAGGGATATACATGGTAACTTTTCAGTATCTGTGTTGCAAAGCATAAGGCTCAAAAATGAGAGAGAGAGAGAGAGAGAGAGAGAGAGAGAGAACTGGGGACATTGGTGGTGGGAACTGTTACATGGGTGAAGGGAGAGCTACTGGGACATTATATGATGGACACCCAATCATGAACATCCTTACAATTGTGTATCTCACTGTTATTCAGTTTTAAAAATAAGAAAAGAGGGGCCAGAATGATAGCCCAGCGGGTAGGGGCGTTTGCCTTGCATGCAGCCGGCCTGTATCGGCCTGGGTTCGATCCCCGGCATCCCATATGGTCCCCCGAGCACCGCCAGGAGTGATTCCTGAGTGGAGAGCCAGGAGTAACTCCTGAGCATCACCGGGTGTGACCCAAAACGCAAAAATAAATAAATAAATAAATAAATAAATAAATAAATAAATAAATAAGAAAAATAGAAAATGCAGATTCTTAGGAACCTAACCCTAGGAGTTCTGATTTGATCGATCTGGGTTGGGATCAATCCAGATGAGAGACAGCCATGGAGCAGAGCTGCTACTGGCTCTCACTGTGCCCAGCCGCTCATGAGATGCCCGGGAGGGATGGCAGGTTCTAGCACTGGCCCGCCACCTCAGCAGAGCCTCACAACAAGCCAGACGACCCCCACTCCATGAGGACCTCCATTTTCCACATCCGACTTCCCCCTCGTCAGAACTCCACCCAGCAGACCAGCCTATCATAGCCGGCTGCGCACGGCCGCTTGCGCGCGAGGTTCATCAATAAATGCTAGATTTTGAGATGACTACAAGAGTATGCTACCCACACGGCAGAGCCTGGCAAGCTACCCATGTCGTATCTGATATGCCAGATATCAGTAACAATTATAGACCTCATTCCCATAACTTGACGGAATGGTTTGAGGCTCTTTATGTTCCTGGAGCAAGCAGGTGCCCTTGGGCTCTACTTGCATGAGACAGGTCATATGGAGATGTTACTGGTGCCCGCCGAGCAAATCGATGATGAACGGGAAGACAGTGACAGTGACAGGGTTGGGATCCAGACAACTGAAGTGTGGGGATTTTTGGGGGGCCATACCCAGCTGTGCTCAGGCTTTTCTTTGGCTCTGTGCTCATGTATCCCTCTTGGAGTGCTCAGGGGACCAGACTGAACCTGGGTGGTTATGTGCAAGGAAAGTGCCGTCCCTGCTATACTATAGCTGAATTCTGAAGCAATGCATTAAACATTGCAATCTGAAAGTAAATTAAGGTTTTTCTCACTCCAGTTTTTCATGGTGAAATGAAAACGTGCAGAGTCAGAATGGAGACAGGCTTGCCCTACGGCACCTAGTCCCTAACCAAGCTTAGAACTGGAAACCAGGGCCCCTGGCCACCCGCCCATGTCAGTTGATCAATGACCACTACCACCTCATTCCACCCCACTGGAGAGTGAGCAATCAAAAACAAGAATTAACAAGAAGGTGTGTAAGGAGACAATAAGCAACCTTGGGGGTTCCTCCTCAAAAACTGTTTTCTTTTTTGGTAGAGGATTTGCTTATGTTTTGGGGCCATATCCGGCAGTGCTCAGGGGTTACTCCTGGCTTTACACTCAAGACTTACTTCTTTTTTTTTTTAATTTTTTTTTAAAATTTTTTATTATACCACAGTGAAACATACAATTACAAAGGTGATCATAATTGGTTCTTGGTAATACAGTATACCAGCACCCATCCCTTCACCAGTGCCCCATTTCCACCACCAATGTACCCCACCCCTCCCTGCCCACCCCCATGCTGCCTTAATAGCAGGTACCCCAGTTTCCTCTCTTTCTCTTTCTGTCTCTCTCTCTGTCTCTGCATCTCTCAGCCTCTTATTTTACACATTGTGGCTAGCCCTGCAGGTATTTAGAGTTTATCACTTAAGTCTCTTTGTGTATATTCAATGGTGTGTCTTAATCTGCCATTACCATTTCCCACATTTAGTAAAACACTGGTATCTATTTATGTCGTATTAATGAATGCAGTCATTCTATATCTGTCCTTTTCCTTCTGACTAATTTCACTCAGCATGATAGTCTCCATGTCCCTCCATTTGCAGGTAAATTTCATAATGTCATCTTTTCTGACAGCCGCATAGTATTCCATAGTGTAGATGAACCACAGTTTCTTTAGCCAGTCCTCTGTTCTCGGGCATTTAGGTTGTTTCCAGATTCTAGCTATAGCGAATAGCGCAGAGATGAATAAAGAAGTACAGATAGTGTTTCTGCTATGTGTTTTTCGGTCTCTAGGGTATATTCCCAGGAGTGCTATTGCTGGATCAAATGGGAGCTCAATATCTAGTTTTCGGAGGAATGCCCATATTGTTTTCCAAAAGGGCTGGACCAGTCGGCACTCCCACCAACAGTGGATCAGAGTCCCTTTTTTCCCCACATCCACGCCAGCACTGGTTGTTCTTGCTGTTTTGGATGTGTGCCAGTCTTCAAGACTTACTTCTAAGGTGCTCAGGATGCCAGGGATCGAACCTGGGTCAGCCACATGCAAAGCAAACTCCCTACCCGCTGTACTATGGCTCCAACCCCCTCAGAAACTAAACCCAACCAGGACTCAGGGCAAGGCCCTGAGAGCAGGCCCACCCTTGCCCACCCCTGCTCTCCAAGCCATTGCCCCAGTCATAGCACCAGATCACCTTCAGGACAGAGAGTCTTTCCAGAGCCTTCCTTGGCCTCCCAGATTCTGAGCGTGACCATCAGGGTCACCTCCTGCTCATTCTGATGCTCCGAGCATGTTACCCCAGAGCTCCTGAGTGCTACCTGGCCTGAGTCACACCACACTGCTGGCTCCTGATACTGAACTGTGGGTCCCAGGGGCTGAGCATCACTGGGGCTGACCAGGGGATGCATAAACCACTTTTGGGAGCACTTGCTCCCGCCAAAGGCAGGAGACTATGCCTGCAGTACCCAACAGCCCAATACAGCTGCCGACAGGGCACTTGGAATGTGGCTGACTTGAGATGAACGTGTCTAAAATAAAAATATCAATGTTCGCATTGATCGTATTTCAAAAGCATAGTTTTGAAACAATATATTCAGTCAACAAGAATACTGACTCACATGTCAGGTTTCACTTGTCCTTTTTACTTCATTTACTTTATTTTGCTTCATTCTTTTTCTTTTGGTTTTGGGGTCACACCCTGTGATGCTCTAGGGTTGTTCTCAGTGGCATGTGGGGGAACCATGTGGCACCAAAGACTGAACCTGAGCTCCCACATGCAAGGCATGTTTTGGGTCCTGTGAGCTGTCCCCATGGCCACTTTATTCTTAACATGGTTATTAGAACATTGTAGATTTTAGACCTTGGCTTGTGTTATATTTAACTGGACAGCTCTGAGCCAAAGCAAAGAAGAGGTAGAATTTCTACGGATCACAGAGTTTAAAAAAGAACAAAACACCAGGATTCTGTGGATTAACATAAAAATGGGGAAAAAAATAAACCAAACAAACCCCACTTGTCATTATTTAAAAATAAAAACCACCGCACACTAAAATTAGATTCATTTAAAAAAAATCTTCAAAGACACAAATGAGTTACATGTGGACATCTGAGCAATTAACCCGTCAATAAGCATTCCTGGGTTACAACACTGCCCACAAGTCACTGTCCAAACAAATGAAAGAAATCAACGGGACAGGCGCCAGGGTGTGACGTCATCCTCTAAGCACCCTGTGGCATGGCCGGCCCCTCCCACTGCTCACAGACCTCACTGGCACTTGCTGCTCTGAAGCCACCTGCAGGGACTGCGGGCTGGCATGGAGAGGTGTGTGCGCTCAGGGAAGCTGACAGGTCCTGTCATACCCAAGACAGATAATGCATCCAAGATGCCTGTCAAGGGGTGGAAGTGATAGCACAGCGGGAGGGCATTTGCCTTGCACGCTGCCCACCCAGGTTCTATTCCCGACAGTCCATCTGGTCCCCCGAGCACCACCAGGAATAATTCCTGAGTGCAGAGGCAGAAGTAACCCCTGAGCATTGCCAGATGTGACCAAAAAGCAAAAAAAGAAAAAAAGAAAGAAAGGCTGGCGCTGTGCAGGTGTGCTTTCTGCAGTGGCACCACGCCACTCACCAGCAGGTGGAAGAAGTGGCTGTGAGGTACCCTGACTTCCTTGCCAATGTCCTTGTTAGGCATGTCCCAATGTCCCAATGCTCCCAATGTCCTTGTTGGGCAAACCTGTTCCCCTCCGCAGAAAATGGCCAGGATAATGCTCCTTCCTCTCCCACGAGAACCGTATTACTCGGCTTTTGCCCCTGATCATATATGTGTCAGATGTGTGTTTCTCCCGATGCCAGTCATAAATAGCAAAGCTTTTTGGGTGTTTGGACTGATCACTACAGAATACAAGTCACTTCCGCCCAAGGACTGGAGATAGAGGTGACAGAGCGTGATCCCTGGGGGAAATGGCCAGGCTTTTACAAAAGACTGGGGAAACTGGGGCAAAAGATAAGCCGACAAAGAGCAGCGGGGGCCACTGCCCTTCACTCTCTGCTCCACATTCAACTGGTATATAGAATCTACCCACAAATCTTCAAAGCGCAGATTCAAAGAGAAATTCTCAGCCTAACAATCATGGAGATGTCATTCCCAATACTGTGAGTTGGAAACAACCCAAGTCCTATCAACAGGTGAATAGATAAAATACATATATATACTCTGGCTACTCTCGAATCTACTCAGCCATGAGAATGACAAAATCCTGCCGTAGCCTCTGTGCAGGTGAGCCCAGGGGAAGTCCTGCTCTGTGAGAATCACAGAGACAGTCACCACATGATTTCACTCGTAGGTGGAAGAGAAAGTGCAAATGCACAAAGCACAGATAACACTAACTAGGAAAGCAAAGCAGGCTACTGGAAGGCAAGGGGAAATGGGGGGGTATGAGCGAATCAAGAGGTCTGTGGGAGGCTGAGTGACACACAGCAGATTTCTGGTGGCAAATATAAAGCAGTCTATGGGGGTGGATTTACAGTGCCTTATACCTGAAAACTAAGTTTCAATAAAAGGAAGAAATGAATATGTGCGTGAGAAGCAGATAAACACGCGCCGCACGCACACACACACACACATACATACATATATCACTTGTATCACTTGTCTTTCTGTTCATCAATTTGCTCAAGCGGGCACCAGTAACGTCTCCATTCGTTGGGAATGAGGTCCACTATTGTTACTGTTTTTGGCATATTAAATACACCATGGGTAGCTTGCCAGGTTCTGTCATGGCTCTGGGTTCATCCCAGGGGGCCCAGTCTAAAGACATATATATATATATATATAGCATATGTATACATATGTATACATATATATTGCATATGTATACATATGTATACCTATATATGTATACATATAACATGACTCATGATATATCTCATATGATATATCCCATACATTAGCGATGACTGATCTGCTTCTAACTCGACAGGATGTTACCTGACACATTCATATGACAAAGGCCTGTCATGAGGCTATGATTTCCTAGCGACTGTCCTAGTCTCTGCAGTCAGCCGAGAGTATCAGAGGAGAAGCCTGTATCTCTGGGAATGGACATTTAGTAGGGGGAGCCACATATGCAAATAATAAGCTGATGGGTTCAGAGTGTCAAGCAATGTGAAGAGAGACGGGGGCAAGGGCTGTGAAGGACTCTGGTGCCACCAAGGAAGGACGAGGTCCATGAGGCTTTTCACCTGCGCACACAGGAACCATGTCCACTGGCTCCATGCAGCAGACAGCCTGCTCTGATATTCCTGAGAACACCAACCCAGAACAGAGAACATTCCCAGGCCTGCTCCCAGGACACCTCAAGGGCCCCATTTTTACAGGCCACGAGGTCACAGAGGACATTTAACTTTCCCCCCTAATAAGCTCCAAGTTAGGAATAGCCTCTGACTTCTATTCCATACAGGTGAGTCGCCCTCACTCCTGAGAACGCCAACTGGAGTCTTATGGCAATATCTGGGTCTTCGGAAGCCCCGTTATTTCCAGCAGTCTGGGTTAGCATGCCGTGAAATTCAAAAGCAAATTCACAGCCTTTCATTTGTCCTTAAATAGTTTTGCTGCTGCTACGCAATTTCCCAGGTCCCATCCATTTCCCTGGCTAAATTCCTCAAACATGGAATCACCAGCAATCATTATTCTCCAGGATGCTGAACTCAACAGCAAGTATATGCTGGGGTGGGGGGGGGCAGTGAGGATCAATTTACATAAATGAATTCTATTCAAGAAGTTGGCCTGATTTTGCTAGACCAAGTGTTCTTAGCCAGGGACAATCATTTTGCCAGATGGCACCATGCCATATCTGGAAACTTATTTTTGACTTAATTTTTTGGCCACACCTGCAAGTGCTCAGGGCTTCCTCCTGGTTCTGTGCTGAGGGGGTGTTTGGGGACCGTATGGAGTACCAGGGACCAAACAAGGGCTGGCCACAGACAAGGCGAACACCCTACCTGCTGTACTATCTCTCAGGTCCTGGAAATGCTTTTGGGTGGCCCAGCAGGGGTGCCGGTGCTTCTGGCATTTATAGGATCTGGGATGTTAGTGAGCGCCACAGAAAACCCTGGAAAGCATCCACTTGTCTGCCGAGAAGTCCTGCTTGAATAGACCAATCCCGACCCACTGCAATTTTAAAGAGTGAATCTGGAAGGTCATGGGTGCTTTCCCTGGGCCCCACTGTCCCTCAGCATAGGAAGGAAGCACCTGGGGAATAAATGGGGAATTCACTGGTGCATTCTAGCACAGGGCTGGTTTTCCCTTGCAAACTCTGCAGCTCAGAAACACCACCCGCCTTTCAGCTCAGTGTCTGCAAGTCAGAGACCAAGTACAGCTTCACTGGTTAGGGTTCAGGGTCCCCAAAAAGCCCCAGTCAGGGGGTCAGCCTAGAAAGGAAGTTGCTACTTTCCAAAAAAGTAGTACCGCAGGAGAGAGAAAAAAAGGCAAAATCAGAGCACAGGAAGAGAAGAAGCAGTATCACGAGGGCGCTGATTCACCATCACAGAAGCTTATCTCGAGCCCTTCCAAGCACTGTCTCCCGAATCAGGGGTGCACAGCGGCGACTCCCAATGATTCAGTAACAAGCAGTAAATTCTGGTGGGAGCCTGGGTGGGAGTTCTGGCAAAGAAACCGCTTCCTAGTTTCCTTGGTTGTAGGCAGAATTTAGTGTTTCCTGGGGGCTGTCAGCTGGAGACCCCTTAGCTGCCAGAGCCACGTGCCTTTAGTGCTCTACCCAGCAGGGGAAAGCCAGCAAGGAAGACCCCACGTCAGACCCTCCAGCGACAAAGCTCTGGGACTTGTGCTCTTTCCGGAACATTCCTACGATTAGATCAAACCAACATGGGGAAACTTCTCCAAGGGGCAAACGACTGATGACATCTGCAAAGCCCCTTTGCAGCAGCCCGTGCGTGAGCGACAGACTGGGCCATGGAAGGAAGCAGGTGCTGCTCAGGGCAGACCGATCCCCGGCTGGACTGATCACCGCCCCCATCTCCGGGAGCCCCGGAACCTGCCCAGCTGCCCTTTGAAGTTGGTTTTGTTTTTATCTCCACTTAATAAACGTGATCATGGGAAACCAAATTCTGAGATAATTCCCAATGGTGAGTGAAGGGTACCGGGGACGTGTGAATTATTTTCACAACTCGTGAACAGGAAACAATTTCAGAATGAAACTGTCTTCCAAAAGAATCATTTCCCCTCACCGCTCACCTAGCTAGTGAGTGAGAATTCCAAATCCCGTGTAGCTTTGGAGGGCTTTTAAAATGATTTTACTTTTACAGAATCACTGTGATTACAAAGCTGGAAAGATATGATGATTGAGTTTCGGGTGGGTATTATTCCAACCCCGTTACCTTCACCGGTGCCCACTGCCCCCCACTTGCCCCCTGCTTCCCTTCCTAACCACATGTGTTTAACCTACCGACCTACACCCAGCATGACTGTCCAAGGTGGCGTGTGGAAAGCCCCGCCACATCTCACAATTCTGACTGTGAAGCAAAGTCTGTGGTGGGAGCTGAGCCCCCAGATGGGCTGGGCACCCTGGCGAGGAACTGGTCTTACTTTTGATACATCTTACCAGAAACTACGACAGCAAATTCCTCAGACTAAGACAGAAAAAGAGATGGGCTCTGTCGGAGAGGGAGAGAGCATGGCAAGTCAGAGTTTCTCTTCATTTTCCTGTGCTGCACAGAATAAAGCAATAAAAGGAGAAATAAACAAAAAATAAAATAAATCCAGAAATGAATAAATTAAAAAGTTCCCTTTATCCATTAAGAAATTACCTTGGGGCTGGGGTGGAAAACTACTCTTTACTTGCAGTGTCCCTTCCCCCGCCCCCAAGTAACAACGTAGAGAAACAGTAAAATGACAGTGCATGAGGCTCAGCCCTACAGACCTGTGGAGAGCTGCGCCGAACTGGCAGAAAGCTCCTCCAGCGGTTCATCTCCAGCCCTTCCAAGTACTGTCTCCCAAATCGGGGAGCACAGAGACGGCACCCAGTAAATTAGTGGCAGGCAGTAAATCACTGATACCAGAGGCAGACCCAGTGGATATGGCTGGGTTGGCTTCATAAAAGCAGATAAAATATCCTGACGCTTGGCAGCGTGAATAAGCCATCAAAGAAATAATGCTGAAACCAAGACTCTGGGCTGCATCAAGGGCAAAGCTGCTAGGCGGACCATGCCCTCCGCACACCCAGGCCCGGCAGAACTGGGCTGGGGCCCAGAGCTGGCTCAAAAGCCCGTGGGAACAGGCTTTCCTGGGAATAACTGGACAGAATAACCATCAGAAGAGGAACTACAAGGTTCGCAGACAGAAGTTTCGGAAGCCGTGGCCTGACGTGCGCTTCCCACAGGGAGGCTCCCCAGGGCTGCTTCTTTGCTGTCTGCAGAATAAAGCCTTTCCTCTCCCTGTTTATAGCTGCCAGCTGATGGCGCAGAGCCCCCTGGAGGGAACGAGCCTCGGGGGGTCTAAGGTTCCTGGAGGACAAAGAGGAAAAGGCTTCCCGGTGGCCCAGGGTGGGAGATCACTCCAGTGGCTCCCAAAGGGCTGGGTGACAGTAAGTGGTCGTTGGCAACTGGCAAGCGGTCTGCAGGTGGCATCAAGGCTGCCTACGTGCCATCTCCCGCTTTTCACAAAGGCTCAGGGCCGAGGGCAAGGGGTGGTAGGCATGCATGGGCGAATGGTTTGGATCCTGGCAGCCACAGTCTGCGGAGTCTGCTGGGACCCCTGCCAGGCCTCCTCGTGGCTACACTCTAGTTACCCTCCGGCATCAGAGCCTTGGTAGCCTTGGCTGTCAGCCACGCTTTAGCACAGCGCCCGCCTCTCTCTGTGAAACAGTCCTGGGGTGGGAGCCACAGAGCTGCAGCCACAGGTGATGGAGGGGTGCCCGTCTCGGAAGCCTAAACCTGAGCCTGTTGGCCAGAGCTCCTCTCCAGCCTCCAGAGTCTCCAGCTTCCTCTTGATTCCATTTTCATGCGTAAAGCGACTCTCCCTCTCACCAGGATGACATCCCAAGCACCTTCTTCTGGCTTGGGGGACTTGAACAGGCTGCAGGGTGGAGGCTCCGAATCCCATGGCCTCCTCACACTCTCTTTGGCTTCCAAGTCCAGGATGGAGCCCTCTGTGGACCCAGTGGAAATTCTCCAGAGCCTTCACCGCACTAGGGTAGCACTAACATGACTCACAGGCTGTAACTCGGCGGGTCTGAGGGCATGGACAGGCTCAGGTTTAGGCTTCCGAGACGGGCACCCCTCCATCACCTGGGCTCCAGCTCTGTGGCTCCCACCCCAGGACTGTTTCACAGAGAGAGGCGGGCGCTGTGCTAAAGCGTGGCTGACAGCCAAGGCTACCAAGGCTCTGATGCAGGAGGGTAACGAGAGTGTAGCCACGAGGGAGGCCTGGGAGGTCGGGGGGTCCCAGCAGACTCCGCAGACTGGCTGCCAGGATCCAAACCATTCGCCCATGCATGCCTACCACCCCCGCCCCTGGCTAACAGCCTGAATTTCACACCATCTTCCTCAAGGACCAGCCGGACCCCAGGCTTTCTGGTGGGATTCAACAGCCCCCTGCCAGCTCACCGGTCCTCCCAGCCCCCAAGCAGTAGGGCCGGCTTGCTTTCTGCCAGTCTGGACAGAGGTCATTTAACTTTGGCCCTTTCATGAATGGAAATGAGCTTTCTAAAGACTGGGGCAGAGCACAGCACTCAATGGCTGGGCCTTGAGTCATAAAACTCTCGGGAAGGGGGAGATCAAAGCTTCCCTGTGTCCTATTGAAATCCAGCAGCTTCCGAAGCCAAGGGAGGGAAGTATAAGGGGGGCGGGAAAGGGGGGCGGGATCTCCAGAGAAGGGGGTCACCACAGTGACAGTCTAGTAGGGCCAGCCCTGAGCAGACCCAGCGCAGACACGGAGCAGCCAGCCCAGCATGAAGGACAAACGCCACTGACAGTTTCATTGTGGAGGGGGACAAAGGAAAGAGAGGCCGGGAAAGGCAAGGGACAAGCCGGGAGCCACGGGGAGGGCAGTGGCCAGGAGCCTCTTGGCAGCCGACTCGGGCCAGCCACAGCACTGTGGGGACTGGATTCCAACCAGCGATGGGACCGAGGTGGTGGCACACAGTCACTTGCCGGCAGCACCTTCAACCAAGTTCTTGGTGAAACGTAAAAGGGGCCGAACACCCCAGACCTGGGCAGAGGTAAGGCTGCTGACGGGACCTGTCAGTCCAGCTGCTCTTGGCATGGCAGAGGGGGTCTTGGGGGTTGAGTCTGAGCCAGGGGTGCGCGTGCCCACTCATGGAGAATCCAATGATTGACAAATCACAGGGAGGAGGAACCGCTCCTTCAGGGCAAGCCAGGTGTCCCTAGCCAGACTGCTCATGGCCTTCGCTGTACGCAGGGAGTTAGACCAGGATGGAAGTCCCGGTTCTCAGAGGGCATCTAAGTCGAACATGTCCTCAACTTTCTGGCCTTGCAGCCCAACTGTTCCCAGGGCAACATGTAACAGTAACAATCACCTATGGACATTCAGTGTCCGGGTGCTCTTCTCATCACCCCCAGACTATGAAGGGCTTTACCTTGGAAAACGGGTCTCCGGGGCCACAGAAATCCAGGAAACCATAGCTTTCAACAGAACTGAATACGTCTTTCAGGCAGAACATTTGGTGTGTTGACACAGATCTGGCCCGGCTCTTGCCCTCTGTTCCTCCACCATGCCCCAGGAAATCTGCTCATGGCTCTGCACAGAGCACAGCGCAAGCCCCAATCAGGTCGTGTCCAGAGCTACAGCAGCGGCACAGCCTTCTCCCCTGCCAGTGAAGTTCTGTGAACAGGAGGGCTGCGGCTGCTGTGCCGGCAACTTCAGCCCCCTGCCCTGCCCGCTGCTGCCCACTGTGCTGACCTCACAGAAGCTCCGAAATAGTTGCAGAGGGAAAGAATGACTGTTCGCTGTGCCATCCCACTCAGTTCTTAAATATGACATTTCCACTGAGTTTAAAAAATGGAACCCATTTGTCAAACCCACAACAATTATTGAAACAATTTGTCTGTATGTTCAATGCTTTAATCTACTGGTTCTCTGATACTCGCCTGCATGAGAATTGTGAGGAGACTAAAAGCGGCCCTGCTTGGGGGTGGAGGGTGATATGGGGGGGTAAGGCACTTGCCTTACACACTGTCAGACTTGATTTGATCCCCAGGACCCCCGACGGTCTCCAGAGCACAACCAGGAGTAACCCCTGAACACAGGAACAGGGTCCAACCAGTCCTCAGCACCCAACCGGGAGTGGCCCCCAACAAACCAAAAGAAAAAACCCAAAACAAAAGAAAAATGCGCCTTACTGAGCTTTGCCTCCCTAGGCTTCTGCTGTGGCTAAAAGATTCCTGTCTGCAACGCCAATATGGAGCTTACATGTCTGGTCACATGGAGACTTATCATGCCAGCAGAAAGAAGCCGAAAGTAGAGCGTATGTGAGCAGAAAGGCCTTGGAGCTCTCCTGTAATGTGGGAAGAGAGATCCTGATTTGTTTAAGAATCCCTGAAAACAAGATGCCGAAAGGCAGGTGGAAGTCTAAGTGGTAGGTGGTATTTCAGCCTCAAAACGAAGAGTCTCCTTGTACCCGTGAGCCTACAGGCACATGAAAGAGGCTCATCACTCACCCGCCCATCAACAGCCCAAGGAGATGTCACCTCTCACCTCCAGGCTCTCCCTGAGGGAGCAGTGGGTGAGAGTGGAGAATGCCGGGATCAGGGAGCGAACCGGTGCACCTGCTACGGGTACCTCCAAAAAATTAGTGGCGATTCCATGTGGAAGATGAAGATCTTTCACTTCCTGGTTGTTTACTGAAAGTTTAAAAACTCATTTATATGCATAACTATTTCATTACAGCCATGTGTATAATAGCTAGGATATGGAAACAACCTAGGTACCTACTGAGATGAATATAAAATAGCGTAGAATATATAGGCATGCATGTATACCTACACACAGAGACACAGACACATAGGAACACTACTAGGACTCGTTGAAACTATTTTAAAAAGGTGAGATCCTTCCACCTGTAGCAACATCGATGTGTATTGAGGGGGGTCAGGCTAAGAGGCCTGAGTCAAAAGGAAAGAGACAAGCAGTGTTGCTCATACACGAAAAGACAGAGCAAATAGCAAAACTCTTCTTCCAGAGATCAGACCGGTTTCTCCCATTGTGTTAGAAGGTGAGTGCAAGATGGCGACTGGGTAAGGGGCCAACTGTCTGGTAGTGGACAGATACCAGGCTTCTGTAGTGACCACCAGGCAGTATCAAGAGATGTTGGGTTTAATGCCTAATGCCTTAAATACAGAATGTTATAAACTACATCCTTTCAGGTTGTTTTTTAAGTAAAGAAACATCCCTGGCCATGGCATGTCTTCCTAGGCAAAATGACCCTTTCCATTCAGCAAGGACAGGCTGGACACTGGGGAAAGGGATGTATAAGACCCCCAGAAACTGGACTGTGACTCAGATCTTAGGACAAAGGCCATAAACCCAATCCTTTACAGAGTGTGAAGCAGCAGAAAGTGGGGACAGGGCTGAGCTGGGGAGTGACGTTCCCATTTCAGGGACTGAGAAACTTTCAAACAATCACCCCCAGGTTCCACAGAAGGCAGAATTCGCTCAGCGATGTTTGCAATGCCAGTCCCGTGACTTGCTCCAAGTAGAAAACTTCCTACTTAGGTCCGGAATATACTGGGAGCTGTCAGTAGGGGGAGGGGGCGTAATTTTTAAGAGAAACTCTGAAGAGTGAGAGCAATTCTAGCCAAATGTGTATAGATGCACTTAGCGATCCTTTGCCCTTTCCCATTCTGCTGTGGTTTCCCTAGCACTCTAGGTAGCAACTTGATGACTGGTGCTTAGTTCTATCCAGCTGACATGTGTCTTTCCGAGTTAAACATGCTGTGTGTGTACTGAGGGAGAGCTAGAGCCTCTAAGGGGAACTGAGGCCAGTTCTCCACTGATGGGGCAACACTGGTTTAAAGGCATCAAGCAATTCATCATCTCATCAGTTTCCATCTAAAGGAAGAACTGCTTTTTTTCTTCTAGTACATGCTAAGTCTTGCTCTGATAAGTGTCTTCGAGCTCTGTTAAGTCTCTAGCAAACAGGTTACAGATGTGTTCCCTCTTCTCAACTCTTGGCTCATCACTATTGTGGACTCCATGTCAGCTGTTGCTAACTAAACTGAGAGAAGGTGGCCACTGGTTATGGACTGCAGGCAGCTAGCAGGATGAAGACATCCCTCCTATCCATTCCTGCAGAGAAATCACCTCTTAGTGTGGAAACTCAAGGATCGCACAGTGCCCACCATTGCTGCACTCTGAATGTTTGACAAGCAGACCCACACATGTCTAGAGATTCAAAGTCAGAATCTCAGAAATGTAAGTTTTGGCAAAGGGGTTTTAACACAATAGAATTCCTGTTCCATTCAAAGACCAGAAAAGGCATAATTTAGGTTGAAAATGTTGACACTTTTTTTTTTATCTGTAGATCATACAGATAGATCACAAAGGGCATCTACATTGCCAGCTGGCACAAGGAAGGAAACTCAACTTCACACTGCTGCTCAAGTAATACAAACAGAGAGCACAGTGTGGCACCAATTTATGCCCATCAAAGGGACTCAGATGAGAAATAAAGACAATAGATGGGCCGGAGCGATAGCCCAGCGGGTAAGGCATTTGCCTTGCACTTGGCTGGCCTATGCAGGCCTGGGTTCGATCCCTGGCATCCCATATGGTCCCCCAAGCACTACCAGGAGTAATTCCTGAGTGCAGAGCCAGGAGAAACCCCTGAGCACTGCCGGGTGTGACCCCAAAAAAAAGCAAAAAAAAAAAAAAGGACAATAGTAAGTGTTGACAAGGATGTGGAGCAACTGGAACTCATGCCTCAGGTGACGGTGATAACTAGTGCAGTCACGTCAGAGAACAGTGTGGCAGAATCTGCCAAAGCTGAACATACATCCACTTAGCCTAGCAACCTTATGCTTTGCTGTTTTTCCAACAGAATTTGTCCATAATAAATTTACCAGAATGCATACAAGAATTTTTAGCAGCATGCTCTTTCTAATAAGCCCAAATGGAACCATCTGAATGACCACCAACAAGAAGATGGCCAAGAACAGTCTGCTCGGGTCATCCTCATGCCAGCACTCACGAAAGGGGGCCTTGGGCAAGGCTGTGTCTGACTTTCTACATTTCTGAAGCGGGACTATGAGAGTGTGTACAGTGACCTGTGGGCAGCGGGCTCCTTGGGGAGAGAACACAGGGCAGCTCCCGTGGTTCTGGAGTCATGCTAGTTCCAGCAAAACTGAGCCCCTCAGGAGTATGAGCAAATCAGACCCCAGGTTTCCTGTGACTCGGTGCCAGGTTCTTTATCCTGAAGAAGAGATGCACTTCCAGTCACTTAATGATCCCTCACAATGTGAGGCCAATGGCTACATCGTCACATGTCCAAGCTCCACGTGAGCCGGAACTCGGTGAATTGCATTCTCTAGGCCTCAGCAGTCTTTCTGGAGCCTCCGAAAAGACTGGGAGCTTCAGCTCCTCTCCGTGAATCATCTATTCACATGATTATCCCATCATTTCCACCTTTGGAATGATGGGATAATCACGTGATTATCCCAGTATTTCTCAGGGCCCACTGGGAGAAGGGGGAGAAACAGGCTCATCCCCTTTGCATCCCTGACCTCCCACAAGCCTGCCAAGCCGCTCGTGACTCACATACGCCAGCACACAAACAAGAAGGGAGCAGAAAGGTTAAATCCGTGGCTGAGAAGTGAAGCACTGCATAAACTTGCGCTGACGCGGGCTGTTGATTTTACACATTTATGGTGTAGATTTATAAAACATGCCCGAAAATCAGAGTGGCATCTAATGGGCCTCACCGTCTGCCCCCCATGCTTCCATCACCCAGACCAAGCAGAACATGTGCAGGCCTCGGAGAGCCCTTCCCTTCCTGTCATACCTCTACCAGAAGCAAGCTTTGTCAGAGCACCTAGGATGGCTTCACTTTTGCCTCTTTCATAAGTTTACATAAGTAGGATCTCACAGCCTTCCTCTGCTTGAATGTTCTGCTGCATGACCGGTGGAGTGTCCTGGAAAGTCCCCAAATAATAACAATTATCAATTAATTAGCAAAGAGCATGAGGGAACCCTTGACTGCCAGCATCTCAGCTACTCCTTTCTTGCTCCAAGTCACCACACATATGTACGAGTAGCACTAGCCTCTGTCGGGCTGCCTCCCATTATCCGCATTCCAGAATTCCAAAATCACACACACAGGCTAGTCCAAGCCTCTTCCCAATGGTAAGGCATCCCCCTACAATCACGCAGAGCTTCATTAAATCCTGAGAAAAGTGCTATTGACCTCCTGTATTCTTGGCCCAGAGCTGCGTAGATCAGGCTGCAGAGGGAAGAAATGACACGGTCTCAAGTGGAGACTTCTGGCTCCCCGGCTCTGGAATGAATTGTCCCACCAACCCTGGACGTATGGTGTTTGGAAGAGACACCCTTCCTCTGAGCGGAGCTGGGGGGGCACCAGCAGATTGGCTCCAAGGAAACAAAGAGCCGCCCTCTACAGTGAGCCTGGGCTTACAGGGGCTGCTGCTGGCAGCCTCGCATTGAAATGCCTCTTTTCCCATTTCAAAGCAGCAGAGGCCCGCGGCTTGTTAGATTCCAGCCTGGTCGCTCAAGGCTTGACAAAGCGAATGGCGTCCATCAAATTAATTTCCTTGAGGATCGTCTCAAATGCTGAGAATGAAAAGGCCCAGACCATTAAAACATCAAAAAGAATGTTCTAAATGGTAATTAAAAGTTCTATTATATTTTCTTTCTCTGGGAGCAGATTAGATTAATTCAATTGAGAATATTAGAAGTATCAAAGCTGACAGCGCGAATGTGTCGACTTGGCTGGGGACAGCCCTTCATATTGCAGACATCTGTTCATTCACGTTATAGAAAACACATGACGGGTGCCCGCCGAGCCGCGGCTTACTCACCAGCCCGGCGCACGTAGACACGGCCACGGAGGAAGTGCTGTCATTGCGGATAAATCCCTGGTAGAAGCAGCGAGGCACCTGGGGCTCCTGGGGCGAGGGTTCCCGTCCTTTCCCAGGACCTGGATGCTGAAGTGATTGCTCAGGATAGCCGCTGGCTTCAGCTCCAAGTGCAGTTCCTGTCCAAATGCTGAAAATCGGTAATGCCGCGAGCGGCTGGGGCTCAGCGCCCACCGCTTTCTCCTGCTGCTGTGCAAAATGTCGTGGGAAATGTAGGAGCCACTCGCATCCACTTCCACTGGCGTGACAAAGACGTAATCTGCAGGGGGAGGGGGGCTTCTGGTCAGCAGCTGGATCTCACGCTTCCCCAGGGTGCTGCCCAGTAAGTAGCCTGGCAAAGGGTACGGAGGCCTCCACTGAGCTTGGTGAGTTCTGGGCGCTCTGTGGCCTGGGCAGTGAGCAATGCCCTAGGGTTGTCCACGAAAACAAAAAGCCAAATGTCCATGAAGGACAAGAATATCAGCAAGGTGGATGGGACTCACATTGTGGCGCAGCAGCCGGCCTTGTTATGTATCAGCCAACAGCTATCCCAAGGCCAAGGCTGATTTGGGGTGGGGGTGTGTGGGGAGAAAGGGAGACGCGATTATTAAGTCTAAAACCACAAAAGGAATGCCATTTGTTTTCAGGGAGATTAATATCTGTGCGATGAAACCCAATTGGGGATATGATTTTGAGGGGGGCAGAGTTTAAGTTTCACATGAGAACTCTGTGGGCTTCGAACTCGAGAAGAACCTGGGGATAATTAACAAGTTGCAGCAGCCTTAGGTTCCTGGTGTCTGTCGGTTCTACAAGACGACAAAGCGGCAGAGCTGGGAGCTTTCTGAGCAATCTCGGCACATCCACAGCTTGTGTTGGGCCAACCCCCTTGAGTGTTGAGCCCATCACACAGGGGAAGCAGAGCAACGCTTGGGAATTGTCAGAAGTGCCCCCAAGGGCTGGCATGTTGGCGGGGTGTGTCCCATCATGGACATCTGGAAGAGCCCGTTTACAGAGACCCTCGGGTGAGTCCTTCGGGCACCAATAACTGCTGCCTGTTTGGGAGAGGAGGGGCTAACAATCCATTTGCTGTCTGAAAACACACACCCTGAGGAAACCCGCATGCTGGCTTCTATCACACAGCATTGGGGCTGAAAAGCATCTTTCCACAGAGTGAGTCGGAATATGCCCTTACAGAGTGCCCGGCGCCGTCCACTCCCTAGGCACAGAGTGGGGGACTCATCTGGAAAGTGCTTAGAAAGAGTCTGAACATCGAAGAGGCATGTTTGAGCCCTTGGGATCCTGGGAAAAGAGAAGCTTCCCTTTCCCCAATATAGTCAAGCCCCCAAAAAAAATTACTGCTGAGCTGGACCGATTAATGGGTGCTCAGCTAATTGGCCGTGCTTGAAAATAGGATGGTTTAACTGGTCTCTAGTGCCTGCTTCCGTTCTCCTGACCCCTACTTCTGGGGAAACTCCCATTTTTCAGGTGGTGTTTGTCTTGTTCACCTGAAAAGCTGGAGCAGGATAGACTTTTCTCTAGAAACAAGAGGCTCTATGACATTGCTTTATAGGCTCTGGATTAAAGGCAGTGTTTCTTAACACAATTCTACCTTCCCTCCCCCAGGACATAAACCTAAGTGCAAACCACTCCTTGGAGACCCGCCGGATGCTGCAGTGGTTGTTTCTTACCTCCTCTAAGCATCCCGCCTGTTCTTGGCTGGGCAGCCATGCGGGAGCCTTACCGCTGGCCCTTCCAGGGAGCCGGCCAGGAGAGCCCTTCCCCACCAGAACACCTGCTCTGGGCTGTTCCCAAGGGGACCCAGCGCTGGGGGAGAGTCCGGCCAAGCCCTGCTGGGGACTGTCCCCACCGCACCCTCCCTCTACCTGCTCAGGTACTTGAACTCTGCAGTAAGCAGAGGGGCCCCACCTCCGCTACACCAGGTGAGGCTGATGGAACGCGAGCAGCCTCTTTATTATTTTTACGATTTGGGGGCTTCACCTGCGGAGCGCAGGGGATCCAGCCCAGGTCACCGAGTACAAGGCAAGAGCCTTCCCCACCGCACTAACCCTCTGGACCACAGCACCAGCCCTTTGGACACCAGCCTGTTGGTCAAAAGGACGTTCTCTCCTGCTCTCCCGCACCCCCCACCCCGGCGGCACAGTCCGTCCTCATGACTGTCCTCACCGCCAGCCGCCATCCCGGGAGGAGCCCTTAGCCCAAGGAGAAGGAAACCCGGCGGGGCTATACAGAAGAGCTGTGCTTGGGCCCTCAGGTGAGATCAGGACCGGTAGTTCCAGACCGGGGACGAGCCACGGATTCTGGGGGTTCCTGATTTGGGGGAGGGGGTAACAAGGCAGATAAGGGAAAGGTGCTCTGCCCACGGGTCGCCCCAGAACCTCGCCAGCGGAAGAAAAGGAACTGCAAGACTCCCGGCGAAGCCGCGCGCCCGCCCCTGTCGTACCTGCGGGCTTTCCCAGCGCAGGAGGAAAGAGGCTTTTGTTACCCTCCTCGCTAATTCCCCGCCGCCTCGGATTTGTGGGTTTTGAGTTTAACGAGGCATCTGTGAGGGAGGCAAACTCTGCTAATCTCCTAAACGGGACTCGCAGCGTCCGGAACGCGCGCGCACAGACGCGGCAGGTCAGGGGATGCGCTTCTGCCTCCTAGGGGAGGCGGGAGAGAGAACAAAGCGCCCCGGAAAAAGCCTTTCTGGAGCGAGGAGGGTGCAGGGGGCGGGGAGGGGGGTTCAGATACGAACCGTCGTTTAATCCGCTGCCGCCGCCGCTGCTGTCGCTGGCTACGGCCGCGGCGACCGACGCGCACCAGAGGCAGCACAGCTGCAGCGCCTGCAAGAGAAGCCGGCCCGGGGCGCTTGAGCGGCGCGGCCCGGCCCCCCGCGGCCCCCCGCTCCCGGCGCGCCCCCCGGCGGGCACCTGCCTGGACCGCGCGCCCCAGCCCCGCGGGCGCCCAGGGCGGGCCCGAGCGGGCGGCGCGGAGGGCGCAGGCGAGCAGGAGGGCGCACTCCATGGTCAGGTGCGGGCGGCGCGCATGGTCCCCGCCGGCCCGGAGCGCGGCGCCCCAGGTGCCAGCCGCGCCGTTCACATGGCGGGGCCGGGCGCGCCGGGCCGTCCCCTCCTCTGGCGGAGCCGCGGCCCGCGACGGCTGCCCCCCAGGCCCGGGCTGGCGGCCGGGGACGCTGTCGGTGCCTGCCCGCCCGTCGAGGCGTCTGTGGGCGTCTAGTGCGCGCGTCTGAGGCTCCCGGGGCCAGCTGGCTCCCCCGGCGCGCCCGAGCCGAGCGCCCGCCTCTCCTCCGCGCCCTGATTGGCGACCCGCGGCTCCCCCGGCCCGGCCGAGCCCCGGGGCTGGTGCAAGGGCGTGGGATTCCGGGGCTCGGGCGCGCTCAGAGGGAGGGAGGTGCGGGGGAGGGGGCAGGGGAGAGGGAGGGGAGCGAGCGCCCCGGTCAGGCTTGGCAGACGTAATTGAAGCTCACGGAGGGGTGGGCTGGAACAGGGGCGGGGGTGGGGGGGGCTCAGGTAAGCCGCGCGCCTGCTTCACCCGCTCCAGGTCGGTAGCGCTCCCCACAAAGCCCCATCCTTAAGACCCTCTAATAAAGAGGAGGAAACCGGCTTCTCCTCTTCTGAGCTCTCCAAAGAGAGAGCAAAGTCCTCCTTGTCTGGCAGCCTCGGAGAATCTGGGCCTGGTTACTGCCCAGTTCCCATCCACACATGATCTGGGCATCTAGAGTGGGCGTCTAGAGTCCCGGGCCTTCTCCCTGTCCCTGAGCGCCTGCTTGCTGCTCCTTCACTAGGAAGCCTGCGCCGGGCACCATTCTATTCATTCTCACTACAGAAATCGGCCACAACAAAGTTAGCTACCGCGTCTCAGTCTCAGCCGCAGGGCCAGGCGGGAGGGGTGGTCCCATTTGCTGCGTGCCAGTCCATTAATCCACTGATTTGTTCCCCACTGTTTGCAGTGGGCAGTGAAATGTATCTTCCTCACAGGCCCGGGGACCCCCTTACACACATACACACGCGCACACACAATGAATAACTCGACAACAAGCTCCAACCAAAATGACCACAAATTCCAGAAACAGTTGAAACAGCTCTTATACGGGAATGAGTCGGGCGAAGCCGAGGATCTGCTTTATAAGGAAAAGGGAAGATCTTGCAAATTATATTTCCAGGGAGAGCCAGGCGCAGAGAGCTGGTCATCAGGAGCTTGCAGGTACAGCAAATGGTCAGCTCTGAAGCACTGGGCAGTGTGTTTGGTGGGGCAGGAGAGCACCATTAGGGGCCCATCAAAAAACAAAACAAAACAATGGATCATGTGTGGCGATGGACTGGCCAGAGGCAGGGCCAGAAAAAAAGGAAAAGTTGCCTCCAAAATTAAGGGGCTGACTGGCTGCAGTAAGCTACCAGATGCCCTGCTGGGCCACCAAGGGCCAACACCCCCTCAGCTGGGAGGCAGCGACCTGCTCCTCGCTGGGCATGACAGGAAGGGGAAGGAGCCACAGCAGCTGAGGATAGGGAGAGACGCATTTGCGCCGCATTTGCGCCGTGGAGAGCTTTGGGGTACCAGGAGTTCTGTTCCGATCCGGATCTCCACAGCACCCGCCACATAATCTCCCTCGGTTCTCTGGCCTCCAGTGCGGTGTTGTGAAAGGGAACAAACACAGGCCATCTGGGTCTCCTGAGGACAGACGGGGCATATTGTCTGAGCACTTTGGGCGAGGCTGTTGTGCGGCTTCTTCATGCGGCCGCGATGGCCCGGCAGACATTCTGAGTCCCAAGCGTTGGTGCCGGGCCCCAGTATGTCACAGGACCCAAGCGTGCGGCCGCCCGCAGGGGACTCTCAGGCTTTTGCAGTTCTGGAACAGATTGGACACAAAGAAACGCGGACATCGGCCCCTGCTAGTCACAAGGCAGCATGTCACCAGCCACTGAGTGGGGCTGTCACACTGTGAGTCGCCGCCAGGGGCTTCAAGATCATGCAGATGAGGGGTCAGAGCTTCGTCCACACCTGACATGACCCTCACTTGCCTGGCAACGCACTGAGCCTCCTCCTTTGTGGCGTGGCTCCCTCACCGGGGTCAGGGTGGGCGTCGCAGAACGCCTCTCCCCTGCACTAACCTCTGCTCGGAGGCGATGCCACCTCCAGTGCCTAGGCCTGTGCTCCCGCCTGTGGGAAGCCCAGCAGCATCGCTGCTTCCTCTCCCCCACCCACTGGGGCCACCAGTCAGAGGTCGTGTGGGGAGCAGAGCCACCCTGGGGAGAACCTGGAAGAGTAATCTGGAACCCCTCGCACACACACACTCAGACCGCTGTCCCCCACCAAAGTCCAAAGTCCACGGCCTTTTTCTCCTTCAGTCTGATCCTCGCGGCTCTCGTTGAACAGAGAAAACAGGTCTTGAGTGTCCTGCTTTAAAAGACAGGACATAGTGCCTGTGTCCACCTCCCTCTGCTCTCCCCAAACCTCTGTTGGATAGATTCCAGCCCTCCACAGAAGCCAAGACCTGTCACACACACACACACACACACACACACACACACACACACACAAAGCTAGAGATCAAAACTCGAAGCTCCATTCATTCACAAACGATGGATCCAATTTCTCCTTAAGACCCATCATGTCAGAGCTCTCCCTTCTGAGTGCAGCTGGTTGGTTTCAGACACACAGTTCAGCACAGGCACTAGCCCTGCAATATGTACAAATTGCCTCTAGATGGTGACAGAGAGTCGTGAGCACATGGTCCAGCCTTTGCCCTGTGGTCCGGAGAATTGCACCAGCTTTTAAGTCGCTTGGACTTAACAAACCTTAGCTGACTTTGAAATGATAAACCTAAGAACCTAGAAGGGGTCTCTGAAGTGCAGAGAGATCTGTCACCATCTGTCTGCGATTCTGGAGCAGAATGTTGCAGACGGAGCCCACCTAGCAGGAATTCTCCCAATTAAGGCTCGGGCGGGTCCGTGTCCCAGGACCCTCTTTTCACACATGGCGGAAGGGCCAAGCCAGGCCTTGCAACCCTAAAGGACACTAATTCCACTGAGAAGGCCTTTCAACCCCCACCGAATCACACCCCCCACCTCAAATGCCCATCCTCAAAGACCACCAAATGGGTTTCAGCATGTATATTTGGGGAAGGGAAAGAAACATTCCGTTGCCTGAGCCATGGGGAGGAGGGAAAAAACGCTCTGTTGTGTTCTTCTCTATTAAGTCTTGCTGAAAGTTTGGCATCTAGGGCAAATATTCAGTAAATATAAGTATTTCTTATTTCTTCTTGTAAGAAATATAAGACGGAGGGAGAGAAGAAGGAAAGAGGAATAAAGGAGGGAGATGACAGAGAGAGGAGTGTGGACACATTGGAGAGATCACACAGTCTCCGTCTTAACTACTTAAATATCCCCTCTCCAACATCAGTGATAGAATTCCAGGCTACTTGTTGGTTTTGCTACTTGTTATACTGACATACTAACATTTTTTCCCCCACAATAATATGCTTTTGACTGTGTACCTGCGTCTGGGCTGATTCACTTTCCCGTGGTCTCTGTGTGGGAAAAAATCTAAAAAAGGACTTCAGGCGGCCCGGGCCAGCCGACGTTCTGTGCTAGAGATGCTGGTTGTCTGGGCCCTTCTCACAGAGGGCACGGCCCCAGCGCTGTCCAGTGAGGGCCCTGAACCCTTTCTTGCGGAGGACACGGGCCCAGCACTGTCCAGTAAGGGCCCTGAACCCTTTCTCGCAGAGGACACGGCCCCAGCGCTGTCCAGTGAGGGGCCCTGAACCCTTTCTCGCAGAGGACATGGCCCCAGAGAAGACTCTGAACAATGCTCCCGGCTTCCTGGTAGCTTTCTCTAGAATGACCACCTGGGCTTAAGTTAGAAATGTCCAAGGCTTAACCCAGAGCAGCAAACACAGACGCTTGTCCCCACGACTCTGGGGTGAGGGAAATCATCCAGCACAGCCCTGGAGAGCCACCCGCACACCCACATTAATGACTTTCTTTCTTTAGGGCCCCCAAAGGGGGTACTCGGGGGCCTCTCTCCAAAAGTCCCAGCTGCTGGGCTGGGCCAGTGGCTCCATGCAGTGGTCTGAGGAGGTGGTTCAAGTTCCAGGGTTGTACCTGGTGGTGCTTGGGGGACCCTGCGGTTCTGGAGATGGGACCAGGGTCAGCCTGTCTGCACACGTGCCCCTGAGCCCCTGTTCTCTCAACCTCTCTCTGTCTCTGTCTCTGTCCCGCTGTCTCCCTCCTGCCGCACACCCCTTGCTTTCCGACTGGGACGGCCTCTGCGCCTGCGCTCATGTGCAGCTATTCGGGCGTCCTCATCCCTCCGCCTCCCGCTCGGTTCCTGTGCCTAGTCCTTGCCTCAACCTTGTGATCCAAGGTTGCTGGTTTGGCCGCATGGAGCTGGAGGGGCAGTGTTAGAACTAGATGATTTGTTTCCACAAGCAAAGTCAAAGCCAAGTTCTGAGCACAGTCGAAGGTGGAATGGGTCCCCGGCAGCAGCTCTGGAAACGATCAAGCTGCCACGGGATGGAACCGATTCTCACAGACACGCTCTTGTCCATCCCCACCGCCGGAACTCAGCCAGCGGCGCCACACTCATCGGGATTCCCAGGTCCCCAGTTCCAGCTCTCCCAAAGCTCGTCCTACCCCAGCTCAGCACCACCCCTTTAATCAGAATCACTGGAAGATTGCTGGAACTCTCCTCACATGCATCCCCAAGAATATTCCAGTGAGCGCAATATCACCGACGTCTGTCTTTGAACAGCCCCTGGGTGTTTCTGATGTAACTAAATTGATTACAAAGCAGCCTTTGCCTCTATGCTTTGGCGTCTTCCAGGGTTGACACAATTTCCTGGTCAGCAGGGCTGCAAAGCCGGGAATGGCCTCTTGTTGGGTTTGTTTTGATTTGCTTATTGGTCATGCTTGGGGCTACTCCTGGCACAGTGCTCCAGGCAGTATGTGGTACTGGGATTGCCCCAGGCTGCCACATAGAAGGCCTGTGCTCCAGCCTCTGCCCCTTCTTTCTAGGCAAGGCGCAAGCACACTGGGACAGGCCTGAGAGTGATGCTCGCTGCAGCCACGACTGGTAAGGGGCAACATTGTGGTGTATTCGACTAAATTGGCAGCAGAAATAGGGACGTATGCCTTGGAGACATCTCCCTGGCTGATCTGCGGGTTGTTTCTGTGACTTAGACCTGACCACGACACAGACAACAGTTATTTTCTGGCTCAAGGGTCAGGCAAGGAGCTGAGCAGTAGAGCACGTTCCTTGAACAGTAGAACTGTCCTGCTGGTTTTCCATTGGGAGGGCACCTTGCATTCGGACAGGTAGCGTGTAAAGAGCTGAGCTAGTGTATTGATGAGTACCGACGGCAGATTCTTCAGGTGTTCGGGTCTGACTTTGTCTGGGCCTGGTGCTGTTCCCTTCTTTACCGATGAGATGGAATGTCGGATTTCAGAAGGGAGAACGTTGGGAATGACATATCCATCCTGTGGAATTTGGTATGTGGGCAGGTGGATGTGGCTATCAAAGAGATTTGAGTAGAAGTCCTGGATAATCTTCTCCATTGCCTTTCTGGAAGATGTGATAGATCCATCAGGGCGTCGGAGGGCAGTCATCTTGGTCTTATAGTTGGCGAAGGACAGGCGGGCAGTGCGAATACTTTTTCCCGGCTTCTGCTGCATCTTCCAGTATTTCTGCTCTTCTGTCTTTGAGGTCTGCTTTCATCGCTTCTCTGCACTGTTTAGCAAGCTTGGACATTAGCATTTGGTCTCCTGAGGCTCGCGCCTTGCCACGTTGGCGAATGAGCTCAAGAGTTTCTGAAGACAAGCGTCCTTTTGTGTCTTTCTCTCTCTCGGCATTCTTCACACAATCATGGAGGTGCTGAACCAGTCGGTTGTATTCTTCATCGATGTCATCAATGATGGTATCTTCCCATGTTGCCGCAATGGTGCCAAAGAGTTCCCAGTTGGTGGTCGTTCTGGGAGTTCTCTTCTTAAACATTGCAGCTTTTCTCCCCCGTTGTGGGAAGTAGAATTTTGCACGAAGGAGATGGTGGTCCGATCCTGTCTGGAATTTGGGGATGACAGCTACATCGGTCAGACAAAACCGTCGATTGAAGATGATGTGGTCAATTTCATTGTGGAACTGTCCACCAGGAGATTCCCATGTCCAACGTTTCGCTTCAGCCTTCTGAAACTGTGAGTTCCCATGAATAGTCTTGGTGGACATGATGAACTCAGATAGTCTCTCACCCTGTTCGTTCCATTCTAGGCCATGGGTCCCGATGTGGAGTTCTTCAGCTGATCTTCTCGGTCCTATCTTGGCATTAAAATCACCGACTATGATCTTGTAGAAGGTGTGATCTTTTTTATAGAACTCCTCCAATTCCATGTAGAATTTCTCAATTTCATCTTCTTTGTATGTGGATGTTTGTGCATAGACAATGAAGATAGAAATTGCTGGCAGTGGGCCACATCTCCTCAAGTGTAATCATCCTATTTGGTTTGTTAGGCATTCAAATGAATCAATGTTGACAGCCATGTTCATGTTGACAAGGACACCAACGCCACCGATGCCTCTTTTCGTCGCATGTTCCAAGGAACAATTCTTCTCCAGTGTCAAATACAGCATGATGCGACTGACGCCTCCTCGTCTCAGTCAGACCAATGATGTCGTACTTGATCTTTTGTGCTTGCACCATCAGATCCTCAATATATGCTTCTGATGTCAGCGTACGTGCTTGAAAGTACAGACAGTCATTTTAGTCCCTCTTCATTTTGGCAGCCTAGGACAGCTGTGAAATGTTATCAGGCACTGCTTGTTTGCCTTTCTTACTGCTGCCATATTAAGGGCTCTTTCGGGGTCAGGAAAATAAACATTTTTGTTACTGGATTTGGCATATCGAAAACACATCGGACAGCTTGCCAGGCTCTGCCATGCGGGCGCTATATTCTCATTACGTTGTGGGGGCTCTCTCAGAGGGGTGGGTAGAATATTTATGGTAATTTGGAGGTAAATTGCGTGGCCGCATAGCGGCTGCGCCAACGGGATTATAAGTGATTACAGGCGGAATATATACTTGGGAGCTGGGAGCACTGGGCAGGTGAGAGTGGGGCCCCTAAGTAGCTCACCACCAGGAGAGACCCCTGAGCACAGAGCCTGAGAGCAGGGCTGGGCTCCTAGGTAGCTGCTGCATCCAAGATCAAGCCCAGGTTCAGACCAGTCCCCATGAATGGTGCCCAGAAGAGGTGGGGCTTGGCTAACATTCCTCCGCAGGCCGGAGTGGCAGTTTGGGAGATGAATCCGCATTTGACAGGTACTTGTCACAGCATCTGATACAAGCCTGGCGTGGTCAGTAGGGAATGATGTGCTCCAAAGAGAAATCCAGCCCCAAGTGCACAAGCAAGAAGTGACTCCTGGTTCCTGAATCTCCTCTTTGAGTCCTGGGGATCATGATTCCTTTTTGAGCAGGAGAGGGATGAGCCACACATGGTGCTCACGGCTGACCTGGCTCTGTGCTCAGGGATCATTCCTGGGGTGCTCGGGTGACCCTATGCAGTGCCAGGAATCAGACTGAGCTCAGCCGCGTGCAGGACAAGTGCCTTCCCTGCTGGGCTATGTCTAAGGCCCAAGTCCCTATTTGTGAGGGAGGGTTGTGTGGGCAGTGCTTGAAGGTGCTCAGGGGCTACTCCCGGCTCTGCTTCCTCTCCCGGGATCACTTCTGGTGGGGCCTAGGGGACCGTGTGTGGTGCTGAGGGTCAAAACTGGGTTGACTGTTGTCTTCCCCCTGATGTCTCTTCAGCTCCCAAATCCCTATCCCCCAAAGCCAAGAAGCCTCTCTCCAAGACCACCCTTCCCTTGGTCTGGAGTGGCTTTCTGTCCCTCCTAGGGAAAATGGTCACAGTCCACCTGCTACATGAGCTTGAACACAAAGGGTCGCCCCTAATCCAGGCGGCACCATCCCCCTTCCCATCTCACTGTCCTGAGGGCGGAAGACAGCAGCTTCTGTGGAGTACCCAACTTCTGGGAACGTCTCCCACACTTTCCTGGACTTCCTTTGAGCCTAGAGCACATAGCTCGTCCCTTTGCTGAGCCAAAAAAGGGGACGGCTAGTGAAGGAAGCCACCGGAGAGCTACTCCCCTCACGCTCCGGGTGGGGCCAGACATGCCCCACCCGAATATGCAGTTCCCATTTGCAGGAGCAAAGCCTCGCACCCAGCCGGCAGACACGGCAGCACGGCGAACTCCCGCAAGAGCACCCACTCTGGGCTGCGCTGGCTTTGGGAACAGTTTGTAGACGTCAAGGATGCCCTGAATTTCCCCTCTAGTAGGACAGGAGACCTGCGCCATCCATGGGGGCTGGTCTGAGCCTGGGCTTGATCTTGGATGCAGCAGCTACCTAGGAGCCCAGCCCTGCTCTCATTCTCTGTGCTCAGGGGTCTCTCCTGGCGGTGAACTACTTAGGGGTCCCACTCTCACCTGCCCAGTGCTCCCAGCTCCCAAGGGCTCTTTGGGAGGGACCAGACTGTCCCCTGTTTTCTGCCCTTAGTCACATACACTGGGCTGCTTGGGCCCCCGGCCCAGGCTCTGGAGACCCTGACAATGAAGCCACTTTAGAGTCAATGCATAGCTGTGTCCTGTGTGTGTCATTGTTCCTTTACCTGGTGGTAAGAAAACATACAGGCCTGCAATTGGCTGCAGCGTGGATGGGTCTGGTCTCTCTCGGATGTGGGATGGATACGAGGCTTTTCTTAGGGGAAGAGCAAATGCCCAACGGTAACAGCCGCTGGTCTTCAGTGGGAAGCTTGGCACTGGGATGGGGAGGGGATAAGTCTGGGGAGGGAGAACCAGGACAATGGGGGGAGGGGAAGTGCCTGTCACAGAGGACACTGGGGACACTGGTGGAAGTGGGCACTGGTGAAGAGAATGGTGTGGAACACGGGACGCCTGAAAGTCAACTGTACATATTTCTGCAACTTTGTAACTCACAGTGATACAATTTAAAAAAAAAACATGAAAATAAATTGTGGAAAGACCACAGGAGGGAAAAGAGGCTGGGAAGGGTCATGGTCAGAAATAGGTAAAGAAATACGAGTCTTGAGCAGTGATCTTCAACCCCTGGTCCGTGGACTCCTGCCAGCCTGCGGTGTAGGCGTTTGAACACCACTGGCCTCCCACCATGGTTATACAGCGAACAGGTGCGGACACACAGGTCCTGCAGAATGGTGCTCCTGGGTCCAGGCTTCAGAGCTTCCCGCCCAGCCCAGCCTCCCCACAGTCTCCTCCCAGCAGTGCCCAGGCTCTGCCTGCCCCTCAGGATGGACGACAGCGTGGCCCCTTGGGATGGGTGACAGTGTGGCCCCTCGGGATGGACAACAGCCTGGACCTCGGGATGGACGGCAGCCTGGCCCCTCAGGATGGACAAGAACCTGGCCCCTCAGGATGGGCGACAGCCTGGCCCTCGGGATGGACAACAGCCTGGCCCTCGGGATGGATGACAGCGTGGCCCTCGGGATGGATGACAACATGGCCCCTCGGGATGGGCGACAGCCTGGCCCCTCGGGATGGACAACAGCCTGGCCCTCGGGATAGATGGCAGCCTGGCCCTCGGGATGGACGGCAGCCTGGCCCCTCAAGATGGACAAGAACCTGGCCCCTCAGGATGGGCGACAGCCTGGCCCTCGGGATGGACAACAGCCTGGCCCCCTCCGGATGGACGACAGCCTGGCTCTCGGGATGGACCACAGCCTGGCCTTCGGGATGGACGACAGCCTGGTCCCTCGGGATGGACGACAGCCTGGCCCTCGGGATGGACGACAGCCTGGTCCCTCGGGATGGACGACAGCCTGGTCCCTCGGGATGGACGACAGCCTGGTCCCTCGGGATGGACGACAGCCTGGTCCCTCGGGATGGATGACAGCCTGGTCCCTTGGGATGGATGACAGCGTGGCCCCTCGGGATGGACGACAGCCTGGCCCTCGGGATGGACAACAGCCTGGCCCCTCGGGATGGACGACAGCCTGCAGTCAAGATTCCCAGAGCCACAGCAGAGCGTGGCAGAGAGCACTGCTGTGGGGTCAGAGGACTTTGGCCTTTCAGGGAACACTTGTCAGGGCCCTTCTCTCCAGAAGCCTCGGTTTCCCCAAGCTGTGGAGGCTGTCCTGGCAGGCAGGAGGTCAGGGAGGAGTGCTGGGCTCCAGCAGTCCATGGCACTTAAAGGGTAAATGGCAGCTTCCTTAGCATGCTAGCCTTCTCCCAGCCTGCTAGGTGGGGGTGGACAGAGCCAGTAAACGCTTTTGGGGTGGGGAGAGTTGCGGGTGGGGGGGGAGGAAGGTAGCGAGGATGCTCTCGCAGACCCAGCCTGCCTGTCCGAAGGAAACGCGTGCAGATCCCCCTCCACATCACACGGGGTTTCAGGGGGCTTCAGGGGGCCTCAGAGCCTCCTGCAGAGGCTGCCCACCTCCCGGCCTGCTACGCCCCCCCCACTGAGAGTGCTGTGGGGAGCCCACACCCCACTGCACAGGCAATTTGCATGCAGAAGCTGTGTCCGGGCGACTCAGCCCACCAACCTTGAGGCTGGCGGCTTCTCCATGGTGCTGCAAAGCACCATTTCCAGAGGCAGATCATTTAAAAGCAATTATTGGGAACTCAGCCGGGGTTGCAAAGGATTCCTGTAAGGTGCCAGCGGAATCCCAGAAAAAGGGACGGGGGTGGGGCCCTTCGGAAGCTAAAAGCTGGCTGGGGGTCTCTTTAGAGAGGTTCCCAGCCCCAGATGCTGTACCCAGACTCTGGCCCCGACTTTATACGATCACTTTCTGCAGACTGTAAGCATCCCCGGGACGCAATGGGATGGGGGAGTCTCGGAGAAGCTCACGTGGAAAAGGACCCTGCAAACAGCTGGAGAGGGCAGAGCCCCTTCTGCCTGCCCGGACACTTTCATGTGCGTTACATTCAGAACTTCCGTCCCCCAACAAAGGGGGCAGCGCCTCCATGGTGGGTGGCCCCAATTAAACCCGTGCCTATGAGTTTCCGCCCGGGCTGTCTGGAAGGCGGCCAGGGGCTGATTAGAAAGCAGGTACCTCAAATGGCCCCACGCTGCCGTAATGAAAAAGCCCTGGAAAGCTTCTAGAGACACAGAGGAAAATCATTACAATCGAACCCTCCTCCCCTTATGCTCCCTCGTGTCTTAAAAACAAACCCACGTCTTCAGAATTGACTAAGTATTGCCTTGCCCAGTGAGTTAACTGCACAGTAAATGAGAGATCTTGAACAGGGGGTGCAGCTTTGAACACACGGCTTTAATTAGGGACCGCTTCTTGGGTTTAAAAACAAATACAGAGAATGCAGACGAAAACTAAACAACAACAACAACGTGCACCCCCCAGCCCCACACCGATAAATAGCCCCAATACTCCATATTGCAAGGGAGTCGAATCCACAAGGGTGTGTCGAGAGAAATTCATTTGAAAAGAGCGAGGGGCAGATTTAAAAAAAAATGATGATAAAGGACAGTGATTTGTGGGGGAATGGAAGAAGGGGACGCTGAGAGAGTCGAAAGAATTCCTCCTTCACCTCCCGCCATGTAATCCCAGCGTGGGCCCAGGGCTTGAGAGAGGCTGGAGCTGAGATCTAGGGCGGCCAGAGCAGACAGGCTTCCTCTAGGCTAACTTTGCTTAAAGCCAGTCTTCAAGAAACTGTATCAGGACCCACTATGGGTGGGTGTGTGTGTGTGTGTGTGTGTGTGTGTGTGTGTGTGCCAGTCTTCAAGAAACTGTATCAGGACCCACTATGGGGTGTGTGTGTGTGTGTGTGTGTGTGTGTGTGTGTGTGTGGCCTTCTTGGACTAGATTTGCACCTGGAACCCGGTCACAGTGATGGCCATTCCCTGCCCCACTATTGCTGGTCAGGGAGGGACACACTCTACCAAAGGTGACTCGTGTCCCTTACAACAATCTGGAAGCTCCTTGGTTATATGACCACTGAGCTTGAACTAGCAACCCTTGCATGGACAGGCGCCCTCTGGCCTGACACCAGGCAAGAGAGGTGTCTTTAATCGGTCACAGCAGCGCTTGAGTCATCCAGGGCTAGACCTTGTGCCGGGCCGGAGTCTTCAAGTTCACGCTGCAAGTGCAGAAAGGCGGAAAGCCACTGGGTCTCATGCTGGGGTTAACAGCTGGTCTGTGGACGGGTGCTGGCCGCTGTCAACAGGGTGACAAGGTTCTTCAACAACATGTTGGGGGGGCTTCTTGCTGGACTCCCTTTAATAGCCAGGGAAATGGGCCTCACTGACGGCTGTGGCTCCTGGCCCAGGTCTCAGAGACAGGTTTGGACTCGCCCCTAGTCCCGCATAGACCCACAGCGGGGCACCAAGCACAGAGGCAGCTGTTCCTGCTCACACCTGGGACGAGGCGCTGCGGTAGAGGCACCTTTCTTTCCTGCTCTCAGTTTCTCCAATTCACACCCGGCCATGGCAGCCACGCCAGATCTCTGCAGGAGTCAGAAGCACAGCATTCCAGCATGCCATATGCAGGTGAGACTATCAGAGGCTTCCTTACCAACAGGAACCGGGAGGGACCATGCACCAGGCAGCTTCCACAACACAAGCTCTGAGCAGGAGCAGGAGGTGGGGGGCTGGGCTGGGACACAGGATGAAAGGGTGGGAACATCCCTCCCGCTGGGAGGGGACGGGTGGGGGTGGGATCCTTGGAACTGGGCCAAGCGCTGCTGTGACCACTTAAAGAAATTAAGTATCAAAGTGCTTCACAAGAGTTTCTAATCTGGAAAATGGAAGTGAGAAGCTGTGGTTTGGGGGTGGGGGAAGGTGAGAGGTTTGAGGCATGGACGCCTCCCTCCCTAGACACACAGGTCCGGCCCC
Source organism: Cryptotis parvus (assembly GCA_021461705.1). Taxonomy (NCBI): domain Eukaryota; kingdom Metazoa; phylum Chordata; class Mammalia; order Eulipotyphla; family Soricidae; genus Cryptotis; species Cryptotis parvus. Next base: position 119,161 of record JAJIBD010021312.1, on the reverse strand, counting down.
CCAGCCTTTGGAGCAATTTCTCAACTTTTCCCAACTATATATAGCTCCCGACCGACCAACTTTCTTCCCTGTGGTTCCTCCCCATCCCCACGTTGCTGCTGGATTCCGGTCTCTGGCCACGGCCGCACATGATGCAGTTTTCACCTGTGGCCCCTCGGAATCTCCAGGGCACTCTGAGAGAGAAACTGCCTTAGTGTTTCCCACAGTGGGCTACAGCCTAACGGGGAGCTTCTAGAAGGATTCGGTTGTAATTGGGGGCGCTTTTGTTTGCTTATTTTCAGGGGAGCCCTGAGTGACGTTTTCCTGGAAGGGGGCAGTAGGTCGGGTAAACCCCTGAAACCACTGCTCAGAGGGTGCAAAACGCGGGGTGAGTGGCAGTGACGTCAGAAGCACAGCCAGGCAGCAGCAGAGACCCGTGAGCCCCGGGAGGGGCCAGAGGGGTCTAGTGGCTGGTGCTCACTCACGCAAGTGTGGCCAGACACAAGGGCAAGAGTCCTTGACCCAAACTCCCCGTCATGTCTGGGCGCTGCCCTACACACTCAGTTCTTTTAAACTACCGAGACACGCAAACCCTCTGCCTGCCAGCGCAGGAGACACCAATGCGCTCAAACCCAAACCCTGGGGCGCGGCACCAGGCCCCGAGTGCACTGGACACCGCTGGCAGCTCCGGCTTCAGGCCTCGCGAGTGCGCCTGCGCCCGGGGCACCCGCTACTCGTGCTCGCCTCTGGTACAGCTCTCTTGCCCGCCCTCCGGGGCCTTGTTATTTAATTATAAATTTAATTTATTGGGTCACCGTGCCACGCAGTTAGAAGGCTGTTCACGTGTGTTATTATTTACCATGATTATTAAAAAACTGTTCCTTTCTCTGTGTTACCTAACCTCTGACTCCCACACATTTGCAGTAGGTTCTACCCAATGACAAGACCTCCTGATCCATGTTTTGCCTTACCTGATATTGGTATCATGTTATTTTTTTATATCCCGCAAATGAATGCAATTATTCTTTATCTGTCTTTTTCTCCCTGGCTAATTCACTCAGCATGATCCTCTCCATGTCTATCCATTTATAGGCAAATTTTATAACTTCGTTTTCCTAACAGCTGCATAGTATTCCATTGTGTAGATGTACCACAGTTTCTTTATCCAGTCATCAGTTCTCGAGCACTCTGGTTGCTTCCAGATTCTGGCTATTGTAAATAGTGGACTAATAATTATGGTAAATAGTAACACCAGTGTAGAACTGAGCATTGAAAGTAGGCAAAAGGATGTACATGATAACATTTAACTGTATGTATTGCAATCCACAATGTGTAAGAGAAGAGAGAGAGAGAAAGAGAGTCAGAGACAGAGACAGAGACAGAGACAGAGAGAAGTGAAAACTGCCTGCCATAGACGCAGGCTGGGGAGGGGGAAATCAGGGGACATTGGTGGTGGGAAATGGGCACTGGTGGAGGGATGGGTGCTGGAACACTGTACGACAAACCAAATATGAACACTTTCGTATCTGTCTATCTCCCGGTGGTATAATAAAAACATTTTTTAAAAGGCTGTTGGTCACACCATCCCTCACCAATGCGTTTCCCGCCACCACTCTGCCCTTTGCCCTTTGCCCTCCTGCCCCGTCTGTCTCGGATTGCGGGCACTTTCCTTCTTTCTCCCTCTCCTCTCCACTGGCGACCTGTTGCTTTGTTTCCTTTCACAGGACCCCTCTCAGAGCTCAGCAGGACTGCTGGTCGGCAACTCCTGTTTCTCTCCTTAGCCACAGGCCTGGGAGAATGAGCTGCAGATGCTGTGTCCTGTGCAAACAATCCCCTCTCAGGTGAGCAGGCAAAGGAGGCAGCGGCAGTTGTCATTCTCTCTAGAGGGTCCTGCCCTGTCCTCCCCCGGGGCCACGCAGCTGACAGGGGCAGGCCTGAGCGCTGGACCCCGGCCAGCCAGCTGGGAGCCCTTTGGTGATGCCTGAAACTAATCACCCAGGGCAGAGGGGTGCAAAATCCTCCCTAAGTGCTCTGTAGGTGGCCGCAGGCACTTGACTCAGATCCAGCAGAGGCACCTGGCTGCAGGCTGGCACCGTGCCAGTTACAGGGGGCATGCGGCGGAGAATGAGTGTCTGGTCTCGCTTCATGCTTTTTTTTTGTTGTGTGTCTCTTTCAAACTAATTCCTCAGTGAAAGATGTTTGAAACCTAAGCCTCCCCATCATTTTCTTTTCAATTGCAGGCACTTGTCCCTGTAGAGAGGAGAGAAAGGAGAGAGAGAGAGAGAGAGAGAGAGAGAGAGGGAGGAGAGACAGACAGACAGACAGAGCGAGAGGGAGTGAGGGAGAGAGAGAGAGCAAGAGGTAGAGAGAGAGAGTGAGAGAGAGACAGAGAGAGACAGACAGACAGACAGAGCGAGAGGGGAGCGAACGAGAGAGAGAGTGAGAGTGAGCGAGAGAGAGAGCGAGAGAGACAGAGAGACAGACAGAGAGCGAGAGAGAGAGAGCCCTTGCAAGCAAGCCAATCCCAGCGAGAAAATGCACCCCTGCCGTGTCGCTGGACTCGTGGATGCCTCACCCACATCTGGAAGTGATGGAGGAAGCGGCAAACCTGCCCTGTGTCCCGTCGCCTAACACAGCAGCCACAGCAGCAGATTTCACAACTAGATTTGGGACATGCTGATGCAAGAACTGTTTCCCCGAAACCGCCCAGGGCTAGCATGGTGGTGCTGCGAGTGTGGTCCCCAAATCAGCACCCCCAGGATCTGTCTAGAGACGCGGTTTCTTTGGGTTCTCCCACACTCCCGAGTCCGAAACTTTGGAAGGTGATGCGGAAAGGGTTCTTGGGGATACTGATCCACGCTGAAGGTCTAGAATCTACTTTAGAGGCAAAATCCTCACTGCCCTCTTCCCCAACACACACACACACACACACACACACACACACACACACACACCAATAACTAGAAACCAAGACACTTTGGTTAATGATGTCATGACTGTGCCGTGCCTTATCTTGAGTACTTATTGTATCATGCTTTATCTCGTGTATACAGTGACAACTATAAACCAACAAACTACCCCCACCATGAAACAACAACACAATTCTTGGGAAGAATTCCTCTCCTTCAGAACAATCATCTCATGCACATCAACAAGAAAGCAATTGATCTTGTAAGAGACTCCAAAATGCCTGGACAACGGCGGATGTTTCCAAAGAGGCGAGCTCAGAGCTTTTTCTTAATAACCAAAAAAAGCTCTGGGCTTGTTATTCAGAAGCCAACTTCGAGGATGATTCTGACATCCCTTGCATCCATGGATGGAAAAAAAGGCTTTTCCTAGAATGGAGGGAAGGATTTTGACTTCCTCTTCCTGCTGCCCTCTGAGAATACAGAAGCAACTTTATCACGGTGTGATCCCCTAAACATGACAGAGAGGGACGGATGCAATAGCCCCGTGGGTGCTTGTCCTGCAGGAGGCCAACCTGAGTTTGATCCCTAGCACCATGTCTGGTCCCCTGAGCATCGCCAGGAATGATTTCTGGGCACAGTGCCAGGAGTAAGTCCTGAGCACTGCCTGGGCTGGTCCCCAGTACAAAATAAATAAGTTATAAAAATGACATGGAGATTATGAACTCCAAAACCCAAGTACTGGCTTTACTCTGGAAGAAGCCTTAAAGCAAGGGCCCCCCATCTGAAGGTGCATCAGGAAAGAGCCTAAAGAAGGATGCCACAAGACCAGATGTGCCTGCACGTATGACCATGGATGCCTCACCCTGGAGCCTCGCACCATAACAGACCTGCTCTGCTCTGTGTATTTTTTATTTGGCATTTTGGGTCACACCTGGCAATGCTCAGGGGTTACTCCTGATTCTGCACTCAGGAATTACTCCTGGTGGTGCTCAGGGGACCATATGGGATGCCAGGGATTGAACCCGGTTGGCCATGTGCAAGGCAAACGTCCTCCCCACCCATGGCTCCGGCTCTGTGCATTTTAGTCACTGGGATACAGATGTGGTTGCCGTAGGGGCCTCTGAGAAGTGCCAGAATTATGAGAAATCTATCCAGAAGCCAATGGATGAGCTGCTCCCTTGGTGCTGGAAGTCAAGCTTGGCCTCACGGGCCATTAATCATCGAACCCCACAAGAACACAACTGCTCTCCCCATTTATTGCAGAGGGGGAAATTTAAATAACAACAACTGAGGCACAGAGCCCAGGGACTAACTGCAGGCCTTCGGCAAGTGAACGGAAGACGCCGGATGCAAGAAGAGGCTGGTCTGACTCCTTTTAGGAGGCCTCTCACCAGGGCCTGTCCAGTGGAGAGATCATCTCCTCAGAGACCCCTTTCAGGACTAGAGTAAGAACCTTCGGGCCCTGCTCTGGCTTTTTCCTGCAGAAACACCAAGTACCCAGGAGTGAGGAAAGCAGCGATTGTCCAGAGGGTGGTGAGCGGGAAATCAGACCAGGAGATGCAGCCCCTGACCCCACAGAGCTCAGCAGCAGCTGGAACAAAGCTTAATCCTCTGGGGCCTCCTCCAACTCCCCACTGGCTGGAGAACAGCAGCAACACATGGAGTTAGAACATGTAAGAACGCACCAGTCTTCCTACTTCTGCCCACAAACCAGAAACCCATTAGGAGGCCTGGTCCTGGGGTGGATTTCCAGACTGTGACCAGACGGGTGATGGCCTTCCTTTCCCAAAGCCTGTTGCCTCACTTGGACATGTAAGTGGTGGGAAAACTGGCCACTGACCCAAGTTCGATCCTCACTTGGCTCCCCTGTAAGCGCTTTGTCAAATCTTATCCAGATCTTTGGGGTCAACCTACAGGGAGACAGTGTCTAGGTCTCCTTCCAGTAAACAACTTTTTTTTATTGAGGGGAAAGTGGAGACAAGAAAGATCATATAGCTGCAGAGAGAGAGAGAGAGAGAGAGAGAGAGAGAGAGGGGGGGGGGAGAGATGCAAATTCTGGGAATCTGAAGGACAATAAAGCATCTGGGATCAAGTCCATTGTCACTGATAAGAAAAAATAAAGAATAATATAGCCAGAATTTTGGGAATGGAGTTCAATAGTTTGTGTGTCAACCTGATAATTTTTCTTCTTTTTGCCAAATCTGTATACCAGCTGTGTAGTCACTCATGTGGATATAACTTGAGTCCCTTTATTTATGACCTCTGAAATGGTTGTATTAACTGTTACTTGTATTACTTGTCTTCTCATTTTTCATCGATTTGCTCGAGCGGGTGCCAGTAACGTCTCCATTCTTTGGGAATGGGGCCCATTATTGTTACTATTTTTGGCATATCGAATACACCATGGGTAGCTTGCCAGGCTCTGCCGTGGCTCTGGGTTCATCGAAGGGGACTCAGTCTTTTTCTATGACAGATTAACCATCCAGGGCCCAAGAGGCAGAGTCCTGGGTGTAGACAAGCCTGTCTCCTGTCTGCCGCCAGCTGATGCAGCCGGGCACTGTAGCCACACCTGCAACACCTCAAGGGGCAGGGTAAGGTAGCATATGAATCTTATATTTAAGATCAGTTGTATCATATTTTATTCACTTTATGTCTAAATGTCCTGAAATACATTCATTTCTTTCCATTCTAGATGCCCCTGAGAACCTTCGAAGGTGTCAGCAGCGGAATGCACCCGTGTTTGAGAGATTCCCGCTAGAGTGATGGACAATTTGGAAGGTGCCAGTAGAAAGCCAACAGTGCCCACAGACCTCTCACTCCACTCTCTTTTTTCAGCTGCTCCAGGAACCCCCTGAGTGCATGACTTGGTCACCTGGGATTTTAGTCAGCAAGACCTGATCACATGGTGTCTGGTGGCAGCTGGAGGACCATGAACCACCAGGACCTGTCACAGATATGACCCCTAGGTATGAACAGGTATAACCTCCTTTTAGGAGGTGAGGGGCCTCCCTAAAAGGAGTCAGACCAGCCTCTTCCTGCGTCTGATATGTCCCCTAGATATGAACAGGTATAATCTCAGGTATAACCAACTTGGACTAGGATATTTAAAAAGCTACCCATTGGTAACTCTGGACAGGAACTAGAGAGAGAGAGAGAGAGAGAGAGAGAGAGAGAGAGAGAGAGAGAGAGAGAGAGAGGAGAGAGAGAAAGAGCAAGAGGAAGAATAAGAAGAAAAAGGAGAGAGAGAGAGAAGGAAGAAAAAGTATCTGTCATAGAGGCAGATTGTGGGACCAGGAAACTGGGCTGTTAATGGTGGGAAATGTCCACTGCTAAAGGGACGGGTATTGGAATATTGTATGACTGAAACCCAAACATGAACAACTTTGTAGCTGTGTATCTCACTGTGATTCAATTAAAAAAATGAATTCATTGGAAAAATGAATTCCCCATCAGGAAGAGGGGGCTCAAATGGAACGCAAGGGGGCCTGAAGCCAGCAGTGACAGACACGGAGCCCTGGGGTCTCAGCACCAGGCACACGGCACCAGCACAGCCCACCTGTTCAGCAGAGGAGAGGAAACAGCCACTCGGGTCGGCTTCACCATCTTCGCTGTGGTCCATTAGCCCATTGGAACCGAACCCAAACTGGGAGCCTCTTAGCAAGCCTGCAAAAAATAAAACAAAAAAATGGGAGGCATCTGCTCCTGATTATTAAATAAACAACTCCCCTCCCAGGAAGCAAGATGGAAAAGACAAACGTTCTCTTCCCTCCTCCCTGGAGTTAGTGGCAGCCAGACTAACCTAGCCAGATACTGGAGATACATACAGTGGATCATGCTTTATTCTAAACATGGGACATCAAAATGTCTAATCGTCTCTTACAAAAGTGTAATGTTCTGTTCTAGATTTTAAAGAAAATAACTATAACATAGTTTTCTTTCCTCCCTCTCTCCCTCCCTCCCTCCTTCCTTCCTTCCTTCCTCCTTTCCTCCTCACCTTTCCCTCCATTCCATATCCCTACCCTCTTCTCTTCTCTTCTCTCTTCTTCTGCCCTCTCCTTCTCATTCCCTCTCCTCTCTCCTCTCCTCTTCTCCCCTCCTCCTTTTAAGAAAAGAGAAAACCCTCTCTTTTCTTACCTCCTCTCCCCTGTCCCGCCATCTTCCTCTGTCCTTCTTGTCCCCCCTTCCTACACCTGCCTTCCGCTCCCCACCCCTCCTCTTCCCTCTTCTCCTCTCTCCCTTCCCCTTCTCTCCTCAGCTCTCCTCTCCCCTTCTTTCCTCTCTTCTCTCTTTCCATGCCACGATCAAGGGCACACATGTGAGGCAACAAGCCTCCTGCACAGCAGCAACCCACCCCCATTTGTTTGTTTTTGGCAGAGTTGCATGAATCAGGTTCCATATAGATGCCTCAAAGCAATTTTGATTTTATCTTTTTTCATGGTTCCTGGTGCCATATGCAGGAAAGATGGCTGAAGCCACCTAAGGCAGTCAGAGCTGGGTTAAGAGGCCATGTATTCCCAGGGATTCCCATGGATTCTGAGCAGAGTTCTCACCCCTGACGCTGCTCTCTGTGGATAGGAGCCAGCCCCATCTGTCCAATGTTTCCAGCCTCCACGTGGCAGGTCGAAAACCATTCACAGGATCACTGTGGAGGTAAATGAAAAGGAGGAAGCAGGAACTCCATGGCCAGCCCACTACAACGACAGGGCCCAGAGGGGCCCCTCAAGCTCCCACCATGCCTTCAGGGCTGGAAAGGGAAAGGCCATGAGATGTTGCAAGATGGCGCATTTGGCTTTATAGTATTTGCAAAGCATTGGACAGGTGCTTTGTGTACATCAACGATGCAAAGACCTCAAAGAATGCTCACAGTGGGCAGACTAACGGTGCCAGCAAGGGCTTCTTCATCCTGACACCTACAAAGGTGCCAGCAAGGGCTTCTTCGTCCTGAGACCTGCTTTGAACTGTTAAGTTCCTGCCTGGGAAGACTTGACTCAAAGGCCAGCCAGGTCACAAAGTAACTCAGACTTTTGGGCTCACTCAAGTCTCAAGCTGCCTGGCTTGAAGCATTCCAGAAAGACAGGAAATGCCAACCCCTCTGATCATGATCGCTACAGCTACAATGCTCTCTCTCCAGCATTAGTGGCATCTGGGAATTTGCTAAGACTTGGAAAAAGGAGATCAGGTTTTTCCCTTTATACAATGTTTGGGGTCACACCAGTACTATCTAGCAACTACTCCCTGTTTGGTGCTCAGGGGCTCACTCAGGGGGCTGTGAGGGCTGGGGTTAAACAGGGGGCCTCCCTCATTGGGTGGCGTGGTGCTCCATCCAGCCTGTTGCCTGATCTCTCTCTCTCTCTCTCTCTCTCTCTCTCTCTCTCTCTCTCTCTCTCTCTGCCCTACACTTTAAGAAGAAAAAATTTAGTGGAGGTTTTGTTCTATGCTCATACAGACTTTTTGTTTCCTCCTTAATTGAAACACAGTTACAGAGTGGTTCATGACTGGGTTTCAGTCATACAGTGTTCCAACACCTATCCCTTCACCAGCCTTATACAGCCTTTTGAAGAAGGTATTTATGAAGGTATTTATTATTATTATTATTATTATTATTAATTTCCCTCTGTTACCCAGGGAATGTTGATACTGGGCATGGACATTGTAAAGCCTGAAACTAGAGAACTAGGAAACTAGAAAGCCCCCAGCAATCTGGAGTCTAGCTTCCATGTGGCATGAAAAAGCAGGAGTGTGGGGCCAGAGAGACAGTACAGAAGGGGAGGCACTTGCCTTGCATGCAGCCAAACCCTGCTCAGTTCCCCTGAGCACGTCAGTAGTGACCCCTGAGCACAGATCCAGGAGTAAGCCCCAAGCACCACTTGCCGTGGTTCAAAAACAAAGGAACAGAAAGGTCTAAGTAAAAAAGCAGAGAAGTTGGTCTTTGCTACTTGGGCACTGGTCCTTTCTGAATATAGTTTGATTTCTTGTGGACTTAGCTTAGAGAGTCATGAACCTTTCATTGGAAAGGATGGAACCTGGGTTTCAACTGATTCCCTCTCTCAGAAAGATAATCAGGAATCTTTCCCAGACATCCCTACAGATAGCTCCAGGAGAATAAAATTTAAGATGTATATTAGTAGATCATCGCAGGGTTGAATGATTCTATTCATTACAACTTCCTTAAGTTGATCAACAATCGGCTGACTTCTGAGCTTACACCAACTGCTCAAGCTCTTGTCTCCAGAAACCTTTTCCATGATGCCTGGGATCCAGACAGAGACCCCTCAGGTAGTATCGCAGGAGGAGAAGTAGTGAGTTCCGATCCTCGACAGGAATCTGGCTTCTTGCTTGTTATTCATCTTGGACAAGATATTTGCTGACTCTCAGTCTCCTCCTCTCTAAACTGAAGCACAGGCGCTCCTGGCACAGGGCTTTGGGGGGGCTGCGGTACAGCGTTCCCACATAGTGCCTGCTAGATCAGGATAAGGAGAGAGCGCCCAGGGATGGCCGGTCCCTTCACTCTCTGATTGTCCGGGCTCTTGAGTTCTAATTGTTTGTTTGTTTTCTTTAATGAATCTCTGGACAGTGAGTTTGCCATGTCGACACAGAATGCCTGGTGCATTATTCGAAGCCGACCTCAGACCCCAGGCCGACGGCACCGATTCTGTATTTAAATTCTGATAAGCTGATTTTACCATTACTTCCAGGATTTGGATTCGCTTTTCTCCCTGCTGAAAGCCCATTTCCAGCCCACCGCTCACACGGCTTCACTGTCTCTCGGTTCTCTCCACACTGCTGTGCTGTTCTTTCACACTTGGCAGCAGCTAAGAATGTGATAAACGCACTTTCAACCCAAGTGCCTGATAAGAAGTGACACCCGCAGGCAGGCCAGGGCGCTGGGCTCAGACCTCCCACCGCGTTGACAAGGAGTCATTCATCAATGCCCTCTGTCCCCTAGGATCTTACGAGGTCTGACTTTGAGCTCTCCCTCCACAGACATCCTGTCAGATGCTTCTGGACCAGATGCCTTCAGCCCAGGTCTACCGGCCACCTAGTAAAACATCAGCAGTGTGGAGCGCTTTTGGTACACCACTACCAAATGCACTGGTATCAGCATTCATAAATGTTCATCAGCTCAATCATGCTTACCCAATCATCCTCCTGTAGTGGAGATTTATTTCTCCCTTACAAGATGGAATCACACCTACTAGAAGGGCTTAAGTAGAGAACTTCCTCCTTTAGAAAGTGGGTGTTGGGGCTGGAGAGATAGTCCAGTGGGTGGGACGTTTGCTTTTCATGTAACTGAGCTGCATTGGGTCTCTGACATCCCAGAAACTGCAGGGAGTAATTCCTGAGTACAGAGCCAGGAGTAACCCCTGAGATTGCTGAGTGTGGCCCCAAAACCAAATCCCCCTCCAAACAAACAAACAAACAAACAAACAAAAAACCAGAACAGTTGGAGTTTTTCTAATCTAATAACTTTACTCTTTCCAAGTTAAATTTAAAGGCAGTGATGAGCACATGATCACATGTGAGAGGCCCAGAACTGAGTCCCTGCACCAGCGTCTCCCTGAGCACCACTGGAAGCCACCTCTGAGCACAGAGTCGGGAGTCGCCTCGAGCACTGTGGGGGCATGGCTTAAAAATGAACCAAATAATCGTCCATAGAGTAAAAATAATAATGATAACTGCTAATCGATCTTCAGATCCTAGAAGTGCTCTCACATGTTCTCTGGGCAGACACCTGCTTTCCTGAATGCGAAAACCACCTTCTTTCCCCTCTAGGAATGTTTCTGCTTTTCGAAAGTGTATTTATTTGTTCATTGTCCACTGGAAGGCAGAATTCTGCTGCTTAGTTTCAGAGGGACAAACATCCTGGACAGTCCAGGCTCCATAATCCCCATATTAGCAACCAGGCTGTTCTCCCTCGAAGGTCATTTCCGGCGAACTCTTATTGTAAATTGAGAATGGCTGCTTGCAACCCATTTGTGACTCTCTGAAGATTCAAAACATAGTCCCACATTTCTTTAATGCAGAAGCATCAACACAGTAACTAAGAGAAACCAGTTTCTGATTCTGATTGTAAATATTTGGACCTATTTGTCATCACTGATAAACTTTTACATTTGTATCTTTAAACCAGCGCCAACATATATATATATACTAGCTTAGCTTACATGTTATATTTACTGCAGAACACCACAGCACAAGCTAATGTCTGGCAATAAGAGGAAACTTTGGTTCGTTTTATTGGAAATACAGGATGTGTATCACAGTCTGTGGTCTCTCTTCTGGTTTGTGCTGTGATATCTTCTAGAGATAACATGAAAGCCAAATTTGAGATATCAGCTGTCTGGAATATATTGTACCTTTTAATATTCTAAATTACTGAATGTCTAATAGGTGATACAGCTTGAATTTTTGTAAAATATTACCACAATTCTATCTGTTTAGGCCAGAGAGATCATATGGGGTTAAGGTGGTCGCTCTGCACGCAGCTGAACTCGGTAGATCCCAGGAACTGCATATGGTCCCTTAAGCCCTTTCAGGAGTGATCCTTGAGCACGGAACCAGGAGAGAGCCCTGAGACCCCACGTATGTGGACTCACCCTCCCCACTCAGCCCCAAATTATATCGATTAGTCAAGAATCTATTTCCACCTATTAAACTTTCTGGAATGCACATTTTCCTGGGATAGGGAATTGTGTCAAAGTAAACGAGTATTTTAATTCTCTTTACTGTGTCACTTGATCACTTGAAGTGGCCGGGCGATAGCCCAGTGGGTAGGGCGTTTGCCTTCCACGCGGCCGGCCTGTGCCGGCCTGGGTTCCATCCCTGGCAACCCATACAGTCCCCAAGCACCGCCAGGAGTAATTCCTTTACTGTATATTACCATTTATATTTTTTGGGGGGACATACTCAGCAGTGCCAAGGGCTTACTCCTGGCTCTGCACTCAGGGTCATGCCTGGTGGGAATCAGGAAAGTATATAGGTGCTGGGGATCACACCTGGGTGGTCCACGTGCAAGGCAAGCTCCCCTACCACTGTTCGGTCTCTCCAGTCCTAATTGTTTCAAACAACTGTTTGGAATAATTGTTTTGTTTATATATTTTACTTGAGATGCTGAAGTACTGCTACCACTCATGTACAAGTATGTCGTTTAGTGAAACTCCCACCACGGGAGGGGCGATGTGCTCAGAGGCAGAGCACTAGCCTTGCACATGTAAGTTCCTAGGTTCAATCCTTGGAACCATGAGGGAAAAAACATAATAAAGAAGACAATAAAAGCCATCCTTGCTATCATACTGACTGCGAACTTCTCAAGTATTAATTCCATATCTCTTTGCAATTGTCCCACCAAACCTTACTTTTGTAGGAGCTTACAGATGCTTAGTATACAAATGATCAATGATCACATTTACTATGTCCACTCTCTCCACTGGAAAGTTAAAATGAAACGGTTCCTTAGGAAGTCATGCCATTGGATTTGTTTGGGTATGGCAACATTACATGTATTCTTTTCCCTTCCGGGAGCTCTGTCTCAGGCATTTATCAGTGAGATGTGATGCTTCTTACAACTCTGCCCTCAACCACTGCAGCCCTAGACATAGCAAAAGCATCCTCAAAATAGGAAACAGCTATTTCAGTATGCATTGCACGTGTCTGCCAAAAAATCATCATCATCATCATCATCATCATCATCATCATCATCATCATCATCATCATCATCATCGTCGCTGCGCTCGTCGCCGTCGTCATAGTCATTGGAAGACTCGGGGTTCCCAGGCTTGCAGGCATCAATGAGGGAAAGCTCTTCCAGGCAGAAGCAGGGCGCTTATGAGTCAAGCAGACAAGAGACGAAAAAGAAAGAAGAGCAACAGGACACTCACCATGTCCTAAGTGTCCCAAAGAAGATGGACAGAGCAGGGAGCTAGACACTTGGCAGTCAGACCCCGCTGGGCGGAAAGCCGTGGTGACTAAGAATTATTGCTCCCTGCTGAGCAAATTGGGCGAGTGGACTGCGCCGAATAAGGCTGATGCCGAGGGAATCCGAAATAAGCACTGCTCCCTAGAGAGCACCTTCTCCTCCTCTTTGTTTTCTCAACGTTGAAATTTGTGCTGAGCACGGCAACTCTTTGGGAGCTGTGCTGAGGAAGAATGTGGCGAGCTTCGGGTGTGTTTGCTTTTGGGTGGTACATTCCCAAGGAGGCGAGTTTGGTCTGGGGTCCAAAGGGACTTTGGTTCCTGGTGATTCTGCCAGTGTGGAATGTGATTTGGACACCCAGCCACCATCCAGACACCCAGCTCTGCCATCCAGCACTCTGGACCGGGTGGGGGCAAGACATTTTGTCACTGAATGTCCGCTAGGCGCATCCACCCAAGACCATGCTCTTGCGTCTTGTTTCTTCACGGCCACCCAGAAATCCCACTGTGGCCAGCACTCAGTCTGGAGAATGGAATGCACCCTTGCATTCCTTTCCAGGAGAGCTGATCAGGGTTCCTGCCACTCTACCCAGCAAGGAATGTTGTTTATTGATCTTAAGGAATTCTGGGAACCTACATTCCAGGGCAGCTTGTCAAAATACTGGTCAAATTAATATGTCATTTGATTACCCCCTTATGCCTGCCAGAGATTCCATAAATTTGATACATAAATAAATATCAATCAAATCCCTTTTTACCCTTTATCTTTTTCTCTCTCCTAGTAACACACCATGGAGTCGTTAGACTTGGCTGGTGAATCTTAAGTGCATCACACAGTTTGTTTCCGAGAAGGATGCAGGGGAGGACCGGATAATACACAGACCAGCACAGACCCTATGAGCAAGTACGCTGGCACTGAGGGTTTGGTTTACACTGTAATAAAACCAAATTTTCTCCAAGAGCTTGAAGCCACTGGTTCCTTGTGGGCATCTGGGTTCGGCTGAAACATCAGTTTTCCCTAAGTGTTGGCCTGAATAGCCCCTTTCTCTCCTAATCTCTCCATCTGACTGATGTCTAGCCCTGAAGGCTTTTTGAATTTTTATGTTGATTTGTTTCTCATCCTAGCACTTGTTCTCTGATGTGTTTCTTCATTTACCTTCTGTTTCCCTTAGAAGAAAGTAGATGCTGAGCATGGACCTTTCTTTCATTCCCCTGCTCCTGGCCCATGGTTTGCCAGAGACAAAAAATAAAATTGCAATGCCTGTGCCCCGTGCCCCTGCGCCCTGCGCCCAGCGCCCTGTGCCCCGCGCCCTGCTCCGGCCCCCCCGCCCCCTGCGCCCTGTGCCCTGTGCCCTGTGCCCCCCGCCCTGTGCCCTGCGCCCCATGCCCCGAGTCCCACACCCTGCGCCTGTGCCCTGCACCCATGCCCTGCTGTCTCTCCAGCCACAGGACTTTTATCTTTGCTCAGGTGTGAGCTTTCAACCGTCATGGAAAAGAAACAGAAATGATTGGGATTTGGCAATGAATCCTTCAATAAGGAGGGACTGGATTGTGTCCCCTAAATTATTTATATGTTGAGTTCCTAACCCAGGGTTTTAAATATCTGGAAATGGGGTCTCTAAATAGGGAGTGGCACTTTAGTGAGGTTGAGAGGCTTAAACTCCACAGGATTGGGGTCCCTGGGAGAAGGAAACTGGGACACGCTGAGATGTGAACGTGCAGAGGAAAGGCCAGGGGCAGAGCAGCTGGCCAAGAAGGCTCAAAGGAAACCAATGGTATTTTCATTACGGCAAAATGGACAAGCAGAGGAACTTATTATGGCCATCCTAGTAAGTCACTGCAGTCGCCCAGGCCATGAACCAATAAGTAGAAATGGCCCAGGACTTCATCCAAAAGGAAAAATGCATACTGCTTCCAAGGACAGTGTGAAAAAGTAAAAAGAAAGGCTACAAATGGGAGAAACATTTGCAAATACATGTGCTAAAAAGCTTAAGAGTATATGTATTATGTATAATATATAACATATTATATATATATATATTTGATATGCCAAAAACAGTAACAATAATAGACCTCATTCCCAACGAATGGAGACGTTACTGGTGCCCACTTGAGTAAATCAATGAACAATGGGAAGACAAGTGATACAAGTGATATATATACACAACAACAGAAAGGCTAACAGCCCAATCAAAATGTGGGTAAACTCCTCTATTTACTCTTTCTCCAAGGCAGAGAGAGTGGCCAATAAGCATCCAGAAAGATGCTCACGTGTTCATCAGGAAAACAAAGCACTGTGCAAAGCCGCCTCCTACCACCAAAGCACAGACAATAACAAAGAAGGACCAGATATCTAAAGCCAGCATACACCAAGGATGGGAATAAGAGCAGAAATGAGGCCACCATGAAAAATGGTGTATATGGCAGGGTAGAGGGTGAGGTACTTCCCAAAACAAAGCCTAGAATTAAGACATCACAGTTCCACTACTAAGCACAGTCAGAAGGCTCAAAACACATTTAGTCAGAGGCCAATGTTCATCTCGGCATGATTCACAAGAGCCAGGGGGCCATAATGGATGGAAAGACAGAAATGCAACTTTCAGGTGGTCTGGTCATTCCCTGGTGGGAGAGATGGGCCCTGTGAGGGGAACCACCAGGGAACTGTTCAATCTGCGATGCTAGAGCAGTCCAGGGAAGCCTTGGGTGTAAGTGGGGGAGAGGTGTGCTTTCTATTTTCCCATTTAAAGAAGGTAGATTGTGCTTGGGGGGTGTGGAATGGCGGGTGAAAAACATTTTTTTTCTCTGATAAAAGGGGGTAGGTCAAAGATATTCCAAGATAATGGAATATTATGCAGCCATCAAAGGCAACAAGGCACTGATAAAATATGACTAAAGTCAGACCCCAAAGGACAGATATTTTGCAACTCACTTGTAGGAATTCTTGGATGATTTTTAGAGAATTTTCTAAGCAAATTCTTTGTTATTTTGTTCTGCTTGTTGGGAGGCTACATCTGGTCCTGGGTGCCAGGCAGTGCTTTGGGGTTCATGAGGGGTTGGGCTCCAACCCAGGGCTCTCACATAGCACACGACAGGTGCTCCAGGAACAAGATGCAAATTTCTCTGAGACCGAGAGTGGACAGGAGGTTAACCAGTCAACAGGGTAAAGGAGGACCAGGAGTTACTGCTTTGATTGTGGTGACGAAGCAGCAAACCGGAATACTCCAGTATCACCATGTTACTAAACTGTGATCATTATAAAACAGAGAAGGAATCTGAAAACATATCACTAAGCGATTGTGCTAATACAATCTGTGTTAGGAATTCTGTATTAGTGAATTGTACTAGTAAATCTGAAATAATTACACACTGAGAACTGGCATCCCAAAACGCAAAAATATAGAAAGTTATAAACGTACAGGGTAGGTTTGGAGAGAGAACAGATGCGTCACTTGCCTTGCATGTGGCTGACCCGGTTCCTCTGAGGCCCACCAAGAGTGATCCTTGGCAGTGGACCAGGAAGAAGCCCCAAGCACAGTTGAGTATGACCCAAAAAATAGAGAAAAAGAAAAAAGAAAAGGATACAGTGAGAGTCTCCGCTCTCCACCCATGACCTACATCACATACCACCTCTCCTCATCTTTCTTTCTGCTCTCGCCTTACATGTGTCTAAGTGGAGCTATTTTCCTTCCAAAAGATAAAAACGACACTTGGGTCCTGGCGCTTTCAAGCAAATCTCCCTAAGTGTCCAGCCCTCACTGCAGCCTGCCAAGGACTTGGCACTTGAATGGGGCTCTGGGCCGGGGCCTGTGCCTTCCTCATGTTGGCACGGAAACCACCAGCCTGGCAAGGTCGGGTAGTGCCCGGGCAACTCCGGCCAGAATCCGGATGGAGTCTCTCAAAGGGCACAGAATACTGGGCTCCTCTCAGCCAGGGGAAGTGCTTTTGGCTGGAACTCTCGGCCTTTTCTACCTCTTTCTTCAAAAGAGTGATTAGCAAGCGTTAAGGAGAGAGAACAAGCCTGGGGCTAGAACCCTTGGCAGGCAAAAGCGTCTCATTAGAAGATAATTGAAAAAAAATACAATGAAAAAACACACTGCCTTAAAATTCTCACTAAGGCAAAAGATAGAAAGATTTCCTTTTAAATATTTCGATTTAGTAGGGAAAAAACAAAACAAAACAAAAAATGAAAAAACATGAGTTGGCTTACAGACAAATATTAAGAAGCGGCCAGTGCTCCCTGGCCTCTGTGGCCAGGGTCTCTCTGCACGTTTCTGCCCCCTGTACTTTGGCTTCCGGCTGGGGACTAGTGCTGGGGGAATTTTGAATGTCTGGAAATTCAAAATCCCTGGGGGTGTTCGCTGGTTTGCTTTCCTTAAGTGATGGCTAAGGCTGGGGCTGCCCACGTATTTTCAGACACCACCAGGGCTCAGAGCTCCCTGGGTTTTATCGAAGGAATCTGTGGCTTTGACGGCGGCTGAGGTCCCACATGAACTCAGGGCTCCTTGCTGGCTAGATGCCCCTGTGAGCCTGCCCAAGTAGAGCTCAGGCCATGGTCCATGGCCTCGGTGCTCAGGGCTCGCTCCCTTCCCGCGAACTCTGCTCCAGAGATGCAGCCAAATGGGACCAGAGGACTGTGGTCTTGCCAAGCCTCAGGCAGAGGCCATCTGGTGTGCAAGACAGTGTGTGTAAGGGCTCTGGGGTTGCAAAGACAGCACCCCCAGGGGCCAGGGAAATCCTGGTCCTTGCAGTCAGCTTAATGATGGTCCCTTCCTTCCCCATGTTTACCGCTCCCACAACTAGACCCAGGGTGGTCTTCTGCAACGTCTTCCCAGCCCCGCCCTGTCTAAACATGCGGCCCAACAGAGCTCCCCGGCCTCCTCCCAGCAAAGCTTCCCTGGTCTGCTGCTGATAAAAGCCAAAAGCCATGTGGGGTGCCAGAGGGTCTGTGCCCATTGGCTCCACCGAGAGCCGCCTGTCTCAGTCACTCTTGAACATAAACACAACTCAGAAGAAGGGGGTGTGGGGGGGAGCCATTCAGGAAAAGAACCTTCTAATCCCCCTTGCCCTCAAAGAGGCCGTCTGCTAAGAGCCTGATTCAAAGGTGGGTTAAACCCTGATGAACCCAGCCTGACGTGTCTGCTACGGGGACCCCAGGGAAGACGGTACCGGTCCTGCTTCCTCCCCTTTCAGCCTCTTCTTGCTGTCTTTAGGAGAATGGGGCATTTTGGTCAGGTTCAAGGGTTCCAGTTCGCTTAGGTTCATGCCTGAGACGGGTCACAAAATCTTCTTTTGTCTGTTTTTTTTCTTTTGGGTCACAGCCTGGAGTTGCTTGGGGGTTACTCCTAGCTCTATATGCAGGAATTACTCCTGGCAGGGCTCAGGAGGCCCTTAAGGGATGTCAGGGATCAAACCTGGGTTGGCCGCACACAAGGCAAACACCCTCCCTGCTGTACTATCACTCCAGCTCCCACAAAATCTTTTTGGAAACGGTGGTTCAGGTGGTTTCCCTGGCACACCAGGATGCCCGTCCAGTTGTGTGGATGGGTTCCCTGCAAAGGAGCAAACATCAAATGAAGAAGTGTGTGGCTCGCATGCCGCCAAGAAGGGGAGCTTGTAACTGTGCTGTCGGTGGTAAGAACAGCCTTTCTGACCACTGACAGCACCCCTGTGCTCTCACACACTGGGTGCAGAGGCAGGAGGGCAGAGGGTCGAGCGTAGTAAGAACGGCAGGACTGAGGGAGGCGAGATTTCATTGAAAACCAGGGGGCAGTTCCTTCACTGATCACACGTGAGCCACGCTCCTATGCAAGCCTTCAACCCCCCTCCCCACCCCCCACCCAGAGCAGTGATTTCCAGAGACAAAACTATTTTATCTCAGGGCAGTTTTTTCTTGTGTCCCAGGGAAGAAAGCAGACCAGCACATCCTCTCTAGTCTGGTCGTTTGGAACCAAAGGAGGAATATATTCTGGGTAAGAGCCTTTCCCTTGTTTTTTGCGGGTCTCCGCGATGGAAACCCAACTCCAGCCAACTGTCTGGCCCTGCCAGGCAGAGTGCGCTCAGACTCTCAAACCAATTTAAGCATGAAATAAGATTGATTGGGTCAAGTCACGTACTAAGAAGTCCAAGTACATAACACGAGGCTTCAAGCACGGGGAGTGGGGTCAGCAAGGACGCTACCCCAAAGACCTTTCTCCCTGGTGGGTGGCACCATCCTCATTCTCTCTTAATGGACAGCACAATTCTTTTACCCTTTCCAATTGCAGTTTCCTTTATAAGATTGGGCAGACAGATCTTGGCCTGCTCTAATACAAGCCTTCAAAATCTATGTCCCCAAAGGTGCAGCACTGTCTGCTCCTCATCTTTAGTTCTAGGCAAGTTTCTCAACTTTTTTTCTGACTGCGGTCACCTTCCAACCCATTTTACTTCCGGTTCTCTTCCCACCACTTCCAACCAGCCCCCGTGTTTGGCTGCCTACTGATGAGATTATTTGTTCACTTGTGCCAACCCCCTTGGGTTACCCTGGGGGTGCCCAGCTGAGAAACACTATCTAGATGAATAAAGTATTGGAGAAGAACTTGGAATGGAAAGAGAACTGGGTATGCAGTGAAAAAAAGGGATGAATGACGATCGTTTCTGAGGCGGGGTTCTAATGACTGACCAGATCTGCGTTATCTGTCCAGCATGTCCCAGCTGAGCTTGACTGAGTGGGTGGGACAGATGTCCTGAGCGTGTTAAGCAAAGAACATGGACATGTTTCCTATGTGTGAAATTTTCCACACTGAAGAACTTAGACAAGATGTTGGTAGTTCCGTGGTCATGTGGACGAGTCAGAAGGCAACTGAGTGCATTCTTTTCCAATGTTTTCCTTTATCATCAATTTTCTTATTCTCCATAATTTTAGACTTTGTATATCTTCCCTAGTCCAGAGTTCATCTGTGAGGCATGAGAGATAGTGCAGTGGGTGGGACATTCGCCTTGCACATGGCCAACCCAGTTCAATGCCTGGAACTCTACATGGGCTCTCAAGCCCACCAGGAGTAAGGCCTGAGAACCAGCAGGTAAGGCTCCCCAGCCCCCAAAGAGTCCATTTGTTTCTTTTCAAGCTTGAGACCCACAGAACTAGATGATCCTCTGCTCTAAGGAGCAGAAGGGGAAGGAAGGGTCACTGGTGTAATCCTTGAGTCTGGATCATAGTTCAAATTTCCAGCCTGTCTTAATTTTCACACCCCGAAGGGCAGTTGTCCAATGAGTAGCTGCTGGTGTTATTTTCCAGCCAAATCCTTCTCCCAACCCAGAACATGTTTAGCAAAGACAATGCAGAGTACAGGAAATAGCATCAGCAGTCATTTGCAAGAGACAAAGTTGGGATAAAATCAGCATTCTACCCTTTCTTTACCAAGTGGCCTGATCTAAGTGAGCCGTGTGAGCTGAGCCCCTCTGGGCACCCCAGATATCTCTGCCTTCCTCCCCCGTAAAGTGAGGGGAGGGCTAACTCTTTCTTAGCCCTCAACAACTCAGGAGCATCTGGGTTTCTCCTGGGCTCCCCCGCCCCAAGCAAGTGGAAGGGCACCTTCCAGCTTCAGCCAAGAGAAACGAGCGAGACTGAGCTGAAATGGTCCACAGACAGAAGACGAAACAGATGGAAAGTCCTTTGCAGGACACCCATCGAGCAGCAAGACAGAATGATCCTTCAGAGATGGGGTGAAGTGAAGCTAGTGAGCTGCTTGCCCCAGCCTGCCCCCTCAATTTCCCAGGAGGAACCCAGAAGCCTCTGAATTGTAGAGCTAAGAGGAGGACCTAGGAGACCAAGGAGGCTGGAGAGAGAGTTCAGACCAGGTGACCAAGCACACAGGTAGTTTGGGAGAGGGAAGTTGGGAGAGAAGCACTTGGAGACAACCCAAAGGTGTGTAGGCGGTACTGTGTGAGCTTGCGGAAGAGGCTAATGTGCACTGGCCCGAGAGAAACTACTGAAAATCAAGAAAAGAATCATCGAGAGGGATCAAAGGGAATGTAGTCTGGTGCCTAGGGGCACGGCTCATGCCAGTGACCCTTTAGAGCTCCCTGCGGTTGCAGCGAGAGTGTCTGAGTAGTTGCGGATATTTCGCTTTGGCTGAGCACTGCCTGAGCTCTACCAAAGGGAGCAAAATATGGAAGACTAAAATGATCAAACCATTCCCAAGGAACTTCACTGCCTCCCAGAAGAAATCTCCAACACACTCACACTCACAGGAAGACAGAAGTGCCCCTCACCCAACAGAGTGAACCATGGTTATTGGCATGTGGAAAGCAATGAAACTAGGAGGCAGGACCCACTCTGGTGACCCGTGACTGAATTGAAATCGAACTGAAAGAAACGTCAAAATAAAAATAATAACGGAAGTGCATCCCTGACAGTCAGC
The DNA here is from genome assembly GCA_021461705.1 of Cryptotis parvus. NCBI lineage: Eukaryota > Metazoa > Chordata > Mammalia > Eulipotyphla > Soricidae > Cryptotis > Cryptotis parvus. The sequence continues at coordinate 97,962 of JAJIBD010021312.1, read as the reverse complement.
AGCTTTAACAAGACAGGTGACTTCCAGAGGGGAAAAAAAATTAAAGGCTATATTGACCCTGTAGAGATGAAATCTATAGTGGGGGCCTGAAAAATACAGAGGATGAGATTGACCCAGATACAACATGGTAAAAAAAGCATTTGTTGGTGCTATCACCATAAAAATAAGTCAAAAGAAAAGTTTAGAAAGATTAAAATAAGCCCAAGAGAAAGGATCCAGAGTATATCCTGGGCTTAAGGTAATCAAACATATACTTGATCGTATTATCTGAAGGAAGGGGGCAGGCAGGTAGAAAGAAATGTGAAGGAATTGTGACCTATCTCCTCAACTTCAGTTCAAATGATTTCCCTGTAGACCAGAAACCTCCATGTTTCCCTGGTAAGGCAGACATAGAGAAACCTGACGGGGGCACATCAGAGTCAAAATCTGTCCCTCATATCTAAATCATTACTAAAAGTCTCCTGAAGACTAGTGAAGAGGAGAAAGCGTCAGAGCGACAGCCAGTGAGAAAGAGAGACGGTATAAACAGAAAGAGTTAAGCAGGGATGAAGAGAAGTTCTCCTCAAAAACCACACAAGAAGACAATGAGCGAACATCCTTATAGGACTGAAAGATAAAAATAAGCAAATTTCAACAAGGTATGCTAAAGCCGGTAAAATGTCTTTCAAGACATGAAGGTGAAATACATTTTAGACATACACGCATATACACATATATACATAAAATATACATGTATATAGTAGACATATATATATATATATATATATAGAGAGAGAGAGAGAGAGAGAGAGAGAGAATATTTACAGTAATTTGGAGGTGCAGCCGCACGCAACGGGAAAGCTGGTTTCTGCTATGCCGGTTGTACCTGTGTCCCCATCCCTCTGAGAGAGCCCCACAAAGTAATGAGAATATAGTGCCCACATGGCAGAGCCTGACAAGCTGTCCGATGCGTGATCGATATGCCAAATCCAGTAACAGAAATGTTTATTTTCCTGACCCCAAAAGAGCCCTTAATACGGCAGCAGTAAGAAACGCAAACAAGCAGTGCCTGATAAAATTTCATGGCCATCCTAGGCTGCCAAAACAAAGGACTAAAATGACTGTCTGTACTTTCAATGCACGTACGCTGGCATCGGAAGCATATATTGAGGATCTGATGCTGCAAGCGAAAAAGATCAAGTCCGACATCATTGGTCTGACTGAGACGAGGAGGCGTCAGTTGCATCATGCTGTATTTGACACCGGAGAAGAATTGTTCCTTGGAACATGCGACAAAAGAGGGCGTCGGTGGCGTTGGTGTCCTTGTCAACACGAACATGGCCGTCCACATTGATTCATTTGAATGCCTAACAAACCGAATAGGACAATTACACTTGAAGAGATGTGGCCCACTGCCAGCAATTTCTATCTTCATTGTCTACGCACCAACATCCACATACAAAGAAGATGAAATTGAGAAATTCTACATGGAATTGGAGGAGTTCTATAAAAAAAGATCACACCTTCTACAAGATCATAGTCAGTGATTTTAATGCCAAGATAGGACCAAGAAGATCGGCTGAAGAACTCCACATTGGGACCCATGGCCTAGAATGGAACGAACAGGGTCAGAGACTATCTGAGTTCATCATGTCCACCAAGACCATTCATGGGAACTCACAGTTCCAGAAAGCTGAAGCCAAACGTTGGACATGGGAATCTCCTGGCGGACAGTTCCACAATGAAATTGACCACATCATCTTCAATCGACAGTTTTGTCTGACCAATGTAGCTGTCGTCCCCAAATTCCAAACAGGATCGGACCACCGTCTCCTTCGTGCAAAATTCTACTTCCCGCAACAGGGAGAAAAGGCTGCAAAGTTTAAGAAGAGAACTCCCAGAACGACCACCAACTGGGAACTCTTTGGCACCACTGCAGCAACATGGGAAGATACCATAATTGACGACATCAATGAAGAATACAACTGACTGGTTCAGCACCTCCATGATTATGTGAAGAATGCCGAGAGAGAGAAAGACACAAAAGGACGCCTGTCTTCAGAAACTCTTGAGCTCATTCGCCAATGTGGCAAGGCGCGAGCCTCAGGAGACCAAATGCTAACATCCAACTTGCTAAACGGTGCAGAGAAGCGATAAAAGAAGACCTCAAAGACAGAAGAGCAGAAATACTGGAAGATGCAGCAGAAGCCGGGAAAAGCATTGGCACTGTCCGCCTGTCCTTTTCCAACTATAAGACCAAGATGACTGCCCTCCGACGCCCTGATGGATCTATCACATCTTCCAGAAAGGCAATGGAGAAGATTATCCATGACTTCTACTCAATTCTCTTTGATAGCCACATCCACCTGCCCACATAACAAATTCCACAAGATGGATATGTCATTCCCAACGCTCTCCCTTCTGAAATCCAACATGCCGTCTTGTCGGTAAAGAAGGGAACAGCACCAGGCCCAAAGTCAGACCCGAACACCTGAAGAATCTGCCGTCAGTACTCATCAATACACTAGCTCGGCTCTTCACACGCTACCTGTCCGAATGCAAGGTGCCCTCCCAATGGAAAACCAGCAGGACAGTTCTACTGTTCAAGAAGGGAGACATTCACAACATCGGCAACTATCGCCCCATCTGCCTGTTGTCTGTCATCTACAAGCTGTTTATATGAGTCATCCTGAACAGGATTGGCAGAACACTAGATGAAGGACAACCATGCGAGCAAGCAGGCTTCCAGAAAGGATTCAGCACAATCGACCATATCCACACAGTAACCAAGCTCATCAAGGTTTGTAGGGAGTACAATATGCCGCTCTGTCTCACGTTCATTGATTTACAGAAAGCCTTTGATTCTGTGGAGACTGAAGCAGTCATTGAAGCCCTAGCCAAACAGGGTGTTCAAACCCAATACATCAAGATCCTTTGTGAGCTGTATTACAGATTCACCACCAGGATCTCAGCATTCTACAAAGAAGTGATCATTAATGTGAAAATAGGGGTTCAACAGGGTGATACCATTTCACCAAAACTCTTCAGCGCCACCCTCGAGAACATCATGCTACAATTAGAATGGGAAGGAATGGGAGTGAAGATAGATGGTCGGCAACTACACCACCTCCGCTCGCTGATGACATCGTTCTAATAACACCAAACATTAGCCAAGTGGCACAAATGCTGGCTGACTTTGACCGAGAATGTGGAAAGATAGGTCTACAGATGAATCTAAAGAAAACTATGTTCATGAAGAATGAACTAGTTCCAGAGGCCTCATTCACTCTCAATGGACCAAACATCTCTGAATGCAGCAGTTATGTGTACCTAGGTTGAGAAATCAACATGATGAACGACCTAAAACCTGAGCTGTGCAGGAGGAAGAGAGCGGCATGGAATGCCTTCAAAGGCATCAAAGAAATAGCTAAAAAGGACAAAGAACCTCCGGCTCCAGGCACATCTCTTTGACTCCACTGTTCTCCCTGCATTAACATACGCCTCAGAGACCTGGGCCCTACGAAAGCAGGATGAGAATGCTATTTGGGTCTCCCAGAGAGGAATCAAAAGAGCTATGCTTGGAATATCATGCCTCACTCAAGTGAGAGAAGGAATCCAGAGTTCTGACCTCCGTCGCTATTCCAGAATCAGGAACGCTGTCTCGTTTGCCAAGGCATCGAAAATCAGATGGGCTGGACATGTAATGCGATTTGGAGACAACCGCTGGACTAGAGCCGTTACCGACTGGATCCCACGGGATGTCAAAAGATCACGTGGCCGCCCACCTACAAGATGGTCAGACTTCCTTGTAAAGACCCTGAAGAAACAGTTTGAGGCTCTTCATATTCCTGAATCAACCAGATTCCATTGGGCTACACTGGCACGTGATAGGGCCTAATGGAAATGTTACTGGCGCCCGCTCGAGCAAATCGATGAATAACGGGATTCAAGTGATCAAGTGATATTTATATATATATCACATATATATGGCTATATATATATATATATATATATATATATATATATATATAACCATTATATATTTTTAGAACTAAAAGAATTCATCACCAGCACACATGAAGAACAAGAAATTCTCAAGAAGATCCTTCCAACAGGAAGAAAATATGACTAACACATTTAGATCGATACAAAGCAGTGAAGAACATCAGAAACAGCAAGTAATGGGCAACTGGGTCAGGTTCATTTAATATTTAAATATCTCCGGGAAATAATGACTTACTTAAACAAATTTTACATTATAAGTAAGGTAAAAGGAATCTACAAAGAGGAAAATGCCATCTCAGGGGCAGAGATAGTGCCAAGGCGAAAGTGTTAGCCTTGCTCTGGTCAACCTCTGCCCGCTCCTCACTGTTGCACCAGCAGGAGTGATCCCTGAGCACTGAGCCAGGAGTAAGCCTTGAGCAGAATCTGGTGTGGCCCCAAACAAAAAAAAAAAAACCCTCTCAGGGTTTCTTGGGGTCGACCTGTTCTTTCAATACCGGTGGTTAACAGGGCCTTTACAACCTGCAGTCAGCTGGTCACTGGTCACAGGCCACCAACACCATCACTTCCCCCAAAGTGCAAACATATTGCTCGGCACTCTGAACCAGACATCTTCCCACGCAAGTATTTTCGCTACTCCTTAAACGGTTTCCCAGCTTGCTCTCACAGTTGGCAAAGAACCTCTGTGGAATCGCCGATTTTCTGACTTTCCCTACCGGAAGGCTGCAAGCAAGCAGGGAGGGCAGACATCACATCTAACTGTGTGGGCTCTGGGCACAGGGAAACACGGCACACTTGGGGCTCTGCTGTCCCCAGAAGGCTGTCGTCTCCCTTTGGATGTCTGCGTTATTTGAACAGAGCCGCTTACTGGACCAGAATGAAAATAAAATTGAAGTATTTATTTCATAGTTCCTGGTCTTTGCCCCAAGCCACAAAGTAACTAGATGTGGCTGTCTGTATTTTTCCTCCTTTCCCACTGGTCCCCCATTTTTAAGGGGAATCTTAGCCTTTCTTCCCCAGGAGACAACTCCTTCCCCCAAAAAAAAAAAAAACCCTGGCAAGAATGGGGAGGTGAGGTGAGGGAGCTACTTTGGAGGCGGGTGAGGTGAATGGGAGGAAGGTGAGAGTGGACTTTGATGTCTGCGATGCTTGTGGAAGGTGGCCAGGGAAAATCCACTTATACTTGCCCAGTGACTGATTATTCAGCTGGATCTCCCCAAGACAAGGCTCTTTGGCCAGGGTTGACAGCCATTGTTTCCTTTACTGCTGTTGGTGAGTGCGGGCCAAGCAAATCTGGAGTAAAGACACAAGGTTGGGGTTGGGGCAGAGGTAAGAAGCCCTGCGGCAGGAATCCTATTGCTCAGGTGTTTGTAGGCCTCTGTCAGCTCCTGACTTGGCAACCGACGGTGATAGGAAGAAAGAGGTCAGACCCATTGATGAATGGGTGCAGGAGAAGAAAAAATGGGAGGAGCATAGACACTAGGGACAGATGGAATTTTTGTGGGCTTAATAGTTTTTCAGTTCCTTGGTGGATGGTACAAAAACACCATTGTTCAATGTAAGCACCGTATTTTAAGATACTGAAGATTCATTGGGTCACCATGCTAAGTTTCCAGTGCCTACCGGCTTTCATTTATTTTTTATTTAATTTTTATTTTACCTATGGCGGGGTGTAGGAGGGAGTTGGCCACACCTCAAGGAGTGACTCCTGGCCAGGCTCAGAGAACTATGCAAAGCAAGAGCCTTAACCACTGAACCTTCTCTCCGGCCCAAGCATAAGACTGGCATCATCTTATCCAAACTGAGAAGATTGTTCCCCAAATGTGCCTCGAGAATTTTCTAAGTAGTGCAGAAAAAACCTTTTCCAGTACATACCAGCTTTGTGACTCCACTTAGTCCAGGCCCACGGGGCTCAGGAGAAATGGTTACTAGCCCCTGAGAGAACACAGATTACTTGAGGGTCAGCTCCAGAAATAACCTTTGTATCAGAAAACTCTCTTCAGGCTGGGAAAAATCTAGTAGGAAGAGGCCGACATGTGAACCCCTCTTCCTCCGTGAGGGAAGAGGGCTCGTGGCCCTTTCCTCTACCACGAGCTCCTTTCCCAACCGTATCTCAGCAGGTAACTCACCACACAGCAGAGTAAGATTGAGTAGAAAGTCCACTGAGCAAAGGTGCTGTGAAGCCAGGGTGCTCGCCAGTCTCACCAGGATCCCCCGACATGCTCTCCACGTACCACGCCAATCTCACCAGGATCCCCCGGCGTGCTTTCCACGTACCACACCAATCTCACCAGGATCCCCCGCGTGCTTTCCACGTACCACTTTTGTCCATCAGTCTATGCATTTTGGCTTCCCCTTCTGAGTCTCTCAGACTGTTGCGATTACTGGTGCCTCTGCGGTATATATTCCTGTAGAGGCCAGCTGCCCTTGCTGGACAGTGGGTTCTGGAGAGAAGGATTTCTCAAAGTGTAATGTTTGTTCTTCTCTGACCAGAGAACAGCATTCAGATGAGCCCAAATTTTATGCTAGTCCCAGCTGTTGGTTGGAGGCTGAAATCATACAAAGTGTTGAAGGCTTGCGGAGATGCTGACGGCCACACAGAAGCCTGGCGGGATGCTGGGAGCACAAACACTGTTGCAGAGAAGGGCTTGGTTGGTTGCCAGAGAAAGGGCACCTTCATTTTCCCAAACGATGAAAGCCAGAGAGAGTAAGCAAAGCACTCTGAGACACACAGTAAGTTAATGCTGACATTGGCACTGAAACATTGATTTAGGACACAGTGGAATATTCCAGAAAGATCCTTCTGTCCATGCGTCCATCTGTCCCACAAACCTCTCTTAAGGGTCTTCTGTGCTATTGCCTGTGCTTGCCAGTTGATGATGTCACTGTCTCCCCATTTCCTGCATTTGAAGAGCTTCAAGAGAGCATCTGGAGCAATAGCTCTCATAGGACAGTAATAGAGACAAAAAGAACCTGGGCAAGCACTGACAGGAAAGGGGTTAAAGTCCCACAGGAGGCGTTGTGGTGGATCCATGAGTTTTCTTGGTGGCTAACTGGGAGAGTCACCATAACTGAGGGAAATAGCGCACCTACCTGAGGGATTACGCAGAAATAAGAGAAGTTCTCTACCTCATGAATCTTTACGAAGGAAGCAGAAACACTGGCTCTCTCAGGAAACCAGCTAGGGAATGGGTTTCCCGAGGCCACTGCCTCTGCTGAGGTCTTCACAGAAATGTGCTCAGTCTGGAATCATCACCTCAACACAAGCAAAAATAGACACTTGTATCACTTCACTTGTCTTCCCATTGTTCATCAATTTGCTCCAGCGGGCACTAGTAACATCTCCATATGTCCTGTCACATACTAGTGTAGCCCAAGGGCATCTGCTCACTCAGGAACACCAAGAGCCTCAAACCATTCCTTCAGGTCATGGGAAAAATAGGCAACACAAGCAAAAATAGTCCTGTCTTGTTTCACTTCGGTTTGATCTTCTAAGGGATTTTTGGCAATCAGAAGGTGGCAGGGTCATGGTGGGTGGGGGTCGTCCAATGAAGGGAAGCACTTTCTCAACATTTTCATCTGTGGAGGAAGCTTCCTTGGGGCTCAAAACCATTTCTAACTTAGATCTGGAGTCACATGGAGACTTGCTTAGAATGAGGGAAGGGGGGCCAAGAGGAATGTCTCTCGGCCAAGAAACAAGCTGTGGAAAGTGAGCCTCGGAACGAGCACTGCTTGCCCCATCCGTCGCAGAATCAGGGAGTCCATCCAGGCTTTGGACAGAGTCCATCCCTCTATCTCAAAGGCTCAGGCTCCTTCCACGGGGTCTAAAGATTGTCATCAGAGAGAAAGACAGAAACACTCTCCCTGTGGTAGGAGGTAACAGAATGGAAGGCACCTCCCCACTCTGAGGAAGTGCTCCTGAGTCTCACTACGGAGGCTGTGGCAGGAAGCCAAGGTCCAGTTCCAGGCAAGTCTCCTGTCCGTGGGAAACAGCGCCTGCATTTCCTTTCTCGTCCGCCTCTATCTGCCTAGACATGCTTCAGTTTTTTCCCCGGAAGATTAGCTTCAGGTCAGCCGGAGAGAAGAGTTTTGCTTAACTCGAGATTTGGCATAGGCAGACTGAGTGGAATCAATTTTGAAAGATCTAAAGTGTGAGGTTTGGAATGGCCAGCCAAAGTGAATGAATTTATTTTTCCCCATAAAGTCGGTATTTTTGCCTGCTCAAAAAATGATACTGCCTGTATTTCTTGATGCCTAAGCTTATTTGATGTCCACAAAGAATGACAAAGTTCCCAAGTTTAAAGACATACATCCATACTGTGAGGGCTCACATGGCGGGCCACAGTGCCCAAGGAGAGGGAGACCAACAATTCTCTGATGTTTTTGGTGAAGGAAAACTCCTTTAGAGAGATTAGAAACTTCGATGGGTGGATTTTCACATGCTGTGGAAAGAAAGGAACCCCTCAACCACTTGAAGGTAGGATAGAACAATGGGCTGAGCTTCCCTGGGCAGGATGGAATGAAGTCACAGGATTCCTTTAGACAAAGGGCAGATAGAGGCTCTTTCCGGTCTTAGTCCACGAGCCCGGTCTCCAGAGTTTGGACATCTTGGGCCAGAGCAATAGTACAGTAGGTAGAGAGTTTGCCTTGCATACAGCTGACCTGGGTTTGATCCCCAGCACCCCAGATTGTTTCCAACCCCCTCCAAGAGTGATCCCTGACCAGAGGCAGAAGTAAGCCCTGAACACCAGGGGTGGGGCCCTCCCAAATAGAAAAACAAAGAACAAAATAGAATTTGGTCTTACTGAGTTGAGAGAGATAGAGAGAGAAGACAAAAGGGAAGTGTGGTGGGGGAGAGAGATGTAGGGATGGGGCAGGGAGGACAGGGAGGGAGTGTGTGAGAGAGAGCAACATCCTTTGGTTCAGTGTCTCTGGTAACCTCTCTTCACACACAGATACACTGACACACACAAACACACACACACATACACACATCACTCTACATGCCTTACTCTGTCATTAGCAAGAGGTCAGGTTTTGTCTGTGAGTGAAACCACAGAAGCCCTTGAGAGCCCCATCGCCTTTTCCTACACCTACATTCAGAATCCATGGACTCGGTGGAACCATGGGGCAGTCCAACCTCCCACGAGAGACAGACCAGCTCTGGGACTCAAGCCCATCTGACCCCCAAATGTGCTCGGTTCCCAAAGCCACTGCAAGGAACAAGGCCCCCAGGAGACCAACAAAGCAGCTAAATATGTGGATCATCTCCCAAGACGGGCCACTGATCCCACCCAGGCTGCACCCCACTTGCCCTCTCTCCGCCTCTGTCTGCCCCTTGGGTGGGGTGTGCGCCAGGATGCTGGACGTGCCCTGGAGGGAGAGAAGAGGCCGGGCAGCCCAGGAGAACCAACAGGCTTCCTCATGACTTCACCACTGACTGTTTCTCTCTGTTGAAATATTTTAGAAATGATCCCGGACAGATTTCTGGAACACCCAGGGCTGAGGAGATTTGTTTAAATGAAGGACATTCCCAGGGAGCAAGCCTGGATACTGACTTAGGATATGTGATCTGGGAGGAAGATTCCAGCTCTGAGATCTTGCTGAGGGTGGACATGAGCACAGGCTGGTCACTTACGTTTCTCCCTGGATCTCCCCACTTCCATAAGGATGAAAGAAGATCAGGAGTGATGGTCTTGTTCTCCTGACTTCCTTTCTCTGGCCATGCTCTGGCCATGCACTGAGCAAACCAATACTTTACTACCAACATGGCAGGGGAAAATTTCTTTGCTTGGGAACTAATCTCGACCCTTGAAACTAATCAACCCAGAGTGCCTGAGGGTGAATGAAAATTTGGACGGTTCATCTAACCCAAGACCACCATTTGTCTGCTCCATTGTCCATTAGCCTACACGATCCCACTGACCAAAGGATGCCCCCCACTTGCTTGCCATCGTGCTAACGTGTTTTTTTCCCCAGCATCCCCCAGATTTTCCATGGCTATGTTTGTATCCCATCTGTATCTCTCCAACTCTGATTCTGTTTTGTTTTGATTTCTCCCTTTGTATAGCCTTTAAGTAGTCCCTGATGGTGTGTGTGTGATTTCATATCATGAGAATGGTGTGGCCGAAGCAATGAGGCATTAGGGTGTATCATAAATCAACCACAGTTGGGGGAAAATGATGACAACTGTGATTTATAGACCATTTTCAGCTCTGATTTCCATACAGCTATTCTCTGATTCATGATTATTCCTTAGAGGAGTGAAAAGTAAAAAAAAAAACTAGTGTGGGTGGTAGTTTCCCGCCCCAGAAATTCATGAACGTCATCATCTCCATATAGGAAAGCAGGTACTTATGCTTTCCAGTGGATGACTATCAACCCTGGCAACTGGGAAAATATCAGAGATGGAAGAAAGGAGTCAACCAAAGGTTATTTCCTTTGACTTGGGTAAAACAAGATTCTTTTCACATTTGCATATTGATCAAGAGATCAAGAAAATTGTCAATAACTGGTGGCCTCATAAATGCTTAGAGGGTAATTTAACCTATCAACATATGAATTAAATATACAAAGATTTACAATCAACTTTTTTTTAGACAGAGCATAAGCAGGGCCCGTGACTAGTTTTACCAACAACACATTATTATTATTATTCCTGTTATTATTATTCCTATTAGTTTCACAACTATGAGCTTGGGACCGTTAGTGCCAGTGAGGGTGCACCATAGTACTTATCTCTTAGACTTGGACCATTGTAGGAAAGAAGGGGCGCTTTATTCCTATCAAGCAGGAGCAAACCCTGGTGACATTCTGAGAGCCCCATTGCATGTCCTAGTGACCACCAAGTGGTCTGTCTTGTCCTCGATCCTTAGAAAGTGGGACAAGCACATCACGGGTCACTAAGCACTTTCATCTCTTCTAGGGATGAAGAATGTGTTTGCCTGGAACGAATGTCATATTGATATTGGAAATAAACTCACCAGTTGCCTGGTATAATGTAAGTGTACACACACTTGTATCCATAGTTTATCACTTGTATCACTTGTCTTCCTATTGTTCGTCAATTTGCTCGAGTGGGCACGAGTAACATCTCCATATGTCCTGTCACATGCTAGTGTAGCCCAAGGGCAACTGCTCGCTCAGGAACATGAAGAGCCTCAAACCATTCCTTCAGGTCATGGGAATGAGGTCAATAATTGTTACTGGTTTTTTGGAATATCAAATACCACATGGGTAGCTTGCCAGGCTCTGCTATGCGGGTGGGATACTCTTGTAGTAGCCTCTCATCTTGTGCATGTATTGATGAACCTCAATGGGGAAAGACCAGCTCTTCTGCTGAGCGGAGCTCTGACGAGCTGTGGAGTGAGGGAGGTTGAAAATGGTGACCCTCATGGTGTGGGGGTTCCTCTGGCTTCTTGCAAGCCTCTGCTGGGATGGTGGGCCAGGGCTAGAACCCGCCTTCCCTCCTGGGCACCTCATGATCATCTGGGCACAGGGGAGAGCTGGTAGCAGCTCTACCCCCATGACTCTGAGTCTGAGGCATACCTGGGCTTGAAATAGACAGCTGTAGGGTGGGACTCTGATGAGCAGGACTATGATCAGCTCTTCTGCTGGGTGGAGCTCTGACGAGCTGTGGAGTCCGGAGGTTGAAAATGGCGGCCCTCATGGTGTGGGGGGTTTCTCTGGATTCTTGTGAGGCTCTGCTGGGATGGCAGGCCAGGACTAGAACCTGCCTTCCCTCCTGGGAAAGTGTATCCATATTTAAATGTTAAATATTAAAAATCCAAACTATCTTGGTTAAGATCAGTGATCTTCAGCCACTGGTTTATAGAGCAATGAAAAAATGCTGGAGACCATTGATCTACTATCACTACTAGTCCACAGACATGTGCGTGCCCATGGACCATATGCTGGACGGGTGCTTGTCCATGGGCTGTGTGCTGGACAGACACCCATCCATGGCAGTTTACAGGTTGAAGATGCTGATTTACATGACCACCATCTTATAAATCTGGGGCTCAGGAGACACTTGCAATTGTTTTGCTCTTTTCTTAGCCTCTCTTTTTTTGCTTTCCAACTGGAGGATTCCCAGGTCCAGACGACAGCCAGGAGACAAGAGCAATGAAGCATGTTCCTGCAGCTTGAGGGAAAGTCCCTCAGAAGGTGGAGCCCCACTTCAAGCCAGGCTGAAAATCCAAATCCTTCCCTTTAAACAAGTTTAATACAACAGGTGTCTAAATACATCCCTGACTGAAATGTTAGACTAGCAATCCACCATGATAAGGGGGAAACACAGTGTTAGACAAGTGCAGTAGGACATTTGGGGTCGGGGAGCTCAAAAGAGGGGGACTTTGGCATTTTCTGGGTTCCTGCTTTCCCTGACAGTCCCCCATAGGTGACTTCCGGACTCCTTCCACTGGTGCTCAGAGGCAGACAGAAAAGGCAGAGTGTCCGTGTGGCTTTTATCTCAGACTCTTCGGGAGCCACAGAAGCCTTCACTGGAACACAGGCGCTCTGGGTGTTTGGTGCTGTTCTCCTTCCACCTGGCAGGCCAGGCCCCTGCTCTGCCTCTCCAGGTGCGGGTAGCAGCTGTTTACCTGGTTTGGTTCGTGTCCTACTGGCTGCCATGTAAGTTGGTACCTCCCCAGCACGTGGTCCCAGAAGACTCTGGATGTCGATGGTAGGCTGGAGTGAGGTGGAGTAGCGGTGTGGGTGCTCAGACTCGGAGGAGCCGCTTCTTTCCCAGCTCCACAGAGCCTGAGCTGTCTGGAACGGGGAAACATCACAGCCGGGGTGGCATCAACCTGCCCAGTTTGGAGCTCTGGGAAGCAGCTGCCTCATCCCCAGCCCAGCTGGGCCTCCGTCCCATCTGCCTTCTGCCATCTCAGCACACCCCAGAACATCACAATATTCTGATTCTAGCTCTGCAGCGTAAGTGAGAAAGTGAGTCACTAAAAATCAAACCTAAGAACCAAAACTAAAGTCCCCCTTCCATCCATCTACCTTATGAGTCTTTCCATAGGCTTAGTTGTCCACTTGTCCACTCACCCACTATCCATTCACATCCCTCATTCATTCATCCACCCGCCCACCCATCCATCCCTCATCCACCCACCCACCCACCTACCCATCCCACTAATCTGTGGCAGGTTCCTTCAGCCATCTCTCATCTATCTGTCTGTCTGCCTGTCACTCTGTTGGACATTTATTTCAAATGATCTAAGTAATGCCTCTGATTGAAACTGAGAGTGCCGCACAGCTCACATTCCCGATGTGTCAGGAACTCGGACTCAGCCCCATGGGACCCTTTGCGCCATGGTCTCTTCCACGCCTGCAGCCTTCAGGGCTGGGCCAGAGTCGGGGTGCTGTGATCCAGATGTTCAGGCAGGGAAGGCTGGCTTCTGTCGTCAGGTGCACAATTCAGTGGTGCAGGCTGAAGGGGGACGAGGGGGCTTTCCACTCCCCACCTGGCCCTGATGGCCAGAGGTCTCCCTCCAGCCCTATCACAGGTCCTCACGCTGCAGATGCAACAGGGTGGCTTCAGCTGAGACAGGGAGAGAGGGAGAAGGCAGGTAGATAGCACAGCCCTGTATGAGCTGGGCTAGCCTATGGTCACCATTGCCTTGACCAAAGGGCAGGTGAAGATCTGCAGGTGGGCAGCCCTGTTCAGCCAGGTCCACCTACTCTAACCACAGTGTGCTGCAACCATTTCCCTGTAGCAGGGAAAGCCGTTCTGTCCCTGCCAGTCCCCAGCGCACCCCTCCATCACAGCCACCATGCTGCCGTACTCACTCTGGAAGCCCCACCCACCCTGGCTCCTTCCCAACCTTCCTTCCTTCCTTCCTTCCTTCCTTCCTTCCTTCCTTCCTTCCTTCCTTCCTTCCTTCCTTCCTTCCTTCCTTCCTTCCTTCCTTCCTTCCTTCCTTCCTTCCTTCCTTCCTTCCTTCCTTCCTTCCTTCCTTCCTTCCTTCCTTCCTTCCTTCCTTCCTTCCTTCCTTCCTTCCTTCCTTCCTTCCTTCCTTCCTTCCTGCCTGCCTTCCTGCCTTCTTTCCTTCCTTTCTTCCTTTCTTCTTGCCTTCCTTCCTTCCTTCCTTCCTTCCCCCTTCCTTTCTTCATTCCTTCCTCTCTCCTTCCCTCCTTTCCTTTCCCCTCCCTCCCTTCCTTCGTTCCCTCCTTCCCTCCCTCCCTCCCTCCCTCCCTCCCTCTCTACCTCCCTTCCTTCCTTCCTTCCTTCCTTCCTTCCTTCCTTCCTTCCTTCCTTCCTTCCTTCCTTCCTTCCTTCCTTCCTTCCTTCCTTCCTTCCTTCCTTCCTTCCTTCCTTCCTTCCTTCCTTCCTTCCTTCCTTCCTTCCTTCCTTCCTTCCTTCCTTCCTTCCTTCCTTCCTTCCTTCCTTTCATTTTCTCCCTACCCCAGGCTCTCAGACCAGTCCAGACCCACTGAAAACAAACTGAAGGGCCTTCTGCTTCTTAGGTATCTGACTCTGCTCCAAGATGGGAAAGGTTCTGCCCCTCCCACACCCAGCTCCTCTCTGACACCACATCAGGAGGCTGCAATGCCTTTAGCTGAGCTCTGTCCTCCGTCTGGTCACTGAGTCTCTCTTTGCCTGGTGCCTGCTTGCATTTCTGGTGTTGCCTCTTGCCGTGAGAACACATGGGGATGTGGGATCCATCATCACATCCGCTGATTCCATTGAAAAATAAATAGTGGAGAAATATCCTGGCCTCAGTGCTGCTTTTGCAGTTTTTCTTTAAACAAAAAAGTAAACTTTCTTCTTCAAGTGGAAAAAAAATGTTTCCAGTTAATAAGGAATTTTGAATGAGACCTCGACTGTGTGCGCATTCAAGTCCCCAAACCCTGAACGGCCAATGAACAGCTGTCCACAGATCTGAAACCCACAAAAGAGATATTCCACATCTGTGGCCAAATAATGACGCTATGTCAGAAACAAAAGTCCATAAAACCAGAACCATCTAGATTCTAGTCATTGGGAATAAAACAATAAAAACAACCCAGAATATGCATTCATCCTCAATTACTCAGGTTCAATCAGAGGCATTACTTAGATATTTGAAATAAATGCCCAACAGAGTGACAGACAGACAGACAGACAGACGGGAAATGGCTGAAGGAACCTGCAACAGATTAGTGGGATGGGTAGATGGGTGAGTGGGTGGATGAGGGATGGACGGGTGGGTGGGTGGATGAATGAATGAGGGATGTGAATGGATAGTGGGTGAGTGGACAAGTAGACAAATAAGCCTATGGAAAGACTCATAAGGTAGATGGATGGAAGGGGGTGATTAGCAGATAGATAAGTAATGGGATGAGTCAGCTGTGGGTGCACAGATAACTGAGAATCAGCCTTACATGAAGAATCACCTTTCCCTGCTCCATTACTACCAGGATTATGAAACTGGCTTTGACATGACAGACAGTTCAAAGTTAGATGGAAGGTTTTCTCAACGTTATATGGAAGGTTTTCTCAACATTAGATGGACGGTGTTGCCCATTCTCTTAATGTGCATGAGAAGACAAACTCTCAGGAGACAGCTGCAGCCCTCCTGGGGCCATGTCCAGCCTGAGCAGGACGAGGGACAGCCCACTGCCCATCAGCCATGCTCTAGCCACTGGCCTGCTCTGGCAGTAGGCATGGAGCTCTTTCCTCCATAAGGGGTCAGGAGGGAGGTCCTAATAGCAGTCACCCCAGTTCTTCCAGGTGCAAGGGCTGTCCTCTGCATCACACGGAAAAGCAGGAAGGAGAGAGAGGAGCACGGAGTGTCTCAGCCACCATACTGTGTACCAGTTTAACCCTAAAGAGATACAGGGAGACTGTTTCTGAAGAAACTTTCCACTCCTGCGCCTTTTGTGAGCAGCGCTGTGAAATGTTTTGTTACATACCGCGATTCTCAGCCTAAGGAGCCAACAGGTGTGGAAACCAGAGACTATGTCCCACTGACGGAGAGTTCAAAATACCTGGGTGCCCTGTGCTGAGGGTTCCTCTTCGGCAACATTTACTCTCTGCTGCTTGTGATTCGTCGCCTGTTTGCATTGGTCCGCGGGGATCAGGTGGTCCACTGCCAGCTGGTGCGGTGGCGAAGCTCATGATGGCTGCAGTGTTAACAGTAGTTGAGTCCTTTGTCATTCTGCCTCCGATGCCACACCTAGAACACAAGGAGGGCGCTAGGCTTCAGAGTGGCAGCAACGCACAGGAGACCCGGTTTCCAGAATTCACTGAATCTTGATAATTCCCAGAGGGTTGGGGGTCACTGCTCCCAGAGTTGGAATCAGGCCTTACAAATCACGTGGTCAGAACCCCTGTCCATCGGACCCAGTGCCTGCCCTTCTGCATCCCAGGAGGCTCATTGTCCTGCCACCAGGGATTTCCTCAGGGATCTTGAATCATGTTCCCTTTCTTCTCTTAAAAACGTTCTTGAGACAAAGAACTCTGTGCTGGCGAGCCATGTGGCCAAGCAGGGAGAAGCAGAGAATAACCCAACCCTGTTTGGTTAATGAAGAACACTTGTTCAAGCAGAGCCGCTCTCTGGGGCAAATGAAACTTTATTTTTCCCCTTAATTATCTGAAGTCCATGTTGGGGTAATCCAAACCTCCCCACAGAGAGGATGCAGTCTGCATAACCTCGTTTCTTTCCCTTTCCCAATGGCAGGACACTGGAGGCCCTGGCAGTGACCCTCCTGGAGGGAAAGGAAACGCAAGGGAAGCTTAGGCTGCGTGAATGCCTTCGGCTAGGCCAAGAGACCTCATCTCTCAGTGCCTGCAACAGCCAAGGCAGAGCCGGACTGTGGCACTGAACTTGTTCCCTGGAACATGCCCTTTCCTGAGGCCTTCCAAGGAAGCCTGCTCTGCAGAAGAGCCCAGAGCAGCCTTCTGGAAGGCAGGAGTGATGTGCTAAAGGAGGGATCTCTCCGTGCCTGGTTGCAGCAAGGGGAGTCCAGGAGAAGTCACTTCCTTGAGATGAGCAATAGCCTTGGCCTTCCCAATGTCTTGGCTTTCCCATTGGCCTGTGGGTTTCCTCGGTCGTGTGAGGCACTGCAACTCCTGAGTGGCGTGAGTCTCCGAGGGCTACCTTCCTACCTTCCTTCCTATTACAAACCAGGGGCCTTGAGCTACGGAGATGCAGCCTCTTCCAGTTCAGAGGCAACTTGAGCACAGAGAGAAGCCAGCAGCTCTTGGCTTGCGGCAGCCTCTCCCCATTCCCTGCTCCATCAGCACATGGTCTTCCACCCAAGTCTGAACATGGCGTTCCCTTTGCATGTGCCTGGTCCTACAGCTCTCCTAGGGACGTGAGGCACAGTGAACTTGGCTGGGCTCTCCTGCAAGTCACCATAGCTTCTACAGTAAAGTCGGCTGCAGAGATCTTGCCAAATAAGATACCAGGCATGGTCCCTAAGAAGCAAAGCTTAGCGCTAGAGGGAGGATGGTTCAACCCAGAACCGTTCTTAATGCTGAGACACATGGTTTTGAGAGTCCTCCTGTGATCCCACATCTTGGTGGGGTAGCAAAGCCTGATTGATCTCACTGGCAGGCACTTGCCTCTCTTTGCTTCCTTAAATAGATCTTTCTAGTTTAGGGCCTTTGCTCCCCAAGTCTGGAGCACACATCCCAGGACCTCATGGCAGATCTCTTGCCCTTCAGTCTCAGAGGAAACCCCCGCCCTGGGTGTGTGGATGTGCGCCCGCCTCTGAGTGTTCTCAGAACACTCAGCCCGTGTATCACCATCTGTGCCTTGGTTGTATCACCTCACTGGAGTGTAGACTTTGTGAGGACAGTTTTCATCTTCTTACACTGTACAGACCAGCACAGACATGGAATAAAGCCGAATTCAGTAAGTATCCATTGGATAAATGTGGGTAAAGTGGCCCTTGTCTGGGGCTGCTGGGGTCCATTCAGGGCCTCCCCCATTGTTCCTGGTGCCCCATCGACGTGATACTTGGCCCCTCTGAGAGACTGTAGCATAGGATGTGGCTCTGACTCCACCAGTATTTGCTTCTCATCCACTGATCCCAGTGTGATTCAGTCCTTTCTCATCCATTGATCACAACGTGATTTATTTTTTAATATACACAGATCACAGGAGTGAGGTGCTTCCAAGACTGAGTATGGGACAATGTTCCTTTCGTGGGGTACATGATAAAGTAGGGAAAAGGTCAAGAAAACACAGAGCATGCTTTTGGCTCCTGGGAGGTGTTAGGTAAGTAGCATGTTGCTCTGATCTGTGAGTTAGAGTCACTGAAGAAACCCATAGATGTGGTGGAAAGATGGTCAGAGAGAACCAGTGCCTCAGCCTCCCTTTACACAATGGTGTCCCTGTGGCTCCCGTGACCCAGCCTCCCCCAGCAGCTGGAGAGAACATCAGGCAAGCGAGACAGGAAGGTGAGGGGCTGCTATTCAAGTGAAGCCTCATCTGGTCCCATTCAATTACTGAACGCTGACCCCGACAAGCTAAAGGGACCAACTCTTTCAAAGGCGATTGCTGGGTTTCAGGAAAGGCTGGAGAGCAGAGGCTGTGCCATCCAGTGTGAAGAGCATGCTGCGAGGCCACATGAATGGATATGAACACAGTGTGAACACAGCCAGTGTGAACCGCATGCTGCGAGGCCACATGAATGGATATAAACACAGTGTGAACACAGCCAGTGTGAACTGCATATTGCGAGGCCACATGAATGGATATGAACACAGTGTGAACACAGCCAGTGTGAACCGCATGCTGTGAGGCCACATGAATGGATATGAACACAGTGTGAACACAGCCAGTATGAACTGCATGCTGTGAGGCCACATGAATGGATATGAACAGTATAAACTACATGCTGCGAGGCCACATGAATGGATATGAACACAGTTCCCACCATCTACATGCAACATAGGAAACCAAGAACCAAATTTAAGGTGGATGTTCATTTTAATGCTGAATACCCACAAGGTGTCATTGCCTTTACTGGTAAACTGTGAATGCAGGTCAACCCTTCTCTGTGACTGTGTTTCCCAAATGGACAGAAGGCTGAGACAGGCGGAGTCCTGTCCCGTTTTGCAGAGGCAGAGAGTGGGTCCCCATAGTCTGTTGAATTTCCCAGGGACGAGCAGCAGCGAAGCCGGGCAGGGGTGGGCCTAGCACTGCCCACATTCCTTCTGCTCCCAATGCTCAGGCTCCCTCTCCAGTGCCAACATTCCTGGGTGGGGAACTCTTGCACCCCCAACACACCAAAGTTCTAACTGGCTTGCTCATTACCAAATGGCCTGCGTGCATGTTTTCATGTGCACGCCGGCTCATTGCTTCATAGGTGGCAAGGACTCTTAAGTCTGCTGGCTCTGAAATGGCCTCGTAGGACTCCCTACCACCCAGAGCATGGCAATGAGAGGGGCCAGAGAGATAGTCCAGTGGGTAGGGCACTTGCCTTGCATGAGGCCGACACACTTCGGGACACAGCCCAACCACCCAGAGCATGGCAATGAGAGGGGCCAGAGAGATAGTCCAGTGGGTAGGGCACTTGCCTTGCATGAGGCCGACACACTCGGGACACAGCCCAAGTCCTGCCAGGTGTGATCCCTGAGCACCACAAGGTATGGCCCCCAAACAAAACAAGCCAAAGCAAGAGGAGCAAGAGTTGGGGAAAGATTACCAGAGCGATGGAGCGCCAAGCCTGGAAGTCAGAGAGGCTTGTGAGAAATACATATGCCCTCACGCACTCACATACATGCACACAGAAGTGTATGTACAGGGATACATACACACGTACATACAGACACACTGTAGTCCCACATTACTTGGTGTAATACGTGCAGGTCACAACACATCAGTCCTAGCACTAAAGTACCTTTGAAGGACTTATCACACTGAGAGAAAGTGGAGGAGAAGAAACATTTGTGCAGTGTAGCCTGCACACAGGTACACCCGGCAGAGCAGAAACCAGCTTTCCCCGTTGAACCCCCTGCACTCCATGGACCACGAGAGCAACTTCGGACCTGAGTCCACCATCCCGATGGAGCCTCGGAGGAGGCCAGAGAAACTCCCACACCTTGCTGGCAGCGATCTGTGTCACAATCCACACTCTGCAGCTGGTAAGATCTCCCCCCAGCATATTAATCCACTCTCCAGCCCACAGATTAATCCAGTCTCCAGCCCAGCTTGTCAGAAACCCAGCCTACAAGGACCCGCCCTGCAGAGACCCGCCCTTCAGAGGAGAGTATTTCAAACCCAGGAATGCTTGAGCCTCAGACACAGGTACACCCGGCAGAGCAGAAACCAGCTTTCCCGTTGCGGCGTGGCCGCTGCTGCAGGCGATTACCTCCAAACTACCACAAATATTCTACCCACCCCTCTGAGAGAGCCCCACAAAGCAATGAGAATATAGTGCCCGCATGGCAGAGCCTGGCAAGCTGTCCGATGCGTGTTCGATATGCCAAACCCAGTAACAAAAATGTTTATTTTCCTGACCCCGAAAGAGCCCTTAATACGGCAGCAGTAAGAAAGGAAAACAAGCAGTGCCTGATAAAATTTCACGGCTGTCCTAGGCTGCCAAAACGAAGAAGGACTAAAATGACTGTCTGTACTTTCAATGCACGTACACTGGCAACGGAAGCATATATTGAGGATCTGATGCTTCAAGCAAGAAAGATCAAGTACGACATCATTGGTCTGACTGAGACGAGGGAGGCGTCAGTCGCATCATGCTGTATTTGACACCGGAGAAGAATTGTTCCTTGGAACATGTGATGAAAGAGGCGTCGGTGGCGTTGGTGTCCTTGTCAACACGAACATGGCTGTCAACATTGATTCATTTGAATGCCTAACAAACCGAATAGGACGATTACACTTGAGGAGATATGGCCCACTGCCAGCAATTTCTATCTTCATTGTCTATGCACCAACATCCACATACAAAGAAGATGAAATTGAGAAATTCTACATGGAATTGGAGGAGTTCTATAAAAAAAGATCACACCTTCTACAAGATCATAGTCGGTGATTTTAATGCCAAGATAGGACCCAGAAGATCGGCTGAAGAACTCCACATCGGGACCCATGGCCTAGAATGGAACGAACAGGGTGAGAGACTATCTGAGTTCATCATGTCCACCAAGACTATTCATGGGAACTCACAGTTTCAGAAGGCTGAAGCGAAACGTTGGACATGGGAATCTCCTGGTGGACAGTTCCACAATGAAATCGACCACATCATCTTCAATCGACGGTTTTGTCTGACTGATGTTGCTGTCGTCCCCAAATTCCAGACAGGATCGGACCACCGTCTCCTTCGTGCAAAATTCTACTTCCCGTAGCGGGGAGAAAAGGCTGCAAAGTTTAAGAAGAGAACTCCCAGAACGACCACCAACTGGGAACTCTTTAGCACCATTGCGGCAACATGGGAAGATACCATCATTGATGACATCGATGAAGAATACAACCGACTGGTTCAGCACCTCCATGATTGTGCGAAGAATGCCGAGAGAGAAAAAACACAAAAAGGACGCTTGTCTTCAGAAACTCTCGAGCTCATTCGCCAACGTGGCAAGGCGCGAGCCTCAGGAGACCAAATGCTAACGTCCAAGCTTGCTAAACAGTGCAGAGAAGCGATAAAAGCAGACCTCAAAGACAGAAGAGCAGAAATACTGGAAGATGCAGCAGAAGCCGGGAAAAGTATTCGCACTGCCCGCCTGTCCTTCGCCAACTATAAGACCAAGATGACTGCCCTCCGACGCCTGATGGATCTATCACATCTTCCAGAAAGGCAATGGAGAAGATTATCCAGGACTTCTACTCAAATCTTTTTGATAGCCACATCCACCTGCCCACATACCAAATTCCACAGGATGGATACGTCATTCCCAACGTTCTCCCTTCTGAAATAAGACATGCCATCTCATCGGTAAAGAAGGGAACAGCACCAGGCCCAGACAAAGTCAGACCCGAACATCTGAAGAATCTGCCATCGGTGCTCATCAATACACTAGCTCGGCTCTTCACACGCTACCTGTCCGAATGCAAGGTGCCCTCCCAATGGAAAACCAGCAGGACAGTTCTACTGTTCAAGAAGGGAGACATTCATGACATCGGCAACTATCGCCCCATCTGCCTGTTGTCTGTCATCTACAAGCTGTTTACACGAGTCATCCTGAACAGGATTAGCAGAACACTAGATGAAGGTCAACCATGCGAGCAAGCAGGTTTCCGGAAAGGATTCAGCACAATCGACCATATCCACACAGTAACCAAGCTCATTGAGGTTTGTAGGGAGTACAAGATGCCGCTCTGTCTCACGTTCATTGATTTACAGAAAGCCTTTGATTCTGTGGAGACTGAAGCAGTCATCGAAGCCCTAGTCAAACAGGGTGTTCAAACCCAATACATCAAGATCCTTCGTGAGCTGTATTATGGATTCACCACCAGGATCTCACCATTCTACAAAGAAGTGATCATTGATGTCAAAAGAGGGGTTCGACAGGGTGATACCATCTCACCAAAACTCTTCAGTGCCACCCTCGAGAACATCATGAGACAATTAGAATGGGAAGGAATGGGAGTGAAGATAGATGGTCGGCAACTACACCACCTCCGCTTCGCTGATGACATCGTTCTAATAACACCAAACATTAGCCAAGCGGCACAAATGCTGGCTGACTTTGACCGAGAATGTGGAAAGGTAGGTCTACAGCTGAATCTGAAGAAAACTATGTTCATGAGAAATGAACTAGTTCCAGAGGCCCCATTCTCTCTCAATGGAACAAACATCTCTGAATGCAGCAGTTATGTGTACCTAGGTCGAGAAGTCAACATGATGAATGACCTAAAACCTGAGCTGCGCAGGAGGAAGAGAGAGCGGCATGGAATGCCTTCAAAGGCATCGAAGAAATAGCTAAAAAGGACAAAGAACCTCCGGCTCCGGGCACATCTCTTCGACTCCACCGTTCTCCCTGCATTAACATACGCCTCAGAGACCTGGGCCCTACGAAAGCAGGATGAGAATGCTATTCGGGTCTCCCAGAGAGGCATCGAAAGAGCTATGCTTGGAATATCACGTCTCACTCAAGTGAGAGAAGGAATCCGGAGTTCTGACCTCCGTCGCTATTCCAGAATCAGGGACGCTGTCTCGTTTGCCAAGGCATCGAAAATCAGATGGGCTGGACATGTAATGCGATTTGGAGACGACCGCTGGACTAGAGCCGTTACCGACTGGATCCCACGGGATGTCAAAAGATCACGTGGCCGCCCACCTACAAGATGGTCAGACTTCCTTGTTAAGACCCTGAAGGAACAGTTTGAGGCTCTTCATATTCCTGAATCAACCAGATGCCATTGGGCTACATTGGCACGTGATAGGGTCCAATGGAAATGTTACTGGCGCCCGCTCGAGCAAATCGATGAGTAACGGGATTCAAGTGATCAAGTGATCAAGTGAGCCTGGGTGGCCACAGGGGTGCCGAGGGCTGGGAATTGGTGTGACTTAGGGACCAGAGACTGGGATGAGCATAAGGGAAGCAGGGGGAAAGTCACAAGGTTCTGCTAGATCCTCTAGACACCACTGGGAGATGGTTGCCTGGGCCAAGAGTACGGTGAGAATTGAGATTCTGGGTGAGGTTATTGATATATGGGGCGCATCTGTGTCTGCCTCCGGGAGAAGCTGCCCGGCAAGCAGCAGGGCTGTCTACAGGACTCTTGGGTTCCCTGGGCCACCCGACCCGTGCAGGCAGACGAGGAGTAGCACGTGCATTTGAATCATTTGCACACTGACTTGAACCCAAGAGGAGAACAGAATAACTCAGGACTGGCTGTGACTATTTCAGCACTAATATATTTGTATGTGGGTGTTCCTTGTTGAGGCTTCAGCGCTCTTCTCTTCACCCACTCCTCGTGGTGGGGACCTGCGCTGTTTCCTGTGATGCCATGGGAGTGGCGGTGGATCCTTCCAGACACTCTCAGTGTCCCCTCTCACTGCCAGGACTCTGGGGGGGCTCCGTGGATGGTGGTCTCCTCTTTCCCCTTCAAGGATGTTACTTTCCTCTTTGGTGCTCCTGTGTGACTTGCGTGGGGCCTCTAGTGTTGATTCAGAGACTTGTTCTTTGGCATGAACTTCCTGTTACTTTTGTATTGGGAATGTGTTGATTCTGTGTCTGCTGTTATTTTTTGTGAGTTTGAGGGGTATGTTGAGTGGACTATTGGCCTAATGTGGTTGGTGGAGTGTCCTTGCAGTGTCCACATAAGAGGCCAAGATGTGTGTCCAATGCAATATGACAGGAAAGGTTAGCGATGCAGCCACTGTCTGGGAAGCTGCGTCCCCCACTGAGGATCTACCTGGGTGGGGAGGAAGGAGGAGAGCAGATGGCAGTCCTGAGGTCACAGTCTAGTCCCGTTGCTGGCTTCACACGTCTAAGAGACATAGATGTCCCCTATGGCCTAGGCGCTTTATCTGGGCACCTGCGGCTCAAAACAGGAGCCTTTCTCTTTGCTGCGGGAAGCCGTGCACTCCATCACGGTTCTCTCCAATGATTTGTTAAAGAAATCATTTTATTGGGTGAATTATGAGACTGGAGAAAGTATTCTATAAATTAAA
This sequence comes from Cryptotis parvus, assembly GCA_021461705.1. Taxonomy (NCBI): domain Eukaryota; kingdom Metazoa; phylum Chordata; class Mammalia; order Eulipotyphla; family Soricidae; genus Cryptotis; species Cryptotis parvus. The sequence goes on along the minus strand of JAJIBD010021312.1, from coordinate 73,407 downwards.
GGAAGAAAAATCACCCCCTGCCCCCACTAGCTGTGGTGCTGGCTGCTGTAGAGCAGCGCTGACGAGCAAAAGCACCTTCAATTCAGAGCAGCACCCACCTGCCCCACAGGGTCTCAAGGCTCAGTCTCTGTGCTTGAATTGGCAACAGGAAATAGGAAGCTCAGTGGCATTCCCTAAGTTCATCTCTTAAATTCAGTCTTATTTTGGGGATTCCAGCACACCTGGGAGAAGAGAGGGTGGGAGATTAGAGTTTCCACTTCCTGCTCCCACTCGCCATCAATGACCAGGCACAGGATACAGTGGCCCGAGCCCAGCTAAGGAAAGGGCAAGAGGTTTCTCCAGTGAAAAAGAAGAGACTGTCCAGAAATGACTCCCTGGTGACTCTAGAGCAGAGGTTGTCCTTGGCACTCAAGTCTACCCCCACACCCTCATGAGGAAACACTCAGGGAATTTAATATTAAATTTCAGGGGGTTTCTGGTCTCCCAGAAAGCCATTCACAGACCTCCCTCTAGAAAGAAAAGGGTTGCTAAGAAAATTAATTTTGCACAGACACTGTTCTTGGACAATTGTCGGATTCCCCACTGGCACCGCCTCCTGAGCCAGCTGGTGACGCTACCCTGTTGGTTATATATCTGGGGATTCTCCTTGCGGTCAGAGAGCTCCAGAGACATTGCCTAGAAACAGCAAAGGACAGCGCCAAAAGGGGGCACTGTCACCCCATGACTTGTAATCATTGCTCCTCTATTACAAGCAGTTGGGCTGGGCTCAGGTACACTGAGCCCTGTTTCTCTTCCTTGATATGAGGTGCTGTTGACTAACCCACCCCCTGTTCCTCTGTGGCCCTCCCCGGTCCATCTACTGACTGTGACTTTTGTCATAAGAGGAACCAGAGGAGGAAAGAGGCCGAGACAAATGGTGCAGGCACACAGACAGGAAAGGACCCCACGGCAATGGGATTCCCAGGGAGTAGTAAAACCACCTAGCCCGAAGGCTGTCAGGACTTGAGCACAGCAACTGAGGCCTGAGAAGACCTTTACCTGGAGCAAGCCCAGACCAGAGAGGCTGGAGCCACCCTCCAAGAGAAGACTCAAAAGGAACGGAGGTCAAGAAGAGGGTTTTCAAAGAACACCACTCCAGCTCTACCTGCCTTGGAGATCACCCTAGCAAGGAACTCTTATCTTCGCTAGAAGCCCCACAGGACAGGCTTGGGAAAAACCTATAAAAGCCACCTTGAACAAAAGAAACTGTGCACAGAGGCTGCCCAAGCCCGGGCGCTGCCTGTGCCCACGTGGCTGAGCACGTGTCGCCCGCAGCTCCTCTTGAGATGTGGATTTTGTCTCTCACTTTCTCTCCTTCCCTTGCCTAAAAGTCTCTAAAGAAAATCTTTTTTACTTCACGGCTCATCTACACCTGAAATTCCTTTTTCTGCGAGAAAGACATGAACCTGCAAGGTGCTTGGTAAGGCTTAGCCTTCCCAGAGGATCCCAGGGTGGTGGAGACTGATCAGGAGAAAGCGACCATTTCTCTCCTCCCCACCTCACATAAACCAGCCGTGGGGGCCACCAACTTCAAGATCACCATTTGCTGGTGATAAGAGGCTGGGAACTGTGCATGTTCCTTCATTTCTTGCGGGACTTCACGTGAAGGATGAAGCAATGGAGACACACAGGAACCAGATGCTCGTGTTTAATGATCCAAAGAGGAAACATCAGATCAGAAAGTTCAGCCCATTTCTTCCGGGCCCCACATTCTCCCCCACGTAAGTCAGGCAGTCAGTCTTCCTGAAGAGCTGGTGCAGGGGTTTCCAGACAGTTCTGCATCTGAAGAAAAGATGGCTGAGCGCCATTTACCATCCAACTCCAATCTGTCCTAGGCCAACACTGTCCACAAAACCATGGTAGTATCTACAGAGACTCCTACTGAGGTAGCACCAAAGACAAATGACAGCAACGCCAGCAATCAGCACCAGAGTGAAGGTGAGAATTCTGAAGCAGCCATTCCCACAGTCTGACTCTGAGTCTTGAAAAACTACTTCATACCTCCAGGTTCTTCTCTTGCCGTTAACACACAGGGGTGGGGCTGGAGCAATAGCACAGTGGGTAGAGCGTTTGCCGTGCATGGGGCCAACGGATCCCCGGCATCCCCATATAGTCCCTCGAGCACCATCAGAAGTAATTTCTGAGTGCAGAGCCAGGAGTAACCCCTGAGTTTTGCTGGGTGAGTAGCACCCACCCCCCCCAGTCAAAAATATAAATAAATAAAACACAGAGGGGTGAAGTCTTCAGATTTCCTTCCCACTGGACATTTAATCATCAAGCTACATATAAGTACAGACTGCTCTGAAAGAATCAAAGGGTGCTTTAGGAATGTAATGCTCAACAATTTTCACTTCATTCTGGCTCTTCTCATCCTCCATTCACAAAGAGCTGAACAATGACCCGGGGGTTTCTAACCAATCTGTAATTCCCTCTGGCTGTGTTTGCATTATCATACCCACTGAACAATGACCTAAGAACCCAGGGCAGTCATTGGATTGTAATGAATCTTTGAGAAAGCAGGCTCCAGGAGCTGTTCCATCACAATAGCCAGCTGTCTCGGTCGCTAGCTCAGACCCCATACACGGTCTTCTGGTATTACCCAGGACATTCAATCTTTTCTGTTTATTTCAGTGTGAACTTCTCTTCGCCTCTTTCCTATCTCTTTTAAGGTTCTGGTTACCAAACATCCAACTGTAGCATGGACTGAAAGCTAGCAGCTCCCTGGTTCTTCACAAACAAGCGGCATTATTATTCCAAGACTGCATGACTTAAAAGGTGAAGCTCTTTCCACAAACGTTACCCTGCCTCAGAGAGCAACAAAGACTAAACATGAGAAAGAAAGCTCGGAATTCCACTTGTCTGATTAATACAGAGTGCCTTGCTGGAGATTTATGTTTGTTTTCCTACCAAATAGATGGTTGCATTTCCCCAGCCAAGAATACATTGAGATAATTAATAACAGCTTTCTTTCAAAGTCTACTATATAGAAAAAAAACCTATCCCTGGGGACCAATCCTCACAAAGGCCATGGACAGCCGTCTCCAGAGCTTCTCATTAAGAGATTCCCTGGAGTAACCACACATTAGCACACCACTGGCCATTCACACCTTAGCAAAGCCGAGTTCTGGTGAACTGCCAGGAGCTTTGGTCTTCTTTTTTCAAAGTTGCTTGCTCTGCTCATAGGTTTTTTATATTTCTGCACCACGAAATTCTGCACCAATTTCTTGATGACAACAACAAAAGGGCTGTTGGGATTTTGACTTGGATTGCAATGAATCTACAGGCCCTTTTAGGGGTGCATATTAAAGCCTCAGAATCTTAGGGAACATTGTTTTAATCAATGGTATTTTTAGAAATCCAATTCCATCCTAGACTTGGGTCTAAAGGTTTTCTAAGTGGTCATGAAACCAAACATTTTGTTTTGTATGTAACAAACCATGTGTGTGTGGGGTGGGGGGTGCAGGAGGGGACACTGCTCATGGGACCTGGGTGGGAATTACTCCAGATGATACTCAGTCACTCCTGAACATACTCGGTCACTCCAGATGATACTAGGTCACTCCAGATAATACTCGGTCACTCCTGATGATAGTTGGTCACTCCAGATGATATTCAGTCACTCCAGATGATATTCAGTCACTCCAGATGATAGTTGGTCACTCCAGATGATAGTTGGTCACTCCAGATGATACTCGGTCACTCCAGATCATACCCGGTCACTCAGATGATACTTGGTCACTTCAGATGATAGTCAGTCACTCCAGATGACACTTGTCACTCCATATCATACCTGGTCACTCCAGATGATACTTGGTCACTCCTGATGATAGTTGGTCACTCCAGATGATACTCGGTCACTCCAGATGACACTCAGTCACTCCTGATGATAGTCTGTCACTCCAGATGATAGTTGGTCACTCCAGATGATACTCGGTCACTCCAGATCATACCCGGTCACTCCAGATGATACTTGGTCACTTCAGATGATAGTCAGTCACTCCAGATGACACTTGTCACTCCAGATCATACCTGGTCACTCCAGATGATACTTGGTCACCCAGATGATAGTCGGTCACTCCAGATGATAGTCGGTCACTCCTGATACTTGGTCACTCCAGATGATACTCAGTCACTCCTGATGATATTTAGTCACTCCGAATGATACTTAGTCTTACTCCAGATGATACTCAGTCACTCTAAATGATACCTGGTCACTCCAGATGATACTCGGTCACTCCAGATGATATTCAGTCAACCAGATGGTTCAATGCTCAGGCCCAGTCCATGACTTGAGTTCCTGGAGCTGAAAAACAGCCCGTGGTATTTGAGGGTAACCATATATTTTTCATGTGCGTACCTAGTCTTCTATTTCACCCAACTATCAAAGCGCAATAATGTAATGATGACCGCAGTATCTGCTCCCATCTTTCTCATCACAAGTGAACCTGACTTCAATGAGAAAGTTCTGGAAAGAATGAAATTGAGTTCATGGCAGGAGGAGACAGCTCCTTCCCTCCGGTGGCATTCCTGGGTGTAGACACCACGCTACACAGACCCCACGTAGAGGGCCAGAAGATGTTCAGTGTCTCAGGGAAGTGCCCAAGAAGATAAAGCAGATGAGTCTGTGGAGAGCAGGTCTGGGTGCCCAGCAACATCCCCATCAGGTGTGTCTCCCCAAAAGTGGCTTCACTACAGGCTGAGTCAAATGGTTTCTGAACATGCATGGACTCAGTGTCCAGAAGGGAATTCGAGCCACCCAGCAGAAACACGGCTTCACTGGGCAGTGAAGTGAAACAGTGAGTGCGAACAGTGTCCCAGAGAGGCCTCAGGAAGAGTTGAGGTGAGCAGAGTATGAAGGGCACCAGACCTGCCCTCCAGGAGTTGCCCCCACCACCCTAAGTCCCCCACATCTCAGCTATGCTCAGACAGTGCCAGCATATTGACAGGCACTCGAAATGCCAGGCGCTGCATTGTCATGGCCAGTTCCTAGTATATTAAAATCCTTCCATGCATGATGAAACCCACCTGGCTTGATACAAAACTCCCCCTCTCCCTCCAAGCCATTAGGACGCCCAATTTTTCCAAATATCAATGCTACATAATCCAGCAACAAAAAGGTTGGCACAGAGTAGCCCTGGGTTCTCCCCACCCTCACTCCCCTGCCACTTTCAATCCCAGGGATGCAACCTTCATCGTTCTGAAGTGCCCAGCCCAGTACTTGCAGTATTGCCACTTTCTACACATTTTTTAAGACGGGAGATTTCACAGTGTCCATTTCTGTCCCACGATTTTTGTTTCTGATCTCACAGGCACTTCCTCCTTCCCTCCACTGTATCTGAGCAACTCTGATCCCTAAACCTGACAGACCACTGGCAATGGCTCAGGGGCCACCTGCCAGGTGAGTCCATAAATTCAGTCCCTGGCACCTCACACATGGACAGGCTCAGTCCTGGCAGCTCTGGTGTCTAATACCCCAACACTGTCGCCAGGCTTGTGGAGCCACACAGTGAGACAGTGTGTGACGTTAGATGCATGAGCACTGCATCTCATGCTAGGGGTGCACTTTGGCCAGGGGAGCACAGGACAACCAGTATGAGAGCACCAGGGCCAGAATGGGTGAGCACCAGTGAGCAAGTGTGAGCCCCCAGTGAGTAAATGTGACCCCCAAAGAGCTTGTGTGACTCCCCAATGAACATGTGTGAGCCCCAGTGAACATATGTGACTCCCAGTGAACACGTGAGACCCCCAGTGATTATGTAACCACAACAAGCACTTATGTAACCTTCAGTAAGCATGTGTGAACTCCTGTTATCATGCCTGAACCTCTATGTATGTATAACCCCAGTAAGCACTTAGATAACTCCAAGTAAGCATGTATGTGGAAACCCTCAGGCACCGTCATCATAGCAAAGTGAAGGGAGGAAGCTGGCCTGGAGAGATGACACAGGGTTAAGACACGTACCTTGCATGTGGCCCACCCTGGTCCCATCCGCTGCATGGTTCTCCTAAGCACTGCAGGAAAAACTCCAGAGCACAGAGCTGGGAGCAACTCTCAGGCTCCATGAGGTGTGGCCCCAACACCAACCTTAGAGCCACATGATGGATTCAGTGTCTGTAATACTGTGGTCCAGGAGAACCACAATGACAGATTCAGTGTCTGTTATACTGTGGGTCCATGGGAGTCATCATGGTGTATTCAGTGTCTGCAACACTGTGGTTCATGGAGTCACCATGGTGGATTCAGTGTCTGTGATACTGTGGTTCATTGGAGTCACTACAGTGGATTCAGTGTCTGCGATACTGTGGTCCTGGGAGCCACAATGACAGATTCAGTGTCTGTGATGCTGTGAGTCCATGGGAGCCACTATGACAGATTCAGTGTCTGCGATACTGTGGGGTCCATGGGAGCCACAATGACAGATTCAGTGTCTGTGATGCTGTGGGTCCATGGGAGCCACAATGACAGATTCAGTGTCTGTAATACTGTGGGTCCATGGGAGCCACTATGACAGATTCAGTGTCTGTAATACTGTGGGTCCATGGGAGACACAATGACAGATTCAGTGTCTGTAATACTGTGGGTCCATGGGAGCCACTATGACAGATTCAGTGTCTGTAATACTGTGGGTCCATGGGAGCCACTATGACAGATTCAGTGTCTGTGATACTGTGGGTCCATGGCAGTCACCATGGTGGATTCAGTGTCTGCAATACTGTGGTTCATGGGAGTCACAATGGTGGATTCAGTGTCTGCAATATTGTGGTTCATGGGAGTCACATTGGTGGATTCAGGGTCTGCGATACTGTGGGTCCATGGGAGTCTACATGGTGGATTCAGTGTCTGCGATACTGTGGTTCATGGGAGTCACATTGGTGGATTCAGTGTCTGCAATATTGTGGTTCATGGGAGTCACAATGGTGGATTCAGTGTCTGCAATACTGTGATTCATGGGAGTCACATTGGTGGATTCAGTTCTGTGATACTGTGGTTCATGGGAGTCACATTGGTGGATTCAGTGTCTGCAATACTGTGGTTCATGGGAGTCTTCATGGTGGATTCAGTGTCTGCAATACTGTGGTTCATGGGAGTCACACTGGAGGATTCAGTGTCTGCAATACTGTGGTTCATGGGAGTCACATTGGTGGATTCAGGGTCTGCGATACTGTGGGTCCATGGGAGTCTCCATGGTGAATTCAGTGTCTGCAATACTGTGGTTCATGGGAGTCACAATGGTGGATTCAGTGTCTGCGATACTGTGGTTCATGGGGAGTCACATTGGTGGATTCAGTGTCTGCAATATTGTGGTCCATGGGAGTCACTACGGTGGATTCAGTGCCTGCAGTACTGTGAGGTAATGAGAGGGTACCCTCTCATTACTTCCCAGATAAACCAAGAGCACCAGCATTCCTGCTCCTGGCTGAGGCACGGGGTGGTCTGAGAACTCTCTCCAAGTCCACATCTGGGCCTCTTTCAGTCTGAGTCTTTCCATCAAGCCTCATCATCTCTGCGGATCTGAGTAATGAAAGCTATTTAAAAATAAATTCTCAATTAAAACTATGAGAATCCTTCTCAACTGTTCCAGTTCATTCTGAAATGCCAACAGCCTCTCTCATGCTAGATGTCCCCTTTCATGTGTTAGCTGCTCAGGATATAAGGAGAGCAGCCCATTATGCTCTAGCCATGGCCTGGTCACTGCTCACTGCAGTGGGGGTCCAGGGTGACCTGTGGCGTCCTCCCCCATGAGTCCACTGAGAGGTCCAGTCCGCAGCCAAGTCTCCCAGCTGTGCTCTTTTAGGTATGTGCACAGGCCTCCTGTTTCCGTGCTCCTGCACGCTCATTATAAAGTAATACCCAGATTTAATAGAGACAGGCTTTATCCCAGTGAAAGGGCTGGGTTTAGTGGTTTTGGGGTGGGGTAAAGGATTATTTGGGATAACTAATTGAAACCAAAGTGCATTCCCATCCCTTGCTTGCAACAATAAACACGGGTCTTCAAAGGCTGACCACGTTTCCAGCGCTTCCCAACAATAGCCGTTGTCATTTTCAAATGACGGTCCTTTTGAAACACCAAATGGAAAGAAGAAAAAGTGTGTGCTTTTGCTGATTAGACAGGAATATGACTTGCAGAGGCCTATGGTACTCTCTTGTCTGCGAATTTTTCTGCCCTGATTAATTACAAAGAGTGCCAGAGTATGTTGACGTTAGTTAAAAGCATTTGCTCTTTCCAGACTGTCGTTATACCCGAATTAAGGATTTCTGTGTCGAGGTGAGGTCAGGAGGGTTCAGATCTGTTTTCCACTGATAAATCTTTCTGTCCCGTAGGATTAAAGGAACCCAAGGCTTTCATATGTAAAACTAATACATGATCGCCTGTGTGTATACGTCCCCATGATCAAAGAGCTCTTGGCCAAGTGGGAATGCCTCAAAGAGATAATAAGTAATTTGTTCACTACAAACATTACAATTATCTATCCCTCTACAAAGTACTGAGAATAAATTCTCTAATCAGAGTTAATTAGCATCCTTGTTGCTTTGAGCTTGGCTGACTGGCCCTCTTAAAGGCACATGAACGGAGAAAAAATTACATGTACTTTCTGAACCTACTTCTTTAAACTTGTTCAAAGTTAGCTGGAAGTCTCTGCCCACCAATTAGTTTAAAATCTATTTACTTCAATATGATGAAATCAACTGAACAAAATTCAAGGAGCTCACCTCTATCTTCATTCACTCCATGTTTTTATGTGCTGACTCCCAGTCTTTTCTGAGCACCTTGTGGAGAGCTTAATACTCTCAGATTTATTACACGGATGCCGTAAGGAATGACCACAAGTGATCTGGGAGCCAAAACAAGGAAGTGGAGTTGGTGGTGGGTGGAAAGGGAATCACTCAAGGGATGCATCTGAGGTTGTTTGGGAAGAATGAGTAGGAAACCGGCAGGTTGATATGAGGAAGAAGGAAAGTTGGAGAAAGCCACATGAAACTAAAAAAAAAGGAGAAGGAAGGGAAGGATGAAAAGAGGAGAAAGGAGGGAAGGGAGGGAGGTGGCAAAGAAAGAGGAGAATGAAGAAGAGGCCTGCGAGGAAAGGAGGAGGAGGAGGAGGAGGAGGAGGAGAAAGAATGAGGACGGGAAGAACCATCACTATAAATTACGATCACTCTGGCATATGCTTCACATATTTCATGCCGCTTCATACCCATCAAAATGACGTTACTAAAACAATTCACAGAGTTGGTAAGAGATAACGTTAAGATTTAAGCCAGATCATCTACCGTGAGACCTGCATGACATATCAACTCGACATACACATGCACATGCATGCGTGTGCATAGACACACTCAGGGGAAAATGGGTCAGTCTTTTCTGCATGGTCTGCTGGCACAGATGAGCTGAATGTGTGAAATGTCCTGGACTTTAGACATTCCCAGCACCCCAAGAGCACCACAGAGGAAAACAGCAACCACTGAGCAGGGGTCAAGCTCCATGGGCACAAGTCAAGGAAATGCTCGAGAGGGCAAGAATTCGATTCTGCAGAGTGGAACCGACCACCCACGGCCCCCGTCTGTTTTTTAAAACAAGAACTGAGAGCGGGACAAAGAGCTTCTCACAGCGTCTCATGTCTGGGGGTTGATGCGCCATGTGCTGTCTCCCCTCCGGCCCGCTCCTCCACTGTGTGGTCTAAAGCCTTCGGTTTGGCCTCCTCTCTTCTTTGATGCTACCAGGGTATGGAGGAGAAGAAAACATCCTAAAGACTTTACTCATAACTGTTGACAACTAGTGCAATGGTTCCCTGGTCTCTCTTAGGATGAAAATGGGGAATTAAGCAAATATTCACTTTCGAAAGTTGCCTTTACGCTGGAGTGTGAATTTCTCATAGCCATGGTCCACTGCCCGAAGAGCAGCTATTTCTAGATTAGTCATCTGCTTTTTGATGCTATTTTCTCTTTTCATCCCTGTAACAACCCTCCAAAATATGTTTGAACATCTCTCTCTCTCTTCAGTGGTTGGGACAACTGATGCCTGTACAGTTTATATCTTGTTCATTCTCCAAGTCCTACCAAAAAAAGGGACAAGAGTTGAACCTAGCTTTTTTCAAGCTGTTTGTTCACAGTATGATCACCAATGTTTTGAAGTGAACCGAGAAATCCCGTATCCAGGCTTGGTCCCTTTAGTTCTTTCATGAGAATGGAAAGAGAAACTAATGACGGAATAAGAAGTCTTGTCTCCAGTCACAACCGTGCCGCTGAAACTCAAGTTGCATGGCATCTGGCTCTCTAACCATCAGTGTCTCCGCCTCGCAAATAAAATAATATCATTTTCCTCAAAAACGACATGTGAAAATTAAGGGATGTGATGTAGAGGAACATGCTGTTTAAATCAACCCAATGACTTTATTGCCCTTGTAGGAAAAAAAAGACAGATGACAAGAATTTTGGAACTTGCTTGGGGACAAGTATCTTGTTTTTCATCATCTGGAAAGCTAGTGGTTTGGGATGAGTGGGTTTAACTGTCTTATTTGGCTAACAAGTAAAATCTTACACAGAAGACCAACACATGGCATGGGTCATTCTTCTGTGTTTGTTCAAAAATGAAGCCAGACCCAGGATGATATCACTTATATGTGGTATTTAGAGTAACTGGATGAGGAAATGCAATGGTTTAAAGGGGGATGCCTAGATCATCCTTGGCCCCAGAATATGGGGGAGAAGAAGAAAAGAAATAAAGTGAAGAGGATGGGGAAAAGAGTAGCCAACAGGGGCAGGGGGTCAAGGAGATTCAGATACATCAGTGGTGTTAAGAAATGATAGCGCTAAATACCCAAACTGCAGTCAACAACACTGAAAATATGAGACCCAAACTTAAAAGGCCAAGATGGCGGTCTTGGGTTAGGACTGGGGCAGGGTGTGGGGAGGAGAGGGGATCTGGGAACACTGGTGGAGGGAAGCTGACCCTGGTGGAGTGATCAGTGACAGAACGTTATATGTCAAAAAGCCAAGTATGAATAACTTTGTAACTCATAGTGCTTAAAAAACAATTTGGGGTAAAAACAAGTTTCCTTAATACTCGTAATTCTGCTAGTCAGTGTTGGAAATCAACAATCCGTAAGTTCTAGAATCCAGACACTGTCTGAGTCATGCAGACAACTACATTAGATCAGATGAATATCACGGTTTTCCATTTATGGAATCTGGCCATTGTGATGGAAATTAATTTAAATCAGTTCTTAATGATAATGTATCACACAGATAATCGACAGTTCCACTTTTTTTCCATCACAGAGGCCCAGAAACATTTTCATATTGTCTACCTACCAGGCTTCAGTACAATCATTCTGGATTCCACCATTTCTCTTATTAATCTGTCATAAATATTGTGATTTTTTTAATCTCCTATCTATCTGAATGCTCTCTGTCTTACCATCTTCACTGCACTTTCCAAAGCCTTGCAAGACACTTAGCATTGTCTGGGCAACAATAACTCCTGCCCCTCACATCAACCCTCCACAGAACTTCCAAGACTACAAGCTCTTGATTTCCAATGACTGTTAAACGTGGAATTTCTGGCTTTTGTCTCCCCTGCCTACCTGACTGGGCATCATACCCTCTTTACTTTCTGAGCTTTGGCCACTTGGTTAGCCCTGACCCACAAACCAAGCTTTTCCTGCTCTTCAACCTTCCTCTTCTCTTCCCTCTATGGAAAAATTTCCCACTCTTTGCTGGTTCACGCATCTCCTTCAGCCCCAGAACAACTCAATGTTCTTTCTCATGCAAGTCTTGCTTGAATATCACCTCAAGGTATTCCTCCTCTTTTGAACCCTGCAGTCTCTCCCTAGCCCCAACTGTACCCATGTGTTTCCTCATTTATTGCTTTACCTACCCACTAGAAGACAAGCCCCCATGGAATCAGGAGGGTCTTATTATTTTCATTATAATCTTAGTGCATGAGATTTGGGCCACAACAAATGCTTTGGGCCACAATAGTATTTGGGTCACAACAGATGCTTACTTAAACGCATGCTTGCAAAATGCAAGGACGAATAAATGGTTTTAGCATTTGATCAAACAAGATTCTAAATAAACCCATAAAGAATCTCTATATAAAAGCTCCTTCAAGCCATCCTGTTCTCTTGACTTTAGGCCATAATCTTAGGCCTTCTTAGAGAGAAATCACATACCTGTAACTTCTATGCTTTACTGCAGGTAAATTTCTGATTCTGGGAGCTCATTCTGGTATAAACTCTCCCAGCCCATTACCTCTGGACTTTTAGAAGCTATATTTATTGTCAAGTTCAGGTTTTGTTCATCCACAGCCACCCATCCCCCTCATCAACTTTCTAGTCATCCCAGTTATGTATATATCAACTTGCACACATTCATGAAAACATTACTTTTTGAACTACAGCAAAATGACAGTTGTAATCTGGACTTATTCATAATTTCTATAGGGCTTTGTGAGAATTGATGAGATGGCATTCAACTGAATGAGGGCACTGTCACTCTCTTTTCAGCTTTAACCATCTCACATAATATTGGTGGACAAGGAACCCGTTGAAACAACCTCTTACAGTTCACAAAGGCCTTTCATATGCATTTTTTTATATTTATAATGAACTATAAGCCAAGCACATCCAGACAGTGATTATTATCTCCTGGTCATATAAAAAGGAAATCATGTCCAAAGGTGTTGCAGGACTCCTAAGGGTCGCTGCATCTGCTCTGGATTACCTTCTGCAAATCACTTCGTAGATAAGGGGGTAGTCTAAATGTGGCAGTTTATCTGACCATGTATTCTGTACTAGCTGGTATAAATATTCTCCCATGCTACCACAATCATCGTGGGACTAGCTAGATCTTACCAGCATATTAGCCTGGCCACGCAGGACCCCTAGGTAATTAGACCAGAGAGAAATGCTGTTTGCCTCCAAGCAAACAAGCATGGCTCCCTGATATACTCAAAGGCAACTAAAATACAAAACTACAATGAAGTAGAAGAGACTTGTAAAGGCTTGGAGAAATATTTAACTGGCATTAGTATTAGTCTTTGGTACAGAGACATGTCATCTCAGAAACCCCCTTCTCTACCCTATAAAGGCATTTCCAGGCAGATCTTGGCTCAAAACATTAGCATACTTAAGGGCCTAGGTGAGATGCAGGGAGGGATTACCTAAGGGCATTTGACCCTCCCTGCTTTCCATAACAGTGGGAGGAAGGTCTGAGTTGCAGGGGTATAAACTAGCCTCTTTTCCTCTCTGCGCTTCTTTGTGGGCTCTCTCCCTTTGTGAGTGCTCACCCTTCTTGGGATTCTTGTCTTCTTCTCCTTTTACAAGGCCTTTACACGTGGTGGCCGCCATCTTGGCCTACACGTGGCTGGGGTTCTAGCCTGGAATCCTAAGCACCCGGCTTTTCCTTTTGCTGATTTGTATGACTGAACCTGTGATAAGTAAGCCCTTTTAAAACTGCATCGGATTCCTGAGTTTTCATCCATTCCTCGTCGGCTTCGTAGGTAGAAGGGAACTTCGCTTCCCGGCACTGTCGGGGACCCCGGCAGCGCCCTGACACAAAGGCACAGGAAAAACTAGTAGAGACTCTGCAATAAAATGGTAACATCACCCTCTCAAACACAGCATTGCCTCCACTGGGCCACACTGCCTTTTCCAATCAATACCTGCCCAGGACAACTGACACACAGACCTTAGCCATGGGTTTCCAAAGGTTGTGGGGTCCCAAAGGCTCTGAGAGCTGTCCCTACTAGCTCAAAACTATGATGAAAACAAGAAAAATGTGAGTTGAGAACAGAGGGTGATCTCTGTGAACACTTGACAATGTCAGACATTTTTGGTGTCATGACTGCAGAGGACAGAATGATTGGCACCTAGTGAGTTAAAGCCCAACCTTAAAATATTTTTGCTGGAGCTCAGGGAATACTATAATGGGTAAAATGCTTATCTTATATGCAGTTTACCAGGTTCCAACCTTGGTACTGCATATGGTTCTCCAAGCACCATCAGGAGTGATCCCAGAGTGTAAAGCCAGGAGTTAACCCTCAACCCAGCCAGGTGTGGTTCGGTATGTAGGGTGCTTGTCTTGTATGGGGCCAACCCCAACATCCTATGTGATTCCCTGAGTGCCGGGTCTGGTGCAGGCTTCAGAACTGTCTGGAGTTCCCAACAGTATTAGAGTGGGTCCATTTCCCTGGCCGTGTTTGAAAGCCAGGGGGTGACCCATCTGGCCAATGGACACAGAAGCACGAACACCAGTTCTTTGAAAGGCCAAGGCTTTTATCCAGATGCCAACAACACCAAATCTCTCTACACACCAACCCCCAGCTCCCAGCAGTACTAGCTGAGCTAAGAATCCCCACCGCAGGCCAAACAAGAGAGCCTCTTTTATATTTTTTCTAAGATAGGGCAGGGCTTTTACAAAAGCAGGTAGTGGGACTTTTGTAAAAGGTAAAATGCTCTTTTACTCTGAAAACAAAGGAATTGAGAGGGGCTTCCTTTCATCGGGTGCAAAACTCAATTAGGGGGCTCCACCCAGCTCTCTGGGGCTAGAGTAGAATGGGGTTTTTCTCTCAGCTTGAGCTGATAAACACTTATTTCAATGAGGTTTCTAGTCTTTTTTTTGTATAGATACAGTAAGAGAGACAACTTTATTTACAACCCGATATTAGGGTGACTTTTCCTGGGGAGATCACACCATATTGCATTCCTCTCATCAGGTTGATCATTCCAGTCCCTCTGGGTTCTTATTAATTTCTTTAGGTAAAAACAGAGCTCCTTCTGTGACCTTGCTATTTTATTTTATTATTATTATTATTATTATTATTATTATTATTATTATCAAGCGAAATTAAATTTGTTTCATTTAGTTCCGTATATCAAGTTACTATATTTTCACATTCAGTATATGAAAGGAAATATTAATAAGGGGACAGAGAGGTAGTGCAGGGGTTTAGGCATTTGCTGTGCCTGCAGCCTCTGTAGGTATCCCACTTCCCCCCCAACACTACATTGGTCACTCAAGTACCTCATGCCTGAGCACAGAGGAAGGAGTAGTCCCAGAGCTATACTGGGTGTGACCCCAAAACAACGGAGGGGCGGGAGAGATAGTTGCTAGTTCTTCTTTATCTTTCCAAAACCAGGGCTATCCTTACACTTAAAGCATAGGTCAGTCTGGCCCTGTTATATTTCAAAGTTCAGTGGGCGCTTGGACTGAGACTTTATAGGAATAAATCTGGTACCAAAGTGTGTTCTAAAGATAGGCTAAAAGAGAGTGCCTATTTTTTGTGGGCAACCAGTGTGTTAAGAATTATACAAGATATTTTACATTTAATTTTTTTTTTCTTGGGTCACACCCGGGATGTTCAGGGGTTACTCCTGGTTCTGCACTCAGGAATTACTCCTGGAGGTGCTGGGGGACCTATGGGATCCTGGGGATCAAACCTGGGGATCGTGAAAGGTGAACACCCTTCCTGCTGTGCTGTTGCTCTGGCTGGAGACCCATTTAAATGTTGGACTTAGAGATGACTGCAAGAGTATGCTACCTGCACGGCAGAGCCTGGCAAGCTACCCGTGTTGCATTTGATATGCCAAATACCAGTAACAATTATAGACCTCATTCTGGAATGGATTGAGGCTCTTTATGTTCCTGGAGCAAGCAGATGCCTTTGGGCTCTACTAGCATGAGACAGGACATATGGAGATGTTACTGGGGCCCGCTCGAGCAAATCGATGAACAACGGGAAGACAGTGATACAGTGATACAGTGAGTTAAAGCCAGGGGCGGAGTCAAACACCTCATAATAAATACACAGAGTAGGACCCCGCCAAAAAGAATCATCCGTCCCTCCATGCCATCAGTTTGAAAAACTCTTAGCTTAGAATTCTTGCCTTTAGATTGACGAGAAAGAGGAAGGCATGTGCGGTGTTCTTCCTGCCAGCACCAGACACTTAACGGTGTGTGTGTTATTTCTCACCACACTGCACACTCGCCTAGATTGTGGCCAAAACAAAGTGTGTCCTGCAGAAGGAAGCTTCCACTTTATGTCAAGAGCAACAATACACAGAGGGACTTCAACATGGACGCAGTTTATTCCGTAGTGATACATTTTTTTCCAGAATGCACTTTGAGAACATTCTGAATGACAAGCAATGAAGATGTCATGACGTGTAGGGGTTATGGTGTAGGAGGGAACATATGGGCTGTCCTGATGGCTCCAAGAATGCAGGCAAATAAACATAAGTCCATTAACAAGAAGAATATCAAAGCAGAAAAGTTCACTGAAAACATTGTCTACACCGGATCTTAAGCTCTGATCATAGACCACTCTAGGAAGTTCTTTCTGACTTTTTTTTTTTTTTTTTTTGGGTTACACCCAGTGATGCTCAGGGACTACTCCTGGTTCTACACTCAGGAATTATTCCTGTCAGTGCTTAGGGAATCGAACCCAGGTTGACTGTGTGCAAGGCAAATGCCCTGCCCACTGTGCTATCGCTCCAGCCCCCTTTTCTGATTTTTATGTGCCCTACAAAAGAGGAGCTCTCTCTGTCTCTCTCTGTCTCTGTTTCTCTTTCTGTGTCTCTCTGTCTCTCTGTCTCTCTGTTTCTCTCTCTCTCTCTCTCTCTCTCTCTCTCCGCTCTTGCTCTGTTGGAATAAGTTCCTCCTGAACAAAGCAAAAGGAGTTATCAAAATATTTAAAACATTAACAGTTTGCTAATCCAATATTGTAACTGTAATATAAACAATTTGTGATTCCCAAAACTCGAAGCTAGGCTAAACATAAGCTTAAACTAATGTTAAATACATGTCTTTTTTTCCGACGTGTGAGTGCCAAGTGAATGGTAGCTGGGATGACCGTTCCCATTGCACCATGAAACTGTGAACCCATCATCCGTGAGAAGGCTATAAATTATGTATTCGGGGGGAAATTCCTCCCAGCCTACTGGGGATTCCAAGAAAAGCAGTAGGAAACATGACTTACTACCGCTGAACACTGACCTGACATTTGGACAGATACTTCACGGTTAGAGACAGGAGATAGCAGAAGGTAAGTCAGCAGCAAAGTCCAGGATGAATGCCTGGGGGGTGAGGGATGAGGAAGAGCCAGAGAGGAACAGATTCTGGGGTCTCATTCCACTCCACCCACCCCACCTACCCCTCCATCTTAGCCAAAAGGCTGAGAAGTGATCACCCCTTCAACTTAAAAGTACCTCTGGCTACCACTTCAAAATACTAGTTCCCTGTCAATCTTCTACAAGTAATTATGTAGAAAGGAATCAGAGGTAGCCTAGATTGTCCACATACAGCTTGGCAAAAGTATACCATTATCTGTGATGTGCCAAATGAGTAACAGGATGTGCAGAAATAATACAAATTGCATCGGAGAGGATGAGCCACTGTTTGATCCCAGTTTGCCCAGGCAATACATGAAACGCTTGACAAATGAGAACGCAGGGGTGAAGTTTTTCCCTCTGCCAAGTCCTTTCCCTTAGGTTAACTGAAGCTCGAGACCACAAGGCTACTGGTTAGCGTTGAACGGAATCGACAACACAGAGAGTCTGTGAAGCTACTATAAGGTAACATGGCGCTATCAGTGTCTGCGCCACAGCTGGGACACAGCAGCTCAATAAGGTGGTGTATGTTGAGATGTTGGTGCACACATGTGTTCTAGCAACGTTTATAGAAGCAACAGAGCTAGTAGAGGACAGAGCCACAGAGCTAAGGTGACCACATGAAAGAGCAGGCGCTAGGCTCGGCTGGGTCCCTAAGACCGGGGGTGCTTTGCATAGCTGTTTCAAGATTAAGCTCCGATGCTGACCCTGACCCCTGGGAACTTCGCTTTCCTTGACTACAACAACAAGAACTAGAAAGACCTTTATGATGTTACTCAGCGCACAAATAACTTGAGACAAACAAAATGCTTCAGAGAGGTGGAACAAGAGAAGTCCACTTGTCCATCCAGATGAGGGATTCTGTTCTTATGACCATATGGCTGTTTGCCAGGACCCGCTAACACCATCCTCGTTCAGGACGCTTTGGGGAGACAGTGAGGGCACTCACCAGGGGTCCCTCTTAACCAGAATCTGGACACCCATTGTTTCAGGAAGTCAGGCTTTTCTTGGAAGGCTCTGCGGAGTCCAAGAATGTTTCAGTCTGAGTGGGAACTGGAAGCCAAATGCTTACCTGCTAAAATATGCAACTTGGAGAAAGGCCTCCCCTTTACCGTCTGCAGCGCCAAGCCATAAAACGGCACTCAGGGCTCTGTCTCCTTCTTGGCAGACAGGCCTGCTCGGCTTATGAGCTTCTTCCCAGGCCTCTGCCACATCTTAGAGGATTTCCCATCACAGAACTTGTTAAAAAGGCACAAGACATTAAACTTAGAGCCGAGGGGAGAGAAGTGTCTCCCCTTTTGTGCTTTGGGCTCCTTGAACAGGGCCACCTACTATTTACAGGGCTCAGCAGGGGTGAGGCTTAGAGAGCTGGGTGGGTTGAATGCAGAGAATGAAGGGAGATGCATCTCCTAGAAGCTGCACGTACTAGAGACATTTGATTATTTTTTTTTGCTCAAAGAAGCAAAGAAGAGAAAAAGACGGCACAAAAAGGAACCCGCTGAACATGAGTAAATGGAGACAACGTGATACAGATCGAGTTCACGGGAATGGCCAACAAGACCCAGAGAAAGTTCACAGGCCAACTTGCCCTGTGAGCCCCAAGGCCATCAAAGAACCCTTTTGGACCCCAGACAAAATTGAAGCTATCCAGCTTGGAACGGATAAAGACAGAGACACCTTAGGAGATATTGTTTCAGGCCTTGACACGCCCACCTCTGATGTCAGGTTTATCTACTTCTTCCAAACCCAGAATTACCAGATACTGGGGTCTGAGCAGAGCAGGGAGCAGAGAAAGGAATCAGAAACTCTCTCTGCCACATTTCTCCTCTCAGGGCCAGCAAGAACTCATGTGACCCCAGCCCCGAGAATGGTCAGCCACGTAGAAAAGGCAAACAGGGGCTTAAAACAACCCCGAACTGTCTCGTGGCTGAGCTTTTGCTTAACACTCATTGTCTGATCATCATCCCACACCCAAAGCTATTAAAGTAACAGCTCTGGCTTGGAAATTCTTTTTTTCAGCACAAAAGCCTTCCGCAGAGTGATCCATTGCCCTGTGCCCCTCCCAGCTGTGGGGGGGGTCAGCACTCTCTCGTGTCAGACAGGTTCTGAAGGAGAAGGGCATCTGCCGGTTGGGCCCTCAGCACCCGGTAAGTCACGTGATTCTCTCCATCTTGCGTAAGTCACGTGGTTCTATCTTGTGTCCCTTCATCAGTTGGGCATGTGGGATACCACAGTCTCCTAGCAGGACTGTCATGCACATAGCCCATGGTGGACAGAACAGAACACGCATGCACACATGTCCCGATAAAGCAAAGGCAGGTATTTCTCTCCACCTTAAAATCCACATGTGAAGGGGAATAAAAAACAGTGCCGGCTCCACGGTGTTTTGAGAATGTAAAACCTGAGCAAGGTCACAGTGTCACAGTGCATGTCTATTGTCTGCACTCTCTCTGCCAGACACAGTGCTAGCAAGCTCAAAGGACAAAGCTCCCAGAAGTGGCACAGACGCAGTAGCACTGGAGCAAAATGTCAGGGGGAGAGGAGGATTATTAGAAGTAACACTGGGGTTGGAGCTATGGTCCAGCAGGCAGGGCACTTGCCTTGCATGTGGCTGACCTGGGTTTGAGGCCTTGTACCCAATATGGTCCCTGAGCCCGCCAGGAGTGATCCTTGAGCACAGAGTCAGGAGCGGTGTGGTCCCAAAGCAAGCAAGCAAGCAAACAAAAATTGTAATATTAAAATGGTAAAAGCGGGGCTGGGAGATAGCACAGTGATCAGGCAGTTAACCCCTGTACTACCTCTTGGCTCAAGAAACAAATCTTTAATGAGCAACTGAAAATACAGATAAAAAGTGACTAATGACATGAGCCAATAGCCAGCCTCACCAGGAAGTTTTAGCAAAGAAGCAAACTAAAATGAGATCTTCTTCCCCCACTTATCAAATAAAAGCTTTTCAAAAGTTAAACACGCTCGCAGAAGGAAGCTTGCAACAGACATTCTCATTCCCTTCTCCCGGGAGAGAAAATTGGGACTAATTATCTGGAAAATAATTTTATAATATGCGTAAAATCCTTTAAGAAGCAAAACATGTCCCCGCTTTCTCCAGGGATTTCCCGAAATCCGCCCAAGCAAAAGGAAACATAGCTCCCAGTTCCTTGCTAAGAAAAATAGGAACTCACATGAGGGGAAAAAGAAAACTTCACACCAGAGAAGTGGAGAAAAAAGCGTTTACTAGTTTGGCACAGACATGGGACATAAGCCTAGAGGCAAGAGCTTAACAATAGAGTCTCAGGGCTGGAGGCGATAGTCAGCGGGAGGGAATTTGTCTTGATTGCGGCCTACCAGGTTTGATCCCCGACATCCCATATGATCCCCTGAGCACCACCAGAATTAACACACATGAAATTTTAAAAACTCATGACCCACAAGTAAGAAGTGAGGGGGAAAGGGGAGGGAGCATATTATGATACCAATATCCAAGGTCAAGTGAAGCATATATCGGGAGGTCTTGTCAAAGGTGGAAATTATCACAAACGTGTGGGAGTCAGAGTTTAGGAAAGACAGAAAATGGAACAGGGTGCTAATAATAGTCGAGGGTACTAATGCCAACCTAGAACTGAGCATTAAATAGAGGCAAAAAGGATTCACATGACAACCTTTTAATGTATGTTCTGTAATCCATAGTCTGGAAGGGAAGGAAAAGAGAAAGAGAGAGAAAGGCAAAGAAATAAAGAACCTGCCATGGAGCAGGGCTGGGGAAGGGGGGAGGGAACCGGGATGTTGTTGGTGGGAGATGGGCACTGGTGGAGGGACGGGTGCTGAAACACTGTATGACCAAAACCCAAACATGAACTTTTTAATTGTATATCTTTTTTATTTGTATATCTCACGGTGGTATAATAAAATACTTAAAAAAAAAAAGAAGAGAACATTCCAGATACCTGGTTGGATTCTAGTTCTAATATTCTTTTCATTTGTTTTTGGACCCTTTGATTACCACTCCCCCACCCTTACAGCAAGCATATATGTTTAGAGAAAATAAAGTATCAGGGGCCCAGGGTGGTAAGAGTGCCCACTTGCTTTATAGGCGGGCAATGCCCAGCACCCCTACGGCCCCTACGACCCTACCCCCTTCACCCAGTGGGATCCCTGGAGGTGATGAAGTGCGTGAGCTCCACCTGCCAGGGTGCAATCCCGCCTGCACCCCAGCTCAACGGCTGCCATCGCCACCACAAACCACTTTAGATGCAAGAGCTGTAGAATCGCGTCCCTGAAAAGCAACTTTGATTCCTGAGGAATTGGGGTGTTTGACTTTGATATTTGCTAAAAGGTCCACCAATGAAATGCACAGACAAGCTCCAGGCCTACCACACACACGCACACACAGACACACGCATACACACACGTTCGTGTTTTGCAGATCTGTGTATGCTGCGCAGAAAAGGGAGAGAAGAGGCAGGAAATGGAGGTGGCGAAGGTGCCGGCCCGAGAGAGCAGGCAGGGCTGGAGGACTCCCTCTCGCGGCCCCCTAAAAGGGCCCAGAAGGGAACCAGCCTGCGAGGCCGCCAGAGCGCAGGCAACTGCGCGGGCCACAGGGGTCTGCGAGTCTGAGGGGTCCCCTGGCGGCTCCCCAGCTGGCTCAGCACTCCAAGAAGTACGTCCTGGAGAAGCACAGTTGGATCTCAATTTCACGCACGCTTACCCTTTCCAATAAGCAGTGAAATCCCGTTTTACATCGGGTCATAAACGGATAGATTTGATTCCATCGTAAGACCCTAACGCACGGCTCTGCCTGGGCCCTGTGATGGAGCAGCGAGCCGGGCGGGCACGCTGTGGCCCTGGCTAGCCAGCGCCTCACGCCCGTTCCTTCCGCGGCTTCGAGATGGGGCCATAAAAGAAGCGGTCTTCTGATGGGGATTAAGTGGATTAAAAGCGTGGCAGCTGCTTAGAACGGGGCCTGGAAATAGAATCTGCCCTCATGGAAATGTTTTTCTGTGACATAAAAATAAGCTGGAACCGTTTCTGGCCAGGGCCCTGTCTCGTTCTGTAGGCCTCGAGAAGGGCCGTCTCTGTGGCCTCAAGTCCCCGTCGTAAAACCCAAACCAGAAGCTTGTGTGCTCCTTTGAAAATGAGCAAGGAGAAAAGGCATCCCTGGCCTGTACTTCTCGGCCTGGCAAAGTACTAAAAGCCTGACGGTGGTACAGTCTGTCAAGGTACAGCCAAGAGCAGGAGGTACGGACAGCCAGAAACAAAAAGGCAGGGCCACGGAGCAGGGGTAAGTGAAGGTTTCCCCAATTTGGAAATGGGTCAAGTTTTGGGGATGGGAGGCTGGAGCACGACCTGGAATGCAGAGACTCTCAGGGCTGTGGATACAGAGACAGGAAAGCGGACCATGCCTCTAGGTGAGGTTCAGGCCAGGAAGGCAGAGAAACCTTGGCTGACATCTACAGATGACCCTTGGAGCAGGGGAAGACAGGTGTGAGAGAGAACAGGGAAGACTCATGGCCCAAGTCACAGCATGGCAAATTGGGTGTTTGCCTCGCACATGGCTGACCCAGTTAGATCCCCAGCACCCCACATAATTCCCTGAGCTCACTAGGAGTGATCCCTGTAAGCCCTGGGCACTGCTAGGTGTGGCTGTCCTAAAGATGATGGATGGATGGATGGATGGATGGATGGATGGATGGATGGATGGATGGATGGAGATAGAGAGAGAGAGATGGAAAAGGAGAGAGGGGGGAGACATGGCTCTCCTGACCGGGACTGTACCCAGTCCTCACAGATTTTCCCTGTGTGGCTGTCCCAGCACCCCATCTGCCCATGGCCAGTGGACGCTGGAGGCAGAGCACATACATCCTTTAGGATGGGATCTGGCCTGGCCTCCGCCTCTGTCTGTGCTCAGGCAATGGAGCTACCAGAAATTTCTACCATGAGTTGAGAAGAGGCAAGAGCTCTCTAGAGACCTGGTAGACACCCCAGTGCTTCCCCTGGGACGAGGACTACACCCTGGAACTGCCTCCAGCTGGGGAGAGGTTGACCCAAGGGCTCTCTGCCCTCTTAGGCTCCAGCCCAATGGGAGCAACTCCCCAGGAGTCCCCCTGGAGCCCCGCCCTTTCCACTTGATTTCCTGCCTTGACACCGCACGTGGGCTCTTCCCTGGAAAACTTCCTGGAAAACTTTCCTGGAAAGCTTGCTACCAAGCTTCAGCTTTCTCAGATGTGGGATTCAATGCAAACGTGTCCCAACAGAGCTGTGCATCAGGCCACTTGGAACACTGGAGAGGAGTCTTGAAGGCTGACTGTGTGCTGGGAGTAAGCAGGCCCCTCTGCTGACTGCGTCAGGCCTCAGATGATCTCTCTCCTCTTGGCGGCCCCACCCAGTGCCGCACCTCCATCGCGATCCTCAGCCATCACGCACCACCGCCCCAGATGAACCACCCTTCCTGGTGAGTCTCCCCTTTCCTGCTGCACTCCCCGTTGCTTCCCCACTGCCGTGTCTCACCCCTTCTGGAGGGATCCCCACATTCCTTTTGGTATAAGGTCATTCCCCCCCCCCCAACCCTTGGATAACCTCCCCCTCTTGGAAAAAATACAACTCTGCCATTTATAAACACAGACTTTCAAAAGAAAAGTTCTGCGAAGTTTCCCCATCCACTTTTCCAGATAGGAGGATAAGGATCACGAGGAAGAACAGAAATATTCCATTCTTGCCATTCCCAAGTGCAGGAAGGGGGGTGGGGGGACCAAAAAAGGGAAAACCAACTACTCCTTTCTTGACGGCATCCCAGCTCTAGTGATTAACCGCAGAAAGTCCCCTTTTCTGGAAATACCATTTTTTATCTTACAATTTTCCCCACTAGTCTCCCCGCCACTGCATCTCCGAGCTATTCACCCGGGAAAGCAGAAGGGAAAAACTCACAAAGGCTCTCCCCGTCCACTGCCCTCCAAGTGCAAGGCCGGCTCACGTGCACTTCGCATTAATCGAGGAGATTAATGTGGTTCTGAGCTTGGAACTCTGCTTCTTCGTCATTATTAACGAGGGTGCTTAGAAGTGAAGGGCTCTGCAAACACAGCAGTTTAAAAAAATGTATTTTCTACCTTGTTTATGAGACACAAATATATATAATTCAGGGCCAGGGTTGAGATTTTTCTGTTATGGTGTGCCAGGGATTATTCATCACAAGGGCAAATAATTCCCCAGTACAAATTATCCTCATCTACTATCCCAAAGTACTTCCCTTTCCCATCTTTCACGTCATGCTGCAATCTAAAGCTATAAAGTCCGAGCCCGTAGATAACTCTCCCTTGGTGACAACCCATGGTGCAAGTGGCTGGGGTTGATTTTCTTTATGTCAAAGCACAGTTAGATTTAACACCATCAAATACAGGCCTCCCCACTTTTTGTCAGCTGGTGATTCTGGGGCCTGAAGCTGCTAGGAAATTATGCACATGATAAAATATTGCAAGGAGCTCCAAAGCCTAGAGGAGCAGGGGGTCCACCAGCATAGAACCCACGGTTAGGTGCCAGGGCCTCACATCACTCCTGGAGAGTGAGACCATCCCGGGACGAGTGAGTTTGCAGCAATGTCAGGCCTGAGAAAGACCCTGCAGTGTCCTAGTCAAGAGCCAAGTTGATGGCCCACCAATGCGTGCAGGAGTCCCGGGACATGCGACAAATCAGGCAGGTCGTGTAGACGGAATATAAAAGCCAATGACTGAACTTGTACATGAAGCACAAAGACATTGAATATGATTATCATTGTCATTACTACACAGGCAATTTTATGATCATCGTTACTGATATTTTTACATAGCGATATTATTAATATTATTACATAAGCAACTATATGTTCATCATTACTAATATTACATACTGGCATTATTAATATTATTACACAGGCAACTTTATGATATTATGGTATTAGTAATATCATTACTAATATTATTACATAGGTGACTTTTATCTCATTTCTATGGGGGAAGCAAAAGGTCCTTTAGAAAAATCAAAATATGGATTTTTGTACTTTTATTGAAAAAACAAAACCAGATTTCAGGAAACCGCAATTTTCAAAAGAAATATTGCTCTCCCACTCTGCCAGCACAGAGACGGGGTGCAAGCTGGGTCTCATACCACAATGCAACTCTAGAAAATAGCTAAGAAAAATCAAACTAGACAAAAGCAAATAAAGCAGCAACTCAGTGCCTCAGAAGAGGAGCTGAAAGGAGCCGCACCACCTGAGCACGGTTGCTCTTGAGCTGAGCTCCAGCAAAGATTTCTGAGGGTGTCTCCATTGTTTTTCGCAAAGCATGGAATGCTCATTTTTGCACCCATGGAACATATTTTTAGTCTCCCTCAATCTTGCTTTTCTGTTCCTTAGTCACAAGCAGGCTTGGGTCCTAGGAAGCATCAATGAACAGGACCAGGGCTGTGACCGCAAGCCCCAGGAGCGAGACCCGCAGTCCTGGTCACAGCTGGGCGGCCAGCTCAGGCTCCCACAGCAGGCAAGAGAAAGCTCGCAGAGCTAGAAGAGGAGTCTGGGATCTGGCCTGGAGCTGTCAGGCTCCATCAGGCAACTTCAACTCTCACAAGACGTGGCGCTCTCCCCGGCTCGAGGAGCAAGCCCCCTTCCCTCTCTGTGTCCCCTGATGGCTCTGTCCTCTCAGCCAGGACTCACTTGAACTTGAACCACTTTCCCCATGTGCTTAACATCTGGAAACTTTTTCCTCCTGTCAGCCACCAAGCCCCTTGTGACTCTAAAGAGCTCTGCAACATCTCTTCTTCTCCATTAAGCTCTCTGCAAGGAGGTGTGAGCCAGCACACTGCCTTCCCATTGCGAGGATTAGCACATGGGGTGCTGAACGGAAGGACACAAAGAATGAGTCCAGCAGAATTCTGCCTGATGTGCCAGAGACAGTCCCAGCAACCCACGTGGGATGCTGCATGCGCCCTCTGTGCCACTGCTTCAGTTCTTTGGGACTCAGTCCGCCCCTCTGTCTGTGAGGTCCACCTCTAGTAGGAAGCTCCCTCTCCTTGATGTCAGTGAGATGCGGGTATAGGCACAGCTGATGTCCCCACTATAGGGGCCTTGGAAATATCAGAACACCTCCCAGTTCAAAGCGAGATGCTCCACATTTGCTGAACTCCCTACTAGTCGCAGGAAGACACAAGTGTGATTTATTCCGAATGTGTAATATCAGCAGCGGAAGGCCTAGTGGAAAGCAGTCTAGACTGCAAACACCTGGGTTCCGGTCTCTGCACTCCACAGACTCCTCTGCACTGTGAGAAAGTCACCTCGATGTATCTGCTGCTGCTCTTCACCAAAGTGAAGTATACTTGCCCTGTCAATCTCACAGAGTGATGGAGAAAGGAAATCACTATGGAAAAGTGACACACTTGTCACTCAGAAGCAGACAGTGTGGTGGATTTTCCCACACCCAGAAACAGAGCTTGCCTGGAAGCAGCCTTTGCCCTTTCCCAAGACCTTCTCTCATCAAAGGAACCAATACCCAGATTCCAACACCGGAAGTTAAGTGGACCTTGTTTTGTTGTTGTGTCTGTGAATGATCCTCAGTATTTACCCCAGGTGGCTGTGAGCCATTGCAATCATTTGTTCTCATCATTATATGGCATTCCATTATGTGAACCACCCAGCTTTTATACCCCCGCCCATTCTGCCCCTGTCAAGGGGAATATAGCAACAGTTCTCTGCTAGCAATTCACACACTGATGAAAAATAGAAAAGAGAAAAGACATAGTCAATACCGGCAGGCTGACATCCTTGCAGAGACTTTGGAAGTAAAATATTGAGTGGTGAGGCTGGAGCGGGAAAGACCTGAGAACACTCCAGAAGAGATGTTTCCTGGGCGAAGGGAAAATAGAAAATGTAAGGTATCTCACAAATGGGAGCCGTGCCAAATGTTTTCAATTCAGACACTGAACTCAGCAAATATTTGAGTTCCTTCAATATTCCAAACACTGTCCAATGTTATCCGATTCTAATCAAAACCCAGTCAGGAACGAAGTGCAGACATTCTTACTCCAGTACCAAGAAGAACGCTCAAGACCGGAGAGGTGCACATCAACCCAGGATGGAGGTGACCGGGATGAACTCCTTCATTTGTTCATTCCCTTCATTCCGCACTAGAGGGTTGAGTTTTCAGCATATGCAAAACATGAACTAACAGGTAAGCATTGCCAGGAAAAGACAGGTGCAGGAACTAAAGGCAGCACAGTGCGAGTGGTGGACACTGGCCAGCAGTGACCCAGGGGAATGGAAGGTGTGTCACCGACTGCTTGAAAGGAGAAAGACACGCTGCAGGATGGTTGAGTTGAGGGCGAGCAGGTGAGGAGGAAAGGAAGTGTAGTCCAGTGAGAGGAGCTGTGGGTGTGGAAAGCCCGCCTGGAAGGGAGCGGGGACAGTGTGTGGTTAAAAGATGCCCACTCGGCTGCCATATTGATTTTGACTTCCTGCCAAGAGTCAGACATTGTTGCTCTCCAGCGTGATTTTCAAAATGCCATGAAACACAGCAGGAAATCTGATCTAACACCACAGACTGACAACAACAATGATCGCCTGTGAAAGACATGGGCAAATGGCTCTTTCTCCGGCCTCCACAGGACTCCTGAGGAAGGGGACATCATCGGTTTGGCTCTTCTTACCAAACTGTGCATCAACGGGGGTAGGAGACAAGGAAGAAGGGAGGAAGGAAAGGGGAGGAGAAGGCCCCCGACCCCGTGTCCATGCTGGTCTCAAGACTGACCCTCTGTAGCCACCTGCATGACCCCGTCAAGACCTTAAAGACTATGACATGAGGTTTTGTTTTTTCAAATGGATTTGAGGTTTCTCCGACTGCCAAAGGATACTCAATTTGAGAGGCACAGCCTCGCTTGGAGCTCCCAGAGGGAGGGCAGTGCCTGGATTATACCTAGCTCATTGCCACGATGGCTCTCCTCATTGGATAATAATGATATTTTTTAAGTCATGGCTAAGTATTGCAAAGGCCTTCCTCCAAGAGTGTGAAACAAGCCTTATGTTTCCTATCAAAAGGAGAAGAAAAATAAGGCTCTACAATTTCTCACATTAGAGCTGGTGTCATATACTTCTCTTTTGCAGTCTTTGGCAACCCTGACATATTTGCCTTTTTATTAGCTACATTCTCAAGCCCAGTACAGGGTCGGCTTCTCAATGTGTTTTGAATTAGATTCATGAAAGCTATAAAAGAAAAATACTGGCCGGAATTAAGTTAACAAAGTTCGAAAAGTCTAAGGGCGGCTGTCGTGAGAGGCAAAAGACTTTCCCTCCCGAGATTTCCGATACCTGGATTGAATCTATATTTTTATAGGATCATAGACTCAGGACCGGAGGGAGGAGGCAGGCTAAAATCCCATCTGATGTTCTATTCCTTATGTGGAACCCTAAGGGAATGACCTCATGTTCCTAACGCTCAAACATGTCCAGGTACTGGTGGCTTATCCGCCTCATCTTGTACCCCAACTGGGCTGCCCAGTGTGATATAATCCAGCCATATTTTTCTGATTTTCTCAATGAGTATCATATGCTTCGCTGCCAAGCAGAGATACTAGACACTCTGCACTTGTCCCTCCGAAGGAACCCTCTTCAGAAACAAGGATGGCAAAGTTAATTGAATGTGACTAATTCTATTCACTCTTCATTGCCATGACTTCCTCTTCCAAGTTTCCTTTAAATAACTGAAAAAAATTCACCAAACATTGAGACATTCAGTAAGATTTCAACTACTGCCTACATGGCAGGTAAATGCCATGTGCATCCGAGGGTCGCAGCGTGGAAAGCAAAATCTGCTGTGAAATAGAGCAAGGGGAAAAGAAGAAGCATGAAACACGCTGAATCAGAAATAAATATGACACTCGTTTTGCATATTCATAGGAGAAAATTAAAGTATTAGAATGCTTAGGAAAGAGTATTTTATAACTAAGCGAAGTCCCACATAAGTGTGTGGAACATGTTACACATAGTCCAGTTGGCTAAAACTGTGCCATATTCAACTCGTCTCAGAAAGTGGGCAGAAAAGTACCTCACTGCTGCCTTAGCCTGTTGCAAGAATTTACAACTTCTTCTATGTAATGATCTTGACTCCTGCAGATAGGGCACATTTCCCAAAGAAAGGCAAATGATGAGCCTTGACAAATACATGAATATATGACTTGAGAGGCAGATGGCAGCCTTTGCTTAACAAAGGATCCAGTTACCAGAAAACATTTCTTTTGTCAGTCTGTTTTACTGAAAATACATTTTTTCAACCTGCACCTCTGATCTCCTCCTGAGATTAGTAATGGGTCATCCAGATAAGGCTCGCTTGGGCTGTCATCCCGAGAGCAACTCCAAGCTTCCCTTCCCAGTCCCTTCAGGATCAGCACACCATGGGGTGTAGAGGGAATGGAAACTACTTCCTGTCTGAGAAGAGCTAATAAGGTGCCCTGCGTCCCACCTCTTCCCCCTTCTGTTCCAGCTTCCACCACATTTTGTAGTCACCCAAGAGCAGGAAGACCAACAGTCAAACTTTAGTTCTAGAGTCATGAAAATCATGTGTCCTAATCTCTGTTTCCTCAAATTCCCTGGAGTTCTCCACCACATTGGAGACCTTACACACACACACACACACACACACACACACACACATATTTTCCCTCCACAGGGAGAATTATTTCTCATCTCTGGGCATGAACATCCACTTATCCACTTTCTACTGGAACCAATGGGCTGAGAACACACCTGACCATTATTAGTACATGCCCACTTCCTGCGAGAGCTCCATGTTCACAGGGAAGGCACGAGACCACAGAGCATCTACTACTTCTGATGAAAGGCTGAGCATCAGCAGAGAGAAAGGGGATCGGGACACCACCCTCCAGAGAGGTCCCCCAATCTGTGGAAAGCCTTACTTCCTGTAACCTACTAACTCTCAACATGTGGGGAGCTCCTTATCAGGAGCCTACTTATGACTTGGAATTTTCTTGTCATTGTGTTCACACTCTGTCCAATTATTCATCCCTAAAGGGGTTAGAGTATCAGGCATGTCCAACACTAATCCCAGAATGATCATTCTCATCATCAAATACAACTCGGGAAGTCAGTGGGAAGGAAGACACCCAAGTGTGGTCAGAAGAAGGGAGATTCTTCATTTCAATACTGAACCTGACACATTAAATACATACATACACATATACATACATAGACACATGCATATATATACATTATATATATATAAAGATATATATATATATATATATATATATATTAGGTCACGGGAATGACCCAATATAAATGTTACTGGTATTAGGCATATCAAATACTACACGAGCAGCTTGCCAGGCTTGCTGTGCGGGTGGCATACTGTTGTAGTCACCTCTAAATAAAGCATTTATAGATGAATTGCGTGGCCGCTAGCGGCCGCGACTGGGCTGTGATAGTCTGGTCTGCTGGGTGGAGTTGTGACGAGAGGGAAGTACGGATGTGGAAAATGGTGGGCCCTATGCAATAGTGGAGGGTGGTCTGGCTTGTTGTGAGGCTCTGCTGAGGTGGCAGGCCAGGGCTAGAACCCGCCATGCCTCCCGGGAGCCTCATGAGCAGCTGGGCACAGGGAGAGCAAGGAGCAGTTGTGCCCCATGTCTGAGAGTCTCTGGTTCAGCATACCTGGGCCGGATTGAAGAGAAACTGCTGCAGGGTGGGTGTGGATGATCCGGGCTGTGATAGTCTGGTCTGCTGGGTGGAGTTGTGACGAGAGGGAAGTCCGGATGTGGAAAATGGCGGGCCCCATGCAATAGTGGAGGGTGGTCTGGCTTGTTGTGAGGCTCTGCTGAGGTTGCAAGCCAGGGCTAGAACTTCCGCCATGTCTCCCGGGCGCCTCACAAGCAGCTGGGCACAGGGAGAGCAAGGAGCAGCTGTGCCCCATGTCTGAGAGTCTCTCATTCCGTGGGTCATTCCCGTGACCTAATATAATGGTTTGAGGCTCTCTATGTTCCTGGAGCAAGCGGATGCCTTTGGGTTCTGCTAGCATGAAGCGGGACATATGGAGATATTACTGGTGCCCGCTCTAGCAAATAGATGATTAACGGGAAGATAGTGATAGTGATATATATATATATATATATATATATATATGTATGTATATGTATATATATATGTATATGTATATATATATACACATACATATACAGCATGGGTAGTCAGGAAAAGGGAGACTGTTCATTTCAATATGAACCCAAAACATTGAAAACACACACACACACACAAACTGAATCATTGTTTCCAAGCTTCCACAAAATGGAGATGTCATTTAGAAATCAGTACTTTCTCACATCAGCATGAAAAGAGAAGACTAGGGACACAGTCAGAGCTGAAGCAATGAAAGGAGGAGCAGGTGATTCCGAGGACAATTGGGGCTACAGAAGCAAAGAGAAGGAAGCTCTGGAAAAGCCAGGACAGACACTGTGGAGGACTTCTGATCTTCCAAGTTCAAGCGTTCAGTCAACAGAGCCTTGGACAAGCGCTGCCCATGTTTGGTGGATGCAGAAAACTGCAAGGGGGCTTTTTGTGATCCCTCCCTCAAGTATTCATATCCCAGAAGGTGGTATGAGTAAGTACTGAAGGTGTGGATGTCATCTCAGGGATTGGGGATGGAAGAGAAAGTGCAAAACTCCAAACGGGGGATGGGGGTGCTGGGAGTGAGTCTGAACACAGTCCAAGACAAGGATAGGTGGGAGGAGCTGAGTCTGGAAAGGAAGTGGCTGGAGGAAGGAAGGAACATCCTAGTGGATGACAATCTGACCAGGCTGCCAGATACTCAGAGTGCGGGCTGCCCAGGACATGGTGAGTGGACCATGGTCCTTAGGGGTAACCATTTGGCTTTGTAAAGACTTGTGTCTCGAGAGTGGTTTGGGGCTCACAGCAAAACTGAGAAGAAAGTAGAGTTCACCCACAGCCCCTGGCCCCACACAGAATCCTCAGGTCTCCATGGCAACACTGGCCACCAAAGAGCCAATGGTTGGAACTATGGGCATGTCATTATCACGCCAAGTCTGCACTGGTGTTAGCCCTTGGCATTGGACCATAGATACAGGGTCACCTGCCCCTGCCCAGACCCTTAACTTAATCACATCAGCAAAGTCCTGTAAAGGAGCATATTGTAGGGCCAGAGACACAGTTTGGGGGCAAAGCACTTGCTTTGCATGCGGCTGACCTTAGTTTGATCCCTGTCACCACAAGGAGTGACTCCAGAGCAGAGCCAGAAGTAGGCTCTGAGTTCTGCTGGATGTAATCTTCCCCCATCTCCTAAGAAATACAGGTGCCAGGGACTGGCTGTGGACATCTGAGGAGGGGACAGTACATAGTCTAATGCACTGAGACTGCCCAGATCAGGTGCAGGACCCTGGTACCTAGAAACCACCCCAAGACGTCAGAGACCAGAGCATGGGCAAGGCAACAAGAGGTGAGAAGTCACTTCTTTTAGAATAGACGCAAACTGTGCAGAAGTTCAGGACAGACTCGCGGTCTCGTGGCCTTCCCCTGAACCCCACTGCACTGAAGTCGTCCCCTGAGCAACACTACCATCAACAGAAAGAAGCATAAGGTTGGCCCCGTGCAAGTCACAGCCCAAACGGCCACACTGCTTTGTGGAGTCAAGTCAGAGATAAGGTTTCCTGGGGTTCTGGAGAGTTGACATCCTGCCGTGAGCCATCCTGTCACTCATCCTAGGGATTAGACGGGCTTTCTCTCTGCAATGAGCTCGGTAACAAGTCCCTGCTCTGAGCACAGTCTGCCCTGCTGATGGGAACCGAAGCCCCTGGCAGGCTCTCTGGGGCCCAGAAGGCTGCGCTTGGCGAGCTGATGGTGCAGATGGGCCCAAACCACTTGTCCTCACATGCTTGGCCTGCTAGGGACCATCTGCTCCAGCCCCTCCCTTCTTTAGTTGATGCCATTTACCACTTTTTTCCTTAGTCTCGAATATAAGCCACAAGTTAAAGGCTTTGCAGAAGACTAGATGCTCTGACATTTGGGAGAATCTGGTATTTATTAAAATGAGAGATTGAAATCAACTGCCTCTTAAGAGACAGTGACACTCAAAAGTCTGATGTGTTATGCTGTGTGTTATATCTGTTGTGTGTTGTGATGTGATTTGGTGTGTGTTGTGTTTGTGTGCATGTTGTGTTGTGTGTATAGTGTATGTTATGCTATGTGTTGTGTTTGTATGACATTTAAGACCCAGGCACAGGGGGTGAAATCAGCAGTTTAAAACTCTAAGAGCCACACGCTGGAGGGGAAGGAAAATAAGTCACATTTGAAGGTGCCTTACTAGGAAGCAAGTGGGGCAGGTGGGCCGTGCATAGGAGACCCCCACACTGGGCGACACTCTGTGAGTGCTCTTCTCGAGGTACCTGGAGACCCCCACACTGGGCGATACTCTGTGAGTGCTCTTCTCGAGGTACCTGGCTCCCCAAAGCTCTCAAGGGGGAACAGAAATCACAGCTGAGGGCAAAACCTCTGGAGAGCCCAAGAGTCCAACCCGGGCGGCCACTGTCCAGGCAAGCCCCTTCTCTCCTGCCTTGCTGATAATAACCATCTGGTCCTGTCCATACAATTCAAATCTACCCAACACCCTTTTCCGCTGGGCGCAGTTAAGCAATTCAGTCCCATCTGAGATGAGCGGCCGTAGAGCTGAACTCATTCACTGGACGAGACCCTCATCTCTGTATCGCTGCTCTTCCTGCCATGCTCTGAGGCTTCGACTCCCTGGGACTGTTCTGGAAGGGGTGAGAAGAGGAACAGGACTGGAGACTCTGAACTCTGCCCCCCCCACCCCCGCCAGGAACAACTGAATTCATGCATCTATCCAGAATCAGCCCAGCTTGGAGGAAAACTGCCACAGATCCAACAGGGGGCCGGGTCCCGAAGCTCCCTGTTCTGAGGCACTGCCCAGCCCAGGAAGAGAAGAGCCGCAGCTGCTGACCAGGGGATGAGGCGCTTACCAGGTGACAACGCGCAAGGGCAAGAGTGCCGGGCACCACTTCCTGTGAGGATTTCGCTTCCCATGCGGGGGTTGGGGGCTTAGCCCAGTACTGAGAGATGCCCCTCTGGGAGGCAAACTCAGGTGATAGAAGGGCCCAAGCATTGGATTCCCTGTGAAGGTGGTTTCTGCCTCCCGGGAGGACCTTAGGAGGGTCTCTGGGAGGACTGAGGGTTCCTGAAAACGGGCCCCTCTGTGAGCGCCTCTCAGAGTCCAGCCAGGTTATTACTGACAAAGAAGCAACTGGACCAGCAGAGGCGGGGAGAGAAAGGAGGGGCCGCACCCGAGTCAGGGGCAGTCTGGGCAGCTAGGGCAGAAAGCTCGGGGTTCAGGCTGAGTTCAGACTCCACTGAGATTGTTATCGGGCCTAATCACTCACCTCAGCCAAGCATGGCCCTCAGCACAGTGGGCTCGGCGGCCCCCTCAGCACAGACGGGCCAGGAGCAATGTCCGGTCTGGGCTGGAAACAGTCGAGGCACTTAAGGAGCACTTCATCTTAAAAGGGGGACTGTTTTGCTTTTGTCAAACTGGTTAATTTGTCCCAAATGTGAAAGCCCTCTCATGCTCTTGAAAGATCGGTCGGCAGAAGCATTGTGCAAGCGGCAGAGCAGAGAGCAACAGTGACCCGACCGTGTCCAGTTGTGCCAGGCCAGGAAAAGGCCCCCGGCTCACAGCCTCTGGCAAAGCCGCCACGTGAGTGGGCTTTGGGTGGTAGAACTTTCTAGAACATGAGGCTGGACACGCCTCTGATGCCAGGGTTGGTTCATGGCTGGGGCTCAGGGTCATTGTGAAGTCTTGACCAGCTCAACTCAGATCACGGTTTCTGATCGCAAATGAGGAATCCCAAGTGTTTCAAAGCCTGTTTCTTCAGGGAAAAGAAAAAATGGATGAAAAGAAGGAACATATATTTAAAAGAGATTTAAGTCAATTCTAGGACTTCTCTCCTCTCTCTCTCTCTCTCTCACACACACACATATGCAGGCACACAAACACACCAGCGTGTGCACAGAGCATAGCACAGTGCCAAGAACACTTCTAGACTCTTGTGCGCGTTTTCTCCTGACGTGCCAGAGGGAAGGGGTTCCACATCATCAGCACCAGGCCGCCATATGTAGCGGCCTCAGAGATGGAACGCGATGCCCAAATCCACTCAGATGGTTAGAGGCGGGTCAGGGATTTCGATCCTTCTCAGGAGCCAATGGGCACCACCAGGCCAATTCCATCCCTAAGAAACACTTGGAGACATTTGTTGGGTTCCCACTAGGGGTGGGGGGCAAGGAAACCTGACAAACCCAGACCACCAGAATCGTCCAGGCTGGACAACAGGAACGCTGAGGCTGGGACGTGCACCAGGACAGAGCCTAGCGGTCCCCTGCCTCTCCATTTGGCCCTTCCTCTCCCACCCCCCCACACTGACATCCCTGGAGGGTTAAGAGCTGGAGACTCACGCTGGATTGAGGGACCACAGGCTCAGGCACACACTTGCTCACCCCAACCTCAATCACTCCAAGGGAGAAGCCCCTCGTTTCTAGGTGACGTCTGCAAAACTGAGCTCCAAAACCATGGCCCAGGAAGAGTCTGCTTGCACCCCCACTTTCTCTTAGGATTCGGAAGGGCAGTAGTGTTTGCACCTGCTGGGGGCTTTGACACTGCTGTGTCTGAACCCACATCCAATGACAGCCATAGCAGTAACAAATAATAAGGGCAAAGATAAATTTTGTTTTCTTGGTGAAAAAAAAAGCAAATGAGAAACAGGTGAGCCGGCGTGTGCCTTGCCCGGCTCTCCAAATTTCTTATTCTCTAGGAGGCCGGAGCCAGCATTCACCCATTCATCTGCTTTTTGGAGCAGTTTTTGGAGCAGCTTGCCACAGCCCTGGACCCACCAGGCCAACATACAGGATGGGGCTGGGTCTCCCCTGGGGGCCCCGAATCTGCCCAGTTCCACCTGGGACCAGCAGCCCCACACCTGAGAGCGTAAATCCAACAGCAGCTCCCGAGATGAAACACGGTGGCGGGATCACATTCCTCGTGACCACTGAAGCAGAAGCAGCAGCAGGGTCAAAGCATCTGAAATATTTTCAATTTGCAAACACGCCTGGAGCCAGAGCAGGGCGTGCCCGCGACCCCTCCTCGCTTCGTCACTTGGTAACTGATGGGCCACGGTTGTGAAGGCACTGAGACGACACCAGGGGCTCCAGTATAATGATGAGAGTTTGCTGTCGCAGTTACAAGGGCACAGGACTTTTTGCCTTTAGCCTGCACCATTCCACACCGACAAGGGCAGAGAAAGCAGGTCATTAGCAAGCGACATCGACAGACACAGAGACCAGGCCGTGGAATGCTGCAGCCGGGCCTTGATCCAGCAAAAAGAAAGACTTGAGGAGCCAGAGTGATAGTACAGCGAGTAAGCATAGCACAGCGGGGAGGGCATTTGCCTTGCACGCGTCTGACTCTGGTTTGATCCCTGGCATTGCATATGCTGCCCCCGCGCCCCAGTGCTGTCTGGAGTGATTACTGAGTGCAGATCTAGGAATAGCTCCTGAGCTTTGCTGGGTGTGGCCCACAAAACAAACAAGCAAAATATATGAGGAAGGGAGGGAGGGAGGGAGGGAGGAAGGGAGGAAGGGAGGAAGGGAGGGAGGAAGGAGGGAGGGAGGGAGGGAGGGAGGAGGGAGGAAGGGAGGGAGGGAGGGAGGGAGGAAGGGAGGGAGGAAGGGAGGAAGGGAGGGAGGGAGGGAGGAGGGAGGGAGGGAGGGGAGGGGAGGAAGGAAGGAAAGGAAGGAAGGAAGGAAGGAAGGAAGGAAGGAAGGAAGGAAGGAAGGAAGGAAGGAAGGAAGGAAGGAAGGAAGGAAGGAAGGAGAAAGAGAGAGAGAGACAGACAGAGACGGCAAGGCAGTGAAGGCCCAGGTTGGAGCTGAATTAGAGAAGAGAGACCAGGGTCATTTCTTAGTTCTGAGAGGCACATAGGTGCGGGAGGGGTGTTGAGGGTTACAAGAACTAGAGAAGTTAAATGTGAGTAATTTGGGGGGGCGCCTGAGGGCCTCACGGCTTTCCCACAAATCTAAAGTGATTCCAAAATGAAGTTTCAGGGTGGGGTGGGAACCCCAACTGGGGCATTTCTGGTAAAACTGCATCCCCTCGCCCACTGTCCGGCTGTGGTTGGCAGTCAACAGACTTTCATTTCTTGGGCAACAAGATGTACCCTGAGGTTCTGTTCCCTTTTCCTAGTAGATGAGACTCCAAGGGTCCAGTCTGTGGTGGTAACGCCTGGGCCACTCGGCCTGATCCCGCAAACACCGGAAGCTTCAATCTGTCTGGAGAGTAGAGGAGAAACTGACCTAGAGTGGTAAGTGGGAGGGCGAGCAGGACAGGAAGCAGCCTTGGGGGTAACCTGGACGGGAGGAGGGGGCATGCTTCCCCACCCCTGCACTCACTCCTCCAAGAAGTCCTTCTCTTCGTCTCTTTCAGTCATGGGAGATACAGAATCCTTGCTCCCTTAGGGCTTCAAGAAGGAACTCACGCACCACCCCAATAAATGACCCACTTACACACCACCAGGGGCTTCTAGAAAGAAGGTGAGTGAATGCTGGGTACTAAGCAAATGAGACTGGTGGCATGCAGAGATTTGCTGACACACTGTGTCTCCCCCTCTACTGTAAAATAGCCCGCTTGGCCACATAGGAGAGAGAGAATCAGCGATTCAGAAGACAGACTTGAATGAACCAAGAAGCAGCGACACCAAATGGGATTATTTTGTGAAGAGTTGGGGCGAGAGGGAACAGACTGGGAAAGTAACTGGAACTGGAAGAACCCAGATTGGCCTCTTGACAATTCAATTCTGGGACCCTGGGGCGAGTAGTTCCGCTGTGCTAGACCATGTGGGAAAGAAAAGTGACTCCTTTAAAGTATGTGCAGATGACAAAGAAAGAGGCATCTAAACTGTTGGTGAAGGTGATCTCAGAGGTGGTCACACAAGCAGATAAAAATGGGTGGAAATGTGTGTTTCTTATTCTGGGCACATCAAAAGACCCACCCAGTCCCCCTCTCTCTCCTGACAGTTTACGGAGTTGGTGGGAGGTGAATCGTGACGACCGTGCTGTCCCCAAGACGCTGTGTGTAACTTATCCTCTCATTCCAGTCAAAGTTCTGGCTCCTGGCCTTGCTTGAGCTGATCTTCCAATAGTCAAGCCCATCTGGCTTTCTAGCAATTCCCTAGAGAAGTTTCAACAGCTCATACTGAAAAACAATCATCAGTTCACTTAGAAATGTTCTTAGTGTTTCTATCCCGACATGGAGTCACTAGCAGTGGCCCACTGGGATCATTACCTTAGTGATAGCATAGTGGTAGACTAACTAGCACCTGAGTCTTCAAAGGAAGACTCTTAGCAGAGCACTCGGCAGGGGGTGCCAATGGAAGAACAGAATGATACCCATAATTAAGAGAGACCGTTTAATTACAGGTCCCTTTTTGGTTGTTGACGAGACACCAGCCGACATGTTCAATATGCACAGCCACTTGTCTAAAACCTTGACCTAGTGAAGAAGAGTGAATTCAGTTTTTTTTTATTTTTGGGTCACACCCAGCAATGCTCAGGGTTTACTCCTGGCTCTGCACTCAAAAATTACTCCTGGCAGTGCTCTGAGGACCACATGGGATGCGGAGATGTAATACGGGTCGGCAGCACGAAAGGCAAATGCCCTACCAGCTGCACTATTGCTCCGGCCCGAAGAGTGAATGTAAGAGCTTTGTTCAGAAGGGCAGGGTGCACTGGGGTGTGGGAGCGACCTCAGGGCCCAGAAGGCAAGGGAAGGGGAACATGCAGTGCCCAGGGAGGCCAGGGGACTCTCCGACTGGTCCTGACTGTAGTTGCTCCTGTATGTGTGTGTGTGTGTGTGTGTGTGTGTGTCCCACAGCAGGGTCGCTGCAGACGGCCTCATCCAGCTGTGCACGCTTTCCCAGGAGCTTATGTTCGGGCTGAATAAACACAAACACGCGGCTATTTCGTGGTCTCTTGCTTATCCTTCACAAAGCTCATTCCCCAGTGCTGCTGGCATGAGTCCCAGCATCAGCTGCTTAGAGTTGCTGTCAGCAGATTTTTTTTTTTTGCTCTTTGGATCACACTTGGCGATGCTCAGGGTTATTCCTGGCTCTGCGCTCAGGAATCACTCCTGGCAGTGCTCGGGGACCATATGGGATGCCGGGGATCGAACCTGGGTCGGCTGCATGCAAGGCAAACACCCTACCCGATGGACTATCACTCTGGCCCCACTGCCAACACATTTTAGGGACAGGAAAGCTGAGGCCCAGAGTGGGGAGGGCCTTGGCCCGGTCACACGGTGAACAGATGCCAGTCCCGGCCTTGGGTCCGGAGCTCCTCACTGTCCAGCCCAATTAAGGAGCAAGGAGAGAGGTAAGGTGGGTAGAACTTGTTCTGCTGACTTTGGCTTCTGCTGCTTTTACGACCAAGTGTAATTCTCCCTGTACACAGACGCATCACCAGGAATCTGTAGTTGTGAGCAGCGAGTAAGTGCAGCTAAGAGCAGGTAAGTCAGGACTGTGCGGTTCCCTGGCCACACTCTCTCCCTTTCAGTCTTCCTGGAGCCCAAACACGGACGGAGCAGGGAAGCTTAGCGCCACGCTAAAGAGCTTCTCACTTATCAAGACCAACCAGGCAGCTGGGCACAGGTGAAGCTTCGGTTAAGATTTTTTACTTATCTTGTATAAATCTTGGAACAGGCCTTGGTAATAAGTAGATGGAGTTATCATGAATAAATCTAAATAAAATCCAGCAGATAGCTCTTTCTCCCTCCGTAATCTCCATCCACCTCAATTCCTGGCTCATGGCCACCCTATTTCTTGGAATGGTTATACATCGAGCAGCAATGGAGGCGGGGAGGGGTGCAGGGAGGAGGCTGCTTCCTCTATGCTCCAGACTGTATATTTTAAATAGCATTTTTCTTTGACGTTTTCCACTTAATATCTCCCTATCACCTTGTGGTGTTAGTTGAACTCTTTATAGGTATCATTCGGGCTGCGACAGAGTTCTGATCTATTAAGAGTCACTTAATCATCCCTTATTGGTGTGTGATTTAAATCACATTTTCCCCTAGGGCTAGAGAGATAGTACCTGGGCTAAGGGGCTTGTCTCGCATGAGACTGACCCCAAGTCAGGAACAGTTCCCTAGCACCTCTGGGTGCAGCCCTCAAACAACAATAGCAAAATCACTTTTCTCATGTCTTTCTATTTGAATCAAAAGTTTATTAAGTAGGGGCCAGAGTGACAGCACAGTGGGTAGGGTATTTGTCTTGCATGCAGCCAACCCAGGTTCGATCCTTATGGTTCTCTAAGCACCTCCAGAAGTAACCTCTAAGCATTGTGGGGTGTGACCCAAAAACACAGAAAGAAAGAAAGAAAGAAAGAAAGAAAGAAAGAAAGAAAGAAAGAAAGAAAGAAAGAAAGAAAGAAAGAAAGAAAGAAAGAAAGAAAGAAAGAAGGGAGGGAGGGAGGGAGGGAGGGAGGGAGGGAGGGAGGGAGGAGGGAGGGAGGGAGGAAGGGAGGGAGGAAGGAAGGAAGGCAGAAGGAAGGAAGGAAGGAAGGAAGGAGGAAGGAGGGAGGGAGGGAGGAAGGAAGGAAGGAAGGAAGGAAGGAAGGAAGGAAGGAAGGAGGAAGGAAGGGAAGAAAAGAGAGAGAGAAAGAAAGAAAGAAAGAAAGAAAGAAAAGAAAGAAAGAAAGAAAGAAAGAAAGAAAGAAAGAAAGAAAGAAAGAAAGAAAGAAAGAAAGAAAGAAAGAAAGAAAGAAAGAAAGAAAGAAAGAAAGAAAGAAAGAAAAGAAAGAAAGAAAGAAAGAAAGAAAGAAAGAGAAGAAAGAAGGAAAAAGGAAGGAAGGAAGGAAGGAAGGAAAGAAGGAAGGAAGGAAGGAAGGAAGGAAGGAAGGAAGGAAGGAAGGAAGGAAGGAAAAAGAAAACCTTTGTTAATAGACACAGCTGTCTCCCACCTCACACAATATTCCAGATAGATTCCAAAGCCTGCAGTGCCTGACTGATCACATGCTTGTAATGTCCGAATGTGCTCATTCAATTTGATTCAGTCCCAGCTGGGTGATTTCATAGAAGGAAAAGAAATATCCATGCCAACTGAGATACAGAATCTAATGGCTCACTTACCTTTTATTTTTCTGCAACTGACCTCCCTGTCCAGTTATTGTTCTCTGTCCCTGCAGCCTACGGTCTCTTCTCACTTGCTGAAGTCTCTTTGTTTTGTTTTTCTGTTTTAGGGTCACACCCAGCGATGCTCATGGGATACTCCTGGCTCTGCATTCAGGAATGACTCCTGGTGGTGCTTGAGGGACCATATGGGATGCCGGGGATCAAACCCAGTGGGCCGCGTGCGGCAAACACCCTCCCCGCTGCGCTATCACTCAGGCCCCAACTTGCTGCAGTCTTAACGGTCACCAAGACCCTCCACAATGAGCAAGCTCAGTGGGAAGGGAGCAACTAAGCTCTGCCCTCGAAGCACAGACCGTCCTGGTCAAGCAGAGGCCTGAGGGCTGCTGGGGCTAAGGCGGGCTGGCCCGGCCTTCCTGGGTTTGGAGACCACAGCAGGAGAGACACTGCAGGTCGCCGGCTCTGGAACCTAAACATATCTACAGTTCGGCCTTGGTCACCTTTGCTCCTCTCCCGGAGGAGAGATTCCTCTCACCCCGATTCCTCTTTCCCTCCCAACCTCGCAGGCTGCTGTGGCATCAATGCTGCAAATCAACCACGTGTAGACAGAGTCCAGCCAAGCTCAGTGCAGACCAGGGTCCAGCCAAGCTCAGTGCAGACAGGGACCGGCTCATAGTGGCTGGGCCAAGGCCATAATGAACCCAGAAGGTGCTCTGTAGCAAACCCAACTCTTCATATTTTAATTTAATTTTAGGCACTGTGGTTTGTAATGCAGTTAACAACAGGGTCCCACGCATAACACAATCCAACACAACTCAGCCCCAAACATCCACTTTCTTCCACCAGCATTTCTAAGCCTCCTCCCTGAAGATCAGGAGAATCCAACTCTGAAATTATGCTGCAGATCCAACATAAGGGCCCCAATCCTGTGGAAACACCCTGTAGAGAGAAGGTGATTCTTCACACCAGGAGCTCACTGGCAGAGTCATGGGCCTCACTGTTATTTCCAGGGACCCTGGTGACTCTCGGGTACTCAGGAGGAAGAGCATCCTTCTCGTCCCCTTTCCCTCTAGGTGACCCTCCTCTCCTGACCCCGAGGAGAGAGGCACTGGCCTTCCTAGTTACAGCCATGCGTCCGGACCCCAGCGTCAGATGCCAGCTGCCCCTGGAGCTAAACGTGGGAAGAGGGATTGCTCCAGCCCATTGTTTTTCATTAATCTCCTGTGTTCTGGGCTTATCTAGTCCAAGAAAATGAAAACCATCTATTTTAGTGTATTTATGCCAAATTGTGTAATTCGGTGGAAAATCCCTAGCAACCAAAGGAGGAAGCTCCAAGATTACCAACAGTTTCCTGGGTCCCAGGAAACCCTGGAAAACGCCTCACAAATTTGAGAACTCTTTCATTAAGCCCCACTTAGGTCACAGACCTCAGAGTTTATCTTGTTGCTGCCTGAAATTATTCAATTGAGTCAATGTTGTTGGTGATTAAAGGACCCTGGATGAAGGTCAGGGCCAGCCTCTGTCTGCAAAAGTCTACCAGGACACCTGGAACTTCCAGCACCAGAACCATGGGGACCAGAGGATCTGGGAGAGGGAGGGAGAGGGAGGGAGGGAGGAGGGAGAGAGGAGAGATGATAAAGAGACTTGAGAGAAGAGGAGAGAGAGGGGAAGAGAGCGAGAGGGAGGGAGGGAGGGAGGGAGGGAAGGAGAGAGGAGAGATGAAAAAGAAATGTGAGAGAGAGGAGAGAGGGAGAGAGGGAGAGAGAGAGGGAGAGAGAAAGAGAGAGACAGAGACAAAGAGAG
The DNA here is from genome assembly GCA_021461705.1 of Cryptotis parvus. Taxonomy (NCBI): domain Eukaryota; kingdom Metazoa; phylum Chordata; class Mammalia; order Eulipotyphla; family Soricidae; genus Cryptotis; species Cryptotis parvus. The sequence continues at coordinate 30,250 of JAJIBD010021312.1, read as the reverse complement.
GAGAGAGGGGAGAGAGGAGAGAGAGGCAATGTGTTTATATATGTATAAGTGAACAGTGCATATCTATGTGCATGTGTGTATATATATGTGTAAGTGTGTGTAGTGCTGAGAGGCAACTACAAGAGTATCCCACCCACATGGCAGAGCCTGGCAAGCTGCCCATGTCATATTTGATATGCCAAATACCAGTAACAATTATAGACCTCATTCCCATGACCTGATGGAATGGTTTGAGACTCTTTATGTTCCTGGAGCAAGCAGGTGACCTTGGGCTCTACTAGCATGTGACAGGACATATGGAGATGTTACTGGTGCCCACTTGAGCAAATCGATGAACAACGGGAAGACAGTGATACAAGTGATACAAGTGTGTATGTGTGTTTATGCGTGTTGATGTGTCTTAGTGTGGAAATGTGCATGCATAATGTGCATCTAGTATATAGATGTATGTCAGCATGTGTGTGTGTCAGTGTGTTACTGGGAGAAGGACTGAGGACAGCTGCTGTGACAAACACAACCCAGAGAAGACCCCATCCCCCACTCTTCTCATTTCATGAGCCAGATTACTGCCCCTTGCCCGCACTGCTCTCTCACATGTTCTCAGGTACAGATTATTTCGTCCTTCTATAATGCGGGTACTTGGGAAGACAGACAGTGTGAGACTTCCAGTCACTGAGTGCTCGTCTGCCAGAGCCTCACCCCACACACCTGCACTGGGCGCTACACCCTTTAGTGATGTGGGAGGAATGAGGGCCAGGCCGCAGAGTGAAGCAACTTCCCAGAGGAGCGGGAAGGGGAGGGTGTGAGCTCAGCGTTTTCCAGCCCATCAGGGTGCGCGGGGCTGCTCCCTCCACCCAGAATTCACGCTCAGTGCACGCCCTTGTCGACAGCTTTAGGGGAGGGCCTCTCCAAGCCTTCCGTCTTTCACTCAGCAGAGTGGGGGGGTCTGAGGGACTGAGACTCGGAAGGGACATGGGACCCAGGAAGCTGATGCCGGAATAGCCACCCGAAGTCTAGCTATGGCCTCAGAGCACTCTGCTGGTGGCCCTTAGGCCGACACCAAGATCCTGAGGCACAGCCAAGACCTGTGAGAGCCACGGCGTGTGTCCCTGTGTGTGTCCCCACCCCCTCCAGATGCCCCTCCTAGCCACGCCGGACTCGGTGAGCTCCTGGAGCAACAAGAGCTTTTGCCCTCCCTGGAACCGTCCACGTCCCACCACAAGGCTTCCCGCTTCCCTCTGGCTCCTGACCACAGCCTCGGTCCTCATGGCTCCAACCCTTCCCGAGACCCACAGGCAACCTCCTCCATGCTCCCAGCCCTTCCTGCTGGCCCCGTGGCTGCCGCACTGTGCTACTTGGTGCCGTGGGCCCTTGATGGTTACACTGTCCAAGCCGAGGGAAGGCGTGCAGACCCCCATGAATGTGCCAGCCACGCCAGGGCCCGAGCTGGCTGGCACAGGCAGATTCCCCTGAATCCACACTGGGATGCAAGCACTGAAACGACAGAAGGCACGTGAAGACATTCACTGAAGAAGCGCACTTCCTGAGGGGGTCGAAGGCACCACCAGAGCAGGGCTGTGCCTGATCCCAAGTCTATCCCGCTCCCTCCATGACACTTCCTAGGGAGCCGGAGAGAGGGGCTGTGGGTGAGCCATGCTTCTTGAGAGGGAAGGGGAGAAAAAACCCAGAAACCCACTCCCATGCGCGGCAAGGCCCTAGCATGTGTCCAAGCAACGAGGCTGGAGACCCCAGCTCCATTCCTGCACCCTGCACCCAACACTCCCCAGATTCCTCATATGATTTTCTTACCACCTTTCCCCCGATTCCTGAGAGGGAAGACAGTGATAAAGCAATAGGAAAATGAACTGTTTCTATTTCGCAATTAATGAATGGTATTGCTCCCTATCTGAGCTCTGGACAAGTATCAAAACCAGAAACACAGCTCCTGGCCCAGGACTGCTTCACAGTCCTATGGGACTTCTTCCCCCAGTCACTTACTGTTGCCCACAAGGAATGGTCTGGAATGCAGCAGCAGGCTCACCTAGCCTACACACCATTGTTAGCCACGGTCTGGATTTAGAACACTTGGGCTGGGGAGATAGCACAGGGCTTTAGGCATGGCCAACCCCGGTTCGAGCCCCAGCACCCTATAGGGTCCCCTGAGCCCTCCAGGGGTGAGCCCTGTGGCCCCAAACCGAACCTCGAGTTTTGGCAGAGCATCAGAACACACAGTGCTTCCTGCTACCGGGCCGTCAGTGTTTGTGCAAAGATGGGAAACCCACAGATCACCTCCTTCTTCCCGCCCTGAGCCATCTCTATCCAACAGCGCACCCAACAAAGGGAGCCAGGCAAGGGTTCCTGTGGGGTCAGGAGGATGGAGGCTCGCTTTGGCCCCTGAAGGAAATGAAAGAGCAGAGATTATCACACTTGCCAGACACAGGCTTTGCCTACAGACCCTGGAAGTCCTCACTGCTCCCCACCCTCCACCAGTGAGTTGAGAAAGTTGCACCGTTGGGGTGCTGACCCAAATGAACTGAGACACAGAGACACTCCCCCAACACACACAGAGCTACACACACCGCACACCAAACACACTGATACACACGTGTACTCACACACATGTACAACCTCACACCCAGTCACATACACCACCCTCTCACACGATTACACACACACAGACCACACACACACGCACACACACACACACAAAAGCACATACTCTAGTCTTTCTGCAATTTACTAGCATTTCCTGGACAAGGTCCTCTGTGACACTTTTTCCAGATGTCCCTATTCACCAACTCTGGGGTGTCCATTCACTGACCCTGGGGGTGTCCTGGCCCCCGGGTGAGCCACCGACTGGGCACTGTGCCAGCACTGCCCAACTCCTGCTCTGCCGTGTGACTTTCTGTGCCCTGAGCATCGTCAAAATCCCAGTCCCGGTACCTGACTTCTCTTGCCCCCTGCAGGCCTCCGAAGTGGGGTTCATTGCTGCGTCCCCTGCTGAAAGGTGGGCACTCGGCGAGCACTCAGTGTTTAGTGAGAAAGCAGTGAAGGGGGCCGGGCTGCTTCCAGACTTGCACCCATGAAGCCTCGCATGCCCCGGCAGCCTCACCGGGCCCGGCTCTGCCTTCCCACTTCCAGACCACAAGAAACACAAACGTCCCCCCACTCCCTCCGCTGTCTGGACTCCCCTTTCCAGAAGCAACAGTCAGGCTCTCTGGGGAAAGGAAGAGCTGCTCTGGCAGAAGATGACTCTGTGGGGGGCCTGAGGAGGGAGGGGCCAGGGCCCCTGTGGGGGCCCTCATGCAGGTTTCCAGCTTTCTTGCTGTCCCCGCCACTGTACTGTTCTTGCACAGGAACGAGCATCCTCCGCGAACACGCAGAGGCCACACTGTCTTTCTGGGACAGGCAGGAGGGTCTGCACTGCAGCCCCCAGGAAGTTCCTGCTTGCTGCAAGTCGCGTCCACACCCGCTGCTCCAGGGCCTGCCGGAAGGGGCGTGCAGGACTCAGCTCGGCGACAGGGCGAGGCAGACAGCTGGGTTCAGTGGGAAAGAGCGTGTGAGTGTGAGTGCACATATGGGACTCTGCGCACTAGACGAGTGCGTGAGTGTGTATGTGTGTGCATGGTTATGCACATGTGTGTATACACATATGAGGATATGTGTATATGCATGTGAGTACATGTGTGTGTGCATGCGTATACCCGTGTGAGTATGTGCGTGTGTCAGTGTTACATGCATGTCTGTGTATATACTGTACCTGTGTGCATGTGACTCACAGACATGGGGCAGAGCTGCTACTGGCTCTCCCTGTGCCGAGCCACACGAGGTGCCCTCAAGGGATGGTGGGTTCTAGCCCTGGCCCGCCATCCCAGCAGAGCCTCGGCAACAAGCCAGACGACCCCCATTCCATGAGTGCCTCCATTTTCCACATCCAGACTCCCCCTCGTCAGAACTCCACCCTGCAGACCAGCCTATCACAGCCCAGCTCATCAAGATCCACCCTGCAGCAGTCTTTTTTTAAATCCGGCTCAGGTATGCTGATCCAGAGACTCACAGACATGGGGCAGAGCTGCTACTGGCTCTCCCTGTGCTCAGCCGCTCGCGAGGCACCCGGGAGGGATGCCAGGTTCTAGCCCTGGCCTGCCACCCCAGCAGAGCTGCACAACAAGCCAGACGACCCCCACTCCATGAGGGCCTCCATTTTCCACATCCGGACTTCCCCCTCGTCAGAACTCCACCCAGCAGACACAGCCTGTGCGGCCGCGCAGTTCTTCAATAAATGCTGGATTTAGAGATGACTACAAGAGTATGCTACCCTCACAGCAGAGCCTGGTAAGCTACCCATGTTGTATTTGATATGCCAAATACCAGTAACAATTTTAGACCTCATTTCCAAGACCTGATGGAATGGTTTGAGGCTTTTTATTTTCCTTTAGCAAGCAGGTGCCCTTGGGCTCTACTTGCATGAGACAGGACATATGGAGATGTTACTGGTGCCTGCTCGAGCAAATTGATGATGAACGGGAAGTCAGTGATACCGTGATACAGTGTGCATGTGTGCACCTGTGTATGAGTGTATGCATGTGTACAAGTGTGTTAGTGTCATATGCGTGTCTGTGTGTATACTGTGCCTGTGTGCATGTTACACCTGTGTGAGTGTATGCATGTGTGTTGGTGTTATATGCTATGTGAGTGAACACACCTGTGTGCATACATGCACCTGTGTGTGAATGCATGTGTGAGTGTGTGTGAGTGTTTGCATATGTGTGTGTGTGAAGGGGAGGCAGCAGGAAGCTTCCCGCCCTTGGGAGTGAGAGAGACCGAGATGGCAAAATTCCCTGAATGATGCTTGAAGCCATCCTGGAGCTCTGGGCTGGCAGTAGCGGGTCCTGCCATCTACTGTCCACTGTGACCTGCAGCTAAGCACGGCCAATGCACTCAGCATTAGTAGCTTAAAGGCACCGTGAAACTTGCTACTGGCTGGAGGCCTGTGAGGGGCTGATCTTTTCAGGCAGTAACACCCAGTGGCCACAAGGCCGGCCAAGGAAAGTGCTTGGGCGCCATTATACAAAACAAAGCCAAGCGGCATGTCCAGAAGCTCGAGGGAGCCCACCTGCAGGCTAAGACCCTGCGGGCTGCTGGCTGCACCCCCAAGAGGAGCCCGGGAGCTGCGTCAGGCAGGTTCTTTGTCTCTTTTCCCTCCATCCCCGCCATGCACAGCTGCCTCTGCATCTTCAGAAACTTTGTTTCCCTGTTGCGTGGCCCTCTGATACCTGCACGGCATTGCTCTACTGTAGACCACCAAGACAGCAACACACAGGAGAGAACACAAAGCTTGACGAGCCCCGGCATGACCCCTACACCACCTGCCCCCACATCACCGGGGCCCAGTATTCCAACCATCTGGTCAGTTGGCACAGTCTCACTGCGGGGGACGGCAGTGGGGGAGGGGGCTGGTCCAGGGCACCATGCTTGCTTGGAAGCACCTTGAAATATGCGACCGCACAGCAGTGGCCATCTCCCTGTAAGCCCCTGGACTTCCTGGGAAGACCCTGCAGGTCCAGCTCATGTGATGTCACTCCCTGTCACCACTCCAGGAAGGGAGGGTTCGGCCTCTGCTCATCTCTGGGAGGGTGGGAGTCTCAGCATCCGGCAGGCTCTTCACTGTGTCACATCCCCTGTTGCAAAGACCTGAACTCTGCCCGTCACACCCTCCCCTTCCAGGACACCGCCCAGCACACACCAGCACTGGCACCTCTAGTAGAACATGAGTTTGTAGTGAGATCTGCATGACTGAGCGCTGGAATCTGCATAAGTGAGCCCTGGGAACTGCATGCGTAAATCCTAGGAACTGCATGGGTGAGACCTGGGAACTGCATGGGTGAGCACTGGGAACTGCATGCATGAATCCTGGGAACGGGAACTGCATAGGCGAGACCTGGGAACTACATGGGTGAGCACTGGGAACTGCATGGGTGAGCCCTGGGAACTGCATGCGTGAGACCTGGGAACTGCATGCGTGAATCCTGGGAACTGCATGGGTGAGCTCTGGGAACTGCATGGGTGAGCTCTGGGAACTGCATGGGTGAATCCTGGGAACTGCATGGGTGAGACCTGGGAACTGCATGCGTGAATCCTGGGAACTGCATGGGTGAGCTCTGGGAACTGCATGGGTGAGCACTGGGAACTGCATGCATGAATCCTGGGAACGGGAACTGCATAGGTGAGACCTGGGAACTACATGGGTGAGCCCTGGGAACTGCATGGGTGAGCTCTGGGAACTGCATGGGTGAGCCCTGGGAACTGCATGGGTGAGCCCTGGGAACTGCATGGGTGAGCCCTGGGAACTGCATGGGTGAGCTCTGGGAACTGCATGGGTGAGCTCTGGGAACTGCATGGGTGAGCCCTGGGAACTGCATGGGTGAGCCCTGGGAACTGCATGGGTGAGCTCTGGGAACTGCATGGGTGAGCTCTGGGAACTGCATGGGTGAGCCCTGGGAACTGCATGGGTGAGCCCTGGGAACTGCATGGGTGAGCCCTGGGAACTGCATGGGTGAGCCCTGGGAACTGCATGGGTGAGCTCTGGGAACTGCATGGGTGAGCTCTGGGAACTGCATGGGTGAGCTCTGGGAACTGCATGGGTGAGCTCTGGGAACTTCATGGGTGAGCCCTGGTTTCCATCCCCAGCCGTGCTGGGAGACTCCCTGGAGCACTACACCACGGATATCCTCTTAGCACTGCTGTTGTGACCCTTCCAGAGAAATATCACAACAGAAACCCCAACATTTGGGAAGGCAAAATCACAGAAAGTGGGCAATCACCGAAATCTTCTGACTGGGGTGACTCTGAGCACCAAGGGGGATCATCACACACCTTCACCTGCAGAGTCCAAGTTTATCCCACACATTATTTCCTGGAAGGGGAACTTGGGGCAAGTTATTTTCACCTCAGAGTTTTCTTCAGTTCAAGAAACCTATTTTGCAAGGGTTATTATTATTTTTTAATGTGTGTTTCAGGGGGTTGGTTTCTCTCTCTCTCTCTCTCTCTCTCTCTCTTTTCTCTCTTTCTCTTTTGCACAGATCAGAAAATTGTCTCCCATAAAGTAGCAAAGCACACTTCCTGACATGTTGAAGGCAAACAAGAAATGTTCCTTATTTTTCTTGCATTCTAATTAGCCTCAGGAATCTGAAAGATCTCAAAAGGACTGAAAATAAACATTCTCGCAGCGTGGCGATAGAAACGCCATGTTGGCCGTGCAGGAGAAAGGGGCAGGAGTGACACTTTACAATGAAGAGCGTGAACTCAGAAACGCTCCCCCAAAGACTGCTAAAACGGGTAAGGCTGCAGGTGGGGCAGGGCCGGCACAGAAAACTATGGGAAAATGCTTTGTTTCAGGCATTTTGTGGGGTCAGGGCAGGGAGCACTCGGCCAGGAAATGTGTTTCTGGGTCTCTCCAACCCTTAACAGGGCAGAGCCCGGCACTGAAGTGGTCTTGCTTGGGGTGGGCAGCTGGAGAGGAAATCGGGGTGTATGTGTGTTGGCGTCAGCTCACTGGCCTTCTTTGTGCCTCGGTTTCCCCTTCTGCATGAGGGCTCATCTGTGCCCCCTTTGCAGACTCTGGGGCATGTGCCTCCTGGAGCTTCTTCTCAGCGTCGGACATGGCCTTTTCTTGAGCGAGGACCCAGGGACGCCGTCGTCCAGACGCGCATCCCTGCAAGATGACCCCCTGACACTGTGGCTGAGTGTGCAAGGTCTGGTGTCCAGTCGGCAGTGGACACCACTGCAAGAATAAACTCCCCAGGGAACTCCCCACCAGGGACGTGTGACCTCAACCATCCCCACAACAGTGGCCAAAGGAAAGGGAGAGAAACAGAGAGTTCAGCGAGGGTGAAGCAGAAATGAACAGACTCGGGGGCTCAGGGCAGGGCTGGTCGGCCGGGACATGCCGTCTCCCGTTGTCAGGATGGCGAGTCTCAGAAAGGTGGGGGGGTGGGGAGAACAGAGGCTGCGTCCATGGCCAGGGGAAGGTCATCTGGCCCCGCCTCTACGGGAAAACAGTACAGACACTTCTCAGGACAGTGAGAGGGAGCGCTTCCATCCGCCCAAGGCATTCTGCTTCCTGGCATCAACCCACGCCCCAAATACAAGAACATTCATCTGGAAAGACAAACGCCTGCCTGTGTACACCTCAGCACCAAGTACAACTGCAAATCTGGGAGCAACCGAATGTCCAGTGGCAGGTGTGGACAAAGAAGATGGAAGCCATCTATATGGCAGGATTCTCTCTTTTTTTTTTTGAGAGGAGGTGCATACTCAGCTGTGCTTGGGGGCTTCTCTGAGCTCTGAGCCCAGAGATGACTCCTGGCAGGACTGGGGGCCACAGGGTGCTGGGGATCAAACCTGAGTTGGCTGCATGCAAGATGAGTACTATCTTTCCCACTGTACTATCTCTCCAGCCCATAGGATAGGGTATTGTCTCACAGCCCATAGGATATTATCCCGCAGCCCATAGGATATTATCCCGCAGCCCATAGGATATTATCCCACAGCCCATAGGATATTATCCCGCAGCCCATAGGATATTATCCCGCAGCCCATAAGATATTATTCCACAGCCCATAGGATATTATCCCGCAGCCCATAGGATATTATCCCACAGCCCATAGGATATTATTCCACAGCCCATAGGATGGGATATTATCTCACAGTCCATAGAATAGGATATTATTCAACAGCCCATAGGATGGGATATTATCTCACAGCCCATAGGATAGGATATTATCCCACAGCCCATAGGATAGAATATTATTCCACAGTCCATAGGATAGGATATTATCCCACAGCCCATTGATATTATTCCACAGCCCATAGGATGGGATATTATCTCACAGTCCATAGGATAGGATATTATCTCACAGTCCATAGGATAGGATATTATCCCACAGCCCATAGGATAGAATATTATCCCACAGCCCATAGGATAGGATATTATCCCACAGCCCATAGGATACGATATTATCTTACAGCCCATAGGATAGGATATCTCATAGTCCATAGAATAGGATATTATTCCACAGCCCATAGGATACATATTATGCCACACCATAGGATACAATATTATTTCACAGCCCATAGGATACATATTATGCCACACCATAGGATACAATATTATTTCACAGCCCATAGGATACATATTATGCCACACCATAGGATACAATATTATTCCACAGCCCATAGGATACATATTATGCCACACCATAGGATACAATATCATCTCACAGCCCACAGGATGGTCTATCATCTCCCGTCAAGCTCGATGGAATCCCATGTGCTGTAGGGACGCACGATATCCTTGCAGTTTGCAGCATTGGCGATAGAACTGGAGGGCATCACACTAGGTAAAATCAGAGAGAGAGGACAAACACCGACCAGAGGGACCTCACTCCTCTGTGGTCCAGAGAACGGAAGCGAGTGAACGGATACTACTGCGTGATGGCGGACCCTGAGTACAGAGAGGGGAGGGGGAGAGTGGGGGTAGGAAAGAGCAGGTAGGAGTGACGTAAGGACAGTGGCCCTGGGCACGTCATCAGGGTGGGGGTCACCATGGACATTAATAACGTAAGCAGTTAGGGACCAGCCTAGCGTGTCCCCAACTAGGTTCAATCCCAGCCCCCAGGCCGCCTGGCCCTGGTGACTGCAGCCTTAGTGGCCCCCCAGACTGTCAGGGCAGCCTGGGCACCTCCAGCACTGCAGGGCCCGAGCCGAACACACCCTGGACCCTGGCATTGAACCACCAGCCCAGTTGGCCAAGACTCACCAGTGGGTCCAGGGTCACTTAAGTACCACTTGGAAGCCCACGCCCCACCCCCAATCCATAAACACTGGGGCCGGAGCGTTAATACAGCAGGCAGGGGGCTGACCCCTTCACAAGGCAGACCCAGGTTCTATCCCTGGCACCACAGATAATCCCTGAGCCATGCCAGGAGTGATCCATCCCTGTGCCTGAGCCAACTTACCTGGGCGCTGGCCGATTCCCGAACTCTTCCAAGAGGAGAGCACCGAAGCAGGAGTAAGTCCGAGCACCAGCTAGTATGATGCCCAACAACCAAAACAAACACCCCACAAACACTCGCATTAATGTAGCCGGTACCTACGCTATGATGGTGTCTTTAATTTGCTTATTTGAGACAGAAAGAAAAGGAACCAGGGCAGCTGGCACTCCAACGCCCCTGCTTGCGCTGGGCTGGCTCAGGCAGGACACCGCCCCGTGGCCGCCAAAGGCCCGGGACACCGCGGCCTCCCCTGAAGGCTGAAGACAATCACGTCTCGGGGCTGTGAAACCCAGAAATGAGTCCGACAGACCGGAAGCCAGGCAGAGGGCATAGAGGGTAAGCGTGCGGCGGGGGAGGAGGAAAGAGTCAAGAGCAGCCCAGCCACCCCCAAAGGCCTCTCCTGGCTGGCCCGAAGCCCTGCAGGAGAGGGTGCCGCTGAGCACCCATGACCCCATGACCCCATGAGCGCCCATGACCCCATGACCCCATGACCCCCAGACCCCCATGACCCGCCGCAAGGTGCTCAGCGCCCACAGGGCTTCCTCCCTCCATGGTGCCTTTGGATACCAGGCCAGGGGTAGCAGCAACGGTGCCCCCGCTCCATTTCCACCCAGCCTGACCCCTCCCCGGCGCTGCTGGCCAGCCCAGGGAGATCCTGGAGGACAGTCGACTGGCCCCAGGGGCCGCGGCCGCACCAGCTTAGCTGGAAGCTGGCCGACTTTCCCCATTCTTTCCAAGAGAAGAACCAAGTACAAGGATTTGACAGGGAAATAGAGAAACTCGGGACCTGAGTGCAGACCCCGCTTCCCCCTCACTCAGCTGCCAGGCCCAGGGGCGACCGGGCGGGTCTAGGCCATTGGTCCCTCTTCCTCTCTGCCCCTGCCTCCCACGGACCAGCCTTTGGAGGCTCAGACAAGTGCCCCTATTGTTTTCTCAGCCCCGCTGGCCTCTGGCCTTCAGAGTCGGGGCAGAAAAGAGGGGATTTCCTGCTCTCCAACATGAGCTCAAACACTTCAGGTGAGCACTTCAAGCAGCAGGTCCCGTGAAGGAACTCATTTAACTTCTGGAAGGTTCTTTACCCACCCCTCTTCCTCTTTCACCCCTAGCGGGCTTTGAGCTGTTTCCTGTGTGGAACACGTGACCTATAGTCATTGTAAGTGACCACTTGAAAGGAAGCATGAAGCAAACACTGTGTCAAAGCAGCTGGGCTGGGCACCCCCAGCCCCTGGCTCCCCCCCACACACACACACTGCCCAGAGCTGGGCTGCGCACCCCGGGCCCCTGACTCCCTAGACACTGCCCAGAGCTGAGCTAGGCACCCTCAGCCCCCTGACTCCCCACACTGCCCAGAGCTGGGCTAAGCACCCCTGGCCCCCTGACTCCCAGACACTGCCCAGAGCTGGGCTAGGCACCCCAGCCCCTGACTCCCCCACACTGCCCAGAGCTGGGCTGGGCACCCCTGGCCCCCTGACTGCCCCCCACACTGCCCAGAGCTGGGCTGGGCACCCTCGGCCCCTGTCTCCCCCCACACTGCTCAGTACCAAAGGGGTGGCACAAATTCGGGGGCCTGTGGATCCCTGCCCTGTTTGCCAAGCATGTGGGGACTGGTCCCCTCACAAGCCTTTGGGTAGTGGTGTCTGGGCTTTGGGAGCCATAGGCCAAGGTGTCCTCTCTGTTCTGTCGTGAACCTCCTGCCTCGGGTGGGCCCTGGCTAGCATGAACTCAGCCCAGCGCCTCCAAGACATAAACAACCCAAACCACGAGCGTTCCTGGAAGTCAGCACAGACCAGAAGGTAGGGGGACATGGCAGGTGGTTGGGGCAGAAAGAGGAGCCATGTTTGTTTCAGGGCATAGATAAATCCTGGGCTGTGGCCAGGAAGGGCCAGCACCAACTCAACTCAACTCAATTCAACTCAACTCACTCAACTCAAGTCAACTCAACTCAGCTCAACTCAACTCAACTGAACTCACCCAACTCAACTCAGCTCAACTCACTCAACTCAACTCAGCTCAACTCCAACTCTCCACTCCTCTCCTCTCCTCTCCTCCACTCCCCTCCCTTCCCCGCCCACCCCTCTCCTCTCCTCCCCCCCTCCATTCTCCCTCACCCCTCCCCTCCCTCTCCTCTCCTCCCATCTTCTCTTCTCTCCTGCCCTCCTCCCCTCCCCTGCCCCCTGAAGTGGTTCCTGGTGTCCCCCTGCCGCAGGTGGTGCTGGCTCCCTTATCAGCCCATCACGGGGCTGACAGGATCCTGTAGACTAGTGTTTTCCTCAGCCGCATCAGTGCAAATAAACGCGGGCCAGGATCCGAGGGACGTTGCACTCCCCACACGGGCCGCCTGCGACCTGCACCGGAGCCAGTGCACCACATGCTAACTCCACCCCTTTCCCCTTTCCTTGTGCTCTTGACTCCGACAGATTATCACTACACCCCCAATAAAAATCACCCCAAAATGAGGAAAGGTGGTTCCCAGCCAAGAGTTTGGAGACTCACTCTCGCTTCTTGGGAGGGAAAATGGGGCCGCCAGGTGCAGCTGGGACTTCCTGGGGTCTGGACGTAGGGACCCAGAGCAGGGGGCTGGCAGGGTGCTGGGTGTGGAGCTGGGAAGGGTCTTGACGGCGTCCATCATTATTACACACTGTCACCAAGCCCCCAGAGTCCAGCATCTAGAGAGGGGCTGAGTCTAGTTCTACACCTGGACTGGTCAGCTTCAGCCTCCGGCCTGTTTCACAGCTGGCCGGGAAAGGGTACAGCGGAGCTTAGGGCAATGGTGAGAACAGGGTCACTGACACTGGTGCTGACCTCGGCCCTCGCAGGCACCTGTAGCAGAGATCAGAGATATGGAGCACCGCAGGGGGAGCACTCCGCTCTGCTGGCAGGAGACCGGCTGGGAACAGGCAGCGGGGGGCCAAGAAGGCAGCTCCGACACACAGCAGCGTGGACCTGGGCCTGGGGACAGAGGCGACCTGAGGGGGCCTCCAAAGCATCGGTAGACTTGGCCTCCCGCCCTCTGGGCAGGAAATGGCTGCAGGGAGCTCAGACCCTCCTGAGGGCGCAGCCCAGGGAGGAGGAGGGAGGAAGTGGTCCCCACACGCAGTGAGTGACTGCTGGCTCTCCAGAGCTTCAGAATCTCACCCAGAGGCAAACAGTGTGTGGGGCGACATTCGCTCCAGGTCTGCGCTGCCTCAGCCCAAGTGTCCTTACTACGGTCAGGTCATCTTTCCCTCCTCAGGCGTGGGGAATAACATCTTCCTAGGATGGGCAATTCAAAGAGCTAACATTGATCTAGAGAGACCACAACTGGCCCAAGACTCGACCTCCACTGGTCAGAGGTGACCAGGCTGTAAATACATCAACATGCCCCACCCTGATCACTATCATAGCACTTCCTTTAGGGGACACTACACCGGCATTATAGGAGGAAGCATCTCCGGAAGAGCGACTGCCCCACGGCATAAACGACTCTGAAGGGGCCAGAGGGAGAGCGCAGGGGGTGGCTAAGGCACTTGCCAACCCACATTCATTCCCTGGCCCCACCTAGGGTGCCCTGAGCCCTGACGGGCGTGATCCATCCACACAGAGCCGGTAGGAGGCCGGAGCACTGCCAGGGTAGCCCCCAAACAAACTAATACAAAACAAAAACACACGCTGAGGTTCCTGCCCTCCAAGGACGGGGCTACAGCACCGGCCAGATCCTGGGCCTCCCAGAAGGTCTGAGCAGGCCCCCAAAGCCAGTGTCTTTGCTCACAGCCACAGGCAGGAAGACACCAGAGGCTCGGTGGCCCCTTCTGCTAGGGACCAGGGGTGGAGGACCAGGCGCACGAGATCCCTGCAGGGAGATGCCACGGGCAGAGGAAAGACGCAGAGGCGGCAGAGGGGGCCGGTGCTGCGGGCACCCCCACACGCACACGCCCCAGCCCTGGTGCCTTGGAATGTCGGCTGCTATTTCTGACCTAAGGAACCACGAGACCAGGGGAGACCCGGCAATGCTCTGAGTCCAGGCGCCCTGCGAGCAGATATTTGGAACCTCCTTGAGGGCAGTCTAGATTTCTGCTGTTTTCTGTAGGGTACAAGGTTGCGCCATGATCCAATCCAAGGTGAAATCTGGAGCAGGAGCACTCCAGAACCGGATTTGCCTCGGTTTCCATGGAGCTGTCGCCACCTGGTGGACAGTGGCGGAAACGCGTCAGGAACATGTGTGGTTTCTAAGGCCATCCATTGGCTTGGGGAGAATCTCGTCCACTGCCACCCCCAAAGCCTGGCAGCATGCTCGAGCAACAGCACCCACGCAAAGCAGCAGAAAGGGGACATAAAGGGAAATAAGCCCCTTCATCAGTGTCCACGAAGATCCATACATGGCCCCCACCTTGCCCATTCTGCAGCCCTAAATAACCCCAGTGACCCGTCACCATCTGAAATGCCCAAACTTCAAAGCAGGCCCGTTTCTCCCACATTCCTCTCTCCATTTCTCCTGCCTCAGCACCCACGTTGTCCTGCCGCCCTCAACCCCACCCCTGGCCCTTTCGCTCAACTGGGGGTTTCTCCGTAAACCCTTGGCCGTCTGGGGTCAGAGCACCACTTGTTAAGTCAGGCCCGCGATTTCCTGCCCGGGTTTCTGAGGCACAGCCAGTCCTGTAAGGGGAAGCGCTGCCCACTTCCATCAATTCAAGTGGCGCCTCTGCTTCCTGCACAAGCCTGGCGCAATTGTGAGCAGAATCCCCGGGATGAAGAAGGTCCATGCAGGACATTTGCCGCTGGACCGCCGGGACCTTGACCCAGAGACCCACGCACTTGGTTCCGGCTTTGGTGGCATAAGGTACAAGTGAACCGGGGGGTGTGTATGGGGAGGGCCGAGGAAGCAAGATGGTTATTATGCCTGGCCTCTGGTACCTCCCTCAGCATGTCCGGGGCAGAACACGAGAAGCTTCGTCCTGGCCCTTCTGACTCTGATTTCTAGAAGTCTTTTGCCGTGTTTTCCGGGTGGACCTGTTGGACCGGCGTGGCTTCCCAGTGAACAGGGTCCATTCAGGACAGGCGAAAGGGAGAAGAGCCAGTGGTGGGGTCCGATGAAGAAGAGCCGTGGGGGGGGGAGAAGGCTTGGGGTGGGGGCGCCAGCATGAGCGGGATGGGCACATCCCAACCTGGGGCTGAGGCCTGACCAGCCTCTGGGTCTTGACCTGGCGGCGCCCAGTTTCAGAGGAAGACCCGGCTGGGAGGCCAGTGGCTGCTCTACCCTCGGAGGCTGATCTGGTTTGGGGGCACCTCAAGAGGGTGGGCGAGGTGCCCTCTCGGAGACTGGACCCAGGACTGGAGCGTTTTGGACAACCAGATGGCCAGTTCCTTGCTCAGTCCAGTGATGGGGGGCTCTGAGGCCCCACATATCTGAGGTACCACGAGTATGACCCTATTAAAAAGTGGCGATAGAGGGTGGGGACATAATAGTATAGCGAGGGGCACCTGTCCTGCATGTGGCTCAATCCCTGGCACTGCATATGGTCCCCCGGAGCTGCGCCAAGAGGGACCCCAGTACACCCAATGCCAAGCTGAGGGATCAGGGCAAATAGAGCAGATCCCCGACCCCAGAGGGCTGCTGGTGTGAGTCCTGACGTTTCACTGAAACCACAGGCTGGAGTGCAGAGGAGAAGGTGCCTGCCTGGCAAGGGACAACTCTGGATCGAGCCCAGGTGCCACATGTGGTCCCCCTGAGCACCACCAGGGGGGCTTCTGCTGAGAGAGCCAGGGAGAGGCCTGCTGGGTATGGCCCAACTTCCAGTCCCCAAAACAGAAAATGCAGATGAAGAACCCTGCCCCCAGCCACAGCAGGGAGCTGTGGCGATGGAGCCCCTGATGTGCCTGAGGAATGAACGAATGAATGAATGAATGAATTAATTAATTAATTAATGACCTTACCTTGCAGAAGTTCTGCATCTGCTGCTCGTGGCTTGTGGTGCCCCTGAGCCCCAAGGGCTGGGCTGGCAGCACCCAAGGGAGCACCCACCTGGGGACAGCCCCAGCCCTTGACGCTGCCAGCCACTCCCTCCCTGAGGGTCTAGAAGTGTCAGGGGAGGTGGCAGGGGAGGCGAGGTCCTGTTTTCTGGCCCAGGGTGGTCTCAGGACGCAGAAGCTCCTCCCTGGCGCAGAGGCATCTCTGTGGCAGCGCCACTATTTTCACTGCAAACACCACCTGGCTCATTCTCCCAAACTCTGACGGCAGGACAGTGGGGCAGGGGGCCCGGGTGTCCGTGCAGCGTCCCCACCACTGGGCCCCAGGGGACTTCACCCACACGGACTGGGCCCCACCAGCCTTTCTTCTGGGTCCTGGGCTTGAGGAATGAGGAAAACAGAGTGTGTGCGTGTGTCTATCTGTCTGTCTGTGTGCATGTGTGTGTGTGTGTGTGTAGGTGTGGGGGGTGTGTGGCATGTGTGTGTCTGTGCATGTCTGGGTGTATGAGCTCACTGTAAATGTGAGCCCCACTTCCTGCTAGTGCAGAAAAGCATGGACATCTGGGCTGCGCTTAAACATCCACCTTGTTCAACAACCTAATACAGGTCATTAATTGAAATAAAATGGAATGAAACAGAATCCAGAGGTTGCTCCTGCCCACTGGCCCACTTGAAACCCAGAGCCAGGGGCCGAGCGGAAAGCAGCAGGTGAAGGGGGAGGCCAAGGGCCGCTGGCTCCAGCTCCAGCGCCTGCGTCTGGTTGGCTCTTCCCGTCTGTGCCGGCTCCAGCTCCAAGTGCCCGCGTCTGGTTGGCTCTTGCTGTATGCACAAGGCAAAGGGAAGGGGCGGGCAGCCACTAAGGCTTATTCCCATAAACAGTACCAGGGATGCTCCCACGGCGTCCTGTTCTGGGCCCCGAGCTAAAAACAGCAGGTAGGGCGCCAGCTTCCAGCATTGTCGGTCCAGGTTCCCCAAGCATCCCGTGCAAGTCCCTGGGCACCCCAGGAGTAATCCTGAGTGGAGAGCCAGGAGCAATCTCTGAGCATCGCTGGTGCGACCCAAAAAGCAAAACAAAACAAACAAACAAAGAAAACCCAGAGCCGTCCCGCTCCACCCCAACAACCCCAGCAGAGAGTGATCTCTATTGTCCTGAGAAAATGCTGATACTTCTACAGAAGAATCTGGGGAATTGGGTCCTTTGCTCCACACTGTTCCAACTCCATCAAAGCCTCGGACTCATGACTGTCAAGTTAACATGACCCATGTTAGCGTGCACGCCCTCCACCAGTACCCCACGGTGCCGGAGTGCAGCCCACAGCCAGGAGGAGCCCGGGCCAGTGTCTGCACACAGGCCGACAGGCCACCCGCACGGCCACAGCCGCATCGCAGCCCCATGTGCTCCATCCTCCTCCTGAGGGAGAGAGGAAAGTCCATGTCCAGGCACTCCTTCCGGTGGGATCTTAAATGCCTTTTTCGGGAGGAAATGAACCGAGTAAGCACCAGGGGCACAGGGCAGAGCCCTCTGAGCCTGCCGGGAGAGCTGTGCCAAGTCAGTGGGAGGGCCTCGCGTGGCTCCTGCCGGTTCCAAGCAGGCTCCCTTCCGGGTCATGTTGGCCTCCGAGGAGCCCTAGGGGACCAGGTTCAGAGTGAAGGCACCACCAGAGGCTGAGAGAGCTGGTGCGGCCGCCACACACCATAGAGAGTCCCTGGGGGAAACCACTTTCCTCTGAAACCTGGGCCTGCAGTGGAGTTTGATTCATTTCCTTGATAACCCTCACTAAAAGACCTTGGATTTCAAAAGGCCTTTTATAACTGCAAGGAAAGAAGCCGGAACAATGGGCAAAGCTAACTGGGAAGCTGCAGAGCAACAGCGGGTCTGGAGAAGCTCACGGCACACGCAGGGCCCAGGTTCCATCTCCTGACATCGCACGGTCGCCCGGCACTGGAGGACACAGCTCCAGGGCCCCACACCACAGGAACACCTGCGCCACGTCAAAATAAACAAAAATATCAGCTGGTCAGAACTCAGCTGACTCTCTGGTCCAACGAGACTAGGTCACGTGGTGAGACCTTCAGCTCAACTGCCCTGTGGCATTTTGCGACTAACGACCATTGTAAGGATGCCCGCTTCCAGAGCTCATACATCAACTGTGCATGGCCGTGATCCGGGGAAAGTGGGGAAAAAGCGGAAAAGGGGAAGGACCTTCAGAACATGGAAGGAACATTCTAAAGGAGATGCTGCCCGCCTCTGAGCGTGTGTGAGAACGAGGACAGTGAAGAGAGAGGACAGTCAGGTCAGCCAAGAGAGAAAAGAGACGGCTTCCGAGCAGCTGGTGAAACAAAAATGGGGGGGCTTCTGGACGGACCCTCAGGTGAGTCTGAGGCACTTGCTCTGAGGGCCATAGGCACTACCAGGCGGGGAGGGGTGAGTTCCTCAGGCACGCTGACCATGACCTTTGGTCACCATCATTTGCAATGACCTTCCAGGAGCTACACCTTGTATTGTCATTCACAACCACCATCCACTCACTACTCCATTAAAAGAAAGAAAAATAGAGGGGCTGCCCAGAGGTGCTTGGGGACGCCCAGGGCCAAGGCACTCCGGATCAAACTCAGGGCTGTGTGCCTGCGCCTTCTCTGGAGTTTGCTCCCTGCACAGTCCATTCCATATGTCCATCCTATGCATCCAGGTCACTGACTCTAGGGACAAACTGCAACGCCTTCGTGCTTCGCACAGATGCCAACCTGGTTCCACTCTGCAGGTTCATCTCCAGCTTCACACACAGGCGACTTGAGACAGCCCGGCTCCAGGCACATACCAGTAACCTACTTGGCACCAGGACCCAGGCCCAACCCTGCCAGCTTCTCCCTTCCCCCAGACCAAGGGTCAGTGGCAAATGCCAAGGTCCAGCTGGCAGAGTTTGAGGTCCAAGCTGATCCCCTAACAGCAATCTCGTTTGCTTTCACATAGGCATATCAATCCCATGTCAGAGTCCCCACTTGTGCCACAATAACACCAATACCCTTCTCACTTCCCCAAACACATGGTTCTCCAGACTGGACTTGTCCTCTAGACAGAGCAGAGGCCCCAAACACTCCCCTTTTTCGGTCACGGCTGTAAGAACTCAGGGCAGCCCTGTTGAGGTGATGGATAGCAGTGGGGGCGGCAATGCGGTGCCTGAGGACATGGTGCGTGGCACCTCCTCGCCAAGGGGGAGAAAAGAGGCCAAGCGGCCTGGGAACTTCTGGACGTTTCATGTGAAGCCAGAAACTGAACTGCTGTTAATTGCCCCAATATTTAGACATTGGCAACCAATATATTTCTTTAAGTATGTATACTAACACTTTGCTGGCTCACTAATACCTACTTTGGTATTGAATCTGGCACAGGCCCGCTGATTCCAAGTGTTCTTTCCAGCAAACACAGTGCATGTGAAACAATCTTTCAATATTCAATATTTCGATAGATGGATTTAGGGTTCCCATCAGTGCCCACATATAGGCTATGAAACCGATTCACAGAAAAGATGGAAAACACATTTCTCTCATAGGGGCCTTGGGCCCCAACTTTCAAATCTACAGACTGATGGCTAGTGATAAAGAGTTCCGAGGCAGGAGAGGTCACCCTTACCTTCCTGACCTCGAGGACACCTTGTCTAAGGGTTAGAAAGGGAAAATTGTAGTGTGGCCTTGAAAACAGTGTCTCATAAAAGAAAGTTTCCAAGGAGATGAAACCAGAGCTAAATCTTAGAGATGAAAAGCAAACCAGAGCCTTCCGGAAGCATTTTCTCTGTTTTGGGGTTTCAGGCCACACTGCTGGTGCTCGGGCCTATTCCCGGCTCTGTGCTTCGGGGATCACTCCTGGCTCTGTGCTCGGGGATCACTCCTGGCAGTGCTCAAAGACCTTTACGTGTGATAGAACCTGGGTCAGTCACACAAGCCAGGCCAGTGCCTTGCCCTCCTGGAGCACTTAAAATTTTTTCTCCTTTTCTTCGTTTGTTGCTGCTGGTGGTGGTTGAATCTTAGGGTCAAACACTTGGTTGGCACCAAGGATCTCTAAAGTCCCGGCCTTTGGGCTGGGCAGGCCTGCTGGCAGGTACTCTACCACTGGGCCACATCCTGGTCCCCAGCACGTCAGGTTTAAGGGACGGTAAGAAAAGCGACAGGCAGAAGAGTAGCAGAGAAGCTGAGCTCAGGACTGTCTGGTCTAGTCCATGAGTTCAGTCTGGGGTGTCACAGGGCTCTTGACAAGAACAGGGGCTCCGCTCACGAGCACTTAATGCTGTACTTATGAATATGGATAAAGTTTCCCATAAATATCTGGAGGACAAAATGAGTTCCTACAGACAAAGGTTTTTTTGGGGAAAATAAAAACCGATTTTATTGGGAGATCTTGAGGAATGGGAAGGAGAGGAGAAAGTGAGCGAGAGAGTCCGCATCTCAAGAGGGGAGACGCGGTGGCCCATGTGCTCGCCCCGAGGGCTCAAGCAGCACCTGGGCTCGGCAGCTATGCCTGCCTTCTCAAGCTAGCTTTCATAGGGTTTTTCACGCTGACCCTAGGTGGGGCTTCTACCAGGTAAGTAGCCCATTGCTAAGGGGTTGTCAAGGGGCGTACTGGATGGTCTTCGAAATTCCTTTGCTGTCCTTTGCTCTGGTTGGTGTTTCTTCTGAGGAGGTGCCCAGCCTTCAACGATCTTCTGGAGCTAGCTAAGCTCTTCAGCCCTTAGTTCCGGTTCTGCCAAGTGGCACCCTTTGTGTGGACTTAGTCCCTGGTCTCTTAAGAGACAAAGGCTGTATATTATAGCTCCACGGGCTGCTAATATTGATGAGGAAACTAGCTGGGGCCCCTAGCTCTGATGAGGAAGAAATGAGGGTCTCTGGCACTTGTGGCTGGGCACTTTCCCCGCTTCCCAGGCACTTCCCCTCTCCAAAACAATGCAAGGAAACTCCTTCACTGATTTCTGCTCCCACCAGGGGATATGCCAAACCGGAAGGAAGCAGAGCTTAACCTGTGGCCTCTTCTGGATTTCAGAGTCGAAAGACACACCCTTCCTTCCTCACACCCCCACTCTAAACACGCGGTAATAGCTGGGGCACAAGGAAGCTGTGAGTGCGGTACACACCTGAGGCAAAGGCTCGCTTCCAGCTGCTTCGCCTCACATGCGCGCACAGTGTCACCACGTCCCAGCTCGGCCACTGGGACAGTTTCTGTACACCCCTCTGGCAGGGTGAAGCCGTGGAAGGAGCCCTCCAGCTCCTGGAACTTATGGCACAAAGGAACGGATCCCAGGAAGGCCACACCAAATCACCGTCCGTAAATCTCAGTCTGGGGCAACCGTGATGTCGGGGGGAGGGTAGGAGGTGGGGGAGGGAGGGGGTGTGGGGAAGTGCCCACCCAGAAGGTACTGACTGGCCAGTGGTGTTACCCACAAGTACACGATAGTGAATCTCTGCCCGACCTCCTCCGTGGACACCAGGAACGTGCTGACTTCCACACGTGCATCCTGTTACAGACTCCCCTCAGCTCACCACCACAGCAGGTACAGGTGCCCGGTGACCAAGGACCAAAGGTCATTGTTGATCAAATGCCAGCGCTGGTAATGGTCAGCACCACAGCAAGGAAGGAAAAGTGAGCTGTGTTTACTGCTGAGTTGGGGCCATCATAGCCACAGGAGAGCCCTGACACATACACACGCATACATATGCATACGCACGAAATACACATACACATGCACATGCATATACACACGTGTACCCATGGATATTCACATGCACATGTGAACACACATGTGCTAATATACATGCACACACGTACATCATTACTCTTTCATCTTTGCTTTTAGGGCACAGCTGCCAGTGCCAACTTAGTGCTCAGGGGTTGCTGCTGGCAGTTCTCAGGGGGGCACGGACCAATTTTCCCATCCTCGTCATTAATACTCAAAGCCAGCAGGCCAGGAGAGGCGACCAGAGAGGCACCTCACTGAGTCCGCATCAGAGCCCAGGAGAGGAGCCTCAGGCGCCTGGGCATCAGAGCCAAGCATGGACAGGCTGCACAGCTGGTGCTGTCCTCGCTCTGATGAATCATAAATTTTGTGCTGATTCACATGATCTAACAAACAGCCGATAAACCCTAAGGACTTTTTTAACCACATGAGGCTACTGTCCTAATTGATCCTCTGTTTGGCGCTGCGCCCATGCCCAATTCCACAGGGTCAAGGTCTCTATTTTTTGTTCTAAGAGGTCCCCGCATTTACACTGGCAGCTTAAAGGATGCTTTGAGTGGTATTCTTCCTATTATACACCTGAATTTGTAAATACCTCTGGTTATACTCTCGTAGTTCGCTGTATAAAGTTCTACCTAATCTATCAGTAATCCTAATCACTTAAAAGTCTTGTTCATCACATGAGAACAACCTGAGTGATCAGAGAAATATTCAGCAGTTCTGATTCATTCATAGATATAAAGATTTGGCGGAAATGAAATGATTAAAAACTGTGTCTCTTGATATATCTTTATACAGTAGGCTCTTATATTAATGCATTCTGCACAGAAAGAATCATCATGTATGCAAAACCTATGCATTGGGGGAAATAAAACAGAAGACTGCAAATATCTTAACCCAAATTGCAACTAGCAGAATTCCTTAAAGATGCGGCGATTAAGTCCCCTAGCTTCCAGCTCATCCTGTTTGATTCATGCAGCACGTTCTGTACATGCAAGTAACCCAATATTTCCTATAACCTATTACACGTTCTCATATTACATGGAGCTGAGCCTGTTAATCCGTTCGTGTAGAAGGGGATGATGTAGAGACAGTTTTTCTTTCCACACAAGTTCAAGAGCGTAGTGAGTTAGTATCCTCATGAGATCATGGCTGCTTGAGCTCTAAAATTAAAGTATCCAATCCTCATATTTTGCTGAGGTTCAAGTGTGGTTAAGGAAACAAGAAGTTGGAATGAAAAGGACAGATTTCTTTAAATGAAAAATCGATACATGAATAAATTTAAAATGAGTAGTTAAGTAGTAATTTGGTGGAGGATGATAAGAAACATCTATGACTGAAGCCCAACATGAACAGCTTTGTAATGGTCTATGGCAGGGCTCATGAAAATAAAGCAAATATGTAAATTGCTATGCCTAGGGCTGTTGGGGTAGACATTCCTAGGTCTGAGAGAGAGACAAGGGAGTAAGGTGCTGGCCTTGCATGGCCAACCCCACTGCAATCCCTGTGACATAATCCCCAGAGGACCCTGAGCACAGAACCCGAGTAGCTCATGAGCACTGCTTGTGTGTGGCCCCAAAGCTTCCTCCCTGCCTCAAAAGGATAATAACAGCTTGGGAGTTGATATAAATTTGTCTTTGAGAAATGGCCAAGTGTTAGAAAGTGAAAGAGAAGTACAGAAAAAGATTCCTCCATGTAGAAGGTAACTAGTACTGGACTGAGCAAGGGTGAATAATACCCCAGTGGAGGTGCAGGTGGGTACAAAAAGAAGCCAACACTGAGTGTTGGTGCTACGAGTCAGGCACTCTGGAAAAGGAGCCCAGACCCTCCGCATAGGCAGGGCACGTTAGGCACTGAGCCGCGTCCCCACAAGGCTTCCTTTCCTCCTGGTTAGAGGCGTGAACCTTCTGCATAACCGCATTTTTCAGTATCCAACCACTCATCTGCAGGCCCAGCCCATCTGCTAGATGTAGAAAGTCTGAAAACCGTTGTTCACCAGCTTGGTTCTAACTAGCCGGTCCATGAAGCCATGGACTGAGCAGGCAACGCATTCGGTCCCTAGGCGTGTGAAAGCTTGAAGAACGCTGCCAGACAGAGCCTGCCAGAGATAAAGCAAGGCACATCACAATGTGATGCAGTGTACAGATTCCTGCTTACATTGCCTCCTAAGATGCTGACAAGGAGTAGTGCCACGACAGGAAGGAGAGCCCTAATGTATCGGTCGGACCAAGTGAACTCAATAGCAACAGTGACTCAAAAGCAAAGAAAATTTCTTGGTAGGTATGTGAAATAAGTGTCACCACAACTGTCTTAAAAGGGGGAAAGGTGCCACCAGTCATCCTCTAAATCTAAACTTTGTTACTGAGGCGGAGGGGCTGAGGGGCAGATACCCAGTACCCCATTCACGCATAACGATCCGAGGTGTTCACTCGCCTAAATACAACTGACCACACTGAAAGAAATGTTAAATAAGATAAAAACTAAATCAAATCGTGTCGTCTGGGTCCAGATATTCCTGCAAAGCTCCAAATCATTCCAAGTCCCCTCCTGCTCCCAGAGACATGCGAGGTAGTTGTTGGGATTGATGACAGAGCAAGGCCAGAAAGCAAGAAACCTGTTGGAATGAACAGACAAGGGTCTCCAGCGCCCAGGGCAGGCTTAGAGCAGCTGGCAGAGAACCTTGATACGAGATTAGGTTGGGAAGAAGTGCAGGGGACCTGGTGAACTCATGTGGTGCCCATACTTAGCTTTCTCCGGAGTTGGTCTGAATGCAACCCACTAACCTGGCAGGGGATTGTGGGTTAGAAAGAGCAAGAAGGCATCTTGGTCTTTGCCGACAATCTGAAAAAGGAGACTTCTAAACTCCCAAAGGAAGTACAGAATACAACCCCCATTTTTTAAGTTTTTGGGTTACACCCGTAATCTAGGTTATACTTCCTGGCTTCCATTGAATTACTCAGGCGGTGCCCGGGCTATGGTATGCCAAGGATGAACCCAGGTTAGCTGGTATGTGACAACACCTTCTCTATGTTTACACCTTCATACTCACTCTATTGCATTTCATATGCCCCCAGTCAATTATGTAAGGGTGGCATGATCATTCAATGAGAGGCCACAAGAGCCAAAACTTCCGAGGAGAAGAGGGATTCTGCCCTCTCTGCTGACAGTGAGAAGAAACTTTCTTTCCTTCAGTACTCTACTATTCACCCCGCCTCTTGACTGACTGACAAGCCTTCAGCTTTGTTCTAAAATGTAGAGCGCAACAGAGGGTCTAGAGAAGGAAACTAGAAAAACTAATGTAGTTGACATCAGAGGCACAAAGGGCCCAAGGGGGTGGGGTTATACTTATCGTTTTTTAGAGGCAGTTAATATCTCTTTACGTAGCTTCCATAGATCTGATCCTATTCAGCACATCAAACACATAGATTCCACTTCAAAGAGCCTCAGGGCTGGAAAACACAAGAACATTGGAATCACAACCTATGTGTATAAACGGGCCAATGGCAACAAAGAATCGATGCAACAAAAAAAAAAAAAAAGAAAGAAAGAAAAAGATCGATATTCTCTGGATTTTAAGGAGACCAGAGTTTGCTAAACACAATATAGAAAGGGCCTGGATAATAATCCAAAACTACCAGTTTAAGAAAGGTCAGGAAATTAAACTCACACGGAAAGACAATCAACCAATTCAACTCTGAGAAAATAATAGATGTTGAAATTATTTGAGAAGGGACTTTTAAAAGTTAGCATAAAAGTTGTGGTAGAGTAAGCAACAATGAAGACTTTGAAAGCAAAGGAGTACAAAGTCTTGGCAAAGAAACATCTGAGCCAGAGAATCGAATGTTAGAGCGCTAAACCATGACCGAAAAACAAAAAGAACTCAGAATAATCCTAAGAGCAAAAAAGATGACGAGAGAAGACAAGGTGAACCTGAAGACACAGATCAGGGAAGAGTGCAAGCCAACCTGCATATCCAGAAGGTCTTATAGTTAGGGCGAAGGACAGGCGGGAGCGCTGCAAATGCTTTTCCCAGCTTCTGCTGAGATCGGCCAGTATTTCTGCTCTTTCAGGTCTTCCTTATCGCTTCTGCACTGCTAGTGCAAGCTTGGATGTTGGGGAGATTTGCTGCCTGAGTTATGCCTGCTACATTCGCGCGAATGAGCTCCAGAGTTTTTTGAAGACATGTGTCTTTTGTGTCTTCTCTCTAGTATTCTTCACACTATCATGGAGGTGCTGAACCAGTCGGTTCATTCTTCACTATGTTGTCAATGAAGGCATCTTCCCATGTTGCCGCAGGGATGCCAAAGAGTTCTGTTGGTCGCTCTGGGAGTTCTCTTTCTTAAACTTGCAGCCTTTTCTCCCCATTGCATGAAGTAAAATTTGCATGATGTTAGTCTGACACAATTATTTTATATTGTTTATAAAATTTTTCTATAAAAATGATCAAAACTATTCCTCAGAAGAAAGTTGATGAAGATTGTATATCTCATCATTGAGCTATTATGCCTCTTGTAAGAGATTACTAAGATGTTAGAGGTTGCTTTCTGTGTCGGACATTTTATTTCCGGGAGTGGATGCCTTCTCCATTACAGCTACACCCTTCGAATCTGGTGTGCCATTCCCAGTTTATCAGTGTTGTTGATACAGTGAAGCCCAGGAAGCTCCAGGAAGTTCAAAATTTTTGTAACAAGGTGATACAGCTAGAGTTGAATTCTTAACTGGGTGGCTTTTGGGAATTTATGTTTCATAAAATACTCCATGCAAAAACTGCAATATTAAGAATTAAAACATTGTAGGGGGTCAATAGACATGTAGTAAAGAGCAAAATATTGATTCAATATAGTAAATGTGTAGATCTATTATATGAAAAAATCACCACATACAGAAGTAAAGAGACACACGGTTAACCTTCCATTGCAAATGATTAAAAGGTGATTTTTCTGGCAGACATCAGAAAACTACGGGTATATAAACTATGTGTTACATTACATAGATATTCAGCTACATTAAAGCTCCCAAAAATAGTACTCCAAAAGCTTTACAAAGATGTGTAAAGATCGCCTGAAAAATCACTTGATCACTGGTCACTTGAATCCCGTTATTCATCGACGGCTCGAGCGAACGCCAGTAACATTTCCATTGACCTCTATCACGTACTAATGTAGCCCAATGGCATCTGCTTGTCCAGAAATATGAAGAGACTCAAAACGGTCTTCTAGGGCGGCATGAAGTTCCATCTAGGCGCTTATTTACCTTCGATTCGTGATCCAGTCGTGGTAATGGCTCCTAGTCCAGTGGTTGTTGCCAAATCAGCATTACATGTTCAGCCCATCTGATTTTCGGGATGCCTTGGCAAACGAGAGACAGAATCCTGATTCTGGAATAGCCGAAGGAGGTCAGAACTCCGATCTCTTCTTCTACTTCTGAGAGGAGGCTTGATATTCCATGCCATAGCTCTTTTCCGATTCCTCCTCTGGGAGACTAAATAGCATTCTCATCCTAAGCTGCAGGGCCCAGGTCTCGAGGTATATGTTATTGCAGAGAATGGTGGTGTCAAAGAGATGTGTCCGGAGCTGGAGGTTCTTTGTCCTTTTTAGCTATTTCCTTCGATGCCTTGTAAGGCATTCCATGTCACTTCTTCCTCCCAGCAGCCCAGGTTTTAGGTCAGCCCATTATGTTGACTTGACGGTACACATAAATGCTGCATTCAGAGATGTCTGTTCCATTGAGAGTGAATGTATTTGGAACTAGTTCACCCTTTCTTAGTAATATAGTTTTGTTGAGATTCAGCAGACCTATCTTCCATATTTCCCGTCAAAGTCAGCCACAGAACATGTTACTTCGGTTACGTTTGGTGTTATTAGAACAATGTCATCAGTGAAGCGGAGGTGGTGAAGTTGCCAACCATCTATCTTCACTCCTATTCCTTCCCATTCTAATTGTCGCATGATGTTCCCGGGAAGATGGCGCTAGTTTTGGTGAAATGTATCACCCTGTCGAACCCCCTCTTTGACATCAATGATCACTTCCTTGTAGAATGGCTTAGATCCTGGTGGTGAATCCATAATGTTGTGCCCACGTATGATCTTGATGTATTGGTTTAAAACCCTGTTTGACTATTAGGGCTTCGGCGACTGCTTTCAGTCTCCACAGAATCAAAGGCTTTTTAAATCAATAAATGTGAGACAGAGCGCATCAATGAGCTTGGTTACCATGTGGATATGGTCGATTGTGCTGAACTTTCCAGAAGCCAGTTTGCTCACATGGCTGTCCTTCATCTAGCGCCCGCCAATCCTGTTCAGGATGACTCGTAAAACAGCTTGTAGATGACAGACAACAGGCAGAAGGTATAAAGGCCGATGTCGTGAAAGGCCTCCTTCTTGAACAGTAGAACTGTCCTGCTGGCTTTCCTTTGGGAGGGCACTCCGTATCTCGACAGGTAGCATGTGAAGAGCCGCAGCTAGCGCTTTGATGAGTACCGACGGCAGATTCTTCAGGTGTTTATTTTTATTCTGAAATAACTAAAAAGAATGTCAATGCTCCAGAAGCAAGCAGAGGGTGCAGGTGAGCAGAGGATGAAACGGGCAGTGACATCTTGCTTTCAAGTTACAACACTGGAAAGCAGACGAGACTTCGCTGCTGTGGTCAAAACAAGGAGAAGGCAAGGTTGAGAGTGGGGAGCGAGGCTGTTGCTGGTCTGTATTTCATTCCAGGGGCGCAGAACATGGAGGTGCCCTGAAGGCAGCAGTTCCCAGTTTCCCGGGCACTCAGTAGTCTTGTCTCTGTCACCCACTGCCACATCCCGAGGTTCTGCTTCCCCTTTCTCTACGCAGAGTCCGGCAAGAGTCCTTAGAACTCAGAGGTTTCAGAACACTACAGACAGGAGGTATCCAGTAGTCACACATCCTGAATTCACTTCATGACGCAGAAAGGCTTGTAATTCTGGCCAAGAATCAATAGGTGTAGGGCTTCAGAGAGTTGCAAACAGAGAGATTCATGGTGCCTAGTTACACAGATTCTGCACTCCAAAACAATGTGCCATGCAGTGTTCTGAACATCAGATTTTCTATTCTTTGGTCTTCATTTTGTTTGGCTTGGGAGTTTGGGGGGCAGGGGGTGTGCAATATCGGGGTAATTACTCT
The DNA here is from genome assembly GCA_021461705.1 of Cryptotis parvus. Lineage (NCBI taxonomy): Eukaryota > Metazoa > Chordata > Mammalia > Eulipotyphla > Soricidae > Cryptotis > Cryptotis parvus. The sequence continues at coordinate 1,387 of JAJIBD010021312.1, read as the reverse complement.
GACTCTGCTCAGGAATTATTCGAAGTTTTCCAGGACCATAGAGATGCCACTGGGATCCAGAATAACTGGGGGGTAAGTACTCATCACTGCACTACTAACTCCCCGGGGTCTCTAAGACAAACAACTTAAAGAAATGATCACTTTGGAAAAGAAAAGATCATTGGGGAACCCGGCCTCCTCCAAGGTGGAGATTCCTGGGAAGCACACAAAACACAATTCTGGCTGCAGATACCACACAGCAAATAACTACAGCAGTCCCAGGTTGGCAGGCCAGCCTTTTTTCATATTCCTTTAGATACACGAACGGGTGCTTCAATGGGCAGAAATGTATAAATCTAGTTCAATTCAAGTAGATCCTTATCTGAAAGAGGACAGTCAAAGCTTGATTTTATCAATGGGAGAACACAAAGGTATATGTTTCAGAAATTATCTAGAGTCAGACATCTCAAAATTAAAATTCTTGTCAGCCTATCAATATTTATGAATGTGTAAAATTTCCAAACAAGCCCATTCCACTTCCATGCAACAGGTTGAAGGATGTTTGACTTTGAGAGAGATTTATAGCTTATTTGCTTTGTACTTATTTAGTAGACGTGTATTTCAAGTTATGTACAATTTACAAAAGAAGGTACAAACACTTTCCTGTTCAGCTGTTTGCAAATTAACCCAGAGGTGGAGACATTCTTATTTACAACAGCCTCAGATCGGGGGTGGGGAGGCCACAGGATTCCCCATGTGTCTATTCAACTCCCTAAACTCCAGTGTGTTAGGAGGGACCCATGTTTCCAGTCTGAAAGGATATTTCTCGCAGTGAGAATAAAGGGCTTGTGGTCGTTGCTCTGATGTTAACTAACCATGTAGAAGTCCACAAGATCTATTTCCCGGCACAAACTGTTTTAATCACAAAATAAGGAGCCATGGAACATGCCTGTAATAAGCAAACCAGAATACGCGGCTGGAAACATGCACGCACTGGCCTCAGATGCACAGACCGCTCCTTCACCCAGCCCAGAGGAGGGTCAAGCAGAGAGAAAAAAAAGCTGCTTGGGCAGATGTGGCCCCAGAGAGCCGCTGAGGCTGCAGAGAACAGTAGACGGGGCCAGAGCAGCAGACATTCATCTCCTGGGGAGACAGCAGGGCAGGGGAGGCACCTTCTGCTGACCCTGGTCAGCCCCAGCCCCCATAACTGCCCTCCAGGAGAGATCCCCTGAGTTAAGAATCAAGAATAAGAACTGCAGTGGCCACCTCCTCCCCAGAAGAAAGCACACACAGCCCCTACCAGGAGACATGATGGAGAGAGAGAGTGTCAGAGAGTGGAAGCAATAATTTCTCCTGAGCCAAGAGGGGCAACTTGGAGGGGACAACGGCTATTCTGGAGAAGCTGTTT